>JANJGN010000033.1:13612693-14812693 GCA_026770705.1 Isurus oxyrinchus | reverse complement strand
TGCAGCCATTCTTCACGCAGTCACAGACTGTTCTGTGTGGTTCACTGTCAGTTTCACCTTTGACCGATATATAGCGATTTGCTGCCAGAGGTTAAAAATTAAATATTGTGTGGAGAAAACAGCAAATACGGTCATATTGGCAATAACTGCGCTCTTCTCTTTAAAAAATATTTTTTGGTGTTTTATGTACACGGGCAATTACTGGTTAATAAATCAATCCTGGTTTTGTAATGTGCCAGACAGTGTTGCTGAATCAAAGGCTTGGGGAACGGTGGAATTCATCCATTATATTATAAATCCATGTATTCCATTTGTCCTTGTCTTGTTTTTCAATGCTCTCACCGTCAAGTACATTTTACTGGCCAACAGAGCCCGCAGGAGACTACGCAGTCATGTCAATACAGAGTGTCTCACTGACCAAGAGATGGAGAACCGCAGGAAATCAATGATTATTCTCTATGGGGTTTCAGGGAATTTCATAGTGCTTTGGACATTATATATGATATATTGTATTTATTGGCGAATGATGTACCTGGGTTATGAGACTGTTTATTTACCGGTATACATACGGGAATTAGCTTTCATGCTTCAACTCACGGCTTGCTGCACCAACACCTGCATGTATGCCGTGATACAACGCAAATTCAGAGAGGAGGTGAAGAATATCTTTAAATATCCCTTTAATGTAATTGTTAAAGTGATTAAAAATAAAAATAACTGATCATTAGATCTCAATATTCAGCCATTCGTGTTGTTTATCATCTTAATTGCCTTAATGTGTTTCATGCATGCAAACAAATTGGTCAGTGGAAACTCTGGGCCAGGAGATCCTGATTATGGCATCAGGCGGTTTCACAGTGACGGCGTAAGTGGCCCAAACTATTGCAGATGCAATTCAATGGGGTAAACTGAGTTCATTTAGGACACCAAAAAAAAGTTAAACCAGCCTTTGGTCCAAACGGTGAGAAGATAGGATCTATCAAAAACTTTTGCTGCCCATGCACAAAAATGGTTGTAAGTTAATTGATAAGCGTAAAAGGAAATATTAACTCTTATTACGAAGTTCTTCTTTGTCACAAGGGCTGGAAAAGTCAGGTGTAGACATTATTCTTTGGCTGCATAGAACTCAGGACAGACCCTATCCAGAGCGTTATCTCTTTTTTTAATTTTGGCTAACACACATCAGGAAAATGGGCCTTGCTGGCGAAGCATTGCAAATTCCATCGAATGTGACCGGGATTAGAATATGAATTTATGATGACAGGAATGAGATAAATTATTACAATCCTAGAAAATTAGCACACAGATGGAGCCTGTTCGGCCTGTTATGTTCATGTTAGCCGAAAGAAAATTGAAGTGCAATGAAAGAGTCTAAAATGAGCAAAGCAATTGACATGATTGTTGGTTAGCTGCTGATGACCTACGCTTTCTGAAGGAGGTCTCAGTAACAATGTGTTTCGATCTTAAACTAAACATATGCCATCCAGGAGTGAAACTAGCAAATACTCTTTCACGTATAGAGTGGTGCATATCTGCAGCTCTTTCACCCAACGTGCTTTGCATGCTTGGGGACATTGTGGACTTATTAAAACTACGATAGATACATTTTATTAGATTAGTGTATCAAAGGATGTCACAAAGCAAGTTAACCTAATTTAAGATGCAGGGCAGATGTATTTGAAGGGCAGTGTAATTCCATGGTGATACATGATGTTCCCATGTTTAATATTATTATATCATCCAGATCCAAATCTAGGGGCGCTCCGTTGTAGAGCACACCTGGGTGCTTTTGAGAAGATTATCAGTCGATCCCCCTAAGCTTCATTATATCGTGCTGGCCTCGCAATCGCGATCTGCCATTTATTGACATCATAGATGGTCTTTGCTACAATTCCATTTATCCACTGTTATTTTAGTTAGCTTGATACACTTAAAGAACAACAATCCAGCTATGTAGTTCTGGCAATCACCAAATTCCGCTCCCCAGCCCTCCTGCATCATCGTTTCATGAATTCAGTTTTAGATTTCCTCTACACTTTGTGTGAAATCATCCTTACAGGTTTGCACCATGAATGGTTTGTATCTAATTTTATGGTTATCCTCCTTACTTTCTGTTATGTGAAACGGTTTCTCTGCGGCTGCATTGCCGATTTTTTTCTCCCTCTTCTTATTTTAAATTTTTCGATTATACTGCATATCAACCGGCCTCGATTGAAGATAAATCAACTCACTTTAATGCAACCTCTCCTCTGTATTTTAGCGGAATTATTATCCTTACTGAGTTATGGTGTAAAACTGAAAATAGTACTAAAGATAGCGGGGCTGGTACCATAGTTATAGTGTCACTCGATTGATAATCCAAAGACCCCGGCGAATGCCCTGGGGAGATAGGTTCTATTCCCACCGTGGTAGCTAGTCGAACTGATATTCAGTCAATTAATTTGGAATATAAAGCTCGTCTCAGTAACTGTGAACCTATCATCTATTGTCGGAAAGACCCATCTAGTTCACTAAAGTCCTTGAGGAAAATAAATCTGCCACCCTTTCCCAGCCCAGTCTGGCCTACATAAATTTCCAGACCCAAAGCAATTTAGTTGATTCTTACCTGCTCTCCACAATGTTTTATTCAAAAGGAATTCGGGGTGGGCAACAAATGCTGGATTTGTCAACAATACCCATCCCATTAAGGAATGAAAAATAGGTGAGGTTCGACCAAGGCTTTGTATAACTGTAATATTATTTGCCCTCTTTGTAGGACAAGTTGCAAACAACAGAATCATCTCACCGTACTAACATTTCTCAACAGCAGAACATAATTAGTGGTCTGGCACAGTGCTTCGAAGTCATAGACACATTGAATCGTACAATGTTTTTAGCACTGAAAGTGGCCATCTGAGCAATCCTTCCTGTGCCAGCTCTCTTTGTGAGTAAGTCACTTAGTGCCACTCCCACATCAATTCTCCAAAGCACTGATTTTTTGTTATTCTTCATATAATGATCTAATTCCCCCTTGGAAAGCACATTGAATCTTCTTGCACCAAAATTTTCCATAATACAATCCACATCTCAACCACTCACTATGTAAGTAAATTTTACTTTCCCTCCCACCACCATTACTTATGTGGGAAATCATCTAAAATCAGTGTCATCGGTTTCTCGATTATTCTCCCACTGGGAATTGTTCCTCTCTATCTACCCTGTCCAGATCACTCATACGTTTGAATGGCTCTATCAAATCTCCTTTCAAACTTTTCCTCTCCATGGAGAACAGTCCCAGCTTCTCCAATTGATCTCTATAACTGAAGTTTCTCAACTCATGAACGATTCTCGGGAAGATTTCATGCACCCTCTCCAATGCTGACCCCTTGATCCGCAATTGTGGTGTCCAGGATTGAACACAATAATGCAGGTGAGGCCAACCAAGGATTTTTTCCAGTTTGATCACAGCTTCTTTAACTTTGCACTCTAAGCCCAATTTGGAAAGCGCAGGATTGTGTATGCTTTATTAGATGTTCACTCAAACTATTCTTCCACCTTCAATGATTTGTGCACATATACCCCCAGATCTCTCTGTGTCTATACACTCTCCTGCATTGTAAACTTTATTTTACAATATATTACACAATTTGTTCGACAACTATTAATCACTTTACACTTATCTGCATTAAGTTCCAACTGCCAATTGGCTGCCAAATCTGTCAGCCTTTCTATGTCCTTTTGAAGTTTAGTACAATCCTCCCGCACTTCCCAACACTTCTTAGTATTGAATCATGCCCAAAATTAGAATTTTTGCATTGCACATCAGATCTTCAGTCACTTGTCTAACACACAAAGAAGCAGCATTCCTAACAATGTGCAAAGAGAATTGAAGTATAAATCCTCCTCCAATCCGAAAAGCAAACTGTCACCACTCGTCTCTCTTTCCTGTCACTCCTCAAATTTAATATTCATATCTGCTCTGGTTCCATTTATTCCAGCGTTATAACTTTGCTTGCATGCTCTTTGTGTAGCTCATTTAAAAATGAGATGCAAAGGAATTTCTTCTCTCAGAGGGTAATGAATGCCTAGAATCCTCTACCCAAGAGAGCTATTGAGGTTAAGTTAATGAATGTACTGAAAAGGAGTTAGATAGATTTTTGAAATATCGAGGAGTTGAGGGCTGTGAGGAGCTGGCGCGTAAGAGGAGTCAAAGCTTGGGGCAGATCAGCCATGATCTTATTGAATGGCAGGGCAAACTTGAGGGGCTGAATGTATTAGTTCAGCACTGACTTCTTATGTTCTTATCTAATGCCTTGTAGAAGGTCATGCACACTACATTTAATGCATTTCCCTCATCTACCCACTTTGCTACCGCATCAAAAAATTCAAAAAACTTTTAAGACACGATTCTGCCTTCACAAATTTAACCAGTTTCCTTAATTTATCAGCCTTTGTTCAAGTGTCGGTAAATTTCATCCAGAATTATTATTTCAAAAGTTCTTTAAACTCTGGAGTCAACGTGACTGGGTCATGGTTAGTGGGCATCTCGTTATAACCTTCATTGAACAACGATGAAGTAGTTCCAATTTTCGATTCCTCTTAACCACCTCTGCACTTAAGGATAATTGTATTATTATCGTCAGTGTCCCTACAATTTCTCCCCTTGTTTTGCTCAGTATCCGTGGATGCAAAGTGTGCGATCTAGGTGATTTATCGAAATTAATTATCGAAATTAGTCAACCAATTTTATATGGCTTCCTTATCAATTTTAACCCATCAAGTATTTCAATTACCTCCTTTTCCACCATGGTCAGGACAGTAATTTCTTTCCATTAAAGGCATGGAGTTCCATGGAATCTGTTACCTTGGATCCACTCAGGGTCAGTGCAATCACTAGGCAAACTAGGTCGTCGCAGAGCGCAGCTAAATTTGGAGAGCTGCAAAAGAAGTGCCAGCTTTTTGAAAACTCCGAATTGAACGCTTGCAGGAAACCCCCGATGTTGCCCAAAGGTTGGAAGCAGCAGTTACCACCGGAGGCAAATTTCAGTGAAACTTCTTTTTCCAAAATACCTGGCCAACCGCGAAGCTGGCCAAAGGGAAGCAGCAGTTGCCCCTTTCAGGAATTGACTACAGAGCCTCGAAAGACTCAGATCTGCTCCTCCATGTTTGTGATCTGCCTAGCGAGTCTCAGTGCGCTGTGGTTGAGTTCCAAGGAGTTGCCTGCTCCATTGCAGCTTCTTATTAGCACACAGCACCTGCACATGTTTCAAATGTTTAATTAATGCATGGGTGGCAGGTTTGCAGGTACAAGTTAGTGGCGTTTGGCCTAAATAGCCAAGTGGTTATGGTACTGGGTTTGTAACCCCAAGATCGAGAGTTCAAATCTCACAATGGCAAACTATGAAACAATGTAACTTCATCTGAAACAGATGGAAACGGGTTTGTGCTCGAAAGAGTATCAAGAGTTCAAATCTCACAATGGCAAACTACGGAATAATGTAACTTCATCTGAAACAGATAGAAATGGGTTTGTACTCGAAAGAGTTACAAGTTAGCAGCTTGGCGGGGGGCAGGGTGGAGGGTTGGTTGGGGAGTGGTGTGGGTGGATGGAACTCTGAAAAAGATGGAGAAAAATATTCCAAGGGAACTTATTCTGCCCTGGGGTCAATGAACAACCAATGGATCAGCAGATAAAAGTACAAAAGACAGGGGCAATTAGAAAAATTGGAAGAGGGATAATAGAAGTGTGACAGGACCACAAGCAATGATGGAGCTTATGCAATAGTGTGAGACAGAAATAGATGGACAGGCCGACAGACAGATAGAGAAAGAGAGACAGTGCCCACACACCACACAAAGGAATAAATGAGAAGGATGAAATAGAGAGAGAAAAGTGAAAGACAGCCAAAATCGAGGAAAGAGACACATAGAGTGAGAGAGAGAGAGACAGAAAGAAACATAAACACAGAGAGAGAGAAATAAAGAAAGATAAAGGATTGGAAATGTATAGGACAACTCCACACGGTCCAGAGAAGAACTCACGGCAAATATTTCCATAAACAATGCTGGTTTCCTTTATTAAAGCATTCTTAGGGAAAGAGTCATGATTAAAACTTCAGGATCATGCTTGAAGCTATGCTAAATCCATGAGAGGATGGCAGGGGTACTTTGCATGGATTTGCATTTTCCCAACTCCCCTTACTCCATTGCCAGCGAAGCATCCGTCCAGTCACACAGGTTAAATGAATTCAAATTAATGTTTCATTCATAAACTGATATAATGTTGCTCAGCCGTTAAGTTCACATAAGCGTTGTGCTTTAAAGTTCGCTGTGTGAATGAAACTCTGTTCATGCATTGGATGGAAATCAATTAGAAAATATAAATTCAAATGAAGTTATTGAAAACGTTTTCCGTTGTTTACAAGTTAGTTCCATCATCTCATGTTTGGCTCTTTTGCATGTCACCATGAGTCTGTGTTTTATCGTTCTGAAATGTCCCCCATTCAAAGCAGTTTATCTTCTTTTCCTCAATGGAGTACTTCACGATTTCGACAACTGTTTAAAATTCTCTCCTTCCAGGAGAAATAAAACTGGAGCATCTCGAATCCATTCACATCACTGCTATTCTCCATCTTGTAAAAAAATTACCCTACACTGTCAAACATGTCTTCTCATTTCTAAAGTGCAGTATTCATAATTGCCCACAATATTCCTCTTGCAGATGGACTAGTTTTTGGTATAGGATTTTCAGAACTTTGTGAATTTGTGCACCACGCAATAACTTGAACATTACGGGTAACAAATTGATTATTTTTATGCTATCCTTCCATCTTCAGAGATTTCTGTACATGCACGCTTCATGAATTTCTTTCTGTCTGTGTACTCCCTTTAAGTCGTACAATTTAAATTTAGTTATTTTTCCTTACTCTTAACCCGCAAATATACAACCTCACACTTTACTGCTTTGAATTGCACTTGACAGGTGTTTTAGAATGGTTGCATCCTGTCGATAGTAACTTGAAATCTACCACATCCTTCTTCGCTGTTTTTCAATCTTCCAACTCTATATTATCCGTTAGTTTTTAAAACAGTTCACTGTGCCCCCAGGCTTTATAAGTAGGGACATTAAATGCAAAAGCAAGGATGCTTTTGCAAACCTGTGTAAAATGTGTCTTCGGCCTCAACTGGAGTTCAGGAAATGAAACTTCGGGAATGATGTGCAGACTGTAAAGATGTTATTGGCAAATATTAATGAACATTTTCCACAGATCAGCAGCTTCAGTTGTTGCGACACACTCCTCCTTGACCTTAGCTTTGGACGTGTTATATTCCTGGATAAACAGCGAAATCCAAAGATTCAATTATTACCTGAGCCAAGCCTTATTTCTTTACAATGTCGAGAGTTTGTAACCGGATATATTCTTGTCTCTAATTCAGTTATGAACTGGAAGTTTTGGCTCAGTCACTAGCTAAAACAAGCCATATTCGAGAGGAGGCCATTTCAGAATGTACACATATTTAATTATTTTATGGGACTTGAGTGTCGCTAGCAAGAGCAACATTTGATGGCCATCTGAACTGCCCTTGAACTGAATGGCTTACTGGGCCATTTAAAAGAACTGTTAAGATGTGTCTAAAGTCCCGACCTGGTAAGCACGGCAGATTCCTTCCCCAAAAGGAATTTGTGAACCAAATGAGTTTCGAAAGCAATCAATCATAGTTTCATGGTCACCATTACAAAGACAAGCATTCGATTCTAGAAATGTAAATTAATTGAGTTTAATTTCCACTATCCACTACTTTGGGATTAGTCTGCGCCTCTGGATTGATGTGCAGTAATGTTACACCTGTGCAATCGATCGCCCCTCATTCATGTTGCTTCAATCAACCTGCAAAAATGTCCAGTCATGTTCCCTGCATTCCCTTTTCGTGGCACTTGCTTGCTGATAGGGAGGAATACAACAAAACAACAAGGAAATGTTGGTCACTTCTAAATTATAGGGGTCTGTTAGCCTGAATGCCCAATAAAACAGGCATCTTAGAATACACTCTCCAAATATAGACAAGCAAATTGTGATGTACCAGCCAGATACCATGGTCATAGGAAATGTTTCAGAAACGATAACCAGGATATAATTAACAGCCGTTAGGACAAGTGTTCATTACATCCAAGGAAAATCCATCAGGGCTTTGTTTGGGTAATTCGTGTTCAACAGATATAAATAAGTTTTTAATGAGATATCATCACTTTGCTGATGGTAGAAAGTAGACTGGCGGGGCACTTATTGACATTAAGGTGTTGTCGTGCTTTTTGTGAACAAGACATACCTGCTCAATTTTCTGCCTTGCTGGGTAGATGCAAGTTTTGTAGCTGCGAGTGGTTATGACCTGGGATGCATTGCCTGAAGAGGTGGCTGAAGTCATATTCCTTCATGGATAGCAAAAGAAAATTGCATCAGTGCCTGAAGAAAATAAAAAATGCAGGGCATCGGGAAAGAGAGTGAAAGTGAGACTATCGAAATTGCTCATGAGAAACCTGGCAGAGACTCAGCTGACCAAATTGCCTTATCGTGTGCTGCCGCCATTTTATGCTTCTAAGGTTCTATGATAAATTACTGTTTTTAGAGGTTAGTCACTTCTGCAGACACAATGTTGTCAGTGTCAATACTACCAAGAGTCTCTGCCCATGAAACTTAATCTTACCATATTTTCTAGCATAGCCACTCAGCTCCTGACCTCATTACTGCTTTGGTCCAAACATGGATCAAAGAGCTGAATTCAGGAAATGAGGTGAGAGTTGCTGTCCTGACATCAAGGACGTACTGGAATAAATATGGCATCAAGAAGCGCGAATAAAACTGGAGTCTGTGGGCATAAGGTGGCGAACACTCCTCTGGTTGGAGTCACAACTAGCATAAAGGAAAATGGCTGAAGTTGTTGGCGTTCACGCATCTCAGTCCAGTTTCATCATTGCAGGAGTTCCACAGAGCAGTGTCCTTGGCCCAACAATCTTCAGCTACTTCATCACTGACTTTCCACCTATCATAAGCCCAGAAGTGGGGATGTTTGTGAATTATTTCACAATGTTGAGCCCAATTTCGGACTCCTCAGCTACTGCAAAATCCCGTTCCAAAATGCAGCATGGCCTGGCAATATTCAGGCTTGGGCTGATAAGTGTCAATTAACAATCACAGCTCACAAGTGCCTGGCAATGGTCATCTCCAACAAGAGTGAATCTAACTATCTCCCCCTTGACATTCAATGGGTTTCCACACCTGCGGCCTCTACCACCTAGAAAGACAAAGGGAGTTGATGCATGGAAAGACCATCACCTGCAGGTTCCCTGCCAGTGCAAACACCATCCTGACTTGGAACTATATCGCCATACTTTCAATGTTGCTTGGTCAAAATCCTGGAACTCCTCCATAACAGCACTGTGGGTGCAGCTACACCACACGGACTGCCGCGGTTCAAGATGTCATCTCACCACCACCTTCACAAGGGCAATTAGGGGTGGAAAATAAATGCTTGCTAGCCCATGATGCCCACATCCTCCTGAAAACTTCTTTTAAAAGGTCATTTTCGTCATTATTACACCGATGACTACGTTAAGCCTCAGGCGAAATTAGTTTGTGTGGTAAGTGAAAATGCGCAACAGCCAACCGGAAGTTGGTTCCACACTCAGACAATCGAAGCTATTGAGTGGGAAAAGAGGCCTGTTGGACCAATGTCATCTCAGACTTGAATGACCTGCTTTAAGATAGAACATGCTGCATCTTTGCGTCGTAATTCTTTCATATTATATGAGGATCCCTAACTCGTATAGATTTCGGCAAAATGCCTTTCAGACTATTGGTGTCAGTGACTATTGCACAAGCACTGGATCAAAGTCTAATTCGGTTAGGGACTGCTAGAGTAGATTATCAATGCATTCCTCTAAAAAAGCAAGAGGATAGATCAAATGGTCATGTCCTGACGTTAACCTGACACGCATAAAACTAAACTGAAAATTAGAAAGAGGCTGAAAAAGATTAATCTTAAGGCCTTTCAAGGAATTCGAGAGGAACAGACAGTTGAATTTGGCAATGTAAGAACTAATGGGTGATTAACATTACATTGATTTGTAAGTATTTCTATAACCATCACAAGTGGCCTTCTAATAATTGCAAATTACTCGGCTATGGGAAGGTTGATTGCTTGCTTCTGATCACTTTCCTGTTTATCTGGATTTATTGTGAACACCAAACTTCATAATTGTGGTTTATCAGTCTCCTTGAGGATTGCCAACCCGAATATCCCGGTTTTCCTGGGTATTCCTGTATCATTCACCTATCTACCTGGTTTTATTTTTTCTTAACATACATCATTCTTACCGTACTCGTCTGGGCAGATGCACGAAGGAAGTTTCCCATGGCTTGTTGTGTAGGATCAGCGGACACAGTCTGAGAATAAGGGGCAGGACATTTAGGACTGAGGTGAGGAAGAATTTCTTCACTCAGAGGGTGGTGAGTCTCTGGAATTATCTGCCCCCAAGGCGGGCTCGAAGGGCTGAATAGCCTATTGCTGCGTGCATTTCTTATGGCCATATTGGGATCACCAATATTCTGTATCTGGAGGTTTCTGAGCTTAGGATCACCAACAACACACCAACAGAACGTTAAACCTACAGTGGGTCTTTATATTATTAACATGTCCCAGGGTGCTCCACATGATATTACCACAAGACATTTAACAACAAGATGTATACGTGGATATTAGTGCACATGATAAAACATTTCGTGCGTATGGAGCGCTTTAAATGGTCTTTTAAACGATAAAAAAGAAAGGTTTGGACACAGAGTGGCTTTGTTAAAGGATTGTGAACGTTCGGCCTCTAGCAGGTGAAGGTATGGCGCCTGAAGCTGAACAGGTTAGAACAGGACACGTTCAAGAGGAGTGCAGACAGATTAGAAGCTTGAAATACGTTTCGAACATCTGAAGAATTTTGCTTTCATAAAAGAGGTTTTTGCTCATGGAGGAAGTTGCAAACATGGACGAGGGTGAGGGATTTGAAAACAATGACAATAAATATCGAGGTTCTGCTTAACCAGAATCCAGGAAGGGTCAGTGAGCACTGCGGTGGATCAGGAACAGGTCTTCGTACGCCATAGAACGACTGAGCCCGAGCTTCGGATCTCCTTATGGACAGCACATGGAACTTTGGCAACGGATGCCTTCGAATCGTTATTATTAGCAGCATGAAAGGCACAGAATCATAGAGTTATAACAACGCAGAAAGAGGCTGTTCGTCCCATCGTATCTGCACCATTTTTCCGAATAAATAATTCACTTAGTGTTATCCTCCCACCTTCTCAGTGCTACCCTGCGCATTCCTCATTTTCAGGAAGCAGCCTTTATATTTTTTGTAATTCCTTTTGAATGTTTAGATTGAAAATACCTCCACCACACTCTCAGGTAGTGGGTTTCAGGCCATAACCGCTGGCTGCATGAAAAAGCTGTTTCTCTCGACGCTTTTTTCTTTCTTGTACTAATTATTTTAAATCTGTGCCCTTTCGTTCGCCATCCTTACACGACCGTGAACAGTTTCTCCCTAAATGCTCTGTTTGGATCCCTCGTGATTTTGAACAACCCTATCAAATCTCCTGACATCTATTCCCCATGGAAAGCAGTCCCAACTCCTCCAATCTATCTTCATAACTGAAGTTTCCTGTCCCTGGAACCTCTGTGTGAATCATGTCTACACCCTCTCCAATGCCTTCACATCATCCCCAAATTACACCGAGAACTGGACATATTACTCCAGCTGAAACCCAACAAGTGTTTCACACAGGTTTGAAATAAAGCTTTTGCTCGTGTACTCTATGCTGCCATCAATGAACCGCAAGATATTTTATGTTTTGCAACTGAGGGTTTCAGCAGCGGATGAGCACAGGATAGAGCGAATTGAAGGAGGGGCAAATGGGTGGTATTACTAATGGTGCCGTTAGTAGTCAAAATCTCACCTGGGAACAGGGCATCATACAGTTGCCAGGCAGAGTGATTGAATTATTGGCTGGGAAAGCCATTTTGTGGTGGGTGTTGAAGTCAATGGATTCGGCTTTCCCAATACTTATTTAGAGGAAGTGTCTTCTCATCTAGCACTTCATGACGGGGAAGCAGTCTCACAAATGAGAGGCATTGCTGGTAATATTGCCTTTCCAGAGGATGTCCTCATACACCATGTAAAACATAAACAAGAATGGGCTAATGTTAGATCCTTGGGCAAATTTTGACGTGACAATGTCAGAAAAACTTGTTCTCATGTGTAAAATAACCTTGGAGAAAGGAGGGAAAGATGTGGGATAGAATTAGAGAAATATGTGGAACTTTGCATTGGTGTGATAGGGGAAATAGATAGGAAGCGACGGATGCAGCTGAACTGTTGGCCCCTGTCTTAAAACTTCAAGAGAATGTTGTGGTAACTATGACAAATGGACCACATGAGTCTCAGGTACAGGTCCCGATTGTTTATTCGAACAATTGCAAGGAGAGAACCATCTCAAAGCAGCCTGAGATAGCAATTACACATGCTCACCATATTTATACAATATTGGTCATGTACAAGAACAGTCTTCAGATTACTATCTCGTCAACATATACGTTTATATTAAACTGACATGTTTGGTAACAGTTACATTCATCGTATGTCCTTATTTTCACCCAGGCAGAGACCTTCCCTCCTATCCAAGCTGGAACCTCCTGTCCTTCCTCTATCTGTTGAATTGCACGCTTAAACGTAGTCGTTTTCCAACCTAATTCTACTATCTAACTTCAAGAACCTCGCTGGTGATTGCAAAGCCTGTGGGCGTACAATGTTCGACATTGCATAAGGTTCACCTGGTTTTACTGTTTAACTGTTGATGTACTGGTTGTGCTGGCCTGCCTGTAGATTCTAATTTTAGCAATTCATTCCCTTATAATGCAGTACTACTTTCTTAGCCCTAACAAGAATTTTGAACGTGAGTTGAGGAGGCAGTGGTGGGTCAGATGGAAGAAGCAGTGTCGCGGAAGAGAGAAAGCAGGGGCTATCTTTGTTTCTCCCAATTGCCTATGAGTTGGCATGGTTTATTAATGAGGTGTAACACCTTTCAAAGCCTTTTCTGTGATACAGACGAGCTGTGGGGTGGATGGTTCAACCAATTGTCCGCCAAATATGTTAGAGGCTGTGTCACTAAGACTTAAGGGAGCGGAGAAAGGGGTTTAATAGGCAACAGACAAGGTTCCAATAGTTCTGACAGCATCAGTGGAGAGAATGACAGAGTTAACATTTCAAATGCTTACGACTCTTCATCAGAGCAGAGTTTTTCCAGTATTTTTTGTTTTAGTTTCAAAATCCCAGCATCCGTAGTATTTTGCCTTTATATTAACGTTCCAATAATGATGATTTTAACAGGGAGGAGGGTATTAAAGGAGATGGAGCGAGTATTGCTTAGCAAATACATCTGGCTGCTGAAGCGTCTTATAAAATGATGGGGCAAAGGCAACCTATATAATTGGGTTTACAAATATTTGCTTTAATCAGCATGCTCTGCATCTGAGTTTATTTGAGGTTTTCGGAATCACAATTCTATATTTCTTGGGAGAGCAGAGTTTTACATAGATCATGTTTATCTGTGTTTCGGGAACTGACTCGCCGATCTGCCTTTGTGTAAAAAATGTTTATTAGATCATCAGCCCTGTATAAGTCGTCATCAGATTACCTTGGGGGTTTACCATCCTATATATCTTGGGATATCATAGTTGAATGGCATCACCAGCTTTTAAACGTATGTTTATTTGTAATTCGCCGATATCCCAAGACTATATATCTGGGCTCTTGGAGACACATTCCTCTCTACGACGCTCAGACCCTTGTATGAAAAGTTCTGGGGTGGTGCCTGTATCACTATTGTTTATTGGGTACTGTGGCTCTTAATTAAGAGGCTTCATGGGACATTGACTCTATTTCAATCGGACTGACTACTTTCTCTCTTCCAAATATAACAGGGATAATTAAGATGGTTGTTAACTACGAAACGCAGCTTATGAACTCCAGCCTCTGGAATGGAAATTAACATTGGGATCAGTGGTGCCTCGTTCCTGCATTAATTGTACAATTTATTTCGGTATTCACCCTGCTGTTCATGATAGGGAATGCAGTGCGATGAGTAGAACTAGGATCTATTAGTGTACCCATGCTGGTCAGTGAGATAGTCTGGAAGTGGGCCGGGTAGCATTAGGTCCTATCGGTGAATTATAAGCTCTCAGCACAACAGAGATAATCGTGGCATCGCTAGTACTGAACAGGTGAATAAGTGGCAGAGGTGAATCAGTGCTGATCACTGTAAACATTGTGTTAACGGGCTTGGATTAATAGTTATAACCGTGTTGCTCAATGAGCTGGGGGTGGGGGGCGGGGCGGGATTACTGGAGTGTGTACCATTCAGTTCAGTAGGTGAAACTGTGCTGATTGAGGATGCAGGATATGCGGAACATTTCATGCTTCTTGGCTCAAATTATGAAATGATGCAAATATTATGCAAATCACGAGGTAATGGAAATGGCTTTCGTAGAATATTATAAAGATTTTTAAGTACTTCTACTGTACCTGAAGATAAATACGCACCACCTGCGGAATGTTCTTTTGTCAGCTACTTGGAAAAAGGCATGATTTAATAACAGCGAACACGACAAATGGACGAGCACAGTAGATTATGCGAAAGATGGGTGTCCAGGTAAAGAAAAAAACACGGCACAAACAAAGAAACGCGAGAAATAACTGCTTATTATAGAACCAGTACTAAAATAATGTCTCCACTGAGGAGCAGAGCAAAAGATCACCAATGTTGGAAGTTGAAGAAAAACAAATGGTGGGGACGTTCAACGTGTTAGGAATCACTTTTGAAGAGATAAACAGAATTAACGTTTCAAACCAATGAACTGTCTTTAGAAATGAAAGTTCCAAAATTTCCTGTTTTTAAAATCACTTGGGAAGTGACTAAAAGTGAGTCAGCCAAAGTAACATATTTCCCACTCAAAACTGAAACTACCTTGAAATATGTGTTTGTCTGACTGTGTGCTAATCTCAAAGAATTTGCTTTGTTAATTAAACAGTTAATTTCATTTTTTACTTTTTCAACTTCTTGAAGCATAACTGACACATGATCCTTAAGGTTCTGCACTTAATTGTGGCCTGTACTGATGCAAAGTTGCCAACAGTGAAGCTGCGCCCAGATTTCAAAATTTTTTCATTGTCTCTAGGAGTTCTGAGGTTCTAAGTTCCGGTTCTGTTCTTCCCCCTTACTTTTTAACATGGAAATTGTGACTGATCTCCGCAATTTTGATGACCCACGTGCTGGAAAAGTCTGTATTTTCTATTGAGTGATGTTCCTTTAAGAGAAAATTAGGCTGGAGAGTATTCTTAAAGAGGGTTAAAAATTTCCTGATCAGCCATGTATTTATTGAAAGGCAGAACTGGCTCGAGGGGCTGAATGGTCTGCTTATGTTCCTATTTCTTATTTTCTTATGATAATAACTTCATTAGTTCCCAAGAAATGTCCATGTAACCTGAGATTGCCACAGGATGTAAAGCTAAGAAGCAAATGATAAATATAAAGGAAATTGCGGGGGAGTTGTGTCTGTCTGGCAGTTCAGAACACAGTGAGATTTCGTGCAGAGAAGAAACAAGCCAAGTTCCATCTGAATTGAACAGTTCTCTGTGTGGCCGTCTTTGAACACATCCCGGTGTTGAAGTAGATTTCTGAGAATCATGCAGACATAGTACTACTATGTTTTCTGTGCGGTTGGAAATAGAAGATAGGAAGGACAATGGATTGTGGATTGCTGCTGCTTCAGTGTTGTCAGTGCCCACCAGACTGTCCAAAGGGGCCAGAGAATAGATTTCCTAGGGCCTTCAGGACTGCAATGACCCGAAGGAGAGAAGAGATATGGATGTGCATTTTGTCAGTGGTAACCATATCTGGGGACTTCCGATTGAATACAGCCACAGATAAATGTGATTCAGAGGTTGAAATGATTGAGTGGGATGTGTGAGAGCCTACATAGTCGAACAAATCTGGAAAGACTAAGATTTCATGTGTTCCCCCTATTTGTGCGGGAAGTAATGCCAGTGATTGTAACTCTGTGAAGTTTCTTTGTTGAGGAGAGTTCTTAAAGTGAAATTTACCTTTCTTTTTGATGCACACTTCAGCTTTACATTAGTCTTTGAATTTTTTAATTATTTTGGTTTTATTTGGTTCGGTAAGTTAAAAGTTTTAAAAGAATGGAACCTTGCCCGACAGTTTTCATTCCATTTGAATCATAGGAGTCTTTTCTTGTTAGAAAGTTATCAGTCTTCATGGGTGTTGTTGAAGTTTAAAGTAAATTATCTTTCCTAATAATATAGCCCAGAATAATTGGTAACCAGTTCTTAGGACACAAACCAATTGCAGTAACAGTGTAAATTCTTGTTAGGATTATGATACATTACATGGTTCATTCTCCTCCAAGCCACACACCACGCTAACTTGGAAATGTGTCGCCGTTCCTTCATTGTCGTTGGGCAAAGAACTGGAACTTCCTCCCTAACAGCTCTGTGGTGTACCTACACCACAGAGACTGCAGTGGTTCAAGGAGACAGCTCTCCACCACCTGCTCAAGGGCAACTACAGATGGACAGCTGTTGGCCTAATATATCTATTGGAAATTGTGCAATTCCTGTTAATAACTTTAGACAGAAAGCTGCTGACAAGCAAGCTTGCTTCTCGCAATGTCTGCATTAGCACATCCTTTAGATAATATCCCCACCGTCAACAACCCTTTGTCCTTTTCTCTATGACATCTTTGGCAGTCTCTTTTTTGCCTCTACTTCTGACTGGCCCCCTATCGAGCTTTCCTGTCCCACCCCCTTCTAACAGCTTATATTTCATCTTATTTCTACATGTCTTATTTCTGATGAAGGCTCATATGGACTCGAAACGTAAATTGTATCCCTCTCAGCAGATGCTGTCAGACCAGCTGAGTTTTTCCAGGTATTACTGTTTTTGTTCAAGCTGCTAACTTTTCTATTGTTCAATGATTGTAATTGAACCCAAAAATCAGCGGACTCAGATCTGCCACCTGATGGATTGTCTCTCCTATAAATGAGGTGAACATTCTCAATGTAACAATTTCAGCATCTGGACCAACCATCACTTCATCGATATTATCGAAAGGGAAAGAATGTCTCTTGATTTTCTGACAAAGCTCAAGGTTCTATGGGCGCTTTACGATGTACAAAATAGTTACTCCCCCATTTTGGCTGCCGTTGGCGTCCCAGGTAACTACTACCAACCTCTGTTACATGAGTCATCTGAGATTAACAGCACTTGAAATTTTATCCTGCATCTCAATCTCTTTGTTTGTCTAGGCGCCCTATATTTAAACAGTGGACTGTCCTTCAAAACCATTTTGATGGCTTGACCCTTACTTTGCAAAATTAACATTTCCTCCCTCCCTTTATTTTGAATTTGGAGCTGGAAAATTAAGAATTAAAATCGGGCTACTTTATCCCTATGTGCATTAATAGTGGGGGAGTCGGTGGTATAGTCACTGGGGTAGCATTGCAGCGACCAAAGGTAATTTGCTGTGGACCCGCGTTCGAATCCCATCATGACAGATGGTGAAATTTGAATTATATAAACATTTGGCATTAAAAGTCTGATGATGACTTTTGCCATTGCCACTTGAAAAAAACACATCTCATTCGCTCATGCCATTTACGGAAGGAAATTTGCTGTCCTTAGCTTGTCTGGCCTACGTTTGATTCCAAGCCCACAGCAATATGACTGTCTCTTAGGGGTGGGTGATAAATTTTGGCCTAGCCAGTGACGTCCACATCCCATGAAATCATAATAAAAATATACGGTGGAAAGATGATAACAAGTCTAAGTGTATTAATTCAAAATAAAAAGTTAATTAGAGTACTAGCTAGATTGTTAAAGGGAGAATTCAGGGTGGTGTTTTGAACATCATGGATGGGTAACTGCGATCTGCTGCTTGCAGTTTCTGCTCCATGTGGGAAATTCAGGACACGTCACGTGTATAGGAAGTGAAACTCAACCTGAGGATTCCCGAGCCTGAGTTTCTGTGGAGCATCAGGGAGCTGGAGAATATCGTAGATTGTACCTTCATTTTGGTGATCACCCACAAGTCAGAATGAATTCAGGACAGTAGATCGGTAACTATCAGGAAGACTAGGAATAGGTCGCATTAGAATGTATGTGAAACTCTCAAAGATTCAGCTTTGGAAACTGCTGGGAGTGATGATACTCTGCAGGACTGCAGCCCACCGTAGCACCAATGGCTAAGGGGCTGTATAGGTGGAAAAAGCAAAGTGCAGATGTTATGAGAAATTACGTAGCCAAGGGAGCACGTGGTGTTTTGCCTCATTGGTGTGAACGTAAAGGACATCATGAAGAGGGTGCAGAATATCCTGCAGGAGGGAAGGATTGATCCTGAAGTTGTGGTGGACATTAATGCCAATGACGTCGAGAGGGCAGCCATCGACGCCCTACTGTCAGGAAATCAAGAAGAAGGGAGCTCATATAAAACTAAGAAATCAAAGAAAGTAATTGTTGAATTACTCCCAGTGCCGTGTACTCACGAGCGAGAAAATAAGATGGTATTGAGGGTCAAAGCCTGGATTGAAGCACGGTGCCGGGCAAAGCGCATCAGATCTGTGGTATTGGTACCAAATCTGGTGCAAAAGGCACCTATTCTGAAGGGGTGGGCTGCAACTCAACAGACAGATACCAATACCCTTACGGTAATGATTACTGGTGTGGATAGGGAGGGTTTAAATTAATTTTGCAGGGATACAGACGAGCTGGTCAGATGGGTTGATCAGTGGCAAATGGAATTTAAGCTGGAGAACTGAGGTGACTCACTTGGGCAGGAAAGCAAGGCAGGGGAATACACGATGAATGGTAGAACTCTGGGAAGTGCCAAGGATCTGAGGAACCTTGCTGTGCATGTCTACCGGCCCCATAAGGTAGCGGGACTGGTAGATAAGACTGTTAAGAAGACATATGCAATATATGTATTTATTAGCCGAGGTATAGAATATCAGAACAGGAAGGCTATGTTGGATGTGTATAAATCGCTGGTTAGGCCACAGCTAGAGCATTGCGTGCATTTCTGGAATCCGTATTTTATGAAGGAAGTGATTACAGTAGAAAGAGTGCAGAGAAGATTTACCAGGATGTTGCCTGGGTTGGATAGTTTTAGTTATGTGGACAGATTGCATAGACTGAGGTTATTTTCTCTGGAGCAGAGCAGATAGAGGGGGGACATTATTGATGTGTATAACATTATGAGGGACATAGATAGGGTAGACAGGTAGGAACGTTTCTCCTTTTGTAGCGATTAGCAGCCAGGAGGCATATATTTAAGGTAAGGAGCAAGAGTTTTAGAGGGATGTGAGGAAGAAATCTTCCACCCAGAGGATGGTGGGAATCTGGAACTCACTGCCTGAAAGGGTGTTAGATGCATAAACCCTCATAGTATTTGAGAAGCATTTGTATGTGCGCTTGCGATGCCACGGCATACAAGGCTAAGGCCTAGTGCTGGAAAATGGGATTATAATGGTTAGGTACTTGTTTTACCGGCATAGACTCAAAGGTCTGAAGCTTTTTAATCTTTGCTATTGACCTCTATGGCTCTATTTCTATCACTCTACATAGAAAAGGACTAAGCAGGTTATCAGGTATGTTCAAAGTGCCAGACAAAGCAACATATTGGTGAGGTGCAGGCACAATTTACCATGTGGAAATTAACTGTTGTGATTGTGGGGGAGACCTGAATCAAGGAAGAACTGGTCCACGTATTAAATATTCCTGGATGCACATTGACCTGGAAAGTTAGGAAAGGAAGGAAAAGGGGGAAGGTGGCAGCATGAATTAAGGATAACATTGCAGTACTGCCGAGTGAAAATGTCCCAGAGGGGCAAAGGGCACAAACCATTTGGTTAGAGCTAGAGATCAGAAAGGGAGTAAATACATTGCTTGGTGGAGTCTCTATGACTTCAACTGATGTGATTTATGCAGAGGAACACATTTGAGCAGCAGGAATTGTACAGAAGTTAGAATGGGAGAGCTTAATTTTCCGAATATAGTCTGCAATAGTAGTATAAAGGGAAGAGAGTGGTTAGAGTTCTAAGAATGTCTTCGGGAAAATTTTCCACTGCAAAATGTTTCACTGAAACGAGATATGAGACATTGTTGAACCGGGCTCTTGGTAAGTAGGTGGGCCAAGAGGATCAAGTGAGCCATTAGGAGAACATTTTGGGGATAGTGGTCACTATATCACAAGGTTTAGGTTGCTTATGGAAAAGATGAAGGAACAACCCAGAGTAAGGATAGTTGATTGGGGAAAAGCCAACGTTAAATGGGGTGAGAATGGAACAGGCTCAGATCAATTCGAATCAAATGGTGGAAAGCAATGGGCTACCTTTAAAGAAGGGACATGTTGGGAAAAGGAAAGATACAATCTCACAAAGTGGAAAGGTGGGGAAGACAAATCCAGAGCTGCTTGTATGATAAAAGTGGTTGGGATTAAGATAAAGAAGGAAAAGTGTACTAACTATGGATTATGCAACCAAGAACCAGGCTGAAATGTAGAAGGCTCAGGGGGAGTTTTAAAACTGTTAAGAGAATGGAAGAGGGAGTATGAAAATAGACCAGAGGATAATGCAAAAGGGAAATCCAAACGTCCTCGGAATTATAAACAGTATAAAGCTGGTAAAATCAGGCCGATAATGGACCAAAGAGGGCATTTTCACCTCGAAACATCGGGCATGGCTGATGTATTAAATAAGTAATATGCATATGTCTTTACCTAGTAAGATCTTGCTGCATACTTCATGGCGAAGGGAGAGGATTTTGAGACATTTGAGAGAGTTACAATTAATAAGTTGAATAGGTTGTCTGCACTGAGTTGATGAGGCGCCAGCAACAAAATGGATGTATCCAAGGATAATGAAGGAAGTATGAATGGAAATTGCATTAAAAGTGGATTAAATTTAGTCTTCCTTAGATTCAGGCGCTGTTAGCAGGGACTGCAGAATTGCAATTGCTACACCCTAGTTAAGACTGAGTATAAAGTTAAGCCCAGATACTATAGACCAGTCAGTTTAACTTCAGAGGTGGGGAAGATCCTAGAAACGATAATTCGGGCAAACATAAGTGCCACTTGGACAAATGCAGGCTAAGTAAAGAATAAAAGCCCGGATTTGTTAAGGGAACTCGCAATTAACTAAATTGTTGGAGATTTTTTATGAGGTAATACATCAGGCTGATGACAGTGATGGTTTTGATGTAGTGCACATGGACATCGAAAAGCCATTTGAGAAAGTGTTGGAAAAAGAGTTTTGGCCAGAGTTATAGCTCATGGAATAAAACGTACAGTAACAACATGGTTACGAAATTGGCTGAGTTACAGGAAAGAGAATGTAGTAATCAATTAATATTTCTCTTTTTCGACTAGAGGAGGATTGTAACCGAGCTCCCCAGTGATTAGTTTTGGGATTCTTGTTGTTCCCAATTTATGTTAATGATGTAGACACTTGTGTACATGGAACATTTCAAAATTTGCAGTTGATTCGAAATTGGGAAACATTGTGAACTGCGAGGAGAATAGTTTATAAATTCAAACGTACATAGGCATGGTGGAGTAGGCGGACACATGGCAAATAAAATCTAATGCGGAGAAGTGTGAATTGATTCACTTTATTTCGAATACCACAGAGAACCAATATAAAATAAAGGGCGCCATTCTAAAAGATCAGCAGAAATTAGGTCTGGAACATTATGTACATGACTGACCTAAGGTGGCAGGAAAGGCTAATAAAGCCATAAATACAGCAGACAACATGCAAGTTTTATTAATGGGGGAATAGGATATTTTAAAATAGGGAGATATTTTGAGCTTGCATAAAAATCTGGTTCAGTCTCCATTGGAGTATCAAGTCCAATGCGCTGGACACGTTGGGAGAAATGTGTTGGGCAGAGCACAGAAAAGATTCATGGGAATGGCTGGAGGAATGAGGAATTTCAATATGTAGATTGAGTGGAGAACTTCCGAGCGTATTTTTGGAGGAGAGAAGGTTGAGAGGAGATTTGTATAGATGTATTCAAAATCATTAGGGGTCTGAACAGAGATGATACAGAAAAATGTTCTCATTGCTCTAAGACTCACCCATTCCTGATATTCCCAGGTCTTTAATGATTTTATCATTGCTTGAAGATTAGTCATGGATTGACATGATGAAATGCCAATATCCTAGAGGCATTTTACCAGTTAAAAATAATGAGATCTCATCACTGAATCCCAAGCAAAACTGCGTTTTTTTTTTGTTACATTGCATGTTATCTTTAAAGAATGTTCACTATCCTGTTAGATTGCCTGTTCTGTCATTTCAATGGAGACGCCAAGTGAGAAAAGCCTCCAGCCTCTATGTACCAAGTGTCTCCCATAGGAACCGAAGCTAAGATAATTCACTGTGATTATCCCTGTCCATGGTATTCTGTGCTTTGCCTGGGTCTGTTAAAATCTATTTTGTTTTTATTGATGCCTTAATGGTGATCTAACTGGAAGTTTCATTAACTAGGGGAGCCAGGAGTTATTGTAGTAAAATGTGAACCTATGTATGCGCTTACAATCATTTTTTGTATTTATGAATGTTTAATTTAGCTTTTCAAGAAGCGTATAAGATACTTTGGCTTTATGACTACTGAATTCAAGAGACACATCTCAAAATAAATACAAATTGTAAAATAGTTGTGGCAGTTGTTTCAAAATTCCCTCTGGTGTTTGAAGAGCTCAGCATTTACCACCTAACTGTGAGAAAAAAAGGTAGAGAAATTATTCATCTCAGATATGGCAATAATAGAAGCTTTCTGTATTACAGTGAAATATGGAGATGGCTTTATAATTCTGCACCATATCCTGAAATATGTGGATCAGTTTTTCATCCAGCGATAGAAACTTAGTATTTTATAGTGACAGGCAGTTGTACAGATATGGGTCATAACCACATCCATCAGCAATAAACAAACAAATATATGGAAAAACTGGATAAGACTGCACAAAATGAACTTGAATTCCCTTAACTGTGGGATTGAATGTGCATCAAACTGAGCTGATTAAGATGATTACAGGATAGGTAGAGGTAGTTAGTTCTCTCTGATGCAGCATCTAGATCAAATTGGCGTGGAATGTTGATCCACAAGGCATGTAAGGATAATGGATGACGGTCAGGAACGAGAAGTCAAGGCCACAATCAAATCAGCCATAATTTTATTGCATCAAGAAACAGGCTTGATGGCCAAATAGCCTAGTACTGTTCCAATTATTTTGATTATTGTATGAACGTTAAAATAAAAACTAAGGCATTTATTAGTGATGTCGGGAATGGTATCTTCTCAATTGTAGGTATTTGACAATCTCCTGAAAAAGACTCTTAACGTTGGATCAGTTGCCAAATTCAGAATTAAAACTTATCCTTTTTTCTTTAGTCAAGGCTAATACACTATGTGGAAACAAATTGGGAGCATGTTGTTAAGATAGAGATTAACCATGATATAGTTCAAATGGGATGGTGCTTGTCCGTATAAATTTGTGTCTCCTTATTATATTAAATGAAATAAGTTTCAATGCAAAATCTGAGGTGACAACAACCCAAAAGTAACAGAGGAGGAAGTGGCAGCCTCATTGAAGCTCACCGATGGGGGAGACTGCAATCTAAACCGGCAGTGTTTTGGAATCAAGAGAACATATCAGATAGGAAAACGAAAGTGCACAAAATACTGGGAAAGACAGATGCCACGAGAATAGAGAATAATAAGTTAATAGTTGGGGAGAAGGTAATCGAGTCTAATCAGGACTACCATGCATGTATGTGAACACACGTAATGTGTTAAATAAGATTGGAGAGTTCCAAGCTCAGACTGCCATGTGCAAATTCGATGTTGTAGCAGAAACAAAGAGTTGGCTTAATGAAGGCCTGGGCAGGACGTTAAGTAGTCGTGGACACTAGATGTTCAGGAAAGATAGGGAAGAATAAAATGGGTCGTGGTGGCGAAATTCACTGAGAAGAGCCTTGCAGTGCTGCAGAAAAAAAGGTATCCCAGATGGATAAAGGAGATAATCGGTTTGGCTCGAGGTAAAGAATGGAAATATGTAATTACATTGATTGGCGCAATCTTTTGGCCCCCAGATAGTAAGGAGGATGTAGAGGAACAACTATACAGTGAAAATAAAGAGAGATGCAGAAATTATAGCCTTGTTATAATGGGGAACTTTGATTGTCTGAGTATAGACTGGGATAGTAGTAGTGTAAAGGAAAGAGAGAGGCATGAGTCCCTTGGGTGTGTTCAGGAGAACTTGGTACAGCATCAAGCGTCCAGCCCGATGACAACTTGGGCACTGCAACGTTCGGTTTTTGGGGGAATGAGGTTGGGCCAAGTAGATCAAATGTCAGTAGGAGAAGGTTTAAGGGACAATGATCATTGTATAATAAGATGTGGGATGATTATGGAACGAGGCAACGAACAATCCAGGAGGGGAATAATTTACTTCGGGAAGTCAATTTCAAATGGGTAAGAATTGGAGCCAAAGGTTGGCAGGAAAAACGATAGATGAACAATGGGTTATATTTAAAGAAATGATGCGTTTGGGCACAACATACATTCCCTCAAAATAGAAAGGTAGGGGAAACAAACACAGAGCACCCTGAATGACAAAGAAGGTAGACAATAAGGTAAGGAAGAAAAATGTGCTTTTAACAGGCATCCGGTCGAAACTACAACTCAGGTCATGGCTGATTAAAGAATCTCCAGAAGGGGGGTGGAAAAACAAATGAGAGAAACAAAGAGGGAGTATGGAAGGAGACTTTCAACTAATGTAAACGTGAATGCCAATGTCTGCTATGGGTATATAAATGGTAAAAATTTGCTACAAGTGAGAGTAGGGTCGATTCGGGACCACAAATGGGACTTACAAACCGAGGCAGGAGGCAAGGCTCAAGCATTAAATGGAAAAGTTGCTTCTGCCTTTATATATGAAGATGCTTCCAGGCCATGCTGAAAGATGAGAAACTTCAGTCACTTTAACATTGATAAAGCAGAGCCTGTGGAGAAGCTACCCGTACAAATGTTGACAAGGCAGCGAGGCCAGATGATGTGCATCCAGAGACACTCAGGAAAGTGAGCGAGGACATTGCAGAGGCACTGGCCATATCTTTTCAGCCTTCCTTAGATTCTGGATGGTCCTGGTGGACTGGAGAATTGAAACATTACACTTTTCTTCAACAAAAAGTGTAAGGAAAAGCCGAGCAACTGCAGAACAGTCATTCACAATTAAGTGGTGGGGAAAGTTCACAACACTATAATTCGGAGTGAATTAACAGTCACATGGACAAATGCAGGTTAATTAATGACAGCAAGCTTGGATTTCTTCAGGCAAAACCGTTGGTTATTTTTCGTTCATGGGATGTGGGTGTCACTAGCTAGGCCAGGGTTTATTGCTCATTCCTAACTGCCCTTGTGCAAAGGCCATTGAGGAGTTAACCGCATTGCTATGGGTCTGAAGTCACATGTAGGCCAGACCAAATAAGGAAGGCAGATTTCCTTCCTTAAAGGACATGTGTGAACTAGATGAATTTTTACAATAATCGGCAATGGTCATCATCAGACTTCTAAATCCAAATTTTTAATGGAATTCACATTTCACCATCTGCCATGGTGGGATTCGAACCTGGTCCCTAGAACGTTACCCCTGGCCCCTGGGACACCACCTCTCCCTTTTACTAACTTGTTGGGATTTTTCCAAGAAATAACAGAAAGGGTTGATGAGTGCAATGCTTTTGATGTGGTGTACATGGACTTCCAAAAGGCATTCGATACAGTGCTGCACAACAGACTTCTGAGAAAAGTTATTGTCATGGAATAAAAGGGAAATAGCAACGTTGATACAATATTGGCTAAGTGACAGGAAATAGAGTGTAATCGTTATTCGTTGTTTCTCTCGTTGGAAGAAGGTGGAGCTCCCCAGGGATCGGCATTGTTGCCCCAGATTCTCCTGATATATATTCATCATCTAGCCCTTGGTGTACGGGGAACAATTTCAAAATTCGTGGATGATACAAAACTTGGAAGCATTGTGAACTGTGAGGAGGACATTGTGTTGGACTGGCAAGATAGTTGGAAGGATAGTTGGGAGTACTAGACTAACGTGGTTATGTTGAGGTTATAAACAACACTGGTTACACTTCCACTGGAGTAATGTTTACAGTTCTGGGTACCACATTTTAGCAAGGATTTGACGACAGTGGTGAGAGGGAAGAAGAGAATTTTGAGAACGATTCCAGGGATTAGAAACTTCAATTACTAAGATAGATTTAAACAGTTTTCTTTATAAAATAGAAGCCTAAGAAGACATTTGATAGAAGTATTCAAAATCATGAAAGGCATGGGCAGAGTAGACAGGTTGAAAATCTTGCCACTCGTGAAAGAATCGAAAAGGCGATGGCATCGTTTTTTTTTATTAAATGGAAGAAGAAGCAAAACCGACATAAGAAAATATTTTTCTCACACATCAGCTGGTTCGGGCCTGGAATGCACTGCCTCAGAGGTCGGTTCATTCGAGGAAGAAAAGAGAGAATTAGATGATTATTTATAATGGAAATAGTCTGCAGGGTGATGGGGAGAAGGCCGCAGAATGGCATGAGGGGAAATGTTCATTTGGAGAGCTGGTGCAGACAGGATGGGCTAAATGGTCTTCTTTTGCTGTGTAACAATTCACAGATTATGAAAATGAGACAGTGAAGAGGAGAAAATTGGGACGTTTGCAAATTATAATTGTACTGTATGCAAGTTAGCTATGGGTTTGGGGAAATGCATGACTGGATGGTGTCCTCTGCATTGAATGGTGAGCGAGCTTTCTATGTTGGCAGGTTGACAGTGGTCAATTGTACAATTCACTGAGCGCTCCCTAACAATGAAATGGGCCTAACCAAATCGTCCACCTGGTAATTGTAAAGACATCTTTATACTTTTCTGCTCCTATTGCAAAAACATTAAACAGTGAAATAAAAGCAGAAAATGCTGGAGCTCCACGACAATTCAGCAACTGTGTAGAGGTAAAATTGAACGTATCTTCATCATGCTGCAAACGAAGCCCTGCTTCAACTTGCACATTTGCTGACTGAGCGTACTGCCGATTTCCAACACTTCCTGCTTTTATTTCTGATTCCCAGTTTCCAGAAGAGATTGCATTTCAATTGAACCATGAATCACTGCTCCTTTCGATATGTGAAGTGAGGCACAGTCACTCTCCCTGCTCGTGAAATCACAAAGACGAATCTTTGACTGAACCAAGATATAGATTCGCTGCCCTCCTTGCGTGGCAAGTGGATAATCAGGGTTCACAAATCTACGAAAGTACTGAATTAACATAAAATGTTTTTAATCTTGCAGGTACTTCTTAATTTGCATTAAAGGTAACACGTATAAAAATGGATATTAAACATAAGGGCGGGATAATATGACAGAAAATATAATGGACAATCTAGAAATGTTGGAACTTTTCTAAATTCTAGTTCAATGTCGTCACCCAAGCTGTTTCTATAAATGGTCGGACTCCAGTTGGCTTATACTGCATATGCAGATTAAGACACAATCCATTGTCGAGTGAGTTCACTCACACAGCAATACAATTGTTGTATATCCTAATCAGGAATACAAAGATCTGTGCAAATGACGCACGAGATTAAGTTGTTAATTAAATTTCATTACTCGAAATTAAAGCCGTAACGTAAAACAATTAGTTATCTCATTAATCCATTCTGAAACAGTAATACTAACGTGGGGCATTATAAGGTGGGATCTGAGACAGCCAAACTATTGCATGCAGTTATAATTCATTTACTGGTCTTGTTTCATACAACTAAAACACTAACTACATCATAAAAACTTGAAGAGAGTTTGAGAACATCAATCAATTTCTTACTCGACTCTCTAGCTCTGTATCAACATCAAAGTGAGTATTATTTTATTATGAGAATAACAGTGTGATATTACTTGGGCTGCACTCTGAAAGAGCAATACTCTCTTAGAGAATTGCCTTAAATGCAAGAAATGATGACTAATTATGGCAGAGTAAACACTGAACTGGAAGCAAAACATTGGAGTTCACATCAGTGAATCATAAATCGCTGTCGAACACAGGAAGGATGAAAGGATGAAAGGAAGGAAGAAAGAAAGAAAGATAGAAAGAAAGAAAGAAAGAAATAAAGATGACTAAGGAAAAGGCTTTTCATGATTTCAGGAATTCTAGAAATAATTTGCAGCCAATAACGTCTCGTTCCCTTGCAGTCTCCTTTGTTTAAAAAAAACTGCTTCCAATAAAATGGTGTGAAGTAAAAACAGAAATGAAAGAACAAGATGAACCCACGGCTAAGATGCCCCACACTGGTGATTTCCGCTTATTGATCTTCCTGCTGCAAGCAGCTGCTTACCTGGCACACTGAAAGCAGCCACAACTGGGAAGTATATCTTTTTGAACATAATATAGCGCCCATAAAACTTTGTGCTTAGTCAGAAATTCGAGAGCCATTTTTCATTTCTGTAAAGTAAGATGATTAAATGGTCAGTCCTGATGCTGAGAGCAATTTCCCGATTGACACGTTGAGAGGATTTCCCGTACTTAAAAGAGAGAGAATCCGTTAGCTCAGAAAATCTGGTCCCATGTCGAATGGGTTTAATTACAACCACTCTACAAACACCTGAAGTCAAAAGATTCTGTTCAAGATTTTCAAAACAATTCAATAACCATTCCGATCAAGCCCCCAGGACCAGGGCTAATTCTATGCCTTTGTACACTCACATAATCTGTTTCTAATAACATACGCAGTTTAAAAAAAAGTCAAATCTTTTTGTCTGGGCTCCGTTTTTAATCAAATAGATTGAAAGGAGGAATCATGCTTTCCAGTTGCTGATTCCAGTCAATATTGCAACACTATGCAGTACTGACAACAAATTTTGTGATTGCAATTGTTGCGTGATGATATATACAAATGTATTTCCTATCATCTTAATTGCATGGAGAACGCTGTGTGGGTGACTGCAAGGAAGGATGTAAGGACATAGCAGATTATAAGGGTGAATTAAGATTGTAAGGTGGAAGTAACAGAGACTGGTAGTTATTTGCCGGAATGACCAACAAATCCATGCTCCCCGCCCGTGTTGAAAATAAAAATATGACCACGTGATTGGACCATGCTCTGTAAGAATGGACAAAATAAGAGTCACTGATTTCAATAATCATCAAACTGATCATGTTGAATGAAATTACCACAATTTCCTAATATATTCAAAGGATGACCACAGAGTATATCAATGAATTTGAGGTACTGACCCATGAAATCTTGGATTTGAGAGCCATGGGTTCCAACCAAAGGGAGAATGATATCCGCAGACACGCGTTATTTTGTTTTGTGATGGATTGAGCGTGTTTGAAAGAAAGAATTCCAGCAATAAACCCAGCTATATAGATCATTGCTCTCTATAAACCAGGATAAAGAGAGATATGTGGGCAAGTGATTACAGCAAACCATCGTAAACCCATAAACGTAGGTTGCTGATCTCCGGTTAACAGCTACAAACCGTATTACATACTCAGAAACATCATCTGAAAGCAGAGAACTAGTATTCACATGTTCACTGACTGCACCCATCTCTGCCTCACCGTCATCTCTCCCAAATCCTCCACTGTTGTAAATTGTCGGATTTCTACCGACATCCAGTAATGGAAGAGTAATGGGTTCCTTAAGTTAAATACTGGGAAAACTAAAGTCACCGCCGTATTTGGACCCAATTCAAACTCCATTCTCTGGCTATTGTTTTGATCCCCCTCCCTGACAGCCGTCGGAGATTAAGGCAGTCTGTTCACAATCCTGCATGACACATTTGATACTTCTGAACTCATAACCAAACCAGCATTAAGACCGTCTATTATCACCTCCATAACTTTTCCAAACTTCGACACCTTCTCAGGGCATCTGTTGCAGGGTCCCTCATCCCTACCTTCGTTACCTCAAGGCTTAGCTATTACAATGCACTCCTGTCTTGTATCCCACATCCTATCCTCCATAACATTGAGGCCATCCAAACCTCTGCTGGCCGGGTATCAAATTGCACCAGGTCCCATTCATCGGCAACCCATGTGCTCGCTGAATTTATTTGGCTGGGGGTCAAGCACCATCTGGACTTTAAAATTATAAGCATTGATTTTAAGGTCCCTCCCTCCCTACCTCTGTAATCATTTCCAGGCCCAAGACTTGCCTTCACCAACCTTACAAAACCTGAAATTGCCCAGACCTCTCATGCCCACATCATAACTGATAGCATGTCCTCGGCACTCATTGCCCCTACTCTGTCATGCTGCTGAAATTGATGTAGCAGGTATTAAATTTCTTACCCTTGTTCTCAACGCACTCCATTCCCTTGTCTCGTACCATCTCTGTAATTTTGTTTAAATTTCTCCAGACTCTCAAGGTCCATGTATTTCTCAATTTCTGTTTGGCTTCTTATGCATCCCTAATATTCTACCCTCCAATGTCGCCTTGCTTTCGGCTTCACAACTCCAAAGGTCAGTATGTCCCTTCCAATTACCTTTAGCCCCAGTATTTAACCAAGCCCTTTGTCACCAACCTTAATATCTCATTACGAATTTTGGTGTCAACGTTTGCTCCTGCAAAGCACGTGTGGAAGATTTTTAGATCCACTATATAATTCTGGAAAGTTGCATTTCCACTTCAACCTTACGGCATTTACAAATCTCTATTTTTCCCATGTAGTGTATACCTTGCAATTCACATCTAATCCCTTCCACTGTCTCACTGGTCATTTTGCATCTCATCCTCATTTTCTCTCCGACACATTGCAGCATAATCATCCCCACTTGTTAACTAAAAGTAAAATTATGGAAATCCCAAATAAATTCTGGAAACTTTGCAAGATGTTGTGGTGAATGGAGAAATGATTACCGTTCATCGACGATTGGATGATCATTTCAGAAGAGCAGAAATAACTAAACGTGAACTATCTTCCCATTTATGTGACTGACCTGTTGACTGTTTCTGTTGCATAAAGTTAGCATGAGACCTGTTGATATGGCCCATCACATGTGAATTGATTTAATGGAATTATCAACTAAATTATATGTCTGCAGGAGTAAACGAATGTGCCCTTCTCAGTGAGGACACAGCAGTTGATTCTTTCAAAGGTTCTCTGGATGTGAGCACAGCTGGCAAGATGGGAATTCATTGTTTATGAATAGCTGACTTTGGACGCAGCTGGTTATCATCTGGAACAAGTATAGTTTGTTAAATCGGTTTCTTTGAGCAACAAAATATATTTGCGCTCGTTCAACACAATAAGAACTCTAAAGGTATTTAGGCAACTAATCCCAGTGCTGAGGGCCTAAGCTTGGGCCTAACCAATAGCAGAGTGATCAGAAATCGATGATTCCGAAAAGGCTGCAAGTGGAGAAGAACGTTTTATGGAATTTCAAGCTGGAGCCAATTAGAAAGATAGGAAGTGGCAGGTTATGGCGAGATTTGAAAATGAGGGTTCATTTTTTTATCCAATGCATTGCCAGACTGAAAGTTAATATTGGTTCATCCACAAAGTGGTTCTATGTCAACTGCTTCCAATTAGGGTTTGGGCAGCAAAACTTTCTTGCAACCATTTGTTGCTGTGCCTTCCATTGTCCTAGTCATCAACTCTGAAATTCCTTCCTTTATATTATCTTTCTCTCTACTTTTTTCTCCCCAATTAAAACGATTTAATAAGGGATGTGCTTCAACCAATTGACTTTTAGTTCAGGTGTTAATCGTTGACCAGTCTGCCATTTGTGATCATCACGTGCGACTTTGGAAGAAAAGTGTTATGTATTTTGGGTTGGAGTGGTGGCCCATTTGAGACGTACCCTTTTCTGGAAGAGGGTTTCTTGTAAAAAGCAACCAGTTCCAGGAGCTGATCATGTGACCATCTTAACTGGGAGATAAGCAAGAGAAGAACAAATGTAAACAAAATGTTTATTGCCGCGAATGTTTATTTTCCAAGTGGGTTAGCTTAGAACGAACTGGCGGTCGGCAATATCTCTTTCAGTAGAATCAATTTGATATTTTCGCGCAAGCTAAAATGGTCTAAAAGCACTGGATAAGTAGAGGACACTATTAACAGTGTGTTTGACTTCAGGCCTAGCGACAATGAGATGAAAGAAAGTTCCTGTAGAGAGGCATCCAGAGTTATAGACATTGGAATCAGGAAAGTTCAGATATGTGGTAACTACACTTCAGATGCAAGTGAGGTCTGTGTTAAAGTGGGGATCTACAACTGTGAGACATTTAGGGTAGATTATATGAGGAAATCTTGACAGAAGTAAGTGGACTTCCCAATGAATTTCAGCCCGTATGCAAATCATCGGAGTGTTACTCCAACCTAATGGCTCTTCTCCCAATCTCTGCTATATATTTGCATGGAGTGTTTGTGGCTGGAAGTGAAATAGGTGTGGAAGGAAACTTGAATTCAGAAATTTGTTTTAGGGTATAATTAACTGTGTTCAGCTCATTGAACTGGTGAATTAGAAAATGATTAGCATGTGGTCAATGGTCACTATTTTGCAAATTAAGCATTTTGTTTGAAATCACGTTGGTAGGGCACAAACCATGGCACTAACTTTCTGTCTTACTTGCACCAATACAATTGATGCAAAGGCAATTTCCAGATCAAGCAATATTTCATCACATGTTGTGTGCTTCAGTTTCAGCAGCATTCAATTAATTGCTCATTTGTATTAATAAAGCTGAGAAATAGAATAGATACCTATACGTTTAAATAGAATTTAAATGGTGTTGGTCCCGCATTTCTGTTTCACGATGGTGGCACTGTTTCTAAATTATTAAGTTAAAACTTTCAATTTGATTCACTTATCAATGTTATTCAGGTCAGCAAATTATTTTCGTTGCAATCTTTAAAGTTCACAAGATCCTCAATAATCAATTATCAAGGTTGGAAAGGAACGTGCCTATAATTTAATTAATCCAATGTTAGATCATTGCGAATCCAGGAATAAGGTATCCAACAGAGCCTCTTTAATATCAGAAAAGAATAATAAGGATTACTGTTTCTGATTAGGCAGTAAGTGGAACAAAAGCATTACAGATACCAAATAATAATGTTTCGTTTGTGCAGTTCTGCAGAAGCACCACATTCATTCAAACTGTGATCAAATTCGGTTTTGAGAACAGTGCCTTAGCTTCCATGAACACATAGATAATTCCATTCATCTGACAGCCAGACTCTATCTTCATCTCCCTGTCTCTGGGCATTTAGATCATTTCCATATTCCCAACAGTGCCTTTTAACCACGGGCTAAGTGACATAACTGCCATGATATATGGTGCACAGGTGTTTGTGTCAAAAACTGCCGAACATAATTTGTACATGTAATGCTATAGATTTAGTTGGACTCCGTTTGTGCTGCTGCATTCAGTTGTTGTCAGCGTCCATCAGACAGGACATATTGGTTTGACGAAAGAGCATCAAAGATCCATTCGTATTAAAACAGGGACAGAAGCATTGAATCTTGAGGTCAAGTTGTATTGGAGAAATTCCAAAAGTTTCCTCTTCGTTCCTGTCAATGTGGTGAAGATTACGATGCTGTCCTAAAAAAACTGCGATCTTTCCAAATGTGTTGATCATTTCCATGTGCCAGAGGTGATGGCAGATCTATTGACAATTACCGATCAATTCATATTAAAGCAAATACCTATTTTGTATAAGCGGGAGAAATTTCATTTTACTGAAGTCCATTCACATGGATAATATCCAGGCCACTCTGCTTTAAGGTACCACAGACTGTTCTGCCTGGTCATGATACATGTCAGCTACCCTGTTAAATCACGTCTGATAGAACCTGGTGGCGTCCTGTGATGCCTTTTGCAGATTTCACACGACTCACCGGCCTCTTAATTACCATTGTATCCTCTTCAGCAATTACATTTACACCTTATTAGAAGTATTTGTAACCTCTTACAAGGAGGGGAGTCAATGTTGCTCGGTTATTCGAAGACATTTCCATTCTGATTCTCATCACTTGATGCGACTAATGTTTGAAAAAAACGCTGATAGTAAGGAGACACCATGTTATCCTAGCTGAGTAAAATAAAGATTAATTGACCATCAGAAATAATTTCCTCATTAGGCAACATATGGAGTTTTGTAGGTGCAATTTTCATATAATCTGTTCAACCACTTAGGTATTCTATTATATACTATATCAAAGCTTTTGAATTGACTTGCTCTTGCTAGTTCACCTGCAAAAAATACAATTTTCCTTAATGTGTGCTGTCAATGGAAATTGTAAAACATGTAGTAGCACTCTTTGGTAAACTGGTATGAATCCTCATTACTTCGTGAATGCCTATAACATTTAAACACATCTGCCCCATGTATTTTTAAAGTACAAGCACTATCTAACACTGCACAGTTAAAGCAATCTGCACCAAAACCTAGGAATAAAATGGATGGCGACCTGTATTGATGTTGGCATCTATTGTAATCTTCATCCTATTTCTCTTTATTTTTTGTCATTTTACTTGGACTGTCACTTGAATATGTACAGTGCACTCCATAATGATCATCGAATCATATCTATTCCTCAAGCATCCCTGGGGTTAATTTGCAAGCTATTTAGTTCCAAGTTTTCCTTCAACTTAAATATTCAGATCAGTTAAAGGTGATTCCATCTTCATTTTGCGTGTTCTTCATAAGTTGTGCTAACTAACAGCTGTGGAATAAATCCAGACCCTTTCAAAATATGTCAAGACTTCCATATTCTATTCCGTATCGTGCTACAGATACATCATTTGCTCCTCAAAGGTTCAGGAACTGAGTGTCTCCCTCTTTCCATTTTTTTTTTACTTTCTGCTGGTAAACAGGTGGTTCAAAAGGATTTCATTCTCTGAGAACAGGGCGACCGTTGGTACCAGTTGAACCTCCAGGTGATACAACCCTTCAATTTAAACACCAGCACTAATCCTGGGATCCCCAAACTGAATGCTAAACCTTAATACAATTTGTTCCGACACATAATATCCATGGAATGACGAGTTATGTTCGGGAATCTATCAAATCCTGAACGTGATTCAATGGAATTTGACAGATCATATTTTCTTTTTTGTCGATTGCATCCAAAGTCTCTAAGATATGATGCTAACTTTCCTCTATATACACAAGATGTGCATCCATCTAACAACATGCTTTACTTTCGATTTTACTTATTAGAGAAAGTCAAAACGCCAAGAGAGGCATCGTTTCCTCATTGCATGATCGTGCCGCGTCTCCTCAAAGTTACTTCCTTCTTCCTTAAACTGACCATATGTTTCAGAGTCCGAGAACATCCGTGGGCCTATTAGACCCGACAGTTTACACTGGCCGTCTGCCTTTTTCTATAATGGCTTGGTTTGCATTCTATGCCTGATATTTTCTCTTAGTTTCCAACTTTAACCTTGTGGCAACATTTCTCTGTTGCAATGTTCCAGTCCAAAATGCCATGTTCTGGCTGCTGAAACTGTGGTCATTCTTTACACAAACTGAAAAAGCATCATCTACAGAAATACCTACGACAGCCTCTAACTCTTCACCTCACCATCAGCGATGTGGTATCTCCCTCTTTATAGGAGCATGAGTGAATTTCTTGTTACTGGCCTATCATTATTATAGAATTTTTAGAAGCGTTCTGCATTAAATGCTCTGCAGAACTTCTAATGCTGTGTTGTTACCATGCGGTGAAGCTCCCTTGATCGCCATTTTCTTCGACGTTATCTTTATTGTTTAACATAAAGAATGTTATTCTTCTTCCGTTCACTGTTTGAAGGCCGGTCCCTCCAAAAGGGCCACAATCTTCACCATAAGTAGCGGAAGGTACAGGGACTGAATCCATCCCGCTTGGCATAGTGTTAGAACTCTGTGTTGTTAGGACCAATCTGGTCCAAGCCACAGAGTGAAAAAGACCCCAAAGGTGTCCGAGATGCGGTGTTGCAGCACGCCCCTAGCAGAAATCTCTTTCACTTTTACCAGCATTTATTACAATCCAGAATTATGCTGGATAATTTGATGACGAGAATTCCTGCAAAGTTTTATTCCACGTACTGTTGCAATAACGACAATGCTTACTGTCCCCTTTCAAAACAGCTTTCTGCAGCGGAGAATTGTTGAGGGCAGTTAAGATTCAACCGTATTGTTCAATGTCTGCAGTCACATTTAAACCATACCAAACAAGTATGGCAGATTTCTTCCCTAAACGTTAGTAGTGAACCAGGCGGTCTTTTACAACTATCTGTCAGTGCGGTTCTCATCCTGATGGCTCTTCCAGAATAATTAAATTATCTGAAGCTGTGGTGAAATTGAATTCATGTTTCCGGATCATTAGCCCTGGACCCTGGTTACTATTCCAGTAATATTACCAGCAGGCTGCCATAAAAAAAAACTTATGTTTGTGTTCACACTTACAAGCGGCGACAGAGATTCCTGTGCTATCCCGGGGTGTGGACCAATATAATCAGTTTATGTACACAGGAGAATGTTACCGTAGAGAAGTGATGTGCATACTGATTCAATATCCTGTCCAAGAGCCACTGACCACGCACAGAAAAAGCAAACAAAAAGGAAAGTTTTATATTTCTATGTTTTGTAGTTGCGCCGGCAACAGATCTGAGGACATCCAAACAACGCCTTTCCGTTGGTGAAGTAGGTTTGGGATGTCTTAATGTATAAAATGCAAGAGCTAAATGAAGCAGAACAAAGTCTCACAAAGACAATGTGATAATGATCAGACAAACTTTTCAGTGATATTGTTTGTAGAATAAGTATTGAGCAGGGCCACAAAAGGACTTCTCGCTCATCTTCTTTATGTGATGTCATAGATTCGCTGCGTCCATCAGAGAGCGCAGGCACACGCTGGTTCTCATGTCTCGTAGCTGTAGAAGAGGAGCAAATGCTCACTAATTCACTCCTGGTGCATGCATCGCACCATGTAGTTGTTATTTGTTCGCATTTATATTATTCTCTGTGAGATTCTTGGCGCTTCCGAACTTTTCTGCATCTCAGTTGGCCCTCGGGAGTGTTCCTTCACATAATTGGCGTCGCAGGAGTATAATAACTAAAAGTGACGGTTCTATGAATTACATGTTCATGGCGGAGGCTCAGAGGAGTTTTCCGTATTTAGAGGAGATTAAAAGGAGAGATTGAATGTTCTCACCAGCTCCAGAAAAGAACAGAAAAGTTTCTGAAGCTGTGTCCTGTCTCACAGGGAGACGGTGGAGGATCCAATAATATTCACAGAGAACCGCAAGAGGGCGTGAAAGTGAGGAGGAATGTTGCGATGTTTTCAGGAAACTGGGTGCGTGTTTAACAATAAACGCTTTGTGCCGGGAAGCTTAACCTATTGCAGTAAATCCCAAGGCGTGTGTCAGTTCTGAGAGAAGAGTCCTATGGGCAGCTCTATATCCTCCAAATTGGAGATAGTCAATGAGGGCACTCAGATGGAAGCAAAATACTGCGGATGCTGGAAATCTGAAATAAAAGCGTAAAATGCTGCAGAACCTCAGCAGGCCTGTTAATAGCTGTGGAGACAGGAAAAGAGTTAATGTTTCGAGTCCGTTTGACTTTTCTTCAAACCTCTCACAATCGGCTTTTACAAGGGAATTCGGTGTGTCACAACTTTTATGAAATGCTTATGTACTCCACACTTTCAGGGGGTTGCCAAACTGTGGCAGCCGTCGCAGGATTCAGCGAAGTTCTTCTGAGGAGACGTTCATAGTTTCTCAAATATAGTCCAGGGGGAGTTCGAGGATCAGTACCGCTGTGCGTGGAGATCATGAAAATCAATGTGTTTGCAGCGCACGTTGAAGTTTCCCCCACTCTGCGAATCTTTACATCGTCGTGTAGTGCGAACACTTTAAGGAAATTACTCTAAAGCTTTTGCATTCCTGGAGTCATCATAATCATGTGACTCCCTCACAGACGTCATTGTGGATTGTCATAACAAATCTGTAGGAAATTACGAAGTGTGCGAGTTACGCCTGCATAGGGGATGCCCAAGTGCCAATACTCAAAAAGAAATCAAAAGAAAGGGCAAGTATTTGCACGCAATTGTACACCAAGCATTTAAAGTGGAGATTGCCCTGAATTTGGTAATGTTTACAAATTATTCCGGAGCCATAGAATATTTTTTTTAAAAAAAGAAGTCACTGGACCCTATGAGTGTCTCCGAATATTTCCTCGATTTTTGTTTTCAATCGTTCTAAGTAATCTCAAATAAATAATCGGATGCCCTTTCATTCGTCCTTGGCATAAGCGGACACAAAACCCCATGCTTCAGATTTTGTATTAATTTTTGGAATTTGCAGTTTATTATGTCTCTACTATATTTAGTTTCGTATTTGTTTTAATTTGTACCCTGCTGGTATTCACAAGGTTTTCATAACACGTGATAAATACATTGTGTTCAAAGAAAAAAACTATTCGGTTGCAAGGGAATACCTGAATCTGCTTGTTCAATTGCTGTAATTAATGTGGGTCCAACTGGATCATAATTAACTCACTCGAGGGTTATCAGTGTTATAAGAAGGAAGACACATCCCGAAGTGCCAAGCGATTCCGTGTAGACGGTGGTTCATGGATGGAAATCAAATGCTGGAGTTTGAACGATCATTACTTTTCACGCAAGATAGAAAATTTTCTCTGCTGGCACTGCTGAAAATACAATTTGCTTTTCGGAATTTGCAGCGCATTTATTATCCAATTCTGGCTGCATTTGGTGTTCCTTGTAAGTCGTTCTTTCCAGCTGTGTATTTCATTGCCGTTTAAGATGTTAGTGAATTATTCATTCTGCGGTATCAATTTGAATCATCAATGAAGTTTGTTCGATTGTACGGCGACTGCATATTTAATATTAACATTTTGAACCCAATTACTATGCACGCACCACGCAAGTCATGATATTCAGTAATTAAATCTATAGACTGTATTTTTAAAAGTATCTATTCGATCTATTTCTGTCAGTGGTTATCTGCATTGAGTATAGTCGATCTGTTTTATGCATAAGGAGGTCCCATGCTTCCGTGACGTGATTATTTCCAGCCGCCTGTTTATTATATTTAGTCAGTGTCTTCGCATGTGTTTTACTGTTTGTTTGCTCTGGAGAGACTTTGTCAACCATCGAACTTTATTTTGGTATATAAGATCCTCACATTGTTGCTGTAAAGTTGAAGTTTGAGAGTAGAACGACACAGGCCAGGACTGTATCCTTAACTGAAAGCATACTTTGATATGTCGAGTAATAGAGTGAATACAGATAGACGACAAATGGTCAGCCACTTTGAAATAATCCAGCTCCACTTTGCTGCCTCGCTTAGAATATTTGGACTTTATGCATTAATATCAGTATCCTTAAATAGATAAGTTATGATTTATTTCAAACAACATTATTATTCTTGTAATTAGGAGTTTATAATTATACCTTATTTGGGTAATTACGATTAACTGCATTTTTTGCTCTAGCTGTGTTCGCATGTTCCAATTAGGCTGCTATCAGAACTCTTCTGTGCCTGATAATGCAACCAATTATACTGATGTAACTATACACGGGCTCCATCTTATGGTTGCCGTACAATAAACATTACATCTTCAGGTTAACTTGTGTTCAGAGCACCGCAACACAATGAAACGTTGCTACAGTGCACTGACAGCTGAACATGTAGTATCTCTAGCCATTCGTCTGAGGTATTTCTGCAAGTGCGACACTTCTAGTTTCCGTTCAACAAATCTTTAGTCAGCACAACATCCATGGCTGATTAACAATTGTTCTTCGAAATGTTTTCCCATATCAAAATGTAACAGTTAACTGATAATTCATAGATCAGTAAATTAAGCAAATTCCATCAGTTCGTTGCAACTTTCCAGTAACAATTGGCCATGGAGCCATTACTCACAAACTGGTTAATACACCCAGCATTTCTATATAGCTCGTTTATGAATCCATGATGATATTTTAGAATTATGATCCATGCTATTAAAACATCGAAATAAGAGATGCATGCAAAACAAATAAAATACAGAGAAATGTGGAATTGAATGGCAGCATTCAAGGATAGATATAACAAGATGTTTTACAGCCGAAAAAATATTTCTACAGCATGGCCAATGTTGCACCGCAGGAGAGATCCAATATTTCTGGAATGTAATTTGACAGTTTGAACAAATAATGCGTGCATTTGATTCATATGCCATGATATCAATATAGGTCAAAGAGTGTATGTAATTATTGCAACGAATGGAATGGTGAGTTAATATTTATTTTATTAATTATATATGATTGTTTTCTGCATTGTATTCCAGCAACTTTCCCGAGCAAGCAGGTGCTGGTTTTATAACTGCTCTCTCAAAATCCAGAGTTAGTATCACAACAGATACACAGACTGCCCAACATTTTCTAATGCTGAACGCTCACTGTTTGCTTCCCCATTCTTCGTCTGTCAGCTCCTCTCCGAAATTATTTTTTTCCGTATTAATGTATAGCTCTTTGGCTCGACTCTATCTTTAAATACTCTTAACCAATTTGTAAGTGTGCTTTTCACTCTTCCTCAACGTGGTGAGACTAGAGAAGCTGCAATTATTCTCCTTCTGGCAGAGAAGCTTAACGGGGTGGGAGGTAATATTTCCTGGCAACTTAATATTATAAAATGAGTCGAAGGAATAAACAAAGAGGAACTGTTTCCATTGCTAAGAGGATTGACAAACAAATTTAAGGCAACTGTCAAAAGATCCAGAGCTGAGATAGGAGTTCATTTTAAAGTAGAGCGTAGGTTAAGATTTCAATAATTCAAAGACTGATGAAAGCAGCTTCAAGGGTAACATTCAAAAGAAAATTGGATATTGACTTGTTTGTAGTGAATATACTAAAATTATGGGGGAAAGCAGTGGAATCCATCGAATTTGACAGCTCATTAAAAGTGCTGACACAAGATGGCTCGAATGTTCTTAGTCTTGGCTGCAAGATTCCAAGATCGGAAACAAATTTCATGACCTTGATTAGGGTTTAGTTGCACGTGCGTGCCTGGTCTCCACTTCTAAGCCCTACAGATAAATGTGACCCTGGTTAATTGCTAAAAAGGCTCATTACAGCTGATCCAATCGTCCTGAAATCTGAAGTCTTAAATTACAGCAGCAGATACAGAAAAAAGAACAGGATCTGCCCGTGGATTTTTTCCTCCTCCACAATCTTGAATATGAGTCATGATCAAAGGTGAGTCATTGACTAGTCGCACATGCCATGCAGCATGAATGGGTTGTGACCAATGCAATAAGCTAGAAGCCCAATAAGATCCCTTCAGCTGCTAATCATCACAATTGGAGAACTGGCTTCACACATTCTCATACTCTTCAGTTGCCTGATACAATGCAGTCTCTTTAAGCAATGGAAGAATGTCAAGTGCCAAACTTTCAGGCTCCCAATACACTATATCATTGAATGCTCAAGCTGATATCCTGATGCTGTATTGTGGCACCCATTTAGCTGTTTCAAATTTGATGATCATTTTCCAATAGACAATGCAGTGTAGTCAAGCTTTATCTTTGGTGAAAGAAAGTTCTATCAATCATAATATGTTAACAATATGTCCAGCAGACAGACACCTTGAATCTGATTTCTGTATGTTATCATTTAACTTCTTATAGTTAACATTGTGACAATTGTGATCATGTCCCGTGGGAAGTGTGGTCTCTCCAAATGTATTACTCGTTACCTGGTGGCCATGGCCGCAGCCGATCTACTGGTCGTTACATTTGATGTGATGCTGAGACATATCCCTACAAATTACCGTGTAGAGTTCTACTTCATGCGGAATATTCCAGTATGTAATATCCATGCAGCCGTGCTTCATGCAGTCACAGACTGTTCTGTATGGTTCACTGTCAGTTTCACGTTTGACCGATATATAGCGATTTGCTGCCAGAGGCTAAAGGTTAAATATTGCGTGGAGAAAACAGCAAATGTGGTCATAACGGCAATAACTGCGCTATTCTCCTTAAAAAATATTTTTTGGTGCTTTATGTACACAGGCAGTTACTGGTTAATCAATCAATCCTGGTTTTGTAATGTGCCAGACAGTGTTGCTGAATCAAAGGCTTGGGGAACTGTCGAATTCATCCATTATATTATAAATCCATGTGTTCCATTTCTTTTGGTCTTGTTCTTAAATGCTCTAACAGTCAAATACATTTTAGTGGCCAACAGAGCCCGCAGGAGACTACGCAGTCATGTCAATACAGAGTGTCCGACTGACCAAGAGATGGAAAACCGCAGGAAATCAATGATTATTCTCTATGGGGTGTCGGGGAATTTCATACTGCTATGGACGTTATATATGATATATTGTATTTATTGGCGAATGACGTACCTGGGCTATGATACTGTGTATTTACCTGTATACATACGGGAATTAGCCTTCATGCTTCAACTCACGGCTTGCTGCACCAACACCTGCATGTATGCCGTGATACAACGTAAATTCAGAGAGGAGGTGAAGAATCTCCTTATATATCCATTTAATGTAATTGTGGACGTATTTCAAAATAAAAACAACTGAACACTAGTTCTCAATCTTATTCCAGTTCAGTTCTATAGCGGCATAAGTGGCTTAATTTGTTACATGCATGCAAACATTTATGGTGATTGGAAACCCTGATTATGGCGTCAGGCGGTTTCGCAGTGAAGGAGTATGTGGCCCAAACTATTGAAGATGCAATTCAACGTGGAAAACTGAGTTTATTCCTTTAGACCACTAGAAAAAAATAACCAGCATTTGTTCCAAACGATGAGAAGATATGATCTGTCAAAGACGATTGCGCTTTTGCTGCCCATGTACAAAAATGTTTGTAAGTTAATTGACAAGCACAAGAAGAAATAACAATTCAACAGTCACTTCTTTGTGCCAGGAGCTGGAAAGAAATATTGTAAGTATTATTCTATGGCTGCATAGAACCCAGAAAAGACCCTATTCAGAGCGTCATATTTTTTCAGCTTTAGGAAACACACATCAGGGAAATGCTGGAGGCGCATTGCAGATTCCGCAGAATGTTACTGGGATTAGAATATGAATGTATGATGACGGGAATGACATAAATCATTACAATCCTCGCAAATTCCAGCACAGATGGAGACCATTTGGCCTGTTATGTTCATGTTGGCCGACAGAAAATTGAAGTGCAATCGAAGAGTCTAAAATGAGCAAAGCAGTTGACATGACAATCGGTTAGCTGCTGACGACTTATGCGTTCTGAGGGTGGGCTCAATGACAATGTGCTTCGATTTCAGACTAAATATGTAGCATCCAGGAGGGAAACTAGCAAATAATGTTTCACGTATGGAATGGTGCACATCCGCAGCTCTTTAGCCCAATATGCTTTGCATGCTTGGGGGCATTGTGGACTTCGTAAAACTGCAATAAATAAATTCTATTAGATTGGTGTATCAGATGACATCACAAAGCTACTTAACTGAATTTAAGATACAGTTCAGGCATGTTTTATTTGAAGGACAGGGTAATGTCATGTGGCTAAAAGATGTCCCCATGTTTATTATTGCGACACCATCCAGATCCAAATCTAGGGATGCTTAGTTGTAGATCACACATGCGGGCTTTAGGGAAGATTATCAGTAGATCTCCCCACACTACAATATGCCGTGCTGGCCTCGCAATCCTGATTTGCCGTTCATCAACATCACAGATTGTCTTTACTACGGTTGTATTTGGCCACTGTTATTTTAGATACCTTGATAAATTTACCGAACAACAATCCAGCTATGTAGTTTCTGCAATCTTCAATTGCTCCTCCTCAGCCATCCTGAATTTTAATTTAAAGGAGTCAGTTTTCGATTTCCTCTATACTTTATGTGAAATAGTCCTTCCTGGTTAGCACCATGAGGGGTGTGTCTCTAATTTTATGATTATGCTTCTTTCTTCCCGTGATGTGAAATAGTTTCTTTATGGCTGAATTGCTGATTTTTTTCTTCCTCTTTGTATTTTAAATTTGTCGATTAAGCTGTTTATCAATGGCCTAAAGTTAAGATAAATCAATTCACTTTTACGCAACCTCTCCTCAGCTATTCAGCGGAACTATTATCCTTACTGAGTTATGGTGTAAAACTGAAAACATTACAAAGATGGTGGGTATGGTGCCATAGCTATAATGTCACTTGCCGGATAATCCAGAGACCCAGGCTATTCCCATTAGGAGACAGGTTCAAATCCCACTGTGGTAGCTGGTGGAATTGAAATTCAGTCAATAAATCTAGAATATACAGCTGATCTCAGTAACCCTGGAACTATCACCTATTGCCGTGAAGACCCACCGGATTCAATAAAGTCCTTTAGGAAATGAAATCTGCCGCCCTTACCCAGCCCAGTCTGGCCTACATATCATTCAAGACCTGCAGCAATTCAGTTGATTCTTAATTGCCCTCTACAATGTTCTGTTCAAAATCAATTAGTGTTGGGCAACAAATGCTGGCTTTGACAATGAAGCCCAAATCCAATTTAAGAATGAAAACAATTTGAGGATCGACCAAGGCTTTGTAAAACCGTAACATTAATTGCCCCTCTTTGTATGAGAATGCACAAAATAACAGAGTCATCTCACCATACAGCATTTCTCAACAGCAGAACACAATTAGTGGTCTGGGGCAGCGCTCAACAGTGAGAGAATCATTGAATTATACAATTTTCATATTACAGAAGGAAGCCATCTGAGCCATTCTTCCTGTGTAATTCACTTAGTGCCACTCCCACACCAAATCTCCAAAGCTCTGATTTGTTGCTTTTCTTCATATAATGATCTAATTCCCCCTTGGAAGGCACATTGAATCTTCCTCCACCACAATTTTGGATAATACATTCCACACTTCAACCACTCGCTTTGTAATACAATTTTACTTTCCCTCCCGCCACCATTACTTATTTGGCAAATCATCTTAAAGCAGTGTTTTCTGTTTCAGATTATACTCCCGATGGGAATTGTTCCTCTCGATCTACCCTCTCCAGATCACTCATACTTTTGAACAGCTCTATCAAATCTCCGCACGAACTTCTCTTCTCCAAGGAGAACAGTCCCAGCTTCTCCAATTAATATATGTAACTGAAGTTCCTCATCTAATGAACCATTAGGAAGCTTTCATATACCCTCTCCAATACTGTCCCCTTGTTCAGAAAGTGTGGTGTCCGGGATTCAATGCAATAATGCAGTTGAGGCCGAACCAGGACTTTATGCACTTGGAAAAAATTCCTTAGCTTTGTACACCATGCCGAATTTATTAAGCCCAGCATCGTGTCTGTTTTATTCGTTGCTCACTCAAACTGGTCTTCCACCTTCAATGATTTGTGCGTATATACCTGCAGATCTCTCTGCCTGCGCACCCTCTAGAATTGTATAGTTTATTTTACAATGTATGACCCAATTTGTTCGACAACAATTAATTACTTAACACATGTCTGCATAAAATTCCACTTACCAATTGGCTGCCCAATCTGTCAGCCTGTCTATGTCCTTTTGAAATTCAAAACAATCCTCCTCGCACTTCACAGCACTTCCTACTATTGAGTCATGCTCAAAATTAGAATTTTCGCCTTGCACATCCACGCCTTGGTCATTAGTATAAAACAAAAAGAAGTAGGGGTGTTAACAGTGAACAAAGAGAACTCAAATAAAAATCCTCCTCCATTCCAAATAACAAGCTCTCACCACTCGTCTCTCTCTTTCCTTTCACTCCTCGAATTTAGTATTCATATCTGCTATGGTTCCCTATCTTCCAGCGTTGCAACTTTGCTTGCATGCTTCTTCTGTTGCTCATTTAAAACTGAAATGCGAAGGAATTTCTTCTCTCAGAGTGAAGTGAAAGTCTAGAATCCTCCACCCCAGAGAGCTGTTGAGGCTGGATCACAGAAAATACATTAACAGGAGATAGATAGATTTTTGAAATAACTGGGAGTCGCAGTCCATGAGGAGCTGGCAAGAAAGAGATGTCGAGGCCAGTGGCAGAAGAGCCATGATCTTATTGAATGGCAGTGCAGGCTTGAGAGGCTGAATGGTCTACTGCTGTTGCTACTTCTTATGTTGTTATCAAATACCTTGTCGAAGGTCATGCACACTACATTTAATGCATTAACCTCATCTACCCAATTTGATGCCACATCAAACATTCAAAAAGCTAGGAAGACATCACTCTACCTGAACAAATTTAACCGATTTCCTTAATTTATCAGCATTTGTTCAAGTGACCGTAAATGTGGTCCAGAATGATTATTTCAAAAGTTCTTTAAACTCTGGAGTCAACATGACTGGGTCGTGGTTAGTGAGTGTCTCATTATACTTGCAACTTGACAGGCCATGCCTGGATATTTTCCTGGTTTTGGTGTATTTGCACTAGGGCTACTGAGGAGTTGAGAATGGTGCTGAACATTGTGCAATTTTCAGCTAACATATCCACTTCTGACCTGATGATGGATGGAAGGTAATTGATGAAGCAGCTGAAGATTGTTGGGCCTAGGACACTACGCTGAGGATCTCCTGCAGTGATGTCCTGAAGCAGAGATGGCTGACCACCAACAAGCACGACCATTTTCTTTTGTTTTGGTTATGACTCCAACCAGTGGATAGTTTTCCCATGATATCCATTGACTCCAATTTTGCTTGGATGCCATAATCAGTCAAATGCTGCCTTGATGCCAACGCCAGCCACTCTCACCTCACCTCGGGAGGCACTTGTGTGGTGCAAATGTTACTTGTAACTTAACAGACCAAGCCTGGATATTTTCCAGGTTTTTGTCAGTTGCACACGGAGTACTTCAGTATCTGAGGTTTTGAGAACGGTGCTGAACATCTTGCAATTATCAGCGAACACACCCACTTCTGTCCATGTTTGAACCAAGGCTGGAACGAGGTCAGGAGCTGCGTGGCCCTGGCGGAGCCCAGACTGAACATCAGTGAGCAGGTTATTGCGAAAGGAATGCTTCTTGATTGCACTTGTGATGACCTCTTCCATCACTTTACTGATGATAGAGAGTAGACTGATGGGTAGTAATTGGCTGGGTTGAATTTGTCTTCTTTTTCTGCACAGCACCTAATTGGGTAATTTTCCACATAGCCTGTACACGACAATGTTGCAGCTGTACTGGAACAGCTCAGTTAGGGGTGCATAAAGTTCTGGAGTACAAGTCTTCAGTCCTATTGCCTGAACATTCTTAGGATCCAAAAGCTTTGCACTATTCAGTGCCTTCTGCCATTTCTTGATATCATGTGCAGGGAGTCGATTTGGCTAAAGCTGGCGTCTATGCTGTTGGGGACCACTGGAAGAGGCTAAGATGGATCATTCACTAGCCACTTCCATTTGAAGATTGTTGCGAATGAACTGATGTGCTGAGCTCCCTCATCATTGAGGGTGGGGATATTTGAGGACTATTCTCCTTCAGTGAGTTGTTTAATTGTCAACCACCATTCACAACTGGATGTGTCAGGATTGCAGAGCTTGGACCTGATCTGCTGCTTATTCAATCTCTTAGCTCTGTCTATCACTTACGCTATTTGGCATGCACGTAGTCCTGTGTTGTTACTTCACCTGTTTGACAACTCATTTTAAGTATGCCTGTTGCTTCTCTGGCATGTCTCCTGCGCTTTTCATTTAACCAGTGTTAATTCCTTCGTTTGATGCTAATGCTTCAGTGGGGATTTGCTGGCCATGAGTTTACAGATTGTGGGTGAGTAAAATTGGGCTTCTGCTGATGGCCCAGAGCGCCTTGTGGTTTCTCAGTCTTGATTTGCTCGATCTGTGCGAAATCTATCCCATTTAGCAGGGTGGTAGTGCCACACAACATGATGGAGGGTATCCCCAATGTGAAGACGGGACTTCGTCTCCACAATGACTGTGCTGTGGTCATTCGTAACGATGCTGACTTGGGGTTTTGGTGTCATTGGCAATGCCAGCATATATTGTTAATCTTAATATCCCCTTGCACAAACTTATTGAACAGCTGCAGTCAATTCGGTGTCGATCTATCCGCAGTGCTGTCTGTGGAGATGGCGGAGGAACGGGGACAGGGAGGAGTTGCAGGCTTTTGATCCAGTGGCAGTTAAGGAATGACGTGGAGAGGCTTCTGGGATGTCTAGAAACGTGGCAAAAGAAATTCAAGGTAGAGAAGTGTGAAAGGATACATTTTGGAAGGAAGAACGGGGAAAGGTGAAAGCAAATGAAGGGTACAAGGTTAAAGCAGCCTGGGGCACAATCCTTTGAAGATGCAGAACAGGTTGAGAGTAAACTGGATAAGACATAAGTTTTGTTTTCAGTAGCTGAGACATAGAGTACAAGTTAGAGAAGGGCTGATGAACATTTATCAAACACTTGTTCAGCGTCAACTGCAGATCTGACTCTACCTCTAGGCATAACACAATAGGAACGGTTTGGAGGCATTGTAGAGGATAGAAAAGAGATTTACGAGAATGTCAATGGAGGATATCAGTTATGTGGGTAGAACGGAAAGATGTCTGTTTTCGCCTCCTCTAGGAGAAATTGAAAATGGAGGTGTTCTGAATGATGAGATGTCTGAACAGAATACAATCAGAGAGAAACTGCTCTCTTTGATGGAACGGTCGAGAGCCAGAGGAAACCGGTTGAAGGCGATGAGCAGGTAAGCAACAGCAACTTTTTTTTACCCCCTGTGTAGATAGGATTTGGAATCATTTCCTTATGGTTGAACGGAGGCAGATTCGTTCGTAGATTTCAAAAGGCCATTGGGTAATTTTCTGGAATGAAGAATAAATGCAGGGCCATAAGGAAAATGCAACAGAGTTTCTGATTACATGCAATCCTTGTTATACAGGGCAAGTTAGGATCTAGAGTCCGCCACATGATCTTGAAATGGAAGCGGATTCCGTTATGACTTTCAAAAGCAAATTGTTTCATTATATGAAGGGGAAAATTTTAATGTCACGAGTTCAGTGCGGCTGCAGGATAATGGAGAGTGAAGTGGGTGAGGTGGGAAGGGTGTTGGGGTAGGAGTAGTGTAATGGGGTGGGGGGATTCCGAGGTGGGGAGGGTGTAGGTTGTATGTTGTCGTTAGCTGAGTTGCCTTTGCAGGGAACCGTCAACGAAAGTATTGTATGGAGAAAATTTCACAAGTTTCATTGTTATGGTTGATCAGTTGTTTCATCGCAGAGGGTTTGCAGAAAGTCCACATCTAAGTGAAAGCTGTAAACTCTAGCCCATTCGGACGTGTTACAGATTATAATTCAGTTTATTGAAACAGTAATTCCATAATAATTCAGACACTTTGTTTTTCCCAGGATGATATCTCACAATAGTTTTCCAGCGATTGTTGCTGGACCAGCTGCTAGGAATTTCCTTTGTTAGGTCAGGAACAAGCAATGTGCTGCATTGAAATAGTGGAAACTGTTGCTTCTGCAACCACGGTTTTGCTTTCCCAAGAACAGGGAGAAACCTCTACTTAATATGCTGTCCAAGAACCACCAAGATGCTGCACAGGAAGGGAGGAATGTGCTCTCCAAGCTGCGGGAATGTGCTTCAACTGGATCGGGAAAGGTGCCTGACTTGGTTCCGGGAAAGTGCTGTAAATGGAACCTGAATTGTGATGTACTGGAAATAGTGAAGGTCGTGTGCCTTCACCCGGGATGTGCGGCACTGGAAATTAGGAAAGAGCTGCTCTGGGAACCATAAGTGTGTCAATCATAACTGTGACGTGAAGCAAGAACCTGCAGTTTTCAATGTGAGAATCTGTGAGTGCACCATCCCAGTAAACTCAGACTTTGTCAGATAGAGTCCCAAGGGAATGCCATAGCCAGCAGTTCACTGCATCCACTCCCAAAGTTTTGTCCTGCTTGAACCCTGATCTGTGCTGTGCCAGGCCCTGGGCATGTGCTGTACGCGACCCCCGGGGCGCATTGTTCTTCATGCCACCCACGTGTCATACAGGTCCCTGTGTTTTAACCTGATCAGGCAGTCCATTGTACAGAAACCCACGCCATGAACAGTGCAATTCCCTTCTAATGACACTATGTCTTTGTTTTTTTTAAACAATCTCTCTATGGATGGACAAAGTTATTGTTGTGAAAATGTCTTTGATTTTAGTTCACTGTCTGTTTAATTCACACAAGGTGGAGTATAGATAATACTCACTGACAAAAATATGTCTAGTTAAATTAGTTCAACGCCCTCCTCTCAATGCAGAAAATAAGGAGCCTTTGACAAATGCTGATTGTGGTGTGTTGGGCTGGGATTTAATATAAAATCTCTTTCACCATTTTTCAAAGTGATCGTGCAGAGATTACTACACATCAGAGTCATCCTGTTCACTTGTTTTCTTTTCTGCTGGTGCCAGCCTTGAATTATCTTTTAAAGCCTTCCTTCAAACGTGGCAGAGATCAAATAAACTCATTGGCATTGAGATACTCAACACCCGCATTGATATTCCCCAGGATTGGTCTATTTCTAGGAATAATCACAGCAAGGGATCATTTAAAAGTACTATTGAACTACATGCTCAACATGGGACTATCGAAAGCAGCTTACCCTTTTGGCCAAGTATTCTTCAAACCTTTTTTGCAGAGAAAGAGATCCTTGCAAACAAATGGCTGCAAAGTTCTCAAACATGGCAAAAACTTGCAAAGAACATTGCACTGGCTTGAGTCTTGTTTCAGGAAGAAAATGATGGTACATAACCCAACAAAGGGAATGCACAGAACATGACAGCAAAACATTTGGTAATGTTCGGAATTGTGATGTCTTCTCAATTAAGCAATTTAGTGATCACGGTGATGGGATATTTCACTCCATTGCAGAACTCCTCTCTAAACTTCCTTTTGGTCACTGCATCAATCAAAGTGTTTGTGCAGCAACTCAACATTTGTAGCATGAATCCCACTTCCTGGACAAACATTGGCAGAGGAACAGAATACTGCAAGCAATCCAATCGTCTCAATATAGAGAGCCATGCCCCATGGCTCCAACCATGGAGTCTATTGTGGGCCCTGCTGGCCACTAAAATGTATCTGACTGTTAATGCATTTAACTCTGGAAATAAAACAAATGAAAGAAATGGCGTTATGATGTAATGCAATAATTCAACAATGGCCCGGGCCGTTGAACGAAATACACCAGCATCAACACGGCAAAACCAGGAACTGTTAGAAAGCCAGTATTCAGTAGTGTGTAGAAAATACCAACAGTTTCAGGGCTATCACAATTCCTAAAACCACATCCGCTGACTTCTCTGTGCAATATAGATTTTGTATTCTGACAACAAATCGCCACAAAACGATCAAAGGCGAAAGTGACTGTGAACCAGACAGAGCAGTCTGTGACAGCATAAAGAAAGACAGCATGGACATTACACAGACAAATGTTCTAAAAAAAAATTGCTCCCGGTAAACAATCGGAATCTGCCTTAGCATAAGATCAATTATAACACCCAGTAGATCTGCAACTGCCATAGCCACCAGATAGCGATTCACACATTTGGAGAGGCCAGATTTTCCCGGGGACGGGATTGCAGTCGTCACCACATTAACTGTGAGAAAAAATATATAGGGAAATAATTGATCTCTCATGTGGCAATAACAGAAGTTTTCTGTAATGCAGTGATATATGGCGATGGCTTAATTATTCTTCACCATATCATGAAATACATCTAAAATATGTAGATCAGTTTTTCCCCAGTGATAGAAACTTGGTATTTTATAGTGACAGGCGGTTGTGCAGAAATGGGTCATAATTACATCCATCAGTAATAAACAAACAAATATATGGAAAAACTGGATAAAGTTGCACAGAATAAGCTTACATTCCATTAACTGTGAGATTAAAAGTGCAGTAAATTGAGGTGATTAAAATGATTACAGGGTAGACTGAGGTAGTCTGTTCCCTCTGATGGAGCCTCTAGATCAAATTGGCATAGACTATTGATCCACAAGGCAGGCAACGATAATGGATGACGGTCAGGAAAAAGAAGTCAAGGTCAAAACCAAATCAGACATAATCTTATTGCATTATGAAACTGGCTTAATGAAATATAGCCTAGGACTGTTACTATTATTTTCCTGACCGTATGAACGTTAAAATATAAACTTGGCCATATGTAGGTGATGTCAGAAATTGTTTCTTCCTAATAAAAGGTATTCGACATCTGGAACTATCTCCTGCAAACATCTATTAACACTAGGTCAATTGCCAAAATCAGAATTGACACTGTCCTTATTTTCTTTAGTCAAGGCTAATGCAGGATGTGGAAACAAATTAAGTGGATGCAGTTAAGATAGAGATTAACCATGACATGGCTGAAGTGGGATGGCGCTTGGCAGGGTAATTGTTTTGTCTTCTTTTTGTACAAAGTGAAACAAGTTTCAATGCAAAGACTGAGGTGAAAACAAACCCAAAGGTAACTGTGAAGGAATTGGCAGCCTCATTAAAACTGACCGTTGGGGAAGGCTGCAAACTCGGAAGGGTTTTTGGAATCAGGAGAAATTAACAAAGAGGAAAACAAAAGTCCACAAAATACTATGAAAGACAGTTGCCATGAGAATAGAGAATAGTAAGTTAAAAGGTGTGGAGAAAGTGATAGCATCTAAATCAGGACTACAGTGCACGTATGTGAACACACGGAGTGAGTTAAATAAGATTGGAGAGTTACAAGCACACATTACCATTTGGAATTGTGATGTTGTGGCTACAACAAAGAGCTCACTTAAGGAAGGGCTGGACAAGATGTTAGATAGTCGTGGATACAAGATCTTCAGGAAAAATAGAGAAAGAAGAAAACTGGTAGTGGTGGTGGCATTCATTAAGGAGACCCTTGCAGTGCTACAGAAAGATTGCATCCCAAAGGAGTCAAGGTCAGAATCAACTTGGCGGTAGTTAAAGAGCAAACATATGCAATTGAATTGCTCAGTGCAATATATCGGCCATCAGCTACTAGGGATGATGTGGAGGAACAAGTATACGGTGAAATTAAAGCGAGATGCAAACATTATAGAGCAGGTATAATGGGGGGCATTAATTACCTGAATATAGACTGGGATAGCATTATTGTAAAGAAAAGAGAGAGGCAAGTGTCCATATTGTGTCTTCACGAGAGCTTTGTACATCATTATGCGTCCATCCCGACGAGAATGGAGGCACTACTAGGCCCGGTTTTTGAGAATGAGTTGGGACAGTTAGCTGAAATGTCAGTAGGAAAAGGTTTAGAGGATTGTGATCATTGTATCGTAAGGTTTGGGATGATTATGGAAAGGGGCAATGAGCATAACAGAGGCGGAATAATTTACAGGGAAATATCAACTTCAATGGGTATGATTTGGAGGCAAAGGTCGGCAGGAAAAGCGGTATCTGAACAAGGGGCTACGTTTAAAGAAAAGATGCGTTGGGCACAACATACATTCCCTCAAAAGAGAAAGGTAAGGCAAACCAACCCAAAGCTCCCTGGATGACAAAGAAGGTAGAAATTCATATAAGGAAAAAATAAATGTGCACTTGACAGGCATTAGGTAGAAAATACAACTCAGGTCATGGCTGAGTAAAGAACTTCCAGAAGAGAGGTGGAAAAGTGAATAAGCAAAACAGAGAGGGAGTATTGAAAGATACTGTCAACAGAACACTCCACTTATTGTACATCCCAATCAAGAATAAAAAGAATTGTGCCAAATACACAAGGGATTAACTTGTTAATTAAAATTCATTACTCGAAATTAAAGCAATAACTGCTCTGAATAACAACTCGTTATCTCATTAATCCATTCAGAAACAGTAATACAAATATGGAGCAGTATGTGCTGGAATGTGAAACAGCCAAACTAATGCGTGTAGGTATAATTTATGTACTGGTCTTGTTTCATGCTAAAATACTAACTCTCTGCTGCAGAACTTGAAGAGAGTTCTTGAACATCAACCAATTTCTCCCTCGACTCTCGAGCTCAGTATCAACATCAAAGTGAACATTTTTTATTCTGAGATTAACAGTGTGATATCACTTGTGCTGCGCTCTGAAAGAGCAATAGTCTCTTAGAGAATTGCCTTAAAAGGAAATAATGATGACTACTGGGGGCAGAGTAATCACTGAACTGGTAGCAAAACATTTGAATTCACACTAGTGAATCATAAACAGCTATCAAACACAGGAAGGAAGAAAGGAAGAAAAAAAGATAGAAATAAAGACAGAATGAAGGAAAGAAAGAAACAAACAAACAAACAAAGAATGAATGAATGAATGAATGAATGAATGGTGATTAAGGAAAAGACCTTTCATGAACTCAGGAAGTTTCGAAATGCTCTACAGCCAATAAAGTGTCATTACATTGCAGCCTCATTTGTAAAAAGAACAGTTTCCAATAACATGGTCTAATGTTTGGACAATTTTGAAAGAACGAGCTGGACCCAGGGCTAAGATGCTCCACACTGACCATCTCCGTTTACTGATGTACCTGCTGCAAGCAGCTGCTTACCTGGCACACCAAACACAGCCAAAACTGGGAAATATATCTTTTGAATATCATCTAGCGCCCATAAAATCTTGATCTTGGTCAGAAAATCGAGAACCATTTTCCCTTTTTGTATCGTCAGAAGATTAGGTGGTCGGTTCTGATGCTCAGAACAACTTTCCGATTGACACGTTGAGAGGATTTCTGTTACGAGTAAGGGAGGGGATCCGTCAGTTCGGAAATTCTGGTCCCATGTCGACTGGGTTTTATTAAACCAACTGAACAAATAGGTGAAGTCAAAAAATTCTCACCATAATTTTCAAAACAATTCAATTGCCATTCCGATAAAGCCCCCAGGACCAGGGCTAATTCTACACTCGTACAAGATGGTTCTAATAATATACACATTCAAAAAATGAGTCAGATCCTTTAGTCTGGACTCTTTGTTTAACAAAATACAATAAAAGCATGAACCATGCATTCCCGTTTCGGATTCCACTCAGAATTCCTATAATGTGCAGTACTGACGATACATTCTGTGCGTGTGATTGATGCCTGACATGATATATACAAACCTATTTCCCATCATCTCAGTTGCATGGATGATGGTGGGTGGGTGACCGCAAGGACAAATGTAATAACATAGCAGAGTATAAAGGGTGAATTTAGGTTGGTTGCTAATAATAAGGCGGAAGTAGCAGGGACGGTTATTTATTTACCCGAATGACCAAAAAATCCACCAGCTCCTCGAGTTTGTTGAAATTAAAAACATGACCAGGAGATTGAACCATGCTCTGTAAGAATGAACGAAACAAAAGTCATTGATTTCAATAAATATCGAATACATCTTGTTCCATGAAATTTCCTCAATTTTCTAATATATTCAAAGAGTGACTATAGTGTATCTATATGAATTTGAGGTCCTGACTTATGAAATCTTGCATTTGAGAGCCGTGGGGTCCAATCTACAGTTTGAATGATACCAGCAGCCACGCCGTATTTGGTTGTGTGATGGATTGAGCGTGTTTGACAGGAAGACTTCAATCAGTAAACCCAGATGTATAGATCATTGCTCTCTATAAACCCGGATAACGAGAGAGATATGGGCAAGTGATTACAGCAAGCCATCGAGACCCATTCGTATCAGCTGCACATCCAAGTTAGCAGGTACAAACCAAATTAAACATTTGGAAACATTGTTTGAAAGCATAGAATTAGTATTCACATGTTCACTGACTGCACCCAGCACTACCTCACCGTCACCTCTCCCAATTCCTCCACTGTTGTAAATTGTCGGATTTCTAACGACATCCAGTGCTGGATGAGTAATGGGTTCCTTCACTTAAATACTGGGAAGTCTGAAGTCACCGTACTCAGTCCCCACTTCAAACTCCATTCTCTAGCAATTGATTCGATCCCCCTCCCTGACAGCCGTCAGAGATTAAGCCAGTCTGTTCACAAGCCGTTTTGTCACATTTGATCCTTCTGAACTCATAGTCACACCATCAGTAAGACGGTCTATTATCACCTCCATAACCTTTGTAAACTTCGATCCCTCCTCAGGTCATCTGCTGCTGGAACCCTCATCCCTATGTTCGGTACCTCAAGGCTTAGCTTTTCCAATGCACTCCTGCCTTGTCTCCCACATTCCACCTCCATAAAATTGAACTTATCCAAATCTCTGCTTCCCGGGCCTCAAATCGCAGCAGGTCCCATTCAGCGATCACCTATGTGCTCGCTGAATTTCTTTGGCTGGGGGACAAGCACCGTCTGGACTTTAAAATTCTAATCCTTGATTTTAAAGATCTCGCCTCCCGACCTCTCTAATCCCTTCCAGGCCTTGACGTCACCAACCTTCCATTAATCTGAAATGGACCAAATTTCTCTTGCTCACGTGATAACTTGCAGCATGTCCTCCCCACTTATTTCCCCTAAGTCTGCCCCCCGCTATGGAAGCTTTTGTAGCAGGTATTAAATGTTTCACCATTGTATTCAACGCCGTCCATTTCCTTGCCTCTCACTATCTCTATAATTGTCTCTAAATTGCTCCTGACTCCCAAGGTCTATGTTTTTCTCCAATCCTATTTGGCTTTATGTGCATCCCTAACATTCTTCCCTCGAATGTTGCCGTGCCTCCAGTTTCATAACTCCAAAGATTAGTATATCCCTTCCGATATCTCTTAGCCTCCGTATTTAACCAAGCCCTGTGTCACAAGTCTTACTTTCTTATTATGTATTTTGGTGTCAATGTTTGCTGCTGCGAATCTTTTTTGATCTACTCAATGATTCTGTACAGCTGCATTTTCACTTCAACCTTCTTGCATTTACATATCTCTACCTTTCCCCATGGGGTCCATACCTTGCAATTTACGTTTATTCCCTTCCACTGTCTCATTGGCCATTTTACATCTCAACCTCCTTTACTCTCCAGCACTTTGCAGCACAATCGACCCCACGAGTTGATTAAAAACAAAATGATGGAAATCCGAAACAAAATCCGAAAACTTTGCTAGACATAGTGGAGAATGTAGAAAACATTACCGTAAATCGACGATTGGTTGATCGTTTTGCAAGACCAGAAAAAACTAAACACAAACTCTCTCCCCATTTATGTGACTGACTGTTTCTGTTGCATAGTGTTAGCATGAGATCTGTTGACAGGGGTCTCACGTGTGTATTGCTTTAATGGAATGATCAACCAAATTATTCGTCAGCAGGAGTAAACGAATGTGCCCTTCTCAATTAGGTCACAGCGGTTGATTCTTTCAAAGGTTCTCCGGACGTGAGCAATTCATTGTTTGTAACTAGTTCACTTTGGACGCTGCTGGTGATCATCTGGAACAAGGACAGCTTGTTAAAACGGTTCCTTTGAGCAACAAAATGTACTTGCACTCTTTAAACCCAGTAAGAACTCGAAAGCTGTTTAGGCAGCCAATCCCGGCGCTGAGGGCCTAAGCACTAAAAGCAGAGTGGTCAGAACACGATTTTTCCCAGAAGCCGGAAGTGGAGTAGAAACTTTGGTGAAATTTAAAGCTGAGCCAATTAGAAAGATAGGAAGCGGCAGGCCATGGAGACATTTGAAAATAATGGCTCACTTTTTTTAGCCGATGCATTGCCAGACCGAACCTTAATCTAGGTTCGTAAAAAAAAGTGGTTCTATGTGAACGGCTGCGGATTAGGATCAGGAAAGCGAAGCTTTCCCCCAACCATTGGTTGCTGTGTCTTCTATTGCCCTAGTCATAAACTCTGATAATCCCTCCTTTATATTCTCTTTCTCTCTGCTTTTCTCTCCCCAGTTAAAATGTTTTATTAAAGGGTGTGCTTCAACCGATTGACCTCAGTTCAGATATTGACTAGTCCGCCCTTTGTGATGGCCCGTGTGACTTTGGGAGAAAGCAATCCTGTATTCTAGATTGGAGTGCTGGCCCATTTGAGAACTAAACTTTTCTGGAAGACGATTTATTCTAAAAAGCAACCTGTTGCAGGAGATGATCATGTGGCCAGGTGTCCTGGGATATAAACAACAAAAGAAGAAAAGGTAAACAAGGTGTACATTGCAGTGAGCATTTCATTTTCAGGGAGGTTAGACCAGAACAAGCTGGCTGTGGGCAATATCTCTTTCAACAGAATCAATTTGATAATCTTTGTGCTCGCTGAAAGGGTCTAAATCCCTGGATAAGTGAAGGGCACTATTAACAGTGTGTTTGACTTCAGGGATAGCGACGCTGAGAGAAGAAATTTCCTAAAGAGAGTCATCCAGTTATACACATTAGAATAAGGAAAGTTCAGACAGGAGGTGACGATACTTAAGATGCTAATGAGGTTTAGAGTGTTTGTGGCTGTAAGTCAAATGGCTGTGGAAAGAAACTTGAGTTAATAAATTTAGGTTGGAGTATAAGTAACTGTGTTCAATGAATTGGTGAGTTAGAAAATAATTAGTGTGTAGTTAATGGTCGCTTTTCTGCAGCTTAAGCGATATTATTGAGCTCACTTTGATTGTGCACGAACCATGGCACTGGCTTTCTCTCCTAATTGCATGAATACCATCGGTAAAGGGGCCAATTTATAGATGAAGCAATACTTCATCACATCTTGAGGGCTTCAGTTTCTGCAGCATTCAATTAATTACTCAATTGTATTAATCAATCTGGGGAGTAAAATAGAAACGAATATCCTTACATCAAGTTCAGATGTTGTTGGTCCAATATTTCTGTTCCATGCTGGTGGCACTGTTTCTAAATTATTAAGTTAAAATTTTAAATTTGATTCACTTTTTAATATGATTCAGATCAGTGAATTTTTCGTTTTAATACTTAAAGTTCACAAGGTCCTAAATGATCATTTATCGAGATTAGAATGGGATGTGCCTGTAACTTATCAAATCCAATGATAGATCAGTGTGAATGCGGAAATAGAGTATCTACGGCGGAGAAGAAAAGAGTTGACGTTTCGAATCCTCATGACCCTTCGACAGAACTTGAGTTCGAGTCAAAGAAAGTGTTGAAATATAAGCAGGTTTAAGGTGTATGTGTGGGGGGCGGAGAGAGAGAGAGAGAGAGAGAGGTGGAGTGGGGGTGTGGTTGTAGGGACAAACAAGCAGTGATAGAAGCAGATCATCAAAAGATGTCAACATCAATAATACAAAAGAACACATAGGTGTTAAAGTTAAAGTTGGTGATATTATCTAAACGAATGTGCTAATTAAGAATGGATGGTAGGGCACTCAAGGTATAGCTCTAGTGGGGGTGGGGAAAGCATAAAAGATGTAAATAAATAAATAAATAAATAATATTTTTTTCTATAATGGAAATAGGTGGGAAAAGGAAAATCTATATAATTTATTGGAAAAAAAAGAAAAAAGGAAGGGGGAAACAGAAAGGGTGTGGGGATGGGGGAGGGAGCTCACGACCAAAAGTTGTTGAATTCAATATTCAGTCCAGAAGGCTGTAAAGTACCTAGTCGGAAGATGAGCTGTTGTTCCTCCAGTTTGCGTTTGGCTTCACTGGAACAATGCAGCAAGCCAAGGACAGATATGTGGGCAAGAGAGCAGGGTGGAGTGTTAAAATGGCAAGCGACAGGCAGGTTTGGGTCATTCTTGTGGTCAGACCGCAGGTGTTCTGCAAAGCGGTCGCCCTGTTTACGTTTGGTCTCTCCAATGTAGAGGAGACCACATCGGGAGCAACAAATGCAGTAGACTAAGTTGGGGGAAATGCAAGTGAAATGCTGCTTCACTTGAAAGGAGTGATTGGGTCCTTGGACGGTGAGGAGAGAGGAAGTGAAGGGGCAGGTATTGCATCTTTTGCGTGGGCATGGGGAGGTGCCATAGGAGGGGGTTGAGGAGTAGGGGGTGATGGAGGAGTGGACCAGGGTGTCCCAGAGGGTGCGATCCCTCCGGGACACCCTGGTCCACTCCTCCATCACCCCCTACTCCTCAACCCCCTCCTATGGCATCATCCCATGCTCACGCAAAAGATGCAATACCTGCTCCTTCACTTCCTCTCTCCTCACTGTCCAAGGACGCAAACACTCCTTTCAAGTAAAGCAGCATTTCACTTGCATTTCCCCCAACTTAGTCTACTGCATTCGTTGCTCCTGATGTGGTCTCCTCTACATTGGAGAGACCAAACGTAAACTGGGCGAACGCTTTGCAGAACACCTGCGGTCTGTCCGCAAGAATGACCCAAACCTCCCTGTCGCTTGCCATTTTAACACTCCACCCTGCTCTCTTGCCCACATGTGTGTCCTTGGCTTACTGCATTGTTCCAGTGAAGCCCAACGCAAACTGGAGGAACAACACCTCATCTTCCGACTAGGCACTTTACAGCCAGCCGGACTGAATATTGAATTCAACAACTTTAGGTCGTGAGCTCCCTCCCCCATCCACACCCCCTTTCTGTTTCCCCCTTCCTTTGCTCTTTTTTTTCCAATAAATTATGTAGATTTTCCTTTTCCCACCTATTTCCATTATTAAAAAAAATATATTTATTTATTTATTTATTTTTTACATCTTTTATACTCTCCCCACCCCCACTAGAGCTATACCTTGAGTGCCCTACCATCCATTCTTAATTAGCACATTCGTTTAGATAATATCACCAACTTTAACTTTAACACCTATGTGTTCTTTTGTATTATTGATGTTGACATCTTTTGATGATCTGCTTCTATCACTGCTTGTTTGTCCCTACAACCACACCCCCACTGCACCTCTCTCTCTCTCTCTCTCTCTCCGCCTCCCACACACACACCTTAAACCAGCTTATATTTCAACTCTTTCTTGGACTCGAACTCAAGTTCTGTCGAAGGGTCATGAGGACTTGAAACATCAATTCTTTTCTTCTCCGCCGATGCTGACAGACCTGCTGAGTTTTTCCAGGTTATTCTGTTTTTGTTTTTGCTTTTGTTTTGGATTTCCAGGATCCGCAGTTTTTTTGTTTTTATAAGAGTATCTAACCGTGCCTCTTTAATATGTGAAAAAAAAACAAGGATTTTTTTTTTCTAATTAGGCAGAGAGTGAGCCAAAACCATTACAAATACTTGATAATAATGTTTCGTTCGTACAATTCTACAGAGGCAACAAATTCATTCAAATTCGGTACTTGAGCACAGTGCATTAACTCATTTGTCCATTGATGCACATCTATAGATAATTTCATTCATCTGATTCCCAGCCTCTGTCCTCACCTCCCTGTCACTGGGAACTTAGATAATTTCCAAACTCCCAACAGTGCCTTTTAACCACAGGCTTACTAAAATAAATGCTATGGTATATGGTGCACAGGTGTTTGTGTCAAAAACTGCCGAACGTAATTTGGACATGAACTGCTATAGATTTAGTTGGAGCCCATCCGTACTGCTGCATTCAGTTGTTATCAGCGTCCATTAGCATGGATATATTAGTTTTGGAGAAAGAGCTTTAGAGATTAATTGGTATTAAAACAGAGCTAGAGGCATTGAATCATTAAGTCAAGTTATCTTGGAGAAGTTTCCATAATTTCCTCTTCATCCCTGTCAATGTAGTGAAGCTTACGATCCTGTCCCAGGGAAATTGCGATCTTTCCAAATGTGTTGGTCATTACCATGTGCCTGAGGTGATTGGGGATCTACTGGCGATTATCATTCATCTGATAATAAGGCACATTCCTATTTTTGTATAAACGGGAGAAATTTCATTTTTCTGAAAACCATTCACGTTCCTGGGCATAATATCCAGGCCATTCTGCTGTAAGCTACCACATACTGTTCTGCGTGGCCATGATCCATTTCAACTACCCTGTTAAAGCCCGTACGTTAGCACATGGTGATACCTTTTCCAGATCCACACTACTCACTGGCTTCTCAATTACCTTCGTATCCTCCTCACAAATTACATTTACATCTTATTAGAAGGATTTTTAACATTTGACAAGGAGGGTAATCAATGTTGCTAGGTTATTTGAAGACATTTTCCCTCTGATCCTTAACACCTGATTTGACTAACGTTTGCCTAACATTCTGATATTAAGGGGACACAATAATATTCTAGCTGTGTAAACTACACATTAATTGACTGTCAAAATAATTTCCTCATCAGGCTTCATATGGAGTTTTGTAGGTATGTTTTTTCATATAACCTTTTCAACAGCTTAAGTATCTACTAGAGACTATATCAAATCTTATGGATTAACTTGCTCTTTGTAGTTCACTGGGAAAAATTACAACTTTCTTTAATGACTGTTGTGTGCTTTCAGTGGCAAATGTAAAACACGTAGTAGAAATATTCAGTAACCTGGTACTAATCCTCATTACTTCGTGAATTACTATAATGTTGGAACAAATATCTCCCAAACAACGTGAGAGTACAAGCACTATCTAACACTGCAGAAATCTGCACCGAAACCTAAGAGTAAATTGGATGGCGACCTTTATAATGTTCTTGGATCTATTGTAACCTTCAGCCTATTTCTCTTGAGTATTTTTTGTTATTTTAAGTGCACTGTCACTTAAATTTGGACAGTGCACTCCATAATGTTCATCACAACATATCTATTCCTTGGATTAATTTGCAGTTATTTAGTTCCAACTTTTTCTTCAATTTAAATAGTCAGATCAGCTAAAGGTGATTCCATCATCATTCTGTCTTGTTCTTAATCAGTTGTGCTAACAGCTGTGCCAAAAATCCAGACCCTTTCAAAATTTGTCAACTCTTCCACTTTCTATTTCTTATCGCACTACAGATACGTCATTTGCTCCTCAAAGGTTCAGGAACTGATTGTTTCCCCCTTTCCCCTTTTTATTTTTCAGCTGGTAAACAGGTGATTCAACAGGATTCCCTTCTCCGAGAGCAGGATGCCAATTGGAAACAGTTGACCTCTATATGAGACAACCCAACAGTTCAAACACAAGTACTAATCCTGGGATCTCTCAACAGAATGTCGATCCTTAATACAACCTGTTCCAATTTATAATATCCACGGAATGACCAGCTATTTTTTGGAATCTATAAAATTCACACCCTGAGTCATTGGAATTTAACAGGTCATCTTTTTTCTCTTGTAGATTGTATCAAAAGTCTCTAAGATAGTGTGCTAATTTTTCTCTATATACATAAGATGCGCATCCATCTCACAAAATGCTTTACTTCTGATTTTCCTTACTGTAGTAAGTCAAAACGCCAAGGGATGCATTGTTTCCTCTTGGCTTGATTGTGTCCTGTCCCCTCAAAGTTACTTCCTTCTTCTGGAAACTGACCACATGTTTCAGAGTCCGGGAGCATCTTTGGGTCCATCAGACGCGACGGTTCACACTGGCCGTCTGACATTTTCTGCATTGACTTGGTCTTCGTTGTATGCCTGATATTTTCTCTTAGATTCCAACGTTAACCATATGGCAACATTTCTCTGTTACAATGTTCCAGTCCAGAATGCCAGGTTGTGGCTGCTGAAACTGTGGTCATTCTTTACGCAATTTGAAAAAAAACTTTATTTACAGAAATACCCACGATAGAGTGTAACTCTTAACCATGCCACCATCAATTTGGCATCTGCCTATTTATAGGAGCATAACTGAATTCCCTGTTACTGGCTTATCATTATTAAAGAATTTTAAGCAGCGTTCTGCATTTAATGCTCTCCAGTATTTCCAGTGCTGTGATGTTCCTATCCGGCGATTCACCCGTGACACTCCCTTGCTCGCCAGTTTCTTCGACCTCATCTTTATTGTTTAACTTAAATAATGTTCTTGTTCTTCCGTTCACTGCTTAAAAGTCGGTCACTCCGAAAGGGCCACGATCTCCACCAGAAGTAGTGTCAGGAGGTAGGGCCTGAATCCGTCCCGCCTGGAATGGTGTTAGAAGCCTCTGCTGTTAGCACCAATCTGGTCCAGGCGGAAAAGACCCCAAAAGTGCCCGAGATGCTGGGTTCCATCACGCCCTTTTACTTTACATGATAAAGTCCAGAGCTAGGAATAGTGAATGCAGGAGGCTCCAAACACCCATCTATCACTTAGCTGAACAGGAATCCCTTTCGTTTTTACCAGCATTTATTGCAATCCTGAATTGCGCTGGATAATCTGATGACGAGATTTCCTACACCGCTGCAGTTCACGTAAGTGCTGCAATATCGATGATGCTTACTGGGCACTTTCAAAACAGCTTTTTGCAGCTTACAATTGTTGAGCACAGTTAAGATTCAAGCGTATTGTTCAATGTCTGCAGTCACATTTAAACCATACTAGGCAAGTATGGCAGATTTCTTCCCTAAACGATAGTAGTTAGCTATTCCAGAATTACTACGTTATCTGAAGCTCTGGTGAAATATATTTCTTGTTTCCAGATCATTAGCCCTGCACCATGGGTTACTATTCCAGTAATATTACCACAAGGGTGTCATAAAAAATGTATGTTTGTGTTCACACTTACAAGCGGTTTGACTGAGATTCCGGTGCTATCCCCGGTTTTGGACCAATATAATCAGCTGATGTACACAGGAGAGTGTTACCGTAGAGAGGTGATGTGAATAAGGATTTAATGTTCACATCCTGTCCAAGAGACACTGAACACATACAGAAAAGCAAACAAGAAGGGATGTCTTTTATTTATATCCTTTGTAGTTGCGCCGGGAACAGATCTGAGGACATCCAAAAAATGCCTTTCCGATGCTGAAGAAGTTTTGAAATGAACTCCCTGATCTTCTTCTTTATGTAATGTCATGGACTTGTTCCGTCCATCAGAGAGAGCAGGCATGCCCTGGTTCTCATATCTCGTAGCTGCAGAAGAGCAGCACTTGCTCATTAATGCGCTGCTAATGCATCCATCGCACTAGTTGTTATTTGTTTGCATTTACATTGTTATCTGTGAGATTCTTGGTGCTTCCGAACTTTTCTGCATCTGAACTGGTCCTCTGGAGTGTTCAGTCACATAATGGGTGTCAGAGGAGTATAATAACTAAAATAGACGGTTCTACGAATTACATTTTTGTGGCGGAGCGCAGAGAAGTATTCCGTATTTAGAGTAGATTATATGTAGAGAGTGAATGATCTCAAGAGGCTCCAGCAAAAAATATAAAGCTTTCTGAAGCTGTGTCCTGTCTCACAGGGTGTCGTGGAGAGTCGAATCATATTCACAGAGGATCGCAGGGGGCGTTCAAGTGCGGAGGAATGTTGCAATGTATTCAGGAATCTGGGTGTTTAACAACAAACGCTTTGTGCCGGTGCGCCTACACCTAGTTCTGAAAATCCCAAGGCCGGTTTCAGTTCTGAGGGAAGGGTCCTGAGGGCAGCTCCATACTCATAAAATTGGAGATAGTCAGTGTGGACGAAAGATGGAAGCCAAATATTGCGGATGCTGGAAATCAGAAATAAAAAAGTAAAATTCTGCAGAAACACAGCAGGCCTGGCAGCATTCTTGGAGCGAGAAACAGAGCTCTGAAGATGAGTCATACGGACTCGGAACATTAACTCTGTTTATCTCTCTTCACTAATGTTACCAGACCTGCTGAATTTTTCCGGCATTTTATCGTTGTATGTCAATGGAAATACGTTCTTTCAAAGCGATTTTGAGGAAGAATAATGCAAACACCAATCTATATGTTAAAACTATCTCGGTTGAAAAAAAACACACGAAGCGACTTGAATCCTGAAATTCTCAACCAAGATTCTCCCGGGGTTAACCGTTTCTAACATGAGTCTGTTCGAGCTCATGTCAACATATCACAACTCAGCAACTCCCAGTCTCTGACACAGCGCCGTTCGGATTCTGAGGCCGTTGGGATTCAGTGCTTTCACTTCTGAGGGCCATATTCGATTTCCCATTTTGAAAGGGCGGCTCGAATCCAAAAGCTTTTCTTCAGCGATGTCTCAGCAAATCGCTCTGGCGGGTTGATGTGCACGCCATGGGCCTGGGAGGTTGAGCACAAAATCTGAGCAGCCAAGTTTAGTACAGAGTGCTACTCCGCATTTTTGTCACATAAATGAGAGACCGGCCTATCCTTCCTCTCAGCTGGTTGCAGTGATGCCTTGGAAGAGGATGAGATGGTTCTCTCTGTTGGCCTGGGCAGCGCCTCAGCAAAGCTAAGAAGCAACGGATATGCTTTTGGAACCAGGTTATGCACAAAAAAGGTGCTGGGGGCCTTCCTAGTTTAGAAGAAGACACGATTCAAAATGACAAGTTTGCTTGTCAATATTGGGTGAATTGAAATGATCAAGGGTGCAGTCGATAGATTTTTAGTGGGTAAAATTATCAAGGGATCTGGATGACATTAACTAAATATAGCTTAAGTGCACAGTAGCCATGATCTAATTACATAGCAGAGTTTGCTCTCGGGGATAAATGGCCTCCTGTTCCTCTATTCGTGGAGATCATGAAAATGAATGTGTTTCCAGAGCGTGTTGGACAGTTTCCCCCACTCTGTGCGAATCTTTACATCGTCTACTCGTAAGATCACTTTAAGGGAATCACTTGAAAGCTTTTGCATTCCTGGGCTGATCATAAGCATGTGACTCCCTCACAGATGTCATTGTGGATTGTGAAAACAAATCTGGAGGAATTTACGACGTGTGCGAGTTGCACCTACATGGAGATGCCCGATTGCCAATACTTAAAAAGCAATGAAAAGACAGGGCGGGTACTTATACAAAATTATAGACCAAGCTTTTAAAGTAGAGGTTTCCTTGAAATTGGCAATGTTTACAAATTATTCGGGAGCCATAGAATACTTTTTTTTTTAAAAAGTCAAACGAGCTAAGAGTGTCTCCGAAAATCTCCTCGATATTTGCTTTCAATCGTTCTAAGTAAGATAGATCCATGGCCCAGATTTCACTCATACCACAGGATCAGGTTACTTTTCAGATATAATCTCAAATAAATAATCGGATGTCCTTTCATTCGTCAGTTGCACAAGTGGGCACAAAGCACTATGCTTCAGATTGTGTATTAATTTTTTGAATTTTCATTTTATTATATTGTAGTTTCATGTTTGTTTGAGATGGTACTCTGCTGATTTTTACGAAGTTTGCATAACACGTGATTAATACACTGTGTTTCAAGAAATAAAAAAAAACATTTGATTACAAGGGGAATACCTGAATCTGTTCGTTCAATTACTGTAACTCTTTCGAGTACAAACACGTTTCCATCTGTTCCTATTCAGATGAAGTTACATTGTTTCATAGTTTGCCATTGTGAGATTTGAACTCTTGATCTTGGGCTTATAAGACCAGTACCATAACCACTTGGCTGTTTAGGCTACTGTAATTAATGTGGGTGCTACTGGATCATAATTAACACACTAGAGGTTTATCAGGGCTATAAGAAGAAAGGCATTTCTAGAAGTGCCAAGCGAATCTGTGTATCCCACAGAAAGCGGATCATGGATGGAAATCAAATGCTGGAGTTTGAAAGTTCATCACTTTTCACGCAAGATCGACAATGGTATATGGTGACACTGCTGAAAATACAAATTGTTTTTCGGAATGTGCAGCGCGTTTATTATCCAATTCTGGCTGCATTTGGTGTTCCTTTTAAGTAATTGTTTCCAGCTATGTATTTCATTGCCGTTTATGATGTTAGTGAATTATTCAAATTGCGGTATCAATTTGAATCATCAATGAAGCTTGTTCAATTGTACAGCTGCTTCATATTTATCATTAATATTTTCGCACCTTTTTACTATTCACGCACCATGCATGTCATGATATTCTTTGATTAAATCTAAGGCCTATATTTTTTAAAAATCTCCAATCGGACCATTTCTGTCAGTGGTTATCTACATTGAGTATAGTCGATCTGCTCTATGGATAAGAATGTGCCATGTTTCCGTGACGTGATTGTTTCCAGCCGCCTTTGTATTATATTCAGATCAGTGTCTTCACTTTTTTTTTAACTTATTGTTTGAACTGGATAGACTTTGTTAACCATTGGACTTTAATTCAGTATATAAGATCATCACATTGTTGAATGATTATTTGTGCTGTTGTTTTGGCTCCACCGTGCAAGTTTGAGAGGTGAACGATACATGCCAGGACTTTCATCTTATCTGAAGGCATACTTCGTTATGTCGAGTAATAGAGTGAGTACAGATAGACGACAAATGCTCAGCCACTTTGAAATAATTCAGCTCCACTTAGCTGCCTCACTCAGAATATTTGGACAATATGCATTAATATCAGTATCTTTAAATAGCTAAGTTATGATTTATTTCAAACAACATTACTATTCTTGCATTTAGGAGATTATAATTATACATTATTTCGGTAATTACGATTAACTGCGCTGTTTGTTCTGGCTGTGTTAGCATGTTCCAATTAGGCTGTTATCAGCACTCTTCTGTGCCTGATAATGCAACCAATTAGACAGATGTAATTGTATGCGGGCACGACCTTATGGTTGTCGTACAATCAACATTGCACCTTCAAGTTAACTTGTGTTCAGAACACCACAACACTTTGAACCGGTGCTATAGTGCACTGTTAGTTGAACTTATAGTTCCGCACTGTATCTCTAGCAATTCGTCTGAGGTATTTCTGCAAGTGCGACACTTCTAGTTTCTCTTCAACAAATCTTTAGTCAGCTCAACATCAATGGCTGATTAACAATTGTTCTTCGATATGTTATCCTATATCAATATGTAACAGTTCACTGATAATTCATAGCTGGGCACTTTAAGCAAATTCCATCAGTGTGTTGCAATGTTCCAATAACAATTAGCCATGGAGTCATTACTCACAAACATGTTAAAACTCTCAGCAATTCCATATCGCTTGCTTATGAATCCAAGATGATATTTTGGAATTATGATTCAATGTAGTAAAACATCGAATTTTGAGATGCATACAAAATAATAAAATACAGAGAAATGTGCAATTGAATGGCACCGTTCAATGATGGATATGAAAAAATGCTTTACAGCCGTTGAAACATTTGCACAGCATGGCCAATGTTGTATCGCAGGAAAGATCTGATATTTCTTTAACGTAATTTGACAGTTTGAACAAATATTGCGTGCACCTGATGCAAATGCAATGATATCAATATAAATAAATCAGTTTGTGCAATTATTGCAACGAATGGAATGATTTGTAAATTAATATTTCTTTTATCAATTATATATGGTAGCTTTCTTCATTCCACTTCTACTCCTCACCCGAGCTTGCTTGTGCTGGTTTACTAACTACTCTCTCAAAATCCAGAGTTAGCATCACAACAAATACACATACTGCCCAACAGCTTCAAAGGCTGCACGCTCACATCCTGCTTCCCCATTCTTCCTATGTCACTTCATTCTCGAAGGTCATAATGCCGTATGAATGTGTAGCTCCTTTGCTCGAGTGGGTACTTTAATTCTCTTATCAATTTTAATTGTGCTTTTCACTCTTCCTCAACGTGGTGAGGCTAGAGAAACTGCAATATTTCTCCTTCTGGAAGAGAAGCATAACGGGGTGGTAGGTAATATTTGATTGCAACTTAATATTATAAAATGAGTCGAAGGAATAAACAAAGAGGAACTGTCTCATTAGAAGGAGGGTTCGTAAACAAAATATCCAATTTAAGGTAACTGTCAGAAGAACCAGAGCTGTGATGAAGAGTTCATTTTAAAGTGGAGCATTGGTTAAGTTTTCAATGTCACAAAGAGTGATGAAAGCAGTTTCAAGAGTAACAATCAAAAGTAAATTGGATAATGACTTGGTTGTAGTGAATATTCTAAAATTATGAGGAAAAGCATGGTAATCCTTCGAATTTGAGAGTTCATTAAAAGCACTGGCACATGAAAGAACGCTCGAGTGGTCTCATTCGTTGTTGCAGGATTCCAAAATGGGAAATAAAGTTCATGATCCTTGTTAGGGTTTAGTCGCACATGCATGCCTGGTCTCCACTTCCAAGCCCCTACAGATAAATGTGCCCCTGGTTAATTCCTAAAGAGGTTCACTACAGTTGATCCTATTGTCCTGAAGTCTGAAGTCCTAAATTACAGCAGCAAATACTGAAAAATGAACAGGACCTGCACATGGATGTTTCCTCCTCATAACCTTGAATAAGAGTCACGATTAGGGGCTAGTCATTGACTAGTCACACATGTAAAACGGCATCAGTGAGTTGTGACCAGTGCAATTAGCTAGAAACCCATTAAGATCATTTCAGCTGTTAGCTGTCACAATTCGGGAACTGGCATAACACGTTCTCATACTCTTCAGCTGCCTGATACAACAAAGTCACGTTAAGCAATGGAAGAATTTCCAGTGCCAAAATTTCAGGCACCCAACACACTATATCCTTTTATTTTGAACATGATATACTTATGCTGCTTTGCATCAGCCATTTAGTTGTTTTTAACTGGATGAATATTTTCCAATAGTAACTGAAGTGTAGTCAAACTTTCTCTTTAGTGAAAGTCACTTCCATCAATGGTATTGTGTTAATAATAAGTCCAGAAGACAGACACCTTCACTCTGATTTTCATATATTTTCGTTTAACGTCATACAGTTAACTTTGTGACAATTGTGATCTTGTCCCTTGGAAAGTGTGGTCTCTCCAGATGTATCACTCATTACCTGGTGGCCATGGCTGCAGTCGATCTACTGGTCATTACATTTGATGTGATGCTGAGATATATCCCTACTAATTACCGTATAGAGTTAAACTTCGTAAGGAATATTCCAGTATGTAATATCCATGCAGCCGTGCTCTCTGCTGTCACAGACTGTTCTGTGTGGTTCACTGTCAATTTAACCTTTGACCGATATGTAGCAATTTGCTGTCGGAGGCTAAAAATTAAATATTGTGTGGAGACAACAGCAAATGCGGTCAAATTGGCAATAATTGCACTCTATTCATTAAAAAAATATTTTTTGGTGCTTTATGTACACGGGCAGTTACTGGTTAATCAATCAATCCTGGTTTTGTAATGTGCCAGACAGTGTTGCTGAATCAAAGGCTTAGGGAACAGTGGAATTCGTCCATTATATTATAAATCCATGTATTCCATTTTTTCCAGTCTTGTTTTTCAATGCTCTAACCGTCAAGTACATTTTATTGGCCAACAGAGCCCGCAGGAGACTACGCAGTCATGTCAATACAGAGTGCCTCACTGACCAGGAGATGGAGAACCACAGGAAATCAATGATTATTCTCCATGGAGTGTCGGGGAATTTCATACTGTATGGACATTATATATGATATATTGCATTATTGGCGAATGAGGTACCTGGGCTATGAGACTGTGTATTTCCCAGTATACATACGGGAATTAGCTTTCAAGCTTCAACTCATGGCTTGCTGCACCAACACCTGCATGTATGCCGTGACACAACGTAAATTCAGAGAGGAGGTGAAGAATCTCTTAAAATATCCCTTTAATATAATTGTTAAAGTGATTACAAATAAAAACAACTGATCATTAGATTTCAATATTCATCCATTTATGTTGTCTATCATCTTAAGTGGCTTAATGTGTTACACGCATGCAAACATTTATGGTCACTTGTAACCCTGGGCGAGGAGATCCTGATTATGGCGTCAGGTGGTTTCACAGTGATGGCATAAGTGGCCCAAACTATTGCAGATGCAATTCATCGTGGAAAACTGAGTTCATTTAGGACACACGAAAAAAATAAACCAGCATTTGTTCCAAACGATGAGAAGATAGGATCTGCCAAAGACATTTGCTGTCCATGTACGAAAATGGTTGAAAGTTAATTGACAAGCACAAGAAGAAACAGTAACTCCTAACACTAAGTTCTCCTTTGTCTCAAGGGCTGGAAAACAAAGGTGCAGACATTAATCTTTGGCTGCATAGAACCCATGAAAGACCCTATCCAGTGCGTTACCTCTTTTTCAGTTTAGGGAAGCACACATCAGGAAAATGGGCCTTGCTGGAGAACCATTTTCAAATTCTGCAGAATGTGACGGCGATTAGAATATGAATTTATGATGACAGGAATGAGATAAATTATTACAATCCTAGAAGATTACAGCACAGGTGGTGCCCGTTTGGCCTGCTATGTTGATGTTGGCCGACAGAAAATTGACGTGCAATCAAAGAGTCTAAAATGAACAAATTGGTTGACAAGACCGTCAGTTAGCTGCTGATGACTTATACCTTCTGAGGGAGGAATGTATAACAATGTGCTTCGATTTTAAACTAAACATATGTCTTCCAGGAGGGAAACTAGCAAATGCCCTTTCACGTAGCGAGTGGTGCATATCTGAAGCCCTTTGGCCCAACATGCTTTGCATGCTTGGCGACATTGTGGACTTATTAAAACTATGATAGATAAATTTTATTAGATTGGTGTAGAAAATGATGTCACAAAACTAGTTTACTGAATTTAAGATAAAGGTCAGGCATGATGTATTTGAAGGGCAGGATAATTTCATGGGGAAATGTGATGTTCCCATGTTTAATATTCCTATACAATCCAGATCAAAATCTAGGGATGCTTCATTGTAGAGCACACCTCAGTGCTTTTGAGAAGATTATCAGTCGATCCCTCTACAATTCACAATGGCATGCTGACCTCACAATCGCGATCTGCCATTCATTGACACCACAGAGTTATTGGCTACAATTATATTTATCCACTGTTATTTTAGATACCTTGATACACTTAAAGGACAACAATCTATCTTTGTAGTTCCTGCAATCTACAACTGTCCCTCCCCAGCCCTCCTGTGGCATCGTTTCATGAATTCATTTTTAGATTTCCTCTACACTTTGTGTGAAACCACCATGAAGGGTCTGTATCTAATTTCACGGTTATTCTCCTTTCTTCCTGTGCTGTGAAATGGTTTCTCTGCGGCCACATTGCCAATTTTTTTCTGCCTCTTCATATTTTAAATTTGTCGATTAAACTGCATATCAACCAGCCTAGAGTTAAGATAAATCAACTCACTTTAATGCAACCTGTCCTCAACATTTGGGCAGAACTATTGGCCTTACTGAGTTATGGTGTAAAACTGAAAACAGTACCAAAGATCGGGTCACTGGTGTCATAGTTATAGTGTCACTCGACTGATAATCCAAAGACCCAGGTGAATGACCTGGGGAGAAGTGTTCAATTCCCAATGCGGTAGCTATTCGAATTGAAATTCATTCAATAAATCTGGAATATAAAGCTCATCTCAGTAACTGTGAAACTATCATCTGTTGTCGGAAAGACGCATCTAGTTCACAAATGTCCTGTAGGAAAAGAAATCTGCTGCCCTTACCCAGTCCGGCCTGGCCTGCATATGATTCCAGACACAAAGCAATTTAGTTGATTCTTAACTGCTCTCTACAATGTTCTGTTCAAAAGCAATTAGTGGTGGCAACAAATGCTGGTTCTGTCAACGATACCCCCATCCCATTAAGGGATGACAAATAGGTGACTTTTGACCAAGGCTTTATATGACCGTAACATTATTTGACCCTCTTTCAAGGACAATTTGCAACATAACAGAGTCAATTCACCGTTCAACATTTCTCAACAGCAGAACATAATTCGTGGTCTGGCACAGTGCTTAGCAGTTATGGAATCATTGAATCATACAATGTTTATACCACAGAAAGAGGTCATCTAAGCAATCCTTCCTGTGCCAGCTCTCTTTACGAGTAAGTCGCTTAGTGCCACTCCCAGATCAATTCTCCAAAGCTCTGAATTTTTGTAATTCTTCATATAATGATCTTATTCCCCCTTGGAAGGCACATTGAATCTTCTTGCACCACAATTTTGGATAATACATTCCACATCTCAGCCACTCACTATATAAGATAATTTTACTTTCCCTCACACAACCAATACTTATTTGGCAAATCATCTTAAATCAGTGTCTTCTGTTTCTCGATGATCCTCCCAATGGGAGTTGTTCCTCTCTATCTACCCTGTCCAGATCACTCATATGTTTGAACGGCTCTATCAAATCTCCTCTCAAACTTCTCTTCTCCATGGAGAAAAGTCCCTACTTCTCCAATCGATCTTGGTAACTGAAGTTCCTCATCTCATGAACGATTCTCGGGAATCTTTCATGCACCCTCTCCAATGCTGGTGCCTTGTTAAGAAATTGTGGTGTCCAATAATGCAGTGCAGGCCAACCCAGGATTTTATGCAGTTTGGTTAGATCTTCCTAAATTTTGCACTCTATGCCCTATTTATAAAGCGGAGGATCATGTATGCTTTATGAGCTGCTCACTCAAACTATTCTTCCAACTTCAATGATTTGTGCACGTATACCCCCAGATCTCTCTGCGTCTGCACACCCTCCAGAATTGTACACTTTATTTTACAATATATTACCCAATGTGTTCAACAAGTATTAATTACTTCGCACTTCTCTGCATTAATTTCCAACTGCCAATTGGCTGCCCAATCTGTCAGCCTATGTCCTTTTGAAGTTTAGCAGTCCTCAACGCACATCACAACACTTCTTAGTATTGAGTCATTCTCAAAATTAGAATTTTCGCATTGCACATCAGATACTTGGTCATTAGTCTAACACGCAAAGAAGCAGCAGTCCTAACAGTGAGCAAAGAGAACTCAAGTATAAATCCTCCTCCAGTCCGAAAAGCAAACTGTCACCGCTCATCTCTCTTTCCTGACACTCCTCGAATTTAGTATTCATATTTGCCATGGTTCCACTTATTCCAGCGTTATAACTTTGCTTACATGCTCCTCCTGTAGCTCATTTAAAACTGAGATGCAAAGGAATTTCTTCCCTCAGTGGGTAGTGAATGTCTAGAATCCTCTATCCCAGAGACCTGTTAAGGCTAGATCACTGAAAGTACTGAAGAGGAGTTAGATAGATTTTTGAAATATCAGGGAGCTGAGGGCGGTGAGGAGCTGGCACGAAAGAGGAGACGAGGCATGGGGCAGATCAGCCATGATCTTATTGAATGGTAGGGCAGACTTGAGAGGCTGAATGGACTACTACAGCACCGACTTCTATGTTCTTATCTAACGCCTTGGAGAAGTTCATGCACACTACGTATAATGCTTTTCCCTCATCTACCCACTTTGCTACCACATCAAAAAATTCAAAAAACACGTAAGACACGACTTTGCCTTGACAAATTTAATTAATTTCCTTAATTTATCAGACTTTGTTCAAGTGATCATCAAATTCGTCCAGATTTATTATTTCAAAAGTACTTTAAACTCTGGAGTCAACGTGACTGGGTCGTGGTTTGTGGGCGTCTCATTATACCCTTTATTGAACAATGATGAAGCATTTCCAATTTTCAATTCCTCTTAACCACATCTGTAGTTAAGGATTATTGGAATATTATGGCCAGTGTCCCTACATTTTCTACCCTTGATTTCCTTAGTATCAGTGGTTGCAACTTCTGCGTCCATGTGATCTATCAAAATTAATTATCGAAATTATCCAACCATTTCAATACCTCTTCCTTATCAATTTTAAGCCATCAAATACTTCAACTACCTCTTTTTCTACTATTGTCAGGACAGTATTTTCTTTCCAGTAAAGGCATGGTGTTCCATGGAATCTTTATCCTTGGCTCCAGTCAGGGCCAGTGCAATAATTAGGCAAACTACGTCCTCGCAGAGCACGGCAAAATTTGGGGAGCAGCACAAAAATTGCCAGCTTTGTGAAAACTCCGAATTCAGCAGTTGCAGGAAACCCCCGAAGCTGCCCAAATGTCAGAAGCACTACTGGAGGCAAATTTCAGTGAATATTTTTTTTTCGAAAAACCTGGCCAATCACGAAGCTGGCCAAAGGGAAGCAGCAGTTTCCACTCTCAGGAACTGATTGCAGAGACTAAAAACAGTCAGATCGGCTCCTCCATTCATGTACTCAGCCTGGCGAGGCTCGGTGTGCTGTGGTTGAGTTCGAAAGAGTCGCCTGCTCCATTGCAGCTTATTATTAGCACACAGCATCTGAAACTGTTGCAAATGTTGAATTAATTCATGGGTGGCAGGTTTGCAGGTACAGGTTAGCGGCTTGGCGGGGTAGGGGGGTGGATGGAACTACGAAACAGATGGAGAAAAAAATTCCAAGGGAACTTATTCTGCCCTGGGGTCAATAAACAACTAGTGGATCATCAGAGAATAGTATAACACACAGGCGCAATTAAAAAAAGCGGAGAGGGATAACCGAAGTTTGACAGGAGCACAAGCAAAAATGGACCTCATGCAAGAGTTGGAGACAGCGATAGATATATAGATAGACAGGCAGCCAGACAGAGATAGATAGAAAGAGAGATAGCGACCCACACACCACACAGAGGAACAAAGGAGACAGGATGAAATAGAGTGAGAAAAGTGAATGACAGCTAAAATCGAGGAGAGAAGCACATAGAGGAAGAGATGGAGGAAGCGAGTCAAAGAAAGAAAGAGGCAGAGAGAGAGGGAGCAATAGGGAAAGATAAAGCATTGGAAAGGAACAGGACAACTCCACACTGGCCGGACAAGATATCGCTGCAAAGATTTCCATAAATAATGCTGGATACCTTCATTAAAGCATTCTTACGGACAGAGTCATGATTAAAACTTTAGAATCATGCTTTTCCTGGATTTGCATCTTCCCAACTCCCCTTACTCCATTGTCAGGGAACCATCCGTCCAGTCACACAGGTAGAATGAACTCAAATTAATGTTTCATTCATAAACTAACATTATGATGCTCAGCCGTTAACTTCAAATAAGGGCTCTGCTTTAAAGTTCGCTGTGTGAATGAAACTCTGTTCATTCATTGGACCAAAATCAATTAGAAAATATAAATACAAATAAAGTTATTGAAAATGTTTTTCGTTGTTTACAAGTTAGTTCCATCATCTGATGTTTGGCTCTTTTGCCTGTCAACATGAGTCTGTGGTTCTGAAATGTCACCCATTCAAAGCAGTTTATCTTTTTTTGCTCAATACAGTACTTCATGATTACGACAACTGTTAAATGCTTTTCTCCTTCCAGGAGAAATAAAACTGGAGTATCTCCACTCCATTCACATCACTGCTATTCTCTATCCCTGTAACAAATTTACTCTACCCTGTCAATCAGTTCATCTCCTTTCTAAAGTGCAGTATTCATAATTTCCCACTTATTCCTGTTTCAGATGAACTAGTGTTTGATAGAGTGCTTTCAGAACTTTATGGCTTTGTGCACCACGCAATAACTTGAAAATTGCCGGTAATAAATTGATCATTTTTATGCTATCCTTCCATCTTCACAGATTTCTTTACAAGCACACTTCATGTATTTCTGTCCGTGCGCTCCTGTTAGTCATGCAATTTAAACTTAATTCTATTTTCTTATTCTTATCCCGAAAATATACCACATCACACTTTACTGCGTTAAATTGCACTTGACATCTGTTTTACAATTTCAGCATCCTGTCAATGGCAACTTGAAATCTATTACATTATTCCTCGTTGTTTTCCATCCTTCCAACTTTACATTTTCTGTTAGTTTTAAAATAGTTCATTGTGACCCCAGCCAATTCGTTTTTGCATATTAACGAAAAAGGCAGTATGCCCCACCAACCCATCAGCTAACATTCCCCACCCCACCCCATCCCACCACGACTCCAAACTTCCAACTATTCCAAACATATAGCTCATACTGGTCAAAAAGCAAACATTCACCACAACACTTACTTTTCTGTTCATTAGATAATTTTGCATCCATGCCAGTAGTGATGTTTCAATATAATACCCAATGCATTTGCAAGATTGAACTTATTCATTTTCGAAGGAAGAGCAGGAAGAGGCAATGTAGAATAAAGCATAAAATTCTGAAGAATGTGCAGTAGCGGAGGCTCATGAGGATATGCAATATATGCACAAACCATTGAAGATGGTAGGGCAAGCTTATAAAGTGCATAATGCATCACAAGTGTTCCCAGGCTTTATAAGTAGGGCCATGAAGTGCAAAAGCAAGGTTGCTATGTTAAACCTTTGTAAAATGTGTCTTCGGCCTCAACTGGAGTTCAGGAATCGAAACTTCGGAAAGGATGTGAAGACTGTAAAGATGTTATTGGCAAATATTAATGAGAATTTTCCACAGATCAGCAGCTTCAGTTGTTGCGACACCCTCCTGCTTGACCTTAGCTTTGGACATGTTATATTCCTGGATAAACAGCGAGATCCAAAGATTCAATTATAACCTGGGCCAAGCCTTGTTTCTTTGCAATGTCGAGAGTTTGTAACCGGATTTATTCTTGTCTCTAATTCAGTTATGAACAGGAAGTTTTGGCTCAGTCACTGGCTGTAAAAGGCCATATTTGAGTGGGGGCTATTTCAAAATATACACATATTTAATTATTGCATGGGACTTGAATGTCCCTGGCAAAACCAACATTTGATGGCCATCCTAACTGCCCTTGAACTGAATAGCTTACTGGGCCAATTCAAAGAACTGTTAAATGTTACCTACAGGGCCAACCCGGTAAGCATGGCAGATTTCCTTCCCTAAAGTGAATTTGTGAACCTGATGAGTTTTCAAAGCAATCAATGATAGTTTCATGGTCACCATTACAAAGACAAGCATTCCATTCTAGAAATGTGAATTAATTGAGTTTAATTTCCACTACCCGCTACGATGGGAATAGTTTGCATTTCTGGATTAATGTCCTGTAACGTTATACCTTTGCAAACATTCCCCCTCTATCCACGTTGCTTCAATCAACCTGCCAAAATGTCCAGGCTCCTTCCCTGTATTCCCTACACGTGGCACTTGCTTGCTGATAGGGACTAATACTACAAAACAACAAGGATGTATTGATCACTTCTAAGTGAAAAGGATCTGTTAGCCTGAATGTCCAATAAAACAGGAATCTTAGAGTTCACTCTCCAAATTTAGACAAGCAAATTGCGATAGATCAGCCAGTTTCCATGGTGGTAGGAAAGGTTTTAGAAACGATAACCATGAAACAATTAACAGCTATTTGGACACATGTTCATTACATCGGAGGAAAATCAGCAGGGCTTTGCTTGGGTATTTCGTGTTGAACCGCTGTAATTAAATTTTTTATGAGATATCATCACTTTGCTGAAGATAGAAAGTAGACTGGTGGGGCACCTATTGACAGGAATGGTTTGTACTGTTTTTTTGTGAACAAGACATACCTGCTCAATTTTCCGCCTTGTTGGATAGTTGCAAGTTTAGTAGCTGGAATTGGTTATGACGTGGGATGCAATGCCTGAAGAGCTGCTGAATTAATATTCGTTCATGGATAGCAAAATGAAATTGCATCAGTGCCTTAAGAGAAAAAAATGCAGGGCATCGGGAATGAGAGTGAAAGTGAGACTATCTAAATTGGTCATGAGAGACCTGGCACAGACTCAGCTGACCAAATTGCCTTATCGTGTGCTGCCACCATTTTATGCTTCTAAGATTCGATGATAAATCATTGTTTTTAGAGGTTAGTCACTTCTGCAGATACCATGTTGTCAGTGCCCATATTCTGGTGAAACAGAATTCTATCATATTTTCCACCAGGGCAACTCGGCTCCTGATCTCATTACAGCTTTGGTCCAAACACGGATCAACGAGCTGAATTCAAGAAATGAGGTAAGAGTGGCTGTCCTGAGATCAAGGTAGTATTTGACTATGTATGGGGTCAAGAAGCGCTATTAAAACTGGAGTAAGTGGCCATAAGGTGGATAATACTCCATTGGTTAGAGTCATACTTAGCAAAAAGGAAAATGGCTGAGGTTGATGGGGTTCAAGCATCTCAGTCCAGGGACATCACTGCAGGAACGCCTCAGAGGAGTGTCCTAGGCCCAACAATCTTCAGCTACTTCATCATTGACATTCCACCCATCAGAAGGTCAGAAATGGGGATGTTTGTGGATGATTTCAAAATGTTGAGCCCAATTTCTGACTCTCAGCTACTGAAAAATGCAACAAGGACTGGGCAATATTCAGGCTTGGGCTGATAAGTGTCAAGTAAAAAACACAGCTCATAAGTGCACGGCAATGGTCATCTCCAACAAGAGTGAATCTAACTATCTCCCCCTTGAAAGTCAATGGCGTTACCATCACTGAAACCCCATAATCACCATCGTCGTGGTTACCATTGACTGGAACTGAACTGCTGTAGCCATCTAAATACGATGGCTACCAGGGCAGGTCAGAGGCAGAGAATCTTGCAGCGAGTAACTCACCTCCTGACTCCCGAAAAATCTGTCCACTATAGACATTGCACAAGTGAGGAGTGTGATGGAGTGCTCACCACTTGCCTGAATCAATACAGTCCCAGTTACTCTCAAGAGGCTTGACATCATCTAGGGCAGGCAGGCTGCACGCATAGCATCTCATTCATCACCTTCAACATCCACTCCCTCCACCACCAACGCACTGTGGCAGCAGCGTGCACTGTAGCAACTCACCAGGTTCCTTCGACAGCACCTTCCAAACCTGCGACCTCTACCACCTGGATAGGCAAGGGGAGTGGATGCATGGGAACACCATCACCTGCAGGTTCCTCGCCAATGCAAACACCATCCTGACTTGGAATTATATCGCCATTCTTTCAATTTTGTTTGGTCAAAATCCTGGAAGTCCCTCCCTAACAGCACTGTGGGTGCAGCTACACAGCATGGACTGCAGCAGTTCAAGAAGGTGACGCTCCACCATCTTCCTAAGGGCAATTAGGGATGGGAAATAAATGCCTTCTAGCCCATGATGCCCACATCCTCGTGTTTTTTTTAAAAGGTCATTGTTGTCATTATTACACCGATGAGTACATTAAGCCTCCGGTGAAAATAATTTGGGTGGTAGTGGAAAATGAGCAACATCAAACTGAAAGTTGGTTTTCATTTAAAAGATTATCAAACTGGAAGTGGGCTCCATGCTCAGACTTATTTGTTTTACAATCGACGTTTATTGAGTGAATGAAGAGGCCTGATGGACCAATGTCATATCAGAATTGCATGACCTGCTTTAAGTTAGAACACGGTGCATGCACTGACTCAATCTTCACATTGTAATCATTTCATATTATATTTGGATCCCTAACTCATATAGATTTTGGTAAAACGCCTCTCAGACTATTGGTGCCAGTGACTATTGCAGAAGCACTAGATCAAAGGGTAATTCGGTTAGGGACTGGTAGAGTAGATGATCAATACATTTCTGTAGAAAAGCAAGAGGATAGATCAAAGGATCATGTCCTGACGTTAAATAAACACACATAACACTAAACTGAAAATTAGAGAGAGGATGAAAAAGATTAAACTTAAGACCCTTCAAGGAATTCGAGAGAAATTCAGTGTTGAAATTAGCAATGTAAGAACTAATGGATGATTAACATTACATTGATTTGTAACTGTTTCTATAACCATCGCAAGCCTTCTAATTCTCCTGACACCTATTCCACATGGAAAGCAGTCCCAACTCCTCCAATCTATCTTCATAACTGAAGTTCCCTCTCCCTGTGAATCATTTCTACAACCTCTCCAATGCCTCCACATCATCCCTAAAATGCACCCAGAACTGGATGTAGTACTCCAGCTGAGGCCGAAAAAGTGTTTTATGCAAGTTAGAGATAACCTCCTTGCTCTTGTACTCTATGCTGCCATCAATGAAGCCCAGGATATTTTATGCTTTGCATCTGAGGGCTTCAGCAGCGGATAAGAGGAGGCAGGCGCAGGATGGAGCAAATTGAAGGAGGGGGAAACGAGTGGTAATAGTAATGGTGTCGATTAGTAGTCAAAAGCTCACCTGGGGATAGCGCATGATACAGTTGCCAGGCAGAGTGATTGAATCATTGGCTGGGGAAGCCATTTTGTGGCGGGTGTTGAAGTCAATGGATTCGGCCTTCCCAATATTTATTCAGAGGAAGTGTCTTCTCATCCAGCACTACATGTCGGGGAAGCAGTCTCAAAAATGAGAGACATTGGTGGCAATATTGCGTTTCCAGAGGATGTCCTCATACACTTTGTAAAACATAAACAAGAATGGGCAAATGTTAGATCCTTGGGCAAATTCTGATGCGTCGATGCCAGAGAAACTCGTTCTCATGGGTAAAATAACCCTGGAGAAAGGAGGGCAAGACGTGGGATAGAATTAGAGGAAGATGTGGAACTTTGCATTGATGGGATAGGAGAACGCGAGTGGAAAAGACAGATGCAGCTGAACTTTTGGCCCCGGCCTTAAAACTTCTAGAGAATGTTGTGGTAACTTTGACAAGCGGACCACAGAAAACTCAGGTACAGGTCCCGATTTTTTATTCGAGCAATTGCAAGGACAGAACCATCTCAAAGCAGCTTGAGATATCAATTACAAGTGTTCACCATATTTATACAATATTGGTCACGTAAAAGAACATTCTTCAGATTCCGATCTAGTCAATATGTAGGTTTACATTAAACAGACATCTCTGGTAACAGGTACCTTCGTCGTATTCGTCGTACCTTCCCTATTTTAACCCAGGCAGAGAACTTCCCTCCTATGTAAGCTGGTACCTCCCGTCCTTCCTCTATCTGTTGAAGAGCACGCTTAATCTTAGTTGTTTTCCAACCTAAGTCTCCATTCTAAATCCCAGGACCTCACTGGTGATTGCAAACCCTGAGGGTGTACAAAGTTCGACAGTGCATAAGGTTCATCTGGTTTAACTGTTGATGTACTGGTTGTGCTGGCCTGCCTATCAATTCTAATTTTAGTAATTCATTCCCTTATAATGCAGTCTTACTTCCTTCCTTCTAACAGAAATTTTGAGCATGAGGTAGAGGAGGAATTGGAGGGTCAGATAGAAGAAACCGTCTGGCGGAGGACAGAAAGCAGGGGCTATAAATATATTCCCCAAGTGCCTATGATGTGGCATGTTTTATTGAGGAGGTGTAAGACCTGTCAAAGCATTTTCTGTGATACAGCCGAGCCGCGCGGTGGACGGTTCAACCAATTGTACGCCAAATACCTTAGAGTCTGTGTCACTTAGACTTAAGGGAGCGGAGAAAGGGGTTTAGTAGGCAACAGACAAGGTTCCAATAGTTCTGAAAGCATCAATGGAGAGAAAGACGGAGTTTAACGTTTCAAGTCCATATGACTCTTCCTCAGAGCCATACCGACTCGAAACGTTAACTCTGTCTTTCTCTCCACAGATGCTGTCAGAACGGCTGAGTTTTTCCAGCATTTTTTGTTTCTGTTTCAGATTCCCAGCATCCGCAGTATTTTGCCTTTATATTAACATTCCAATAATGATGATTTTAACAGGGAGAAGGTTCTTAAAGGAGGTGGAGCGAGTATGGCTTAGCAGATGCATGTGGCTGCTGAAGTGACGTTTAAAATGAATGGGCAAAGGCAACCTGTATAATTGGGTTTACAAATGTTTGCTCTGACCAGCACGCTCTGCATCTGAGTTTATTCGGGGTTATTGGGATCACAATTCTATAATTCTGGGGATAGCGGAGTTATACATAACATCGCGTTTATCTGTATCTCAGGAGATCACTCGCCGATCTGCCATTGTGTAAAAGGTATATTTGATCACCAGCCCCGTATATGTCGTCATCAGATTACCTTGGGGGTTTACCATCCTGTATATCTTGTGATATCATGGTTTAATGGCATCACCAGCTTTTAAACGTATGTTTATTTGTAATTCCCAGATATCCCAAGACTATATATCTGGGCTCTTGGAGACATGTTCCTCTTCTAAGAGGCTCAGACCCTTGTATGGCAAGTTCTGGAGTGGTGCCTGTATCAATATTGTATATTGGATACTGTGGCTCTTATTTAAGCGGCTTTATGGGTCATTGCCTCTATTTCAATCGGACTAACTGCTTTCTCTCTTCCAAATATAACAGGGATAATTAAGATGGTTGTTAACTACGAAACACAGTTTACAATTTTCAGCCTCTGGAATGAAAATTAACATAGGGATCAGTGGTGCCTCGTTCCTGCATTAATTGTACGATTTATTTCTGTAGCCACCCTGCTGTTCATGATGGAGAATGTAGTGTGATGTGTAGAACTAGGCTCAATCAGTGAACCAATGCTGGTCAGTGAGGTGGGCGGGAAGCGGACCGGATAGCGTTAGGTCCTATCGGTGAATTATAAACTCTCAACACCACAGAGATAATCGTGGTATTCCTTGTACTGAATAGATGAATAGGTGGCAGAGGTGAATCAATGCTGATTACTGTATGCAGTGTGTAAGTGGGATGAACAGCACTTGGTTTAATAGTTAGAACAGTGTTGCCCAGTGAGATGGGGTGGCGGGGGGATTACTGGAACGGGTACTATTCAGTTCAGTAGGTGCATTAGTGCTGATTGAGGATGGAAGATAAGTGGAACAGTTGATGCTTCTTGGCTCAAAATACGAAATGATGCACTTCATTAAGCAAATCACGAGGTAATGGAAACGGCATTAGGTGCGTTATAGCTTTTTAGAACATTCTAAGGATTTTAAAGTACTTCTATTGTATCTGAAGATAATTTCCCACCGCCTGTGGAGTATGTTGTTGCCACGTACTTGGACAAAGGAATGATTTAATAACAGCCAACGCGACCAATGGACGAGCACAGTAGATTATGCGAAAGTTGGGTGTCCAGGTAAAGAAGAAAACACGGCAAAAACAATGAAAAGCGAGAAAGAACCATTACCAAAATAATGTCTCCACTGCGGAGCAGAGCAAAAAACTCCCAATGTTGGAAGAAAAACAAATGGTGGGGACGCTAAACATGTTAGGCATCACTCGTGGAGAGAGAAACAGAATTAACGTTTCACACCAATGAACTGTCTTTAGAAATGAAAGTTCCAACATTTCCTGTTCTTACAATCAGTTGGGAAGTGACTAAAGGTGAATTAGACATAGTAAGAAATGTTCCACTCAATATTGATATAACCTTGAAATATGTGTTTGTATGACCATGAGCTAATTTTAAAGACTTTCCTTTGTTAACTAAAGAGTTAATTTCATTATTTTACCTTTTCAACTTCTTGAAGCGTAACTGACCCATGATTCCCCCAGGTTCTGCACTTAATTGTCGCCCATATTGATCCAAAGTTCCCAACAGTGAAGCCGCGCCCACATTTCAAAAGTATGTCATTGTCTCGAGGAGTTTTGAGGCTGTATGTTCCGTTTCTGTTCCTCTCTTGCGCTTTTTAACATAAATATGTTGATTGCTCTCCGCAATTTTGATGACCCACGTGCTTGGAAAAGCCTGTATTTTCTGTTGAGTAATGTACCTTTAAGAGAAAATTAGGCTGGGGATTATTCTTAAAGAGGGTTTAAAGGTTCCCTGATCAGCCATGATCTTATTGAATGGCAGAGATGGCTCGATGGGCCGAATAGTCCACTGTTGTTCCTGTTTCTTATGTTCTTATGATAATGACTTCGTTAGGTCCCAAGAAATGTTCATGTGACGTGAGATTGCCTTAGGATGAAACGCCAAGAAGCAAACGATAAATATAAAGGAAATTGCAGTGGAAATGTGTCTTTTTGGCAATTCAGAACACAGTGAGAATTCGTGCAGAGAGGAAACAAGCAAAGTTCCCTCTGAATTGAACAGTTTTCGCTGCGGTAGTTCTTTGAAATATTCCAGTGTTGAAGTAGATTTCTGAGAATCGTGCAGAGATAGTACTATTAGGTTTTCTGTGCCATTAGAAAGTGAATATAGGAAGGACAATGGATTTTGGATTGTACATACTCCTGCTGCTGCTTCAGAGTTGTCAGAGCCTACCAAACTGTCCAAAGGGGCCAGAGAATAGATTCCTTAGGGCCTTCAGGACTGCGATGACCCGAGGGAGAGAGGAGTTATGGATGTGCACTTTGTCGGTGGTAACCATATCTGGGGACTTCCGATTGAATACAACTACAGGTTAATGTGATTCAGAGGTTGAAATGATTGAGTGGGAAGTGAGAGAGCCTACATAGTTGAGCAAATCTGGAAAGACTGTGAGATTGCATGTGGCCCCAAATTTGTGCGGGAATTAATTTCAGTGATTGTAACTGTATGAGGTTCATCTTTGTTTTTGAGACTAGTTAAAGTGAAATTTACCTTTATCTTTGGTGTACTCTTCAGCAGCTAATTAATCTTTCAATTATGTGGGTTTTATTTGGTTTGGTATGGTAAATGTTTTAAAAGAATAGAATCTTGCCCGACCATTTTCTTTCCATTCGAATCATGGGAGTCTTTTCTTGCTATAAAGTTAGCAGTCTTCAGGGGTGTCAGTGAAGTTTAAAAGTCCTAATAATATAGCCCAGAATAATTGGTAAGACCTCAGCTCACCAGTTCTAAAGACAAGAACGAATTGCAGTAACCATGCAAATTCTTGCTAAGATTATGAAACATTACATGATTCGTTCCCCTCCAAGCCACACACAACCCTGACCTGGAAATTTGTCGCCTTTCCTTCACTGTCACTGGGCAAAGTCCTGGAACTCCCACCCTAACAGCACTGTGGATGTAAATAAACCACAGGGACTGCAACAGTTCAAGGACACAGCTCGCCACCACATTCTCAAGGGCAATTACATATAGACAATAACTTTTGGCCTAATATACATATATATTTGAAATTGTGCTATTCCTGTTCATAACATTACATAGAATGCTGTTGACAAAAAAGCTTGCTTCCCATGATATTCCGATTAGCATATCCTTTAGATAATACCATCTCCGTCAACACCTCTTTGTCCTTTTGTCTATGACATCTTTTGCAGTCTTTTCTTGGCCTCCACTTATCACTGGCCCCCTATTGAGCTCTCCAGTTCCACTCCCTTCTATTAGCTTATATTTAATCTCATTTCTATATGCTTTATTTCTGATGAAGGGTCATACAGATTTGAAACGTCAACTGTATCCCTCTCCACATATGCTATCAGACCTACTGAGTTTTTCCAGGTATTTTTGTTTTTGTTCAAGATGTTGACTGTTGTTCAATGCTTGTAATTGGACCCAATCAGCAGGGAACTCAAATCTCACACCTGATGGGTTCCCTCTGCTATAAATGAGGTGAACATTCTCAACGTAACAATTTCAGCATCTGGACAAACCATCACATCATCGATATTATCAAAAGGGAAAGAATGTCTCTCGATTTTCTGACAAGGCTCAAGGTTCTATGGGCGCTTTACGATATACAGAAGATTTACTTCCCCATATTAGCTGCCATTGGCATCCCAGGTAACTACCACCAGCAGCTGCTACATGAGTAATCTGAGAGTAACAGCACGTGACATTTTATCCTGCGTCTCGATCTCTTTCTTTGTCTAGCTGCCCTATAGTTAAATAGTGGACTGTCCTTCAAAACCGTTTTGTTGGCTTCACCATTACTATGCAAAATTAATGTTTCCTCCCTCTCTTTGTTTAAAATTGGGAGCTGGAAAATTAAGAATTTAAATTGGGCTACTATATCCCTACGTGCATTAATAGTGGGGGAGGTGGTGGCATAGTCACTGGGGTAGCATTGCAGCAACCTAGGGTAATTCGTTGGGGAACAGTGTTTGAATCCCATCACGACAGATGGTGACATTTGAATTCAGTAAACAAATGGCATTAAAAGCCTGAGATGACTTTTGCCGTTGCCAATTGATGACAAAACACATCTCGTTCACTCATGCCGTTTATGGAAGGAAATTGCCTGTTCTTACCTGGTCTGGCTTACATATGACTTTCTCTTAGGGATGGGTAATACATGTTGGCCTAGCCAGTGACGCCCACATCCCATGAAATAATAATAAAAAGATACGGTTGAAAGATGATAACATGTCTAGGTGTATTAATTCTAATTAAAAGTTTAATCAGAGCACTAGATAGATTGTTAAAGGGAGAACTCAGGATGGTGTTTCGAACATCATGGATGGTACCTGCAATCTGTTGCTTGCAGTTTCTGCTCCATGTCGGAAATTCAGGACACGTCACGTGTGTAGGAAGTGACACTCAACCTGAGGATTCCCGAGTTTGAGTTACTGTGGAGCCTCAGGGAGGTGGAGACTATCCTAGGTTGTACGTTCCAGTTGGTGATCACCTACAAGTCAGAATGAATTCAGGACTGTAGATGGGTAGCTATCAGGAAGAGTAAGAAGAGGCAGCATTAGAGTGTGTGTGAAACTCTCAGACAAAGTTTCAGCTTTGGAGACAGCTGGGAGAGACGATACTCTGCAGGAGTGCAGCACAACATAGCAACAATGGCCAAGGGGCTGTAAGGGTTGGAAAAGCAAAGTGTATTTGTTGTGAGAGATTCCATAGCCAGGGGAGCACATGGTGTGTTGCCTCACTGGTGCAAATGTAAAGGACATCATGAAGGGGGTGCAAAATATCCTGCAGGAGGGAAGGATTGAGCCAGAAGTTGTGGTGGATGTTCGTGCCAACGACAAAGAGAGGGCAGGCATCGACGCCCTACTGTCAGGATTTCAAGATCAAAGGAGCTCACTTAAAAGTAGGACTTCAATGAAAGTAATCACTGAATCACTTCTAGTGCCATGTACTCGTGAGCGAGAAAATAAGATGATAGTGAGGATCAAAGCCTGGATTGAAGCACGGTGCAGGGTGGACTATATCAGACCTATGTTATTGGTACCACTTCTGGTGCAAAAGGCACCTATTCTAAAGGGATGGGTTGCAACTCAACAAACTGAGACCAATGTCCTTACGGTAGGGCTTACTAGTGTGGTTAGGGAGGGTTTAAATTAATTTTGCAAGGGATGGGCGCCAGCATACAGAAGCTGAAATGTGGGTTAAGGTGCATACAGATATGATAATAGGCAGTGTTAGAGAAGGGAATTGAATCATAATAAATATATATATATATATATATATATATAGTTTGTGGATGACACGAACATTGATGGGTTGGTAAATAGTGGGGAAGATAGCTTTAGAAAACATGAAGATATAGACGAGCTGGTCAGATGGGTTGATAAGCAGCAAATGGAATTTAATCCGGAAATTTTGAGGTGTCTCACTTGGGCAGGACAAACAAGGCACGGGAATACACGATGAATGGTAGGACCCTTGGAAGTGCCGAGAATCAGAGGGACCTTGGTGTGCATGTCCACCGGCCCCATAAAGTAGTGGGACTGTTAGATTAGACTGTTAAGAAGGCATATGCGATATTTGCGTTTATTAGCCAAGGCATAGAATATAAGAGCAGGCAGGCTATGTTGGATCTGTATGAAACGGTGGTTATGCCACAGGTAGAGTGTCGCCTTCAGTTCTGGAATCTGTATTATAGGAAGGATGTGATAGCACTTGAGAGAGTGCACAGAAGATTTACCAGGATGTTGCCTGGATTGGAAAGTTTTAGTTATGAGGAGAGATTGGTTAGACTGGGGTTATTTTCCCTGGAGCAGAGAAGATTGAGGGGGAACATGATTGAGTTGTATAACATTATGAGGGACATAGATAGGGTGGACAGGTAGGAACTTCTCCCATTGGTGTGGGGATCAGCAGCCAGGGGGCATTGATCTAAGGTAAGGGGTAAGAGGTTTAGATGCGATGTTTGGAAGAAATCTTCCACCCAGAGGGTGGTGGAAAGCTGGAACTCACTGCCTGAAAGGTAGAGGCAGAAACCCTAATAACATTTGAGAAGCATTTGGATGTGCACTTGTGATGCCATGGCATACAAGGCTATGGGCCTAGTGCTGGAAAATTGGATTATAATAGTTATTTGTTTTACTGCCGCAGACTCGATGGGCTGAACCTCTTTAATCTTAGCTATTGACCTCTATGGCTCTATTTCTATGACTCTACATAGAAAAGTACTAAGTAGGTTATCAGGTGTGTTCATAGTGCCAGAAAAACAACATATTGGCGGGGTGCAGGCAGAGATTACTATATGGAAATTAAGTGTTGTGATTACGATGGAGACCTGAATCAAAGAAGAACAGGCCCACGTATTAAATATTTCTGGATGCACATTGATCTGGAAAGTTAGGAAAGGAAGGAAAAAGGGGAAAGTGGCAGCATGAATTAAGGAAAACATTGCAGTACTGGTGAGTGAAGATGTCCCAGAGGGGTAAAGGGCACAATCCATTTGGCTAGAGCTAAAGATCAGAAAAGGAGCAATTACATCTTTATGACGTCTTTATGACATCATTTAATGCGAATGAACACATTTAAAGTGCAAGAATTGTACAGAAGTTAGAATGGGAGAGTTTAATTATCCGAATATAGTCTGCAATAGTCGTATAAAGGGTAGAGAGTGGAAAGAGTTCTTAGAATGTGTTCGGGACAATTTTCTACTTCAAAATGTTTCACTCAAACAAGATATGATATATTGTTGCACCGGGCTCTTGGGAAGGAGGTGAGCCAAGTGGATTAAGTGAGCCTGTAGGACAACATTTCGTGGATTGTGGTCATTATATCACAAGGCTTAGGTTGTTTATGGAAAAGGTGAAGGAACAATCCAGAGTAAGGATAATTGACTGAGGAAAAGTCAATGTTAATAGGGTGAAAATGGATCTGGCTCAAAGCAATTCGAATCAAATAGTGGAAGGCGATGGGCTACCTTTAAAGAAGAGACATCTTGGGAAGAGGAAAGGTACACTCCCACAAAGTGGAAAGGCAGGGAAGATAAATCTAGAGCTGCTTGGATGATAAAAGGGGTAGAGATTAAGATAAAGAAGGAAAAGTGTACTTACTGCGAACTATGCAAGCAAGAACTAGGATGAAATGTAGAATGCTCAGGGAAGTTGAAAAACTTATAAGAGAATGGAAGAGCGAGTATGAAAAGGGGCCAGAGGCTAATACAAAATGGGAATCCAAACATCCTCTGTGGACTTATAAACAGTAAAAAGCTGGTAAAATCAGGATTGTGGCTGACAAGGGGCCAAGGAGGGGATTTTCACCTCGAGGCTTCGTGCATGGCTGATGTACTAAATAAATAATTTGTATATGGCTTTACCAAGGAAGAACTTTCTGCATACTTCATGGTGAAGGTGGAGGAAATTCAGACATTTGAGGGATTTACAATTGATAAGGAAGTGGCATTGAATAGGTTGTCTGCGCTGAGTTGATAAGGTGCCAGCAACGAAATGGCTGCATCCAAGGACACTGAAGGACATTTGAAGGAAAATTGCATAGAAACTGGACTTAACTTTAAACTTCCTTAGGCTCAGATGCTGATACGAGGGGACTGCAGAATTGCAATTGCTACACCCTAGTTCAAGACTGAGTATAAAGGTAACCCCAGACACTATAGACCAGTCAGTTTAACTTCGGTGGTGGGGAAGATCCTAGAAACATGACTCGGGGCAAGCATAACTGTCACTTGGACAAATGTGGGCTAATTAAGGAATAACAGCACAGATCTGTTAAGGGAAATCGCAATTAACTAAATTGTTGGAGATTTTTTATGAGGTAATACATCAGGCTGATGACTGTGATGGTGCTAATGCAGTGTACATGGACTTCCAAAAGACATTTGATAAAGTGTTGGAAAAAAGAGTTCTGGCCAGAGTTATAGCTCATGGAATAAAAAGTACAGTAGCTACATGGGTACGAAATTGGCTGAGTTATAGAAAAGAGAATGTAGTAATCAATTAATGTTTCTCTTTTTTGACTAGAGGAGGATTGTAATGGAATAGCCCAGTGATTAGTTTGGGGATCCGTATTCTTCCCAATATATGTTAATGATGTAGACACTTGTGTACATGGAACATTTCAAAATTTACAGTTGATTCGAAATTGCGAAACATTGTGAACTATGAGGAGAATAGTTTATAAATTCAAACATACATACACATGGAGGAATAGGTGGACACATGGCAAATAAAATCTAGTGCAGAGAGGTGTGAAGTGATTCCCTTTATTTCGAATAGCACGGGGAACAAATATAAAATAAAGGTCACCATTCTAAAAGATCGGCAGAAATGAGGTCTGGAAGATTATGTACATGTATCACCTAAGGAGGCAGGAAAGGCCAAGAAAGCCATAAATACAGCAGACAGCACGCAAGTCTTTATTAATGGGGGAATAGGATATTTTAAAATAGGGAGATATTTTGAGTTTGCATAAAAATCTGGCTCAGTCTCCACTGGAGTATCAAGTCCAATTCTGGATTCCACATGTTGGGAGAAATGTATTGGACAGAGCACAGAAAAGATTCATGGGAATGGCCGGAGGTATGAGAAACTTAAATCATGTAGATTGATTGGAGAGCTTACGAGGGTATTCCTGGAGGAGAGAAGGTTGAGAGGAGATTAGTATAGATGTATTAAAAATCATAAGGGGTCTGAACAGAGAAGATACAAAAAAATGCTCCCATTTCTCTAAGGCTCGCCATTCCTGATATTCCCAGGACTCTGATGATTACATCATTGCTTGAAGATTAGTCATGGATTGACATGATGATAAAGCCAATATCCTAGAGGCATTTTACCAGTTAGAAATAATTAAATCCCATCCCTGAATCCCAAGAAAAACTGTGTTTTTTCTAACATTGCATGTTATTTTTAAAGAATGTTCACTGCCCTGTTAGATTGCCTGTGCTGTCATTTCAATGGAGATGCCTCAGAACTCTGTCATCATAAACAGTCTTTCATTGGAAAAGCTTTAAGCTCTTGTCCACTACTTGGGTCTGATGACTAAGTTGTACATTTTTGTCTTAATTACAGTTAACATGGTGACAATTACGATCCTGTCTCAAGGAAAGTGTGGCCTCTCTAAATGCATCACCCGGTACCTGATTGCCATGGCAGCAGCTGATCTACTGGTTGTTGTCATCGACCTGATACTGAGACAGATTCCTATTGTCTATCGAGAAGAATTTAGTTTTGTGAGGTCCATTCATCTATGTAATATCCATGCAATCCTGCTTTATGCTGTCACTGACTGTTCTGTATGGTTTACTGTCTCCTTTACCTTTGATCGGTGTGTGGCGATTTGTTTCCAGAAGCTGAAATCTAAATATAGCACTGAACAAACAGCAGTTGTTGTCCTTGGAACGGTAACTGTTCTGAGCCTTTTAAAAAACACTTTTTGGTATTTTCTATATACACGTGATTATTGGCTTTCCAATAGTCCTTGGTTTTGTCGTGTGTCATTCAGTGTATCTCGTTCATTGGCCTGGGCCGTCGTTGAACTAATGCATTACATTTTAACGCCATTCATTCCATTTCTTCTGATTTTGTTGTTCAATGCATTGACAGTCCGATACATTATTGTGGCCAACAGAATCCGCAGGAGACTCCGGGTTCAGAACCATGGGGAAAGTCTCAATGACAATGAGATGGGGAGCCGAAGGAAATCCATGATTTTACTGTTTGCTATATCTGGAAATTTCATGCTGCTGTGGCTCGTGTTTATGTTCTCTTCTATATGGAGGCGATTGGATTACTTGGGATATCCTATTTCTCTGCCCACATTTGTTCCTGAAATTGGTTTAATGCTACAACTCCTGAGTTGCTGCACAAACACTTTTCTTTATGTAGTGACCCAGAGAAAGTTCAAAGAGGAGTTGAAGAATGGAGTAAAATACTGCCTGATAATGGTTGCCAAAATAATTCGATAAGGACAAATAGAATTTTCCATTATAAATCCTGGGTTTTGAGTCATGTTCCATAGGATGCTTTGTAAGTAGCCTTGATTAATCTTTTGTTTTTTCTAGAGCATTTCGTAATGTGGACGCTTGTTCAAAGTAGTCTAATGGCAATGCAAATGTGGTTAATTTCATAACCTTGGGTCAGGTAACCATTTTGTTTTCCAAGGCAGGATGCAAACACTAGTTATGCACAACTGTGGTTTCAGCAGATACTGACCCTGGAGCAGTTACCTGATTCAGTCAATCCCGTGCTGAGCTCACGGTCTATTTTCTTTGTTTTGTAAAGAGGCATTTTCCGATTGTTTGGCTAATATATATCAATAGATCGCAATGGACCATAACTCAAAAGGTGCTTAATACTTCACTGGAGAATAGTTTCTCTGAACTTTGCCACTCATAGAAAATCAGAAGGGTTAAAGTCAAAGCAGCAGGAGCGCTGCAAAGCAAATCGGTCTCTGTGCAGTCACTGGGATAGATGGAGAAAATTAATCAATATTTCTAACATTAAATTGGAATTCACTCCAATATGTTAGTCTAAGTCTGATTGAGTTTTGTAAAATTTTCACAGAAGATATTAAATGAATTACATTGAACATTGTCCTGTATTATTTACCTGTTAGTCATTATAGCAATTTGAGAATTGAAGAGAAAAATAATTGGTCTTATAACTATTTGGTTTAAATACAGTGCAAGGTAAAACATCCAGTGGTTATTAAAATCATGCTGAAAGAGCTTTGCTGAGTATCATCCAAACTCTCCATGAAATGTAAAATAAGGCTGAAAGAACTTTGCTGAAAATCATCCAAACTCTCCATATAATGTAAAATAAGGCAGAAAAAGCTTTACTAAAGATCATCCAAACTCTCCATAAAATGTATATTGTTTTATAAATTGTCCCAGTCAAAAGGATGCACTGAATCTATTTGTCCAATGAGTTCAAGTAATGCCTGTTTCTTTGGAACTAACTATGAAGGGTTTCCTGGAGGGTTTTGCTCCCTATGCTGCATGAGAATGCTCGTGGGACGTTCGTTACTAAAAGAAGTCATTATCTGACTTAGAACATTAGAAACATAGAAAAAGTAATAAGACATGCAGTACCTTGTCATGGTTGTTAAGTAAATTAAACAGCTGATTATTGATCTGTACCCCAATTCCATGCACTTAAGTAGGCCTGGAAGCCCTTGGCAATCATGCCATAAAATAAAAACTAACAATCAGAGATTTGAATATTTACTTTCACTTGACCTTAGCAGCTTCAGGGGAGAGTGTTGAAGGTTTCTACTGCCATTTTGGTGGATAATACCTGCCTGGTATGAAGCTGCAGTGACCGAGCTCTAATGTCAGTTTATTCCTACATGTCCGGGGATCCCCCACCTGATAAGTTGCCTTTCTCAATATATTGCATCCATTAGCCAGACAGAAGACCTCATTTAAAATAAAAGTTGAAATATGTATAAAGGAGAGAACGTTATGTGTAAGAGGAAGGCATTATAAGATCTAACAACTGAGAAAAGCCTCCAGCCTCTATGTACCAAGTTTCTGCCCATAGGTACCGAAGCTAAGATAATTCACTGTGAATATCCCTGTCCGGGGTATTCAGTGCTTTGCCTGGGTCTGGTAAAATCTATTTTGTTTTTATTGATGCCTTAACGGAGATCTAACTGGAAGTTAGATTAACAAGGGGAGCCAGGAGTTATCATAGTAGTAATTTGTGAAATTATGCATGTGCTTAAATCACTTCCTGTATTAATTAATGTTTGATTTAGGTTTGTAAGAACCGTATAAGACACTGTGGCCTTATTACTACTGAATTCAAGAGACACATCTCGAAATAATTTCAAATTGTAAAATAGCTGTGACAGTTGTTTCAAGTTTCCCGCTGGGGTTTGAAGAGCTTAGCATTTACCATCTGCTGTCCCATAACAGGGAACTGGGTAGAGATTTGCTAGAGGTGTATAAGCTTATGGGCGGTTTAAATAATGTAGACAAAAAATAAACTGCTCCAATGAGCTGATCATGCAGGAGGACGGAACACAGGCTTAAGGCTTTGAGGAAGGGAGGCAGGCATTGGGCAGGGAAACAAGTAGAACATTTTGTACAGCGAGTGGAGAAGACCAGGAAGGAACTCAACACCAAAAAAAAAGTTATGGAAGCACTGCCGATTAATATTTCAAAAGTAAATTAGCTGTGAATGTGAGGGAACCATATTTTCGGGGTAAAAAGGATAAATCGAGGTAATTGCACTGAGTAGATTGCTTTACAGAAGCCAGATGGACTTAGTAGGCCGTCTGTGCTATAATGAGTCCAGGACTTTATTGCTCCATGGCACTATGACTATGCCTAATTTAGCGCCTTTAGCTTGGACTCACACTGGTGAAATTGTTCTGTTCCAACAACAATATGGCCTTCATAGATGTGCCAAGAAGTAATGAAAACACTCCTGACAATGTTCCAGCACCTTCGACGCTTTGGTTAATATTCATGTACATTAAATCAAACATCAAACAATCTTCTGTCCCGGTCCATTTCCTTTTAGTGATTTATTTTCACTGTTCCATGAATCTTTATTCTCAATTTTCCTACCGTTTAGAAAATACCATGTTCCACCTTTTTTTAGGTCCAATGTTAATGACCTCACATTTCCCCACTTTGCGTTTCATCTGTCACAATGTCATTCGCATTTAAACTGTAACAGTCGAATTGCAACATTCTGACTGCATAACTTACTGTGTAACCTAACCTCTGTAATCATCAAACTTGAATATATTGATAACTATTCCTTCTCTAAATCGCATGTCAACAACGTGAAAAACATTAGCTCCCAGTATACACCCCAGTTGCAGTCATCACCTGCAAATTTGAGAACCTGTCCATTGGACTCTAATCTCTCAGCTCCCCAGTGTCGAGTATGGAGGGTTCCCCTAGATGAGCTTGGAATCCCTCTCGGAGGTTTCCAGGTAAGGGTATGCACCACAATTGCCCAGAAGTGCTCACTTCTTCTGCACAGTTGCCCTGCCCTGGAAACTATCCAACAGTGCGATTTAAATTGTCAAACTTTCGTTGGTTCCCCAAGGGTTCCACCAATAGTTAATAAGAAAAATTTAGAAGAATTACAACTTCTTTTGACTTCTGGGTAACTATTAAAAGGACCCACGGGTCTCGCCCACACTTCAAATCTCCACCCACGGGCTCCCCTCACACCACCGCCACAATCCCCCTGCCCCACTCTATGAGATTCCACACAACCAACTCCACTCCCATCCGACCCCCACACCTCCGACATCTGACTCCCCCTCCCTCCCTGACCTCAGAAACCCAAGACCTTCGTCACCGGCCACACACCAATATCCAACACTGATCAGACATTGGGCCCACCCCACAGGTCTCGGGCAGCCCTGGTCCACCTCGTCATCTGACCTCATCACCTCAGACATCCAACCACTGCCCCCAAACCCACCATACCCCCCCCACTGCAACAGCTCGGCTAGGGTGCAGCAAGTTCTGGAGTACAAGTCTTCAGTAATATTGCCAAATAATTGTCAGGATCCAAAAGCTTTGCAGTATCCAGTGCCTTCAGCCATTCCTTGATATCATGTGATTGAATCGATTTGGTTGAAGTCTGGCATCTATGATGCTGGGGTTCTCCGGAGGAGGGCAAGATGGACAATCCACTCGACACTTCCAGCTGCAAATTGTTGCGAAAGCACTGATGTGCTGGGCTCACTCATCATTGAGGATGGGGATATTTGTGGAGTCTCCTCCTTCAGTGAGTTGTTTAACTGTCCACCACCATTCACAACTGGATGAGGCAGGACAGCAGAGCCTGGACCTGATCCGCTGGTTGCGGAAGAGTTTAGCTCTATCTACTCCCTTGTTGCTTATGCAGTTTGGCACGCATGTATTCCTGTGTTGTAACTTCACCAGGTTGACATTTTTATGTATGCCTCGTGCTACTTCTGGCATGCACTCCTGCACTCTGCATTGAACCAGTGTTGATATCCTGGTTTCATGCTAATGTTTCGGTGGGGGATATGCCAGGGCATGAAATTACAGATTATGGGAGAGTACAATTCTGCTGCTGCTGATGGCCCTCTGCGTCTGATGGCTGCTTGGTCTTGTGTTGCTCGATCTGTGCGCAATCTATCCCATTTAACACGGAGGTAGTGCCAGACAACACAATGGACTGTATCCTCAATGTGAAAGCGGGTCTTCATATCCACAATGACTGTGCTGTGGTCACTCCTACCAATGCGGTCATGGACAGATGCATCTGCGGCAGGCAGGTTGGTGAGGATGAGGTAAAATATGTTTCTCCCTCTTGAAGGTTCTCTCACCACCTGCCAGAGACCCAGACTAGCAGCTATGTCCTTTCAGACGCAACCAGCTCAGTCAGTAGTGGTGCTTCCGAGCCACTATTGGTGATGGACATTGAAGCCCCACCCCCGACCCAGAGTACATTCATCGCTCTTGTTCCCTCAGTGTATCCTCCAAGTGGTGTTCAACATGGAAGAGCACTGATTCATCCGCTGAGGGAATGAGTGGGGTCGGCATGAGATAATCAGCACAAGGTTTCCTTCCACATGCTTGGCCAGATGCCATTAGGTTTCATAGAGTCTACAGTGGATGTTGAGGGCTCCCTGGACAACTGCCACCTGCCTGTACAAGACTTCTGCTGAGTCTGCCCTGCCCCTGGAGCAGGGTGTACTCATAGATGGTGATGGGGATTGGCATGCAAGGCTATGTCAAAGGGCAGGCACGAGTCAACTACATTGCTGTGGCTCTTGAATCACATGTAGGCCAGACCATGTATGTGAACAACAATCGTTTCATTCAAATGTCATTATCTGCTGTGGTGGGGTTCAAACCCAGATCACTGGAGCATTACCAAAGGTTTCTGGATTACTATTCCAGTGACAATACCACCGCACCACCACCTCCCGGAAAAGCACAAGCTGATCATTTGGTTAAGAAGGCATATGTAATCCTTTCGTTTTTTAGCTGAAGCTAATAATATAAGATGAGGGGCCTTATACTCCTACTGTATACAATGTTAGTTAGGCCGCAACTTGAGGACTGTCTGCAGCTCTGAGCACCTCATTACAGAAAGGATATAATTGCATTTAGATAAGGTACAGAGGAGATTTGCGAGGATGATGCTAGGACAGAAAATTGACGTTATGCGGAGAGATTAGATGGGCTGGGGTTGTTCTCCTTGGAACCGAGGAGACTGAGGGGAGATTCTATTGAGTTGTACAAACTTCTGAGGCCGGGGCCTGGATAGAGTGGATGGAAGGGCCGATTTACTTCAGCAGAAAGATTGGTGACTAGGGGCATAGATCTAAAATGTTTGGTAGAAAGAACTGAGGGGCGATGAGAGAACTGTTTCCACATAGAGTGTTGTGCGGGGTCGGGAACTCACTGTCTGAAAGGGTAGTAGACACAGAAAGCCTCAAATCATTGAAAATTTGTCTGGATATGCACCTCAAGTGCAGTACCTGCAGGGCTACGGACCAAATGCTGGAAAGTGGGCTGTAGCTGGGTGGCTTGTTTTTCATTTGGTGCAAACACTCTAGGCCAGGTGGCCCCTATATGGGCCATAAATTTTCTATGACCCTGTATTATCTATGCATAAGCAAACGTAAAATATTGAAGAAGTTGAAAATCGAAATTAAAACAAAAAATGGTAAAAAAAAAAAATACACTCAACAAGCAAGGTACCAACTTTAGGAAAATGAATTGTGCTAAATTTTTAGTTTGCTGACATTTCATCAGAACTGGAAGACCTCAGGAGTCAGCAGTTTAATTGAAGCTTGAAGCCAGGGAAAAGGGGTAAGCAGAAAGTTAAAGGGAAGAAAAGCTGAAGGGCGGGAGGTACTAAATGCCATAAGCAATGATGAAAAAGAAAAATGGAAGGCCAAGGAGTTTCTGGCAAAGTGACTGTTTTAGGAGATTAAAATCTATCCTGTGTTTAATGTCTAGATATAAAGTCGAGGTCGGGTTTCTCATATTTGTGACAGTGGCTGCACTTTAGAAAGTACTTCATTGGCTGTAAAACAATTTGAGATCTTAAGGGGAATCGTAAGAGTCCATGGGCTGTAGGTCTCGAGCTCCGGGTCACAGTTTTTGGAGAATACCCCATTGATGCACTGGGGAACCAACCACCCCACTCACCCACCTCCTGCCGGCCCCTCCTGTAACTTCCCAGGGGAGGATTCCACGTCAACTGTCCTGAAAGTGTAAACTTCCCATGGGCAATTGCCATCCAACAATATCGCAAACCTTCCGATGGTTCTGGCCACATTACGTCAATAGTTACACAGAAAAAGTTTCAAGATTTCAAACCACTTCCAGCTTCTGGGTAACTATTATAGAGGCCCTCGTCAACGCCCTCCCCGCTTCCCCAAATGGAACTACTCCTCTCCCACGGAACTCCCCCACACACCCCTCGCTCTCCATGGGACACTGTCCTGCAAACGACTCCCACCACTCATGGAACAGCCTGCCAAGTCTTCCCCCCACATGACTTCCCCCACCCATCTCTGGGACTTCACCCCACTTCCTCCATCCCCAACTACACACTTAGGCCCAGGCCGATACCAACCGCCTTCCCCCCAAAGGCCTGACCCGATCTGACACTCCGCAACCCCTTGCCCCCCTCCACCCACCAAAGACCAGACTCTACACCAAATTTGCGACCCCCACACACGAATTTCTGCCCAACCCAAACCGATCTAACCCCACTAGACATCTCCAATCAGCCAAGACCCGAATAGTATAGTGCAGGCCTGGAGCTGATTTCCCCAAATAGTGTTACTGGTAGGGTGTGACAGGGGACAGGAATTGTTTCAAAGGGAAGTGAATGTTCGTGAGGCCGCTAGAACATTCCTGGAAAGTGGGCTGCTACAGATGAGGAGAAGGTGCTTAATGTGACAAGAGAGCCCAGCTACAGAAATGCTGGTGATGGAGGAATGGGAACATATGTGCTCTAGGATGAAGACATCTCAACATTGGTAGGTGCAGGGCAGGCATACCTATGCTCCCCATCTAGCCTGCTGACATTGTATAAATGCTGATCTCATTATTCAAAGAAGCAGAACATCTCGTCACTGTTCCGATCCCTCAGGGTCACCATCAAGGGGGCAGTAGCCTCTGCCCGACCAACCATATATCAAGAGCATAGAGGAGGAAGGCATCCCGCACTTTTCACCATCGCAGATACTCGCACCTCGATGGGTCCGGATGCATTATTGGACACAGTCTTACATGATGAATCACATGTTACCTCAGGGCTCAAGGTTTCCGGGGGTGAAGGGTTGGGGCAGGATGTGGCTGCCTGGGGAGCCTGGGGAAGGGGGATGATGGTGGCTGGCAGAAGCAGCTGAGGCCAGTCCCCTTTGGAGGATGGGGCAAAGGTACACCGCGGCTCAGCATGGTGCAGACACGTCAGAGTTGCCTGTGGCACTGCAGACCCATGGTGTGAGAGGTCCATTCCACTCAGCGATTCAAGTAGACATAGTGCTTTGAAAGAGGGAGCTTCTCCTTTGACAGGGTGGGGGGGCGGGAATAGAGGGGGGCGGAATCCTCATGGGGAGTCCAGGTGCAGCAATATTTGGCGTGGATGCAGGAGCAACACACTTACATGCACAAGTTACTTGTCAGACTCAGTACCATTAACCTGTCCATGGTCACGATTGTGCAGTGAGGTATGGAATGAATGCTAGCCGCCTTGCACAGCCGGTGGTCTCATCAAGCCATCACTGGAACCATGAAGAGGCCAGAGCAGGCAACAGATGATGAGGAGGAGGCTACACATCGAGATGGCTTCGTCAGCCTCACCTATCTCCAAGCCTTCTTTGTTTAACGAAGAAGCTCTAGAGTCATGTCCATGATAGAGGCTGCTGATGAGGGTGACCATCACCAACACCTCAGGTAAATGTAGGTGCGAGTGAGTAGGCTGCCTCCACCTCATCCTCTATCACAAAGGGAGCACAAAGAGGAAGTAGTTTCATGGAGGCTTCGAAATCAGTGATCCCAATTCACAGCACAGCCAGATATTTACAATGTCACTAACGCACTTGGCAAGTTGTTACACCAAAGTAGATTTATGTGTTTCTATTTAAAGCTGATAATATTCCGCAGAATGCAAAGTGAGAGTTGGCTTTATGGTTGAAGATTGTGCCACGTTCACAATCTGGAGACTTACAGCCCTTCCTTCCTCACTGCTGTCTCATTTCTGTCCCGGGGCCCTGCCTCTATCCTGGCAGATGCTGCTCCTCATCACTGGTTGGGCCAACCCCTTTGAAACGTGATGCAATTTCTTCATTGTCATTGGACTATGGAATGTGCATCAAACCCATCCCCTGCTCCATCCGTCCTCCAAAAAAAAAATGAGCTCGTGAAGATAAGGGATTCTTCTTCTTACTGAGCACAGCTTCTTAGTGAGATGGAATGAAAAACTGTGATAATATGGAATGGGTACCAACTTGTTAAGTGGATAAGGTGGGTCAATAAATGTCACCAAAAAATAAAAAAACAGATTAACATCTCGGGTGAAGACATATTTACTTCTAGCAGTGCCAAAAGCGCCCATTTAAGTAACACTAAGGTGAAAGCAAAATACTGTGGATGCTAGAAATCTGAATAAAAACGCAAAATGCTGGAAACACTCAGCAGGTCTGACCACATCTGTGAATAGAGGAACCAGGTTAACTTTCCGAGTCTGTATGACTCTTCTTTAGAGCTCTGAGGAAGAGAAAGCTCGGAAGAAGCCATATGGGCTCGAATCGTTAACGCTGTTTCTCTCTCCAGAGATGCTACGAGACCTGCTGTGCTTCCAGCATTTTTAAAAATTTATGTACCATCTTTAATGCAGAGAATCGTCTTAAATAGAGATTGAAGGCGAATTAAACACTAAATTAAAGAAGGAGAAATAAGAGAGTAAGGCCCTACGAGGTGTCTGTACTTTAACTGCTAGAATACCCATTCTTTTTCATATGCAGATAGACTTGTGAAATGTATCTGCTTTGTATGTCGGCTTATATTGAGTCCTCTGTCCACAGTGAATTTGTTGCTCCTAAGAATGCCGCATCATTTCTGTTGTCAGCGTTGTGCGGGCCATCTCATATTCTCCCTACCTCGTTTTGTTTTTGTCCCGAGCTTGCAGATCGCCCCCCGCCATATCACTGGATCTTTCCTCCGCCCCCCGCCCCCTACGGCCCCCCCCCCCCGCCCCCCCCACCCGCCCTCTACGGCCCCACCCCCACCCCCGCGCATGTGGTGGTTCATCGACCTGGACCATTGAAAGAAAAGTCAAATCTGTTCTCAGAAAGAGTTGTCAACAAGTAAACAAGTTCCTTAATGACAAGAAGTGGTCATTGAAATACGTAGAGCGGGTTGGACTTACGTCTCCACTCCCACCTCCCCTCGCCGCCTTTGAAATTTGTCACCCCCACCCATTGTTGTGCTCCAATAACTGGAGTCTGCTGCTCTCACGTCAGAGAGCTGGCACCTGACATGGAGACGGGTTTCAAGGACCACTAACCGCTCCCCCAGAACGAAATCTCTCCAGAAATTCCACCAGGATCAACAATTCTTCTCCATCCAACACTTAGCACAACGTTTCCACCCCCACTTCCTCACCCACAACCTCATGGCCCCACCTCCACCAAGCCCCAACCCCCACCCGGGCCTATGTCTATGCTAATATGATTACAATATCTAAATGCAGTACGCCTTTGAAATTTGCCTGTACCCCTGCCCACCACCCCCCCCCCCCACACCCACCCCTTCCCCCTGCCCCTCCGAGAAATTGCTAATCTTTATTCATCTCGTTGCTTTGAAAGCCTTTCCATTCGCTCACATGTTGTGATCGCTGCTGGCACCGCCAGCATTAATTGTCCATCCCTATCTGCCCTTGCAAAAGTGTTACTGAACTGCGTCAGTCCATCTGGTGCAGGCAGATCATCAGTGCTGTCAATGAGCTTGCTCCAGGACTTGGAACCAGCAGCAGTGAGCCAGCAGCAGTGTTACAATTCAGCGTGGTTTGTGACCTGGAGAGGAATTTAGAGACTGTGGTGCTGCCTTGCAGCAGCACCTGCTGCCCTTCTCCCACGGGGAGGTAGAATTTGTTTCAGGGTGTGGACGGTGCTGTTGAACAAGGATTAGCGAGATGCCGTATTGCATCTTGTACATGGTGCACACTGTTGCGACTGCTCGTCAGAAAAGAAGGGAGTGAATGTTTAAGGTTTTGGGACGAGGTGGCTGGACAGAGTTGACATTCTTGAATGTTGCTAGTCGAACTCATTCCAGTTAGTGCATAGTGTTCCATCACACTCCTGACTTGTGCCTAGTGGGTGGTGGGATCGGCTTTGGAGAGTCAGGAGATAGGATATTCGCCACATGATGCCCAGTTTCGGACCAGCCTTTGCAGCCAGAATGTTCAAATAACTTTTCCACCTAAGTTTTTAGTCAGTGAAAAACCCAGAATGTTGATGGCGAGGGATTCGGGGCAGCAATACGCTTGCAGATAATGGGAAGATGTTTAAATTCTGGCTTGTTGGAGATTGTCACATTATGGAACTTGAGCGGAGCAAATGTCACTTACCGCTTATTCGCCTAACTCTGAATGTTTTCCCGATCTTGGTGCATGCAGCAAGTTCTGCTTCAGTGCCTGAGAAGTTGTGAATGGTTCTGAATGCTAGGCAAACATCAGCAAACATCCACATATTTAATCTTATGATAGAGGGAATGGGTTTGCTGTAGCAGCTGAAGACCTAGGAACCTACTCTGAAGACCTCCTGCAACGATATCCTGGGGCGAAATTGTTGGTTTTGAACAATCACAACTACCTTCCTTTGGTCCAGGTATGATTGCAACCAGTGCAAATTTTTCCATTTGATTCACATTGACTTTAATTTCGCTAGGGCTCCCTGATGTCAAACTCTGACATTATATATGTGTGTGTGTGTGTGTGTGTGTGTGTGTGTGAGTTTGTGTGTGAGTATGTGTGTGAGTATGTGTGTGAGTATGTGTGTGAATGTGAGTGTGAATGTGTGTGTGTGAGTTTGTGTGTGTGTGTGTGAGGGTGAGTGTGTGTTACGTGTGAGAGCGAGAGTGTGAGTTTGTGCGTGTGTGTGAGTTTGGGTGTATGAGTGAGTTTGTGTGTGTGCGTGTGTCTTGGTGTGATGGATACTGGATTTCAGAGCACAGTTACAAAATCTACAGATTATACTAAACGTAGACGTTTGGCAAACAGTAAGGATGATTCCTAACGACTGCAACAGGACGGCGACAGCCTAGCAAAATGGGCAAACAAATGACTGATGAAATTTAATACAGAGCAGTATGAGGTGATCTATTTTGAAATTAACGGGACAACTAATATACTTACCCGCAGAGTTTGGGGAACAACGGCCCTGGGGGTTCATATTGTCCTCAATAGGACATATTCAGGGAGTAATTAGGAAACAACATATGGGATTCGTGGCTTCATAAATGTAGCAAAGGTATCAGCGAAGGTGAGTTGAATATTTATAACAAACCGATAAGGCCACAACTAGAATATTGCTCAGTGCTGTTCACTACGCGTTAGTAAGGACGCCAGAGCTCTTGATCGGTTGCAGAGGGGATTTGCAAGAATGGTTACCGGATGAGCGATCCTAGTTGCAGGGTTAGCCTCCAAAATCTGGATAAAAGCCACGACATCATTACCCCTCTTCAGTTTCGAAGAAGAGCCATATTGGTGAAAGCAAAATACTGCAACTGCTGGTAATCTGAAATAAAAACAAAAACTGCTGCGTAAATTCAATAGGTCTGGTAACATCTGTGGAGAGAGAAACAAAGTTAACGTTTCGGGTCCGTATGTCTGTACTTCAGAGCTGGAAAAAAGTCAAACGGACTTGAAGGGTTGTATTGGACTAGAAACGTTAAAGCTGTTATTCTCTCCACAGATGCTGACAGACCTGCTGAGTGTTCCTATCCATTTTTTTTATTCTATTATTGCAAACCTGGAGTTGTTCTCCTTGGGGGAAATCAGACCTAGAAGATATTTTATTGAAATATACAGGATAATGAAAACTTTAGGTAAGGTGGACAGAGAAAATCTGTTCCCATTATCTGAACGTGCATTTAAGGTTGTGGCATAAGGTGCTGGGGAAAGAACGTGAGGAAGAATGTTTCCATGTAGTGAGTCGGTGTGACCCGGAAACCCCTGACTACAAGGGCGGCGCAGGGGGAGTCGATCAATAATTTCAAAGGGATATGGCAGCAGCACTTGTGGGGCATAGAATAGCAGGGCTGCGCGGATTGAATTTGGGAATAGACTGACCTGGAGAGCTCTTCATGCAGCGACGTGGACGCGATGGGCCCAATGGTTCTCCTCCTGTGTTATAATGGGGCTGTGACGCCGACTGGTGCTCCCAGGGAAATGGGAAGATCCCAATATATAGACGGGCGAATTTAGCAACCCGTGAAAAACCAATACGCATGGGCCGGTGATCCCAGTGATCCGCAGCAAACACATGTGCCTAACTTGTGATCATGTAAACCCGATACATATAGGCTGCTGGGCGTGCTGGAACTAGGCCCCTAACATTCCTCACCGACAGACGGAATTCGAGAGTCTGCTGTACTTGAGCCCGTGGATTGTGCTGTATTCCATACTCGGACGGGGGAGTAGGTTGTTACAGGACCCAAGTTGTTAGCAATAACCATCCCTTTGTTTCTGGCCTATATCACCCATGTGCCCTTTACAATTTCTCTATTTACCATTTGGGTAACATAACGTTTAGTCCGATTCTCAATCTCTTTTATTCAATAGCGTGTAAAACAGAAAAGAATGGGTGTGGACTATGTTTTTCAGTGTAAACAGTTCAACATCAGGCCAGAAATTGTTCAAGATTCAAGAGTACGCCGAAACGAATATGCGTTGGACGACTAGGATTGATGTACAAACATATTTTTTTTCTCTCTAAGACTATGGTTCCTTTTCTGTATGTGACACTGTGGATATGAACATCCTGCGCAGTCTTGCTCCTGTTTTGACTTATTTCCTGGGGTGGCCTTAATTTTCAAAATGTTTTCCTTCAAGGACCAGCGTAAAACCGACAAAAGAAAATGTGATCATTGGAGACGATAAGCAGCACTTGACTGGATGCACATTAGAAGCTAATAGTCTATCATTGTGCAATAATGACGATTAAGGCTTATTCACCACCACCACCACCCATCCCCAACCCCGCCCCACCTACCTACGCAAAAAATAAGCTGCGATATCAGCATCAGTGTTGAAAAAGCATGTAGTCGATATTGTAGTTGCTAAACAAATGCAGACAAAATTGCTAAAATATTGGTCTTGCCCTGAGCCTGGCGGTGGCTGCAGTGGGTGGGTGGGTGGGTGGAGTTGGTTGCTGTGTGTGGACGGTGTTGAATGGCTTCAATGTTTCTAACTATGGCATAAACCGCTGATGGTGGGGTCAGGTTGTGAGATATCGCAAGAAAAAACAGTCAAGTAAACCTGGCATAAAAGCAAAATACTGCGGATGCTGGAAACCTGAAATAAAAACAGAAAAATGCTGGGGAGAAACTCACCAGGCCTGCTGAGTTTTTCCATCATTATCTGTTTTTTTTTTAAGTAAATCTAGCAGCTTGTTTCACGTCACATGATAATTCAAAACAAAAGCGTAAGGCTTCCTAATCGAATTAATTTAACCATCATTTCGAAGGGATATTTCACTCCACGTTTGAAATCGTCTCCGAATTTCCTCTGGGTCACTGCATAAAGAAATGTATTTGTGCAGCAACTCAGGAGCTGGAGCATTAAATCAATTTCCGTCACGAATATCGGCAGAGGAACATAATAGCCCAAATAATTAAATTTTCGCATTATAGAACATACCATGAACACTGCCCAGAGGAGTATAAAATTTCCCGAAATAACAAACAGTAGAAGCATGGATTTCCTTCGGTTTCCCACCTCGGGGTCACTGACGTTCTCGCCATTGTTCTGAGCTCGGAGACGCTTGCGGCTTCTAGCGGCGACCAAAATACTTCTGACGGTCAATGCATTGAACAGAAGAATCAAACAAAATGGCAGAAACGGTGTTAAAATATAATGAGTTAATTCAATGATGGCCCGGGCTAACGAATTTAGCACATCGAATTTAACGGTGCAAAACCAGGGGCTGTTAGAAAACCAATATTCACTTAAATACAGAAAATACCAGAAAACGTTCTTCAAACAGCTCACCACAGTCACGGTTCCTAAAATCACAGTCGCCGTTCTTTCCGTGCAATATTTAGCTTTCAGTTTCTGGCAACAAATGGCTACAAATCGGTCGGAGGTGAAGGTGACTGTGAACCAGACAGTCTGTGACGGCATAAAACAGGATGGCATGCATATTGCACACTCTGACGTTCCGCAAAAAATAAAATTGTTCCCGATAAACAATAGGAATGTGCCTTAATATCAGATCGAATATAATGACCGTTAAATCAGCAAATGCCATTGCAGCAAGGTAGAGAGTGGCACATTTGGAGAGGCCACACTTTCCACGAGACAGGATTGCAATCGTCACCAAGTTCACTTTAAGGACAGAAAAAGAGGAAATCATTTTCCAGACATTGGACACAAACCGCCCTTTGATGTGCTCCTAACAGGAACATTAAATTTTTTCACCACAAACTAATGAATCAAGAAATTTGCTGCTTTGCTTTGCAACCAGTCGTGAACTCTGCTTATTGTGCCTGTGATAAGATGTCACAGAGATAGGTTTGCCAAGCAAAGTACTCAGTAAATGAACCATGAAAAAATAATGCAATGGATTAAATAAATCATGGTTACAACAGGAAGTAAATACAATATCAAAACAGAGTAGTTAATAATGAAATCGCTGCCAAGCTTACTTTGAATCGTAGTAATGGCAATAGATCATTTAGACCATTGCTCCTGCGGCTCCATTCAATTTCAGCGTTGTTTACTAGAAGTTAAACAGCATAAATGGTTTGATAATCCTTAAAAACTTGACTTATGATTCAAAAGCTAAGAAATTCAGATTCGAAAATTGCTAGGCATCTAGACCCAGCAACTTATAGAGTTCCAAATTTCTACTTCCATTTGCTTGAAGGAATACTTCAGAGCATCACCTTTGAACTGTTTAGTTTTAACCTTAAAACTATGCTCTATTCTCCTGGAGTCGGTTACCAGAAGATATGACCTCTCTCTCTCTCGCTATATATGTAATACGTATATATATTATATGTAGTATATTATGATCTTCATAATGCAACATTATTAGTTTGGGTTTATCCTGGCGAATCTCCGCTGCAGCTGTCAAACCTATCTATTGAACTTGAGGTGCGGTGTTGAGAACTGAATGCAATAATCCAAATGGTGTTTCATTACAGTTGGAACATAATTTGCAACACTTGCATTCTAGTGTTACTTACAGAATGGCAAGTATAACGTTTAGCTTTTATTTTAAAAGTGCGAGTGATTTAAGGAAAAGACGGGATGTCCCCTTTTTAATTTCTGTACGTGTGAGTTAGCTGTTGCGGGTATTAAATAGAAAACAAATGCTCTGAGGTGAACAGGTGATACACGACGCGGGCCAGTAAGTGGAATGGAGTGAAATGATTGACAGCACTCTATTAATAGAATAGAGAGCTAACGCCCTGCGCTCTTGCATTAACCTTTCCCGCAGGTTGAATGCATTTGGCGGTTCTGCACGATTGCACACGTCCAATTAAACGTCTGTAATGTCATTGCTCTGCATTTGTTCTTCTGGTCCGAGATACTAAATGCAGAATCTCTGTTTGTTCTGGATATGTCTATGAATAGGGCAATGTCGTATTCTCATTGCATGAGCCGAGTTGCAGACACACTCCGTTCCGTGCTTAGCTTAACAGCCATTTCATGCGATTTAAAAATTAGCCATCTGTTCGCTAGCTAGTGAATTCAAGCTTTATCCCGGCAAAAATCCGAGGCTGAATCAAACTGTTCCAATTCTTTGTGTCATGTTGAACCCTGAGATGTTTTTTTGACCATCCAGTCAAACCAACACGAAGATCTCCATCTGCCCCTCGGCATAGTAGACGACACCGCCACTGCATCAGCTTCTCTGATGCTGAAACATTCACCAGGACATTGTTACCGCTAGGCATTTTTTCCAATGCACTTGTGGTCGGCCTCCCATATTCTATGACTAATAACCGAGGTCATCCTGAATTCTTTTGACATTGTTCCTATATGCACCTATTCAGTTTTCCTATATGCACCTATTCAGTGTTCCTGTATACATCCTTGATCGTCTACATTGTTTCATGGTCAAGCAAAGCCCTGAGTTTTCTTCCGTCACCTCTCCATCTCGATAATCTCAATTCGCACAACCCTCCAATCATCTCTGCTCATCTACCTCTGACCACCGGATTATTCCCAATTTTTAATGCCCAACAATTGGTGGACTTGCCTTCTTTTGCCTCTATGCTAAGGTCTGGAATGCTCTTTATAAACCTCGCTGCCCTTCCACTCTCTTGCCTCCTATACAATTCTCCTTAAAATCTATGCCTTTAATCAAGCTTTTAGCTACTTGCCCTAATGTCATCTTAAGTTGTCAAGGTCAATGTTTGCCTTAGGGCTCTCCTTACATGCGGTTTGTTTCAGTTAAACTCACCAAATGAATGCTTTATTAGCATTCCGACGGCAGCTATTCACTAAACGTGACTAAAGCATGGAATATGGGTAGGTAGAACGCGGGACATTGGAACCAGATTGAATAGTCGGTGTTTTTACTTTTCAATCCCTTGTTAGGGATGATTGATAGAACTAAATTATCAATAATGTCTTGTTGAAATTTAAAACAGTATGAATTCATAACATTTCCCCTTATATGACATTCAGACTCTGCACTTACAGAGAATTTTGCACGTGTCATTAGGAATGGTGCCGTAACATGGCTTGTGCTGCGGTCAGTTGGATCTTAATAGCATTGCTTCGATCCTAAGTAATAAGACGGTTAAGGTCTCATTAATCGGTGAACTGGCACCAATGGATGGTAGTTCAGTGGAAGATGGCATATGAAGAAATGCATAATAAACAGGCAGAAAGGAGGAAAGAAAGAAAGGAGGAAAGAAAGAAAGAAAGGAAGGAGAGAAGAAAAAAAGGAAAGAAATAACGAAGGAAGGTAAGAAAGAAGGAAAGAGCTCGATATGAACACTAAGATACCACATTCTCTTAAACTCCAATCCAGAAGCTCCAACCCCAAAGGTAATAACTTACCTGGGACACCAACCGCTGCCAGGAGCGGGTAGTAAAACTCCTGTATGTCATTAATCGCCCATAGGATCTTGAGTTTTATCAAGAAACCAAGAGACATTGTTCAACTTTAGAGGAGAATAGGTGATTCGATGATTGTTGTCAATGCTTGCACGATTCTTGAATTGACACTTTGAGAAGCTTCCCCTCATTTATCAAGGGGAGAATGCATTCAGTCAGAAATTTAGGCCCCACATTGACAGGGTTTAATTAAAGATGCTGAACAAATGAAGTCAACACCTTTTAGACTAAATCTTTTAATAAGAACGATGGAATCCCCAATCAGACGAATCCCCGAAGACTAGGATAATTGCTGCACCTTCATAAGCTAAGACAAGTTTCAGAACCCTAATAGGAATTGGCACAGATGCCTTTTCTCAATAACATATTGAGAAGACTCCGATGTCAAATTAAAACAAAATATAAAAAGCCTGACCATTTTCAGAGGGGAAAAATTAATAATGAACAATTATAAAACATAATTAAAGTGAAAATATTCATGTAAGTAATAGTATTATTCCCTGGATTGATCCCTGGGTCGTATAATCTACAGTTTCCAGACCAGCTTGTCTCTGCTCTTGCGTCAGATTACGAGTATCTACAGTATTTCCTTCCTGTTATTTATAAATTACCAATCATTATAAACCATTTATTTTGGATTTCCGTTCCAGGAAAAACAATTGCTGTGTCCACTTCTATTGCTGTCAGTTATACCCATCACACCATGTATGTTGTGCGGAAGGAAATAATAAAGAAAAGTAAGAGAACAGGATTAAGAAATCAGAATATGTACTCTCTGTTGTAATGTGGGTAGCATTGTGAGAAAGACTTTTCACAATTACGCACAGAGCCCTCGAGATTAGGGATCATACTGAAATTTAACGTTGCTGTTTAATTAACAGGGTTAGTGGTTTCAGACCAGCATGCCAAGTGTTTGCATTCGACCATAACATTGTCAAATTCCAGGGCTTTAATGAAATTGGAAGGGGATGATCTCCAATATGGTGTCATCCTCAATTTCACCTAATTCCGTACTGGTAATGCTGCCTAGCTTAAAATTCTGCAACCTATCCGGTTTTCCACGTTCTCAATGTTTGCACTTTGTTTTATCTACTTCATATCCTGAACGACAAACAGTCGCCTTTCCAAGTCTGCTTGTGCAGAGTCTCTATAACCTATGGTTCTTCAAATATTTCGCCAACTATATTAAAATGAATTGACCTGTACTGAGCAGAGTGACTTATCTGCGGGTTCTTTGCAAGTCAGTTCGAATGACCTCAGCCCCCTGATAAACCGTGACTCTCCTCAAGCTATTTCATTTACATGGTATTCATCTCAATATGCAACAGTTGTTCAACTGTTCAGAGGAATAAGACTCTTTGCAGCCAACCCTCTGTCTCAGTGGCCAGCTTTGATTCACTGATGGACCATGACACTGCACAAAGCACGACTCCCTCGATGTCACCGGCCAGCACTGAGTCATGTTTAATCCGCGTAATAATGGTTTCAGTACCTTCATGACCAGCATTGATTCCTCAAGTGAGTGAGATACGACCTCTTCCCCTATTCTATGCATCACATTGAGTAGCGCAGACTTACATGTTAGTTCTAATACCACTCGCCTTGCCGCATAATCTCATTGACCAGTGGTAATTCACTTCTAAAATTTAACCTTGATTTTTGCATTGTGGTACTGACTAATTTGTGCTCGCATCATTGGACAATATTATTTCCGTGGGTCAGCATTTCATAGGCAACACGACCTTATTTAAGTGTAGTGAATGTAACATAAATAACTTCCCCTTAATGATTCATACAGGCATGTAAGGGATGGGTGTTATGCCAAGAATGTGATAATAAAATGGCATGCCAAAACATTAGTGAAATGCAGGGGGTAAGTGGCTTGGCGTGTATGGGGTTTGGAGAATGGGATCAACATTAAACATCGTCAGTTGAGCTTCTATTCGAGGATGACATCTACTCAGGGGCCACGAGTTTCTGCCATGGGTCTTATTGTGGATTATCAGGCCGATTCCAGACACGCAGATTTTTGGGTAAATGTTAAAGGACATGCTGCGAGGTAGTGGGTCCCATCGGGCAGGATTTGTTTCATTTTTGTTTGCTTCTCTATTGCCGCCTTACCTCACTAAAGGCGTTTGGTCTCAAAGCATCGTGCAGCTCGTTGGGCAAGTTGGTATTTTCACTGACTGTTAGCAAACTTCTCCAAAGCATGAATATCAATGACGCCATTCTCCAATGAGACCTTCAGAGTATCTTTGCAACATTTTCTTTGTCCTTCCCTCCAACGCTGGCCATTTGAGAGTTGAAAGAGAAACAGAATTGGAAGTATGCATGCACTTTGGCCATCGGGACAGTGTCCAATCCATCCTGGTTCACTGTGCAGCAAATTTGCCTGAATGCTTGTGGAGCTGGCTTCAAAGAGAGCACTAGACTTTGTACGATGGTACTCCCATTGAATCCGTCAGACGTAACAGAGGCATTGCCTGTGGAATTTCTGTTGGACTTATGCTTCGCTGATACACAGTCCAGATCTCACTGCATTACAGGAGTGTGTTGACAACAACTGTTTTGTACACTAGGACTTCTGTTGGCTAGCCGAGATCTTTGTTGTCAGCATTCACCGCCAATGTCTGTAGAAGGCTGAGTTGGTGCAGCTGATCCGGTAGTGGATCTCCTTGTCAATGGTGGCCTTTTCATAGAGATGGCTGCCAAGGTATGGGAAGTGCTCAACATATTCTGGAGTCTGCCTTTCAACATAATGGGAGGTGGACTATTTGACTGACCAGGTCAGTGTTGGTATATGAGTTTTGTTTTGGCAACATTCGAGGACAAGGTATGTTTCTTCTATGCAGAATTGAAATGATCTATAGTTGCTCGCAAATCTGGTGCAGTGTGAGATTATGTGTGCCTATGGTGGTCAGTTTATTTTTGGCGTGGAAGCAGCTGAGGGTAAATAATTTTCCATCTACGTGGTATGACATATTCACGCCGGAGTACAACTGTTCGTTGACAAGGTGAATAGCCATTGTCAAGTACAGTGCAAATAGACTGAGGGATATAACACAACCTTACTTGACTCTGGTCTACATTTTATAGGGGAAGGTTTCAGATATCCCACTCAAGACATTTACAGCCAGATCATAATGAAGGTGTTGTAAGTTTGTGACTAAGTTTCTTGCACATCCAAATCTCTGCAGCACAGTCAACCGAGCCTCGCCATTCAATGAGTTAAAAGCTCTGGTCGATTAGTGCAATTCTTGACATTGTTCTTGACGTATCTCTTGGATTTTTAAGGCAACAAAACCAGGTCGGATGTTCCTCTGTAAGGCCTAAATCCTGGTGTCTCTAGGAGAATTTCCTCATCCAAAGGAAGTTGGCAATTCAGGAAAATGTGTGTCAGGATGTTCCCTGCTTTCAGCAAGAGAGAAACACCCCGACAGAATATTCTATCTCCCTCCTTGAAGATAATTGCAATAGTCACATTCCCAAAGTCTGGATACAGGAGGGCGGGATGGTGGGTTAAGGGGGAGGAGTTATTTTCCTCCTAAATCTGTAGGATGTGTGCATGAATTATTGCTGAGAGCAGAAGCCCACCAGTATTGAAGAGAAAAACTGTAATATCATCAGGCCCGCAAGCTTTGTTGTTTTCCATCCGTTTGATTGCTTTTTGAAACTCGCCCATCGACTGTGGTTCACCCACGGGGTGGTACTAGACGATTGCCTGAAAAGTATCAGTGGCACCATGGGTTCATGGTTGAGGAGCTGTTAGAAATATTCCTTCCAACAATGATGGAGGGCATTATTCTCTGAGAAAAGGGGATTTTGTTCCTTTGACCTTTACCTATGGGTAGCCCTGGTGGTTTCAACAAAACTTTGCATTTCACAATGGTCAACATATTGAATCTCCCCTTTTTTTTTTGTCCCAGCACTTTCCTTGACCTTTCTAACATGGCTTTGGCTGCCAGCCTTGAGGTAATTGGAATTCTGCTTTCTTGACTTGCGAATTTGGGTTGTTCTGAAAGGCAGTGACGGCTGCTTGTTTTTGTTTCAGGACGTCACGTACTCCTGCATGGTTTCCTTCTAACCAGTACTGGCGACGGTGGTCTTGGCAAAGGAGTCTAGTACAGCTGACTTTTTTTGATCCCACTGTTCTGAAATTGAGTTGAACGTGGGAAGGCCTTCCAGATTTGTCATGAGCTGCACTTGAAATTCTTCACTTTGGTCAGGCTGCTTTAAGGCTGAGACATTGACCTTCTTCATCTTCGAGTGTTGGTTCTTTGATGTCTTGTTGACAGGTGCAGCTTCATCATCAATTCAACAAACCAATGATTTGTCCAGCATGCATCAGCCCCAGCATGGACCGAACTCTCACTTAGATCTTTGACTCGAACAAAGAAATAATCTAGTAGGAGCCAGTGCTTTGATCTAGGATGTCTCCATGTGGTTTTGTATTTATCCTTATGGCAAGACAGGGTGTTTGTTGAAATGAGGCCATGCTGAAAACATTTTGTTTGCAGAAGGACATCGTTTTTCATATAGAGTCACAGAGTTATACAGAATAGAAACAGGCCCTTCTGCCCATCTTGTTGATGCTGGCCATCAAGCAACTATCTATTCAAATCAGTTTTCCCTAGCAGCTCTTCTCCGGACATTGGATTTATGGCAAACCCTTGCATTATTGTCCCCCAGAAGGATGACCTGTTATTCTTTTGGGACGACAAAGAGGACCTCATCAATGTCAGAATAGGACTTTTCCTGAGCATCTTCATAGGTGCTAAGGATCGGGTATAAGTGCTAAAAATGATAGCATATTGATTACTGTTGCACTATAGGTGAAGTGTAAATGAGCATTTCATTTATAAAACTGGGGACTTCTGACAGTACATCAAAGATGCTATTCCGGATAGTAAAACCAATTCTGTGGACTCAAGGGTCGCTGCCAGCATTTTGTTACCAGTAGAAGGTGTCGCCCCCCCTGTTTGTTCATTCAGCTGCCCCTGTCCATGAGGACAGGTCTCACTGAGGGCGATGATATCAATTTGGAGCATTGATAATTCACGTGATATGATTTCAATTCTTGTTTCCAGATGGTCACTCTTGACATTCTTCATTAGTGTTCTAACAATCTAAGTTGCGAATGTGAGTTTTCTTTATTTTGACCATGAAGATGGTGATCCTAGAGGGTGCGGTTATGTAGCCAGGAGAACATTGTACAGTCTATTTTTAGGGCATGTTTTCTAGATGCTCTCCCATTAGGCGTGAGCAGGGGCTATCCTGAAGTGCGCTGCTCAGTCACCGATGCTGCTGCCTGAATATACATCTGTCCAAACACAGGTGCCTACTGACCTTCATTCATATTTCCCCTGTGTGCACATTCATGATTGAGGACACCCGTATTAACAGCCCTATCCTTGTTGGCAATTCTCCGTTGCCACTGGATTGGCAAAGCGATCCTGGTAGAAGACTGTGCCTGATGGTGTTTAATGCAGAGGCCTTGGGGCGCCATTATTGTCAATACAATCTCGATAAATTGGTCAGATATCAGTGATATGTTGAACCACAATGATCACAGTATCACTGAAGCCTTCTCCTGACTTCGCAGCCAGCGATATGCACGTCATCCTTTGCCTGTTCTGCTGTTGAGCACATTTTGAAGCGCACTTTCTCTGGGACCTCACGCCCGTACCTGGCAACATGGGAGGCCCTACGAGGTGTAAAGAGCTACTGACAGCATCACTCGAGGGATGATGGCTGCGCACCAGCTTCTCCACTACATCAATTGAAGATCCTTGAAGGTTCATCATTAATAAGCAATGTATTGAAAGATCAGAGGGAGGAGGAGACCACGGAGTTAAGCCCTAATCTGTGCATTGTGCTCCATAAGCCTTCAGTTCAGGAACCCTCTCTTCATGTTAAGACAGTCCTTAAAGCCTACCTCTTGAAACAAGCATTTGATCATGTGTCCTATTATCTTATTTTGTCAAACTCTTTGTGCAGACCTATATTAACAACAGTTGCCAAGGGGAGAAAAGAGGGCCGTGATAGGGAGTGGAGATTGCGGGTGGCGGGAGGTGTCATGGTGGGGGGGTGGGGGGTGGGGTGCGGGTGAGGGGGAAGCACATGCATTGGGCAGGTTTTAATGGTCCACATACTAGCGGTTTGAAGGCATGGGGATACATGAAATCTTAAGGTTGGCATTCGTGTCACCTGCCTCCTGACCCCAACATTTCTGCCATTTGACGAGGTGTGGTCGAGGGAAGGAGTGGGCAAAAGCGTCATAATGAATGTCTGCCCTTGGGCCAGCTGGGGCACTTAAGCGGTCAGTTAATGGCTGCTTAAGGGCCTCATACAGACCCAGCGATATTGTGTCATGCGGAGTTTGGGGATGGGTGGGTGGTGGAGGACTGCACCATCTGGGAAATTAGGTAGCTTTAGTAATTTAGGCTGGTGTTGGCCAACAGGTAGTAGTTCTCCTTAGCGGTTCCCCTGGGCCCCTCGGGGGAAACACCTTTCAACCCAGGTCATCTCCACCTTAGCCTTTCCCCTGTCCATTTGAACATGGCCTCCTACCCCACCTCCTCACTGAGACCTCCGACCTGGACTTACTGAAGGTCATTAGCATGTTGGGAATGCCTGTAGTCCCAGCAGTGGCCACATACGCAGGCTGGCTCTGTTGGGGCTATAGAGTTGCGGGCCATGCAACTGGCCACAGTGCTCTAAGCTGGGACCTCCTCCCAAGAAAGTGGCAGAAGTCTTGCCTTAAGTCAATTAATGCTGCTGCCTGTGTTAAATTGCTAAGGGCAGCTCTCAGTATTGTTTGTGGACTTCCCCACATGCAAATTGTTTCAGCTGGGAGGCTGCAATTTGATGTCCCATAAAAACAAGCCGAATGGCTCCAGTCATCTCAATGTCCAATTGAAGGAAATTTCTTCTCATCCAGTACTGGATGTCTGGTAAACCATTTGACAATTTGTAGACAGTTCGAGAGAGGTGTTGTTGAGGTAGAGCTGATTGTCATCAGCGTATATGTGGAAACATACACTGTGTTCCTAGATGATATCTCTGAGTGGCAGGCATTTGGTTGAGAAATGTGGAAGATCAAATGATAGTTCCTTTTGGTACACCAGAGGTACCTCTGTAACAGCAAGAAGAAATACCAATAACGGCAAGTCCCTGGGCATATTAGAGGGATAAGAAGTGACAGAGACGAGTGCACCTACGCCCAGCTTGACGTTGTTGGACAGGCATTGAAGGAGAATGGTCTGATCACTTGTGTGAAAGTTGCCGACATTCAAACATACTAATTTTGAGCAGCAGTAGGCCCAACACAAGCCTGCTCCGCCATTTAATACGATCATGGCTGATCTGATTGTAACCTCAACTCCACATTCCAACCTACATCTGATGACCCTTGGCCTTGAACCTATCTACCTCTGGCTTAAAAATATTCAAAGACTTCTTCCACCACCTTTTAAAGAAGAGAGTTCCAAAGACCCACGACCCTCTGAGAAAAAATCTCTCCCGATCGCTGATTTAAATGGGTAACCCATAATACTAGTCGGGAAGAAGGGCGAGGTACAGCTTGCCAGTGCCACAATCGCCTCGGATTCAAATTGTGACTTAGATTAAAAAAAAAGCTGCATTTTATACTGTGGCATGGGCACTAAATTGATTGCACATATTTCCAGGAAGGTGGCAGACATATGGAGTAAATGCCAATCACAACATATGGGCCCTGTGGGTTAATAAGTACATGCCTTGAGTACAAAAGCAGGAAAGTGATGCTGAATGTTTATAAAAATCTAGCTGGGCACCAACTGGATTATTGCACGCAGTTCTCATCACATACGAGCATACAAGGTACGAGGAGAAGTAGACAATTCTGCCCCTCGAGCCTGCTCTGCCGTTCATTAAGATCATGGCTGACCTGTTTGCATTTTGAATTCCACATCTATCCCCAGTATCCTTTGATTCCCTTGTCTAACAATAATCTATCAACCTTTGCCTTAAAGATATTCAATGACCTCACCTCCACCTCCTCCTGTGGCAGACAATTCCAAAGTTGCACAAACATCTCAGATAAAAAAAATCGCATTTCTGCCCTAAAGGGCGATCCCTAATTTTAAATCAGTGCCCATTAACTTGGGACTCACCTCCAAGAGGAAACATCCTTTCCGCACCGACCTTGACAATTCAGTTCACGGTCTTGCATATTTCAATCAAGTAACCCTTCACTCTTCTGAACTGCAGTGAAAACAATCCCGGTCTGTGTAGCCTCCCCTCATCTGACAACCAGCCCATTCTCGGTATCAATCTATTAAATCTCCTCTGAACCGCCTCCAAAGCATTAACCTCTTTCCTTAAATAAGGAGACCAAAACTACACACAGTATTTGAGATGTTTTCTCACCAATGTCCTGTATAACTGAAGCATAACTTCCTTACATTTGTGTTCAATTCCTCTCATAATGAAGGAAAGCATTCCATTAGCCTTCTTAATTACTTGCTGTACTTGTATACTAACTTTGTGACTCATGCACCATAACACCTAAATCCCCCTGCAGCTCCGAATTCTGCAGCCATTCTCCCTTTAAGTAATACTATGCTTTTTTTATATTCTTCCTGCCAAAATGAACAACTTCACATTTTCACACATTATTCTCCATTTCCATACCTTTTGCTCACCTCACTCAACCTACCTATATCTATCTGCAACCTCCTTATATCCTCTTCACAATATACTTTCTTACCTTTCTTTGTGTCAACTGCAAATTTAGCTGCCATGCCTTCACTCCCCTCATCTAAGTCATTGATATGAATTGTCAAAAGTTGTGGTCCCAGCACGGATCCCTGCTCGACTCTACTCGCACATCCTGCCAATCAGAATAAGACCTATTTATACATACTGTCTGTTTTCTAACAGCCAGCCGATCTTCTATCCATGCTAGTACATTACCAGCTACACAATGAAGACATATTTTCCACAATAACCTTTGATGTGGCACCTTCTCAAATGCTTTCTGAAAATCCAATTACAGCACCTCTACAGGCTCTCCTTCATCCACAGCGCATGTTAGTCCTTCAAAAAACTCTAATAAATTGGTTAAACATAATTTTCCTTTCCCAAAACTACGCTGAATCTTCGTGATTACCTTCAGTTTCTCCAGCTGCCCTGCTCTAACCTGCTCAATGATTGATTCTCGCACCTTCTCCATGATAGACGTCAAGCTCATCGGCCTATAGTTTCTTGTTTTCTGCCTCCCACCCTTCTTGAATATAGTGGCTATACTTGGTACTTCACAGTTTGATCGCACCTTTCCAGGTTCTTGGGAATTCTGGAAAATTAACAGCAATACAGTTACTACCTCTTTAGTCACCTCTTTTAAGGCCCTAGCATGAAGTCCATCAGGACCCAGAGACATGTCAGCCTGCAGCTCCATCAGTTTGCTCAGTACCACTACCATAGTGATTTCAGTTTCACCAGGTTTCCCTCTCCCATCCACCTGCTGATTTGCAGCTATGACTGGAATATTTTCTGTATCCTCTACAGTGAAGAATGAAGCAAAATATTTCTTCATTTCAAGTGCCATTTCTTTATTGTCTGCTATTAACTCTTCATTCTTACTCCATAGAATCACTCACTTTGCTTACTTTTTGCCTTTTTAAATACCTGTAAAAACTCTTGCTATCCACTTTTAAATTTTTAGCTAGTTTCCACTAATGCTGTAATTCTTATTCTTGATTAACCTTTTAGTCATTCTCTGCCATATTTTATATTCTGACCAATCATTAGATCTGCCACTCATCTGTGTGCAGTTATATGCTTTTTCCAGTAGTTTGATGCTTTCCTTAACTTCTTTAGTTAAACAAAGATGGTGGGCCCTCCCCTTAGAATTTTTCTTTTTAGTAGGCATGTACTTATTCCGAATACTCCCCTTAAATGTCTACCACAGCTTCTCTATTGATCGATCCCCTAGTCTAGTATCCCAGTTCACTTCAGTTGGCTCAGCTTCCATACCCACATAGTTGTCCTTATTTAAGTTTAAAATACTAATCTTCGACTCACTTTTCTCCCTTTCAAACTGGGTGTAAAATTTAAATATATTGTGCTCCTTGCTACGTAGGTGTGCCTTCATTCTAAGCTAATTAAATAGTCCTTTCACATTACACAATACTAAGTCTAATTTCATCTACTCACTGGTTTGCTCCAGAACGCGCTGCTCGAAAAAAAAACTATCCCGAAAGCATTCTATGAACTCGTCATCCAATGTACAATTGCCAATCTGATTTTTCCCGTTTACATGTAGATTAACATCACCCATAATTATTGCCAGCCCTTTGTCACAAGCACCCAATATTTCTTCTTGTATACTTTATCCTAAATTGTGGTTAATTTTGGGGGTCCTATAGAGGACTCCCACTATTAGCTTTTTCCCCTACTGTTCCTCATCTCCACCCAAACCGATTCTTCACCCTGACCTCCTGAGCCAAGGTCATCTCTAACTATTGCACAAATGCCATTCTTGATTAACAGTGCTACCCGTCCACATTTTCGTAGTTTCCTATTGTACTTGAACGTCATGTAACCCTCACTATTCAGGATCTAATCCTTGTCATCCTGCAGCTATTTCTCTATGATGGCTATCAACTCATACTCATTTGTTTCAATGTTCACTGTCAATTATCTTACTTTGTTATAAATGCTATGCATATTCAGATACAGAGCCTATCATTTTTTTTTTTGCTATCTTTGTAACATCTAACCTTGACTATTGGTGTATTCTTAGGTTTTATCTCTTTGTCAGTTCCTGCTATTCTATGACCTTCATTCCCCATGTTGCTATCATGGTCTCCTGCTTTGAATCTACCCCTTGATTTTTCACATCTGCCCAAGCTTGATCCCACGGCCACCTTGATTATGTTAAAGCCCTCTCCACTTTCATAGTTATGTGGTTCACAAGAACACTCGCCCAGTAGTGTTCAGATGAAGACTGTCCGAAGACACCCTAGTGCTGGTGCCACTGCCCCATGAATCAGAACCCACTTCTCCCAGACCAGTCTTTGAGCTACGTATTCATTCCTCTAATCCTATTTGCCCTGTAGCAATTTTCACTTGACTCAAGTAATAATCCATAGATTATTACCGTCGAGGTTCTGCTTCTCAAGTTGGTATCAAGCTTCTCAAATTGACTTAGCAGAAAGCCTTTCCTTGTCCTGCCTGTTTCGTTGGTACCCACATGGTGCATAGCAACTGGATATTCCCCTTCCAACTACATGCTCCACTCCAACACTGAGCAGATGTCCCAAACCCTAACACTGGGAGGAAGCACAGCCTGATGGACTCTTGCTCTTTGCTGCTGGGAACAGTGTCAATCTCCATTACACTATTGTCGCTACGACCACTGCATTCCTGTTTACTCCCCCCACTTGAATGGCTTCCGATACCATGGTTTCACAATTACAAAGGCTAAAGCTCCTCCACTGCTGTCTTCTCGGTCCCATTACCTGCCTCATTCATGGTCACATCATTCTTCCCTTCTCTCCTGACCAAAACAAAGCACTCTATTCTAGGAGACGTAACTGCTGTCTGGAACATAAATGTCCAGGTATTTATCCCCCTCCCTTAAAAACGTTGGCAGCTCACATGTTAACCTAGCATTTAATTTATTTCATGTGTTAACTTGCATGCCAGCGACTAACCAGGATTTTACATATTTTTCTCAGATTATATTTAGTCAGTTAGCTCTCTCTACAATGAAACCAGGCAACTTTCTATTGCAAAGGCCTCCACACCATTTCTGCTGGCAGCACTGTGAGGGACATTACACATTCTTCTGTTCTCAATGCTGCCTTTTGCCTATTTCCGTGCACCGCCATCTTGCTGCCTTTTCCTCAGTGATGTGGTCCTGATAGTGTGGCGAAGCTGAACGATTGAAATAAAATGCAAATCGTTCTCCTGAACGAGCTACCAGACTCCCAGGATGAGTGCATGGACACTTGACGTGAACAAAGGTCCACCGGCTTTGGAGGCCCCCGCTGGAATCCCATTGAGGCCACAGGCGTTGTTGATTTTCATCTGTTTGATTGCTTGTTGCAGCTCTCCCAGTAATGGCGCTTCACCCATTGATTCTACCCTAGGGTATATTCTAGAGATGATAACTGTCACTGTGGATTGAAGATTGAGGAGTTGTTCAAAATGCTTTCTGTCACACTGCCGTCTTTAAGAAGCCAAAGATTTCACAGGAACTCGAATGGTCGCTTGAAGGAAATAAACATGCAGGGTTTTGCAGATCAAGCAGGATGTTCGGACTGACTGGACTGTTCTGGGGAAAGTCTGTGAGCAATGGAGATTTTATCCAGTTGACCATGCTGTACGGGTGGACTTGGTAGCTTCAGGAGAGCTCCACATGTCTCGATGGTCAGCATATCGTTGCACCTTCCATGCTTTCTCTTCACATCACATGCCTTTTGTTTTCCAGAATCTAAGCAGAATTAGTTAATTAAAATGCAATTAAGGTGGCAGTAAAGGTGAGGTGTTGTGATCCGAGGGATGTGAGTGTTCACGACTCCGGAATCATTGCCTCAGAGATACTGAATTGGAGTCCAAGCTTCAGATATTGATGCATCAGGAAAGTTACCTGGAGAATTGGTTCCAGCAGGCAGTCTCACCACTTAGGCTAGGTATTTGATTATGTCCGTTGTCAGGGACATGAGGATGAGGGTGTGGTAGGTTAGGCGACATAACAACTCCTCAACGTAGCAAGGGAGGAGCCTCAGCCCTTGCAATAGCCTAACAGGTTCAAGGTTCTTGCAGCTTCTGCAGACAAGAGCAGGAAGAGCAGGGGGGATAAACAAACTCACCACTGCACCGTGGTGCACGGATCCATTCAAGTGAGTGAAGAAATTGCAGTTGTGGTAAGTAATGCTATATTTTGGGAGGTAGATATTGTCCTTTGCAACCAAAACCCGGAATCTAGAGAGCTGTATTGCCTGCCCTGTGCCAGGGTTAAGGATATTTCCTCCTGTCTGGAGAGCAACCAGGAGTGGGAGAGGAAAGTTCCTGACATGTTGGTGTGCTTAGATACTAACGATATAGGTAAAACTAAGGAAGAGATTCTGCTAACATAGAATGAGAAACTAGTGGTTAAATTGAAAGGAAGAGCAAGCAAAGTAATAACCTGTGGATTAGTACTTCAGCCACGCACAGATTGGCATGTTATAAAGAAAATCAGAGAGCTGAATACGTGGTTCAAAGATTGGTGTGGGGGAAATGGGTTTCAGGTCATGTGCACCGACAACAGCATTGGCAAAGGAGTGAGCTGCACCTTTGGAGAAGGGCACTGAGATGAGAATGGATCTGGTCCAGATAAATTGGATTCACGGATTCTTAGGCAAATCTGTAATACAAAAGGTTCCTCCTTTAAAGAGTAGCTCGCCCAGGTAAGTTCAAGGTACATATCCAGAACGTTAGGCAAATCTAGAACTCCCTTTATGAAAATAGATACAAAATGTAAGATGAAGTTGAAAAAAGGCGCATCTGACAGATGTCAGGTGGATAATAAAATTGAGAATCAGGCTCAACATAAAATGCCCATAGAGGAATAGAGACAAAAAAATAATAGAAACAATAAGAATAAGAGTCTGGTAGTTATCGAAAAAGCGAATGCAACGGTCTTCTATAGACACATAAATGGTAAAATTGTAGGAAAAGGAGAGGGGCGATTGTGGACAGAAAGGGGAGAAACTTTAGGAGGCAGAGAGCGTGGCTGATGTAATAAATAAATGGTTTCCATCTGTATTTGCTAAGGAAAGATATGATTCTCAAGCCATGTTGAAACAAAAAGTAATTGAGAGAATGGATTTGTTAAGGGCAAATCATGCTTAACTAACTTTCCTGAGTGTTTTCATGAGGTAACATAGAAGTAAAATATTGTGGTTGACGTCGTATACATGGACATAGAAATAAAAGTTTGGTGAAGTGCCACACAACAGACTTGCGAACAAAGTTAGATCTTAGGAAATACACGAGACAGAAGCAACATGGATACAAAATCAATGCAGCGACAAGAAGTAGAAATTATGGTGAACAGTTGTTTCTCGGACTGTTGGAATGTTTACAGTGGCATTCCCCGAGAGTCAGTGTTCGGATCACTTCTCCTCTTGATGTATATTAACTGTATTAGAATTTGGTATACGGGGAACAATTTCAATATTTCTGGGTGGCACAAAACTTGGAGTTATTGTGAATTGTGAGGAGGATAGTGTTAAATTTCAACAGATTATAGACAGTTTGGTGCAAAAGGCGGACAGGTGGCAGATGATATTTAATGCAGAGAAGTGTGAAGTAATTCATTTTTGCAGAAAAAACGGGGGGGGGGCAATATAAAATAAACAGACAAATTCTAAAGGGGCTGCAGAAGTAAAAGTGCCTTGTGATGCATGTAAACAAACCATCGAAGACATCAGGGCGGGTTCAGAGAAGCAGTGATAAAATACCCAAGATCCTGGGCTTTATAAATATGGATACAGATCACACAAGCACGGATGTTCCGACCTGTATTATTTTTAAACAAGTTCAACAACAATGTTCCACTACTAAAGTAATGAAACGTCCGAGGGCCCTCCCAAAGAGCATTGCAAAACAAAGTACAAAGCCGAGACAGTTAAGAAAATGTTAAATGAGATTACCAGAAGCTTGGTCAAAGGGAAAGGTTCAAAGACTTGCCTTCAAGGAGACAAGCGAAGCAGAGAGGAAAATTGCATACAGTTATGGGCACCACCACTTTAGGAAGGGTGTGAAGACATCAGAATGGGACTGATGAAGAACTTCAATTATGCAGATAAATTGCAGAACATCAGCATGCTCTCCTTGGAGAAGAGAGGTTGAGGGCAAAGTTGATATATGTATTCGTGATAGTGAAGGGTTTGGACATCGTAGATTTGGAGAAATTGTTTCCATTTTTGGAAGGACTAAAACCCAGAGGATGCCACTTTAATGTTATTGGCAAAAGACACAAAGATTACATGAGGAAAATTTTCTTTACACAGCGACTGGTTACGATGTGCCATGCACCGTCTGAGTGTGTGGCATGGAGGAAGACTCAATTCAAAGGTACTTGATCATGAATTGTAACGGAAAAATGCTGAGTTATCGGGAAATGCATTAAGTGCAACATTTTTGCATAGGGCGGAACAGACGAAATGGGCAGAATGGGCTCTTCTACATTTCAGCCATACAATGTTTCGATGAATAGATGATTAAAATCCTCGAGCTTTATTATTTAATCTCATTTCAAATCTTCCCCTCATCTGCCAGATGAAACAGCTAACTATAAATCTGTGCTAATGCTTACCAATCTCCTGATTCTAACAAGAATTTTATACTCTCTGATGATTCCTTCTCTGCATCTAACTTATTAATAAGATGACTTCAGTTTCCTGACATATATGATGCAAGTTCTTTAATTAGCTTTGCTGAACGGATTATTGCTTTATAATTAGATTTGTGTGGTCATTGTATCGAAATTGTCCTATCAGTCCTTTCTTAACTGGTAAATAAGCTAAAGTTTGTTATCAGGGTAATGTGAAACCAAACCAATGTCAGTTATGACACTAGAGGATCCCAGGACAATAATATAAATAATTGGAAAATAATCGTGTTTCTGAATTATTTTGCCTACTTTGTATGTGCATTGAATATGCCAACACAGTTTTAATTAACTGCTGCTATCACTGTGACCATGGGTATTGCACAGTGACATTGTATCTTTTTTTAAAGCCTATTGTATAAATTGCATTTTAAAGTGCGTGGGTGGTATTGCATTCGCATCATTAGTCCAATGACATTTTAAATTGTGTTTCCCCACAATGTATTCTATGTATTTACAGGCTGCAGTGCAATTCGCAGAATATTTATATTTAATGTCAATTGCACTTGGTTGCAAATTATTGAATATCTTGTGTGGAAATCAGTTTCAATCATAAATATGTTTTAGAACAAAAGGGGACAGTCAATGCTAGATTTATTGATGAGAAATGAATGTCATGTGCTTGATCCAATGATCATGATGGAAGGACAATGCATTTCCAAGTCTGGATGGCGTGTGCCTTGGAATGAGGTGGTAGATTTCCTATGCGCCTGTTGCCCTTGTCATTCTTGATGTTGTGCACTTGGGAGGAAATGCCAAAGAAGCTTAGACTGGTTGCTGCAGTGCACCTTGTACATTATGCACATTGTAGAAAAGCGTTGCCGTCCATGTGATTGTTTAGTCCAGCGATTGGGTTGTCAGTAAGGTAGGCTGATTCGTTAGGGGTAATGCATTTTTGAACTTGAATACATCAAGTGGAGAGTTTCCCTTTACATTCCAGATTTTGTCCTGTATATGGTGAACAAGAATGCGCAGGCAAGAGGAGAGCCACTCACAACAGGGAACTGAATTTTTTGCCCTGGCCTCGTGGCCTCAATATTTAGGCAGCACGGTCAATAAAGTTTCTGAACAAAGCTGCCCTCAAAATTCTGACTTTGGGTATTCAATTGTGCTAATGCCATTGTATATCCAATGTGGGATGCATCAGTGGAGTGGTTGCGTTTTCCCCTGTTTGAGGTTGTCATTGCTTGGCACATCTCTGGCGCACATTTTGCTTGACAATTATCGTCCCAAACCTGAATACTGCATGTATCTTGTTGTAAAATGACACGGGCTGGTTATTACGTTATATGCAGCGACTGGAGCAGAGCCCTTCAGAATAATTTGCAAAAGTGGTGACTTCTGATATTATGATGCAGAGAAAATCATAACAAAACAGTTGAAGATGATTGTGCCGAGTTCACTCCTCTGAGAAACTCTGCAGCAATACTCGAGGATCAGAAAATTGGCTGGAGCCATCTGTGCTACGTATAATTCTAAGCATTGGAGAGTTGACTTCCGAACTCATATTTGACTTCGATTTTACCAGAGACCTTGCTATCACTTTCCACAAGTGTCGCCTTGATTTGAATAGCTGTCACTTTCTCCTCACCCCTGGAATTCAGCTCTTGTGTTCATGCTTGGGTCAAGGTTGTAATAAGGCCTGGAACTCATTGGTTAGTGCGAATTGCAAGTTGAGCATTGGTGAACAAGTCTTTTGTAATTAAATACAGTGTGATTACAATGTTGATGCCAGATTCCAGCAATCTACTGATGACTGTGCATTGATTTATAGGGCTCTTATTGGTGTATTTGGACTTTCGTGGAAGCACCTGGACATTTTCTCCACGTTCCTGTGTACATCCCCCTGTGTAGCTGTAGTGGAACAGCTTGGCTAGACGTGGTACTAATTCTACAACACACCTCTTCAGCATGACTGCTAAGGTGTTATCAGGGCCATACCCTTTCATGTATCCAATGTTTTCAATCATTTCTTGATATCTAATTCTGAGTGAAGATTGTTGAAAATGCTTCAGCTAGTCCTTTGGAATGAGGCACTGGGGTCTTCCATCACAGAGGTTGGGAATATTCTTGGAACTTCCTCGTTCCGTTAGTTGTTTCATTGTCCACCACCATTCACAGACGGCTGTGGCAGGACTACACAGATGTGATCTGATGCATTGCTTGTGGGGTCACCTGCTCTGCGTATCCGATGCTGCTTCAGCTGTTTGGCAGCCTTGCCTCCAAAACGAACTGAATATCATGATCAGTTCACTGAATGCTCAGCCACACATCGTGGCCTTTTTTAGTCTTTTCAATCATAATTTAAATTTAAATTCAAAGATTCTTAAAACTCTACAAATAATCTTTATCGGATCCCGTTAAATTCTCTTTTTTTGCAACTTTGCTCCGCGGTCCAGGAACTGGCACTATGAACATACAAACCCTCCTTCCAGAGCTAGATGCTAATTTTCCAGGAATTAGTGTTACCGATATGACATTGGTGCCTTGGTTCTACGTCACTGAGAAGTCTCTTGTGACCTTCATCAATATAATTGCGTTGCACCTTCTTTTCATTTGACTTTTGCGACCCCATTCTTCTTTTTCTATAAGCAAATAAATGAGTTTTTCTAAATAACTGCTTATCTAAATTATGTATACACTGACCTTTTAGTAGTCTGTCAATTACACTTTCCTGTTTATATGTTGTTTTAGTGTTTATTTAATATCAAATGTGATATTTTTTAAAATGTTTGAAAGAGTGCTTAATATTATTATAAAATATTCACCTGCCTTTGGGCTGAACTCTAACTGATTGAGCACCTCAGCCCGCTAGTCGTTATTTTTTATTCGTTCACAGGATGTCGACATCGCTGACTTGGCCAGCATTTGTTGCCCATCCCTAACTGCCCCTTGAGAAGGTGGTGGGGAGCTGCCTTCTTGACCCGCTGAAATCCATGTGGTGTAGCTACACCCACAGTGCTGTTACGAAGGAAGTTCCAGGATTTTGGCTCAGCGGCAGTGAAGGAACGATGATATATTTCCAAGTCAGGATGGCGAGTGGCTTGCAGGGGAACTTCCAGGTGGTGGTGCGCCCCTGAGCCTGCTGCCCTTGTGTTTCTTGGCGGTACGCCCCAAATTAGGGGGTGTGATAGCACCAGCAATGCGCCGGGCTGCTGGGCCTTGCAGATCATTTTACCTGGGCAGTGTTGCACCAATAGGTTAAAATTCTCGCTGAAGTCAGCGAAGATTGTCTTTCCCAGCGCTCGTCACCGTTTACCCATTGACCACGTAATCTGGGAAAATTCAGGAACAAAGGTGAATGTTAACAGTGCCTCTGTAAAGGGATTTCCCCCCGAATTCTCTATATCATCATTGCAATGCATCGCAGGAGCAATGCTAAACAATTCAACCTTTTCGAACTTTTCAGCAACATTTAACAGCTCTATTACTCGTTTCTGTTTCTTTTTCAATTAACCATTCGAATAAATTGCTAAACATTAGCACATAACACGTACTCCATTCTATCAAAGTGTCCGAGTGCAAGCCAGTAGTTTAATCTGTTTGTTCAATGACTGTAAATAATATCAATCTCCATGGACCATAATTGACTCACGAGAGGGTTTCCCATATTATATGTAAGGGGATTCATCTCGCATTGCCAGTAGAGTCGGTGATTCTCATAGAAAGCGGATCAGCAATCCAAGTAAAATGCTGGAATTTCACAGATCATCAGGCCCTATACAAAGTGAAAGATCGGGATGGTCCTATATAATACTGCTCAGGATACAGTTTGTTTTTCGGGATATTCAGAGAATATATTATCCTATCCTGGCTGCATTTGGTGTTCCTTGTAAGTTACTATTATCTGGTATCATTTCTGTAACACGTGTCCTAATGTCTTGCTGCCTGTACTACATCACACTCTATGCTGTTGATAGACCAGATAACTCATATTATCATGTTGTAATGTATGTGAATCGCACAGAATTGCTATTGCATGTCTGTTATTCTTTATGTCTTACCCTACTTTTGCTGTTGCTGACTGACAGGTAAGTCACGATGTTCAGAAATTACTTGTACAAACTTATTGTTACCTCGTATGTGTAAGCCTCATGACTGCTGTGATATCATTAGTTACTTCTACTTAGTATGTGAAATTGTTCAGTGAACGATAATCTTCTACCTTTACCTGACATGATTATTTTACACTCATGTATTCTCTGCCCATGACTTGGGGTCGGCATCTTCACATTTTTTTCGACGCAGTAGAGCCTTTTTTTAAGAATTGAAGCTTCTCACAGCCTATCACAACATGAGCCTTGTTGAACAGTGCTATGTATAATGTATTGTATGCTGTGTAACTATGTTTGGCGGTTGCATTACATTGGAAAGAAGCTTTCCGTGACATTAATCATACCCGCTGAACTCCGTGACACAGTTATGAGGGATTATAGAGTGAGTCCAAATAACGAATGCGCTTACAAAAGGGGCAACTATAGAAAGCTGATTCATTTTCGCTTACTGAAAGCTTTCTCTTTACTATCACTATTTTTTCAAACGTTAGGTTGTTTTTTTTTTCATTTTTATTCATTCCTGGGATGTGGACTACGCTGGCTGGGCCAGCATTTATTGCCCACCTCAAGTTACTCATGAGAAGGTCATGGTAAGCTGCTTTCTTGAACCGCTGGAGTCTTTGTGGTGCAGGTACACCTGCAGTGCTGTTAGGAATGAAGTGCCAGGATTTTAACCCAGTAACAGTGATGGAACGGTGATACATTTCCAAGTCAGGATGGTGAGTGACTCATGGGGGAGGGGGGAGCTCTTAGGTGGCACTGTACCCATCTATCTGCTGCCCTTGTCCTTCTAGATTGAAGTGCTCGTAGGTTTTGAAGCTGCTGTCGAAGAACCTTTGCTGAATTCTTGCAGTGTATCTTGTAGATGGTACACCCTGCTGCAACTGTGCATCAGTGGTGGGAGGCAGTGAAATGTTGTGGAAGTGGTGCCAATCAAATGAGTTGCTTTTTCCTGGATGGTGTCAAGTTTCTTGAGTGTTATGGGAGCGCACTCATCCAGGCAAGTGGGGAGCATTCTATCACACTCCTGACTTATGCCTTGTAGATGATGAACAGGCTTTTGCGAGTCAGGAGGTGAGTTACTCCTCGCAGGATGCCTAGCCTCTGCACCTCGCTTGTAGCCACAGTATTCATATGCCTAACCCAGTTGAGTTTCTGGTCAATGGTAACCGCCAGGGTGTTGATATTGTGGGATCCAGTGATGGTGGTGTAATTGAATATTAATGGGTGATGGTTGGATTCTCTCTTGTTGGAGATGGTCATTGCCTGGCAGTTATGTGGTGTGGGTATCACCTGCCAGTTCAAGCCTGGATATTGTCCAGGCCTTGCTGCACTTGTGCATGAACTGCTTCATTGTCTGAGGATTCGCAAATGGTGCTGCACATTGTATAATCATCAGCAAACATCCCAAATCTGACCTTATGATGGAAGGAAGCGCATTGATGAAGCAGCTGAAAATGGTTGGGCCGAGGGAACTACCCTGGACAACTGCTGCAGTGATGCCCTGGAGCTGAGATCACTGAGCTCCCACGAAAACAACCATCTTCCTTTAGGCTAGGTATGACTCTAACCAGCGGAGAGTTTGCCTTTGAATCCCGTTTAGCTAGGGCTCCTTGATGCCACACTTGGTCAAATGCTTCCTCGATATCACGGGCAGTCACTCTCACCTCACCCCAGAGTTCAGGTCTTTTGTTCATTTTTGAACAAAGGCTGTCATGAGGTCAGGAGCTTGGCGAAACCCAAACGTGGCGTCAGTGAGCTGGCTATTGCTAAGCAAGTGCTTCTTGATACCACTGTTGATGACCTCTCCCTTACTGCACTGATGATCGAGAGCAGACTGATGGGCCGACTGGGTTGGATTTGTCCTGCTTTTTGTGTACAAGGTATACCTGGGCAATTTTCCACATAGCCGGGTAGATGTCAGTGTTGCAGCTGTACTGGAACAACTTGGCTAGGGACGCAGGAGGTTCTGGAGCACAAGTCTGCAGAAATATTGTCGGAATATTGTCAAGGCCCGTAGCCTTTGCAGTATCCAGTGCCTTCAGCCATTTCTTGATATCATGTGGAGTGAATCGAATTGGCTGAAGACTGGCATCTGTGATGCTGAATGCCTCCAGAGGATCATCCACTCGGCACTTCTGGCTGAAGATTGTAGCAAATGCTTGTCTTTTGTCCACCTTATCTTTTGCACTGATATGCTGGGCTCCTGCAGCATTGAGGATGGGGATATTTGTGGAGCCTCCTCCTCCAGTGAGTTAATTGTCCACCACCATTCACAACTGGATGTGATAGGACTGCCACCTGCCGCAGACCCAGTCTAGCCACTTTGTCCTTTAGAGCTCTCCCAGGAGTGGTGCTACCACAGGCACTCTTGGTGATGGACATTGAAGTCCCCCGCCCAGAGTACATTCTGTCCCCTTGCCACCCTCGGTGCTTCCTCCAAGTGGTGTTCAACGTGGAGGAGCACTGATTCATCAGCTGAAGGTGGGTGGTACGTGGTAATCATCAGGAGGTTTCCTTGCCCATGTTTGTCCTTATGTCATGAAACTTCACGGAGTTGACCCTGAGCACTCCCAAGGCAACTCCTTCCCGAATGTTTACAACTGAGCCACCACCACTGCTAGGTCTGTCTTGCTGGTGTGACAGGACATACCAGGAATGGTGATGGTGGTGATGGGACATAATCATTAAGATATGATTCTGTGAGGATGACTATGTCAGGCTGCTGCTTGAATATTCTGTGAGACAGCTCTCCCAATTTTGGCACTGCCCCCAGGTGTTCGTAAGGGGATCCTTGCTGGGTCGACAGAGCTGAGATTGCCATTGTCATTTCTGGTGCCTCGGTCGTTGCTGGGTGGCCCGTTCGGTTTCAATCCTTTTTTGTGACTTTGTAGCGGTTTGTTATAACAAAGGGAATTTCAGACTCAACCACATTTCTGGGGGTCCGTCTGGAGTCATGTGTAGGCTAGACCAGGCAAGGGATATAGATTTAATTCCCGAAAGGGCATTAGTGAATCAGATGGGTTTTTAGAATAATTAGCAACGCCTTCATGGTCATCATTAGACTTATAATCCCAGATTTTGTATTGAATTCAAATTCCATCACCTACCGTGATGGGATTCGAACCCGGGTCCCCAGGGTATTACCCTGGGTACTTAGATTACTAGTCCAGCGATAATACGACTACGGCAACACAATTACCGTGTTTCATCATTCATGCATTATACTCCTGCACTATTTGTATTATAATGTCGTTATTCGTCATATTCTTATTTCATAAGATCAAAATTACTGGGAAAATATAGGGTGTACAGGGACAAAATATAACTCGAAAACAGCTCTGGCCTATCAGCTGTAATGACTCCATCTCTAGCAAAACACATCCAGGAAAACAATCGCCGGTGTGTAGGCCAAGAACCGTGGTGGAAAAATACATCAGGAGTTGCAGCTTCATGAATATGTCACTTTATAACTCATATAAACGATATTAACTCTTTACTCTCCACGCCATCCCCCCACTACCCCCACCACCTCCAGCATAAATCCCTCCTGTTGGCCCTTACACAGGTGACATCTAATCCAAGTGGACACAATGATTGGACCCTCAGCCAACAGTGTTGTCCAGATATCCTAATGCTGTCATTTGCGTATCAAGTACTTCATTCTACTTACATCCCTCGTGAATTTGCACCTCTCTTACAACTTTGCTGGTGATCCGAATGATGTCCAACTAGGCTTGCAACATGAATACCCAGGTTAAACATTATAAATATTGTCTCAACATCCCTTCACTGGAGGTAGTACTGAAGCATCAACTGGGACGTATCCATGGTTGATATCATTACCATTTGCACAGTAGCAAGATCATCACTCTTTGATAGCAACAAATGCATCTGCTGATGATCAGCACTGAAGCGACAGTGGCAGCCAAATCCTACCTAGTTTCCACCAATTATATTACATGCGGCTGTCCGCAGTACTAGCAGCATAAGAGTCCCTCAGTGCCCTGCCTGATTATTTGGCTAAGTCAAATTGTACCCTTCCCCTGGTGAAAGCCTGCCATGTCCAGCCAACATGGTTTCTAGCCATCAGTAAGGCTTTTTAAAACTGCTTCTCGAGCAGCTTTTCTCAATTTGTTATCCTTAGATGACGACGTCCCATCAAGGGCAGAGAATCATACCCATCAGAGCTCTCTCTGCCTGGTGGAAGTCTCCCATGGTGAATGAGTTAGAAACTTAGAGACAGAATGTATTGCTATTCCTACAGCTCAATCCTCATAGAGGTAATTATTCTCAGCTGTCAGGAACCAAAACGGGGTCAGGGATAACTGGACCACCCGAAAGACCATCTTCAAAGGCTCTACCGTGAATGGGACTGAGAAGTTGCCACTTAATGGTCTGAAGGTGTTGCATATGCATTCTGCATAGTGTGACTCGTTCAGCACCCTTCCGTGGTCATGAAGTAACAGGTCATCAGCCCTTCTTACCATATATCTATATGATCCTACTCTATACACTGACCCATCTGCAGTCACCCCTAGAGATTCAATAGATAGCCGATTACCTCATGTGTTTGCCAGGGTCCGATTCAAAACCTAATACTGTCGACACCTAACTTCACATTATCAATTTGGTCTCGTGCCAGCCAATCATAGGCTCGCATCTTGGACAGGCGATCAGTTGATTACATTATGGTCACTTCCAGTTGGAACATTCCCTTTGATGACCCCTTCCTTTGTAGCTCGACAGCTGTGAACACATATTACGTTACATAGAAAGTAACTTGCAGGCCCATACTGCACTGTTGCGTCACCCACGAAGCATAGTCACTTGTAGTCGAACGTTGCAATGATTTCAAGGCCGAATTAGTACTATTAAATAGTCCTCCTACACCCCTAAATATGCTTCACATTATTCCAGGGCTTTATGAATTTTATAATCAAGTAGCCATTTGGCAGTACAGTACTTGAGCATTGCTGAAAAAAGACACATGTCGAAGCTTTTTGTCTTGTACTCATCAGGATACATTGCAAGAATACCAATAAAAGGGGAAAACAACAATTTATATTCTATGTACCAACGCACTTCTGTATGTACCTCTGCCAATCAGACTCCACTTGCCAAGCAATCAGCACGCTCTTCACATGCAGCACTGTTAGTGAGGGTGTTCCAGGATTTTGACCCAGAGTCAGTGAAGGTACGGCTGATATGTTTCCAAGCCAGGATGGTGCGTGGCTTGGAGGGGACGTTCCAGGTCATTGTGTTCCCATGTGTTGTCTGCTGCCATTGAGCTTCTAGATGGTAGTGGTGGTGCGGCTGGAATGTGCTGTCTAAGGGCTCCTTGGTAGGTTCCTGCAGTGCATCTTGTAAATGAGACACATTGCTGCTACTGTGCGTCCATGGTGGAGGGAGAGAATGTTTGTGGATGGGGCGCCACTCAAGCAGGTGGCTTTGTCCTGTAGTGTCAAGCTTCATGAGTGTTGTTGGAGATGCACTCATCCAGGCAAGTGAGGACTATTCCATCACACTTTTGACTTGTGCCTTGTAGTAGGTGAACAGGCTTTGGGGAGTCAGGAGTTAGACAATGCAGGATTCCTAGCCTCTGACCTGCTCTTGTAGCCATAGTTTTTATATGGCTAGCCTAGTTCAGTTTCTGGCCAATGGCAACGCCCCGAATGTTGATCATATCTGTAATAATGTGTTCCCAAGCCAGAATCATTATTGCCTTTTCCCTTCACGTCTACCGGCCCATCTGAACTATTGCTACACAAAATATTAGTCCCATCGATTTGCTCTCCTGTCAATTTGTTTTATCTTGTAGTTGGGCAAATAATACACTGTTGTCCCAGGCTTTATTTGAGCTCCATGGCTTCTGCCCATACATGCCTTGGGTAGGAAATACTGCCCCTTAGGATTGCCCATGTCTGCTGTTCTGTTGCACCCTGGATTTCTGGGCTGCAACGTCATGCCAGGCCAATTCAGGGTGATCCCTGCTATGTATTTCATTTTACCCAAGTCTGGCCCCTTGGGTACGACAATGGTTTGGGGGGTGTGTGTGCCCAAGGTGATCCTTTCGGATATCCACAAATTTGGTTGCTTTATCCGCTCAACACTGCCCCCTGTGTGTAATTCTATGTATTCTCCAGGATGCAGGATGGTGCTTGTATTCAGGAACAGGGTGAGCGCCAACCCCACTGCCACAGATACAAGGAAGATGGTCATTGTTGCTGCTGTTCCCGCCCACCAACCCCCCCTCCCCGCCCCTTCCCCCCACCCACCTCCCCAGGCTGGCATTGCCCTCGTGGTTTGTCTGAAAAGAAATAAGTAATAGGCCTGCTGTTGGCTAAAGGAGAGTGTGAGTCACATGATTTGACTCGAGACCAGTACTTCAATCTACTTCGCCCCCGGCAAAACGAAGCATAAGGAAATTTCACTGAGCGTAAGGACCGAGCGCAGCCCTGTCCGCCGGGGCGCCAGCCCTGGTTTGACTGGTGTAAATCTCATCATTGCCCGCTCACCAATCTCAGGAAGCCTCAGCAGCCGGTGCTCTAGTTCCCACCAGCCTTTATCGGCATCTTTCTGTTGCTGCCTTACTTCCATCTTTAAACCTCAGATCGCTTTGCACAGTTCCGTCATATAACGTGTAGTATCGGTCCTCTTTCACCCGTCCCTGCTATGAGCCCGCTCAGGGAGCCTCATGTCCCTTCAGGGTTCAGCCCTACTGTCTGGTTGGTGATAGCCCGTCACTTCTTCTGTATTGCTGGGAGCAATTCCACCCAAATTTCACCTGGACTTGCAGCGGCTTACCAACGGCCGTTTTTAAAGTTTGGTTCATATGCTCCACCATCCCTGAGCCCCGGTGGTCTTACGGGATGTACAATCACTGCCAAACTCCCAGCGGTCTGCCAGCGGTTTTCATGAGCTTGCCCGTGATGTTATTTCATTGGTTAGAATCTATCCGCAAGAGTAGCTTCCCCCTCCCACCCCAACCCCAAACCCTTCCCCTCTCCCACCCCACTCCACCAAACCTCACCCCCTCCTCCCCCCTCGCTCCTCCACCATCACCGCGATATCATTTCCTCCATCAGTAACCTGGCGGCTGTGTCAGCGGTGCAGTCCCTCCACACACCTATCCAAGTGATCTATTATTGCCAGACAATATTTTTTCCCTGTACTTTTAGGCAGAGGTCCTGCAAAATCGATTTGCAGATTTTCCCAGGCGCCCTACGGCCTAGGTGGATTCCCCATGCGCACTTCAGTGCCCTTCCCAGAGTTGTGCTGAGCACAAATTAAATGTCTCTGACAATACTTCGCTACATATCGGCTCATGCCTAGCCACCACCAATAGCTTTTCGGCGAGTGTAACATTCCAGGCTTTCCCTGCTGAATGTCTCCACGGTCGATTCTTAGTAAATTCTGCCTAATATTTTTAGGTGCAACTACACAACCTGTCCTGCCTAACCTCCACTCTCCCTTTGTAACCTCTTTTGCTCTTCTTTGCTTCCATCCCTTCTTCTCCTCTGCTGGGGTGTCTTTATACAATTCTGCCAAATTCCCTTCTTCCAGCTTTTTGTGCTTCCTTCAAAGGGGCGCGCTGGTCCCTCTGTACGGCAACATTCTGCAGTCTCTCCTTTTAAAGAAGCTGTTTTTCTACTCTTCCTGCCAAAGGGAAAAAGTCCACATTTTTCCACACTATACTCCATCTGTCCATTCTTTGCCCACTCACATAATCTTTCTTCATGCCTTTGAAAATGTTTTGTACCCTCCTCACAATTTGCTTTCCCCACATATCTTCCTGTCGTTAACAAATTTGGTTATATTATCGTGGGTCAGTTCACCCAAATCATTGACATGTAAGTAGTTGAGACCCCAGCATTGATATCAGTGCTACTGGTCTCTGACCTCTGTGGCACGACACTGGTTCTAGTTTGCCAACATTAAAATAACCTAACTATACTGGACCTCTAATTTCTGTTAGTTAGCCTGTCCTCTACCCATGCTAATATGTTCACCCAAATAGCGTATGTTCTTGTCTCGTGTGGTAACCTTTTATAGAAACATAGGAAAAAGGAGCAGGAGTAGGTAATTCGGCCCTTCGAGCCTGCTCTGCCATTCAACGTGATCAAAGCTAGTCTTCTTTCTATTATATATTAGCATTATCATATATTATGTGGCACCTTACAGAATGCCTTTTGGAAACCCAAATACACATTTATTGAGTACCCCTCTTACCGCCCAGCGTGCCACATCCTCCAAGAGCTATAATACATTTGTCAAGCACAATTTCCCTTTCACAAAAACATGCTGACTCTGCCTGAAAATATTATGATTTTCTAAATTTCCTGCTACTAACGCTTTGATAACGGATTCTAGCATTTCCCAATGATAGACTTCAGGCCTATAGCTTCCCGTATTCTCTCTCCTTCCCATTTAAAACACAGCTGTTACATTTTAAGGTATTTCATGGGTTTTGCTCTTGCCCTCACGAGCCCTGCCACCTTATCCTCTTCCATCTGCTTTCAGTGTCCCTCAGTGTCTAACCATGTCTGCTGTACTTCACACCTATTTCACGCTGCTCACGCGGGCACCCTCTTACGGGATCAGTTCAATCAAAGGTGCATTTTCAGGTGAGTTCAAATCACAAATCCCCTCTGAAATGTTTGTTACAGTCTGCCGGTGACTTATGTCTGATGAATTAGCACATATTGTATCCCTCACGTTCTGCGTTACTCTCGCGTCTTGCTGGCGGATTCGTATGAGTTTAATTTTTCTGTTCAACATTCATTAATTAAACAGCGGTGTTTTCATCTTCAGTTCCGTATGTAGAATCCAATCCTCGGTCATTCCGCAGAACGATTTGTTGTTTCAGGAAGCTATACGTTAATATATTATCTTCTGATTTTTGTGTTTTGCGAACGATCACAGAATTTTGTGGCTGTAATTAGTATCACATTTTTATTCTAAACTCATTTTTTTCAGCATCGACTGGGAGCTCACTCATTACCTCACACACAAGTGAAAAATGCAGAATAGCATTGTGTAGATCTTTCCTCATGCTTAGCCTATGAAACCCTCGTGACATGTTGAAATTAGGATTGGCTGCATAATGATGACTGAAGTCAAAAAATTAAAAATACAATCTGTCGTTTGCCTGGCGCTGTTCATGACCTCGGGAATCCCCAATGTGCTTTACTGCTAATCACATATCCCTGAAGTGAAACCATTGCCGCAAGCCTTCTAATAAAGGCTTTTTGTAGTATAATTTCACAGTTTAAACTAAACCATTTGCATTCCTTTGATACAACAATTAAATGCGCATAAAGAAATTAGTGTGCATACTTTGAATAATAGAATTAAACAATAATTGTAGCAATATTAATGTGACCATTTATTCACGGTAATTAGTTTTAACCAATTTGTCTCTCTGACAAACCGGAGTAATAATTACAAAGAATACTAGTCCTGCCCAATTGCTCCTAACGCTGGTTCATTCGCAATTTGCTTTTCCAGTCTTCTCGTCTAAAGGCATCAAGGGGTACGGGGAGAGAGCGGGAGTATGACGTTGAGATAGAGGGTCAGCCATGATCATATGGAATGGCGGAGAAGGCTCGAAGGGCCGAACAGCCTACTCCCATGCTTCTATGTTTCTTATTTCTATGATCAGTCTGCTCTCATAATTTCCTGCTACACTTTAACTAACATTAGCATTACAATTCAGTCTCTGTTTCCATTCCTTCGGGTGACTTTTATCCTCCTTGAGGTGGAGAAGTTAAAGGAGATCATATAAGGGTGCTGATAGGGTGAATGTGGAGAAACGGTTCCCGCTGGCAGCACTGTTGGTATTAATGGCAACTAGGTAAAAATATTCGGCGAAGGTTCTACAGGAGAGACGAGGGTGTTCTGTTTTATGCAGCAAGCAAATGGCATAAAGGCAGATAGAAGCAAACTCAACAGTGACTTTCAAAAGAGAACTCAGTAACTACTTGAAGTGGATAACAGTGCATGGCTATGGAAAGAAGCGTGGGTAGTGGGAACATCTGGTCAGCCATTAAAAAGTCCAGCAGAGAGAGCATGGGATGAATAATTTCCTACTGTGCTTCAAGGTTGTTAATTATATGTTTTGAAGTACTTTTTCAAAAAAATTGTAAAGTCTTAACACACCCACAATTTTTGCCGCGTTCGGATCTCCACTCTTAAAATGTGAACATGGATGATATCTGAGGAAATTCATTGTAGCTGAACGGTTAGTGTTCTCAGGTTGCCTTAAGGCAGCAGATAGTGAGCAATGAACCTGAGTTAACACATCCAGTGATCCACCTCCAGGTCAATTACTGATGACAAAGACCAAAATCTTGGCTGACCACCCTTCTTAAAAGAGTGCCACAGGGTTGTGGCCAGGAACGGGATCCCAAACTCACTTGTTTTCAGCAATACAGCATCACGGAACAGGATTAAATCATGGTGATTACGAATTCGACAACTTCTAAGAATCTGCTTGGCACATTTTAGTTTTGTTCAATTTCCTGCTACAACCCACGCTGTTGCAAATAATTGAAGTATTTCTGAAATCCATTGCTTGTCCACTGCGCTTCTTTTGATTCATATAATATAGTATATTGCCTCATTTTGCGTTGTGTAACCAATTAATCATTTTGCTAATTAGAATTAATGATCACTTGACAAATACAATTATAAATGAATCCTTGCCAGAATTATAATCTTTAGTTTCCACCAATAACAAGGACATCAATTTACCAGTAACTCCATCACAAAAGCCTTTCCTCTTATTCTGACTCTTCCTTTTTAATTCCTTACAGTTAACATGGTGACGATCCTGATACTGTCTCAGGGTAAGTGCGGCCTCTCCAAATGTGTCACACGCTACCTGAAAGCCATGGCAGCAGCTGATCTACTGGTTATTATCTTAGATCTAATATGGCGACATATTCCTACTCTTTATCGTTTTGAATTCAGTTTCATGAGGAATATCCCAGTGTGTAATATCCATGCTGTTGTGCTTTGTGCAGCTACTGACTGTTCTGTATGGTTTACAGTCAGTTTCACTTTTGATCGATATATAGCCATTTGCTGTCAGAAGCTGAAAACTAAATACTGTGTGGAGAAAACAGCACTTGTGGTTTTAACAACAATTACCGTTCTCTTTTCCTTAAAAAATATTTTCTGGTACTTTATGTACACAAGTAGATACTGGTTCATTAATCAATCCTGGTTTTGTGCTACAACACAAAGTGTTGCACAGTCAAAAGTGTGGGGTGCAGTTGAATTTTTTCATTATATTTTAACGCCATGCATTCCATTTCTGTTGATTTTGTTGTTCAATGCTTTAACTGTCAGGTACATTGTAATGACTAACAGATCCCGCAGCAGACTCCGGAGTCATGTCACTGGGGAGTGTCCCAGTGATCCAGAGATGGAGAATCGCAGGAAATCTATGATTATACTGTATGCTATATCAGGAAACTTCATTCTGTTATGGACAGTCTATATGATCTATAGCATTTATTGGCGTATGGTGTACCTGGGCTATGAGACTGTCTATCTACCTGTGTTTGTTCGGGAGTTAGGGTACATGCTTCAACTTTTGGGATGCTGCACAAACACCTGCATTTATGCAGTGACACAAAGCAAATTCAGAGAAGAGTTAAAGTATCTGTTAACATATTTATTTAGGATAATTGAAAAATAATTAAAAAATAAAAGAACTCAATGCTTTCACTCAATCTTGTCTGTGTCTGTCCTTCTCTTTTACTAGGCTTAGTGATGTAGTTGTATGGATGACCTGCATTGCGTACTGTCATATTTGCAAATTTTCAAAACTTGGGAGGGGCAGCAAGTAGTGCCAATGGGAGGAGACATTTGCAAAGGGGCTTGATGCAGCTTGAGTGAATGGGCAGAAGTATGCAAAATGTAGCTTCAAATGGGACAAGAGTCTAATCTGTGAGAACATGGGATCTATAGTTGAGCTTATGAATTAGAGTCCATGCAAATACATTATTAAAAGGTAGGAGAAAGGCACAGAAATATAAATTGGTTCCATATTTTTGGAATTTGTCTCAAAGTGTCTGAACTGAATGGGGCCCACATTATTATACAGTTGTATAGAGCCTTAGTCAGACCCCATATAAGGTACTGCGCTCATTTTTGTGCAACTCACCTCAGGAAGAATGTAATGCAATGCAAAATAGGTTTACCAAAATTACACACCAGGGCTAACTTAAAAGTTTAAATTTTGAGGACACGATGCATAAAAATGCTGAGCAATCTCAACGATAGAATAATGAGATGTAGTTTGATTGAAGTTTTTAAATGTGAAAGATATTCGACAAGATAAGCGCAGCAAAGCTATTTTATCTGTTGGTGGTTCAAGAATAACAAGGTAAAATATTTCAAATTCAGGAGGGAGAAATAAATTTCGTTTTTTTTTTAACGTTGACCAGTAGAAATCTAGAACTCTCTCCCAGCAGATCCTGGATGCTAGAGTTCAGCAAGAGTTCTCAAGACTGACGTCGGTAGGATTTTTTTTTCTCTAACCTAACGGTTCAAATGGAGCTGAGGTTCAGATTAGCCAAATTGTGGTCGCAAAACATGCCAGAATGGCAGGGCTGATGATGCACTTCTGCTCCTAATGATCCAATGCAATGGAGAGATGAACTGAACCTGGCGATGTTGATATTTGATGAGTGTTTGGGCACAAGTTATGGCGAAAATTTTTAGTAGCTCCCCATTAGTGGGCCTTTCAATTTGGAACACGTCCAGCCGCTCAGCTATGTTACATCATTCAGCTTGATATTTGGTAATCTATACCACCCTCCTTTGTTCTTTATATCTCTCTACCATCCCGGAATAAAAACGGGAGAGAGTTGATCATTACGCTTAATCTGAAAGTGATTTTCAATTTCATTTCTTTCAGCCATGGCAGGTAGTTTGGCGCTGCAGCCTCTGCAAGCCAATATATCTTTCCTGAGGTTGATAGTCCATAACTCAATACGGTGTTCTTAATGAGGTCGTAACAGGATTTAACTACCTCCAAGTTATATTTCACCCCTTTAATTGCCATCCCCCGACCTCCCCGCCCCGCCAACTTAACGGCTAGTGTTCAGCTGGGCTTTTAAATTAATTCCATACCAGTACGTTAGCTGTACATTAACATCCAAACCTCAGATAACAGATACAGTTCCAAAACTAAATGTATTTCCTCTTCTTAACTGGTCTTTGTATCTTTATTCAATGAGCCACTCAGCAGTGTCACACCACTGAACAAAATGAGCTGAATAAACTAGATGGACCACTCAGTCTATGACATGATTTAGAGCAAGTGCTTGACGAAGCCACAACTTGCCCTGTCAACCATGCACAGCCATTTCTATTAACACCTGGGGATTTGTACTTTCGGAGGGAGTGTCGCCAGACAGTAGTCTGGCAATAATCAGACTCAATGTATCATAGGTAACAATCAACATTCCAGGCTCCTCCATTACGTTGCCCGGGTATGGCCCTTCACACCGATAGTGCAAAACCCACGAGAGGTGGGGGCACAATGGTTATAGTTGGGTGGGGTGTCCCTCAGAGGCATTGACTCCGCAACCTGTGTAGCCTCATGGAATCAGGCCAATTATGGAGAAGGAAATCTCCCACTGATTGCTACCAGCCACCTCCCTCAGCTGATGAATCAACACTCACCCTTGTAAAGCACCATTGGAGGCAATAGTTTAGTAAGGCACAGATTACACGGTGAAGAGGAGATATCATTGTCCATCCCAATAAGCATCTCGTTAGAATATAAATTGGCTGAAGTGGCCGAGCCATGAATGGGCACAACTGAAACAAATCGTTTCTGAATGAACACAAGGGATTAACCCATTTGTAGCCCAGTACTCACTCCCACACACTTACCAACACTGATTCAACTATTGACAACAGTCATACCCATCTCACTACTAATCCCCTTTCCACAGCTAGAACTGCTGCACATATTGAGCTTCATTCCAAATATCTGACCACCACTTATATCTCACTGACTAGGACTAAATGAGCCATGAAACTTAAACTGGGCCCTAACTTCCGCACTCCATTGAGTAGAATTTGCGCGGTACCCTAAAGATGCGTTGTGGAACCCCTTGCAGCACTTCAGAGGGGAGTGTTTGCATGGCAATTACCCAGAAGTGCGATTTCCCTGCACTGGAAACCATCCAAAAATGTCATTTTAAATGCAAACTTGAATGGTTCCAGCAGAGTTAGACCAATAGTTATTCAAACAGTTCGAAGAATTAAAACGTCTTCTAATGTCTGGGTAACTATTGTAAAGTGCCAGGGAAAACCCACCCACGGGACTCCTCTCGCATGCCCAGTCCCCCACAGGGTTCCACCAAACCTTCTGACTCACTAGAGGGCCCCCCATCACCCAGGAAACGACTCCTCCCCCAGAGGCCCACACCCCACACCCCAACACATGGAATTCCACCAACCGCATGGGACTTCCCACCTGCCATTCCACACCCCCCACCACCACCACACACAGGCCCGACTGTCATCCCTCAATGCCTCAAACACCCAAACCTCTCTCGACCTGACACCATCCACCGCGACCCATCCGAAGCCCCAGTATACTGACCCAACTCGACAGACCCCCACACCTGCCCACAAGCCCAACCCGAACAGACCTGACCCACCCTTCACCCAAGGTTCAATCACCACAAACACCCCCCGACCCCATGGTCAAACATTCCCCCTACCTGCGGGATCTGATCGCTCTCCTCCCCCGAGACCCAACAAAACCCTGACCTCCGAAAGCCCCCAAAACCTATTCGCTTACTTTAGACTGTTACCTTCCCCCTAGCCTGTCAATTCCAATGGACCTTTAGGTTTACTTGGTTTATGGCAGCGGGTCCTTCCACCCCTCTATAAGCATATCAATGGGAAAATGATAACCAGGGAAAGGGTAGGGCCCATAAGGGACCAAGGGGGCAACCTATGGGTGTAGCCAGAGTACATTGGTACAGTGTTGAACGAATACTTCACATCCGTTTTCACCCAAGAGAATGAGGATGAAGTAATGAAACTCGGGGAGAGAGACTGCAAGGCTTTTAAGCAAATTGATCTAGGGAGTGACAAGGTACTGGAAGTCTTGTAAGCTTAAAGATGGACAAATCTCCAGGTCCAGGTGATTTGTGTCCCAGACTACTGAGGGAGGCAAGGGAGGAGATCGCAGGGACTCTGACCCAAAATTTTAAATCCTCTGTGGCTAGAGGGGAGGGGCTAGAGGACTGGAGAACAGCTAATGTGTTTCTGTTATTTAAGAAGGTTTTTAGAGATAAGCCAGAGAACTATAGGCCAGTGACTCTTAATTCAGTGGTAGGGAAACTATTGGAGAAAGTTCTGAAAAAGAGTATCTATCTCCACTTGGAGAGGCAAGGTTTGATCAGGGATAGTCAGTATGGCTTTGTCAGAGGGAGCTCATGCCTAACAAATTTGATTGATTTTTTCAAAGAGGTGACCAGTTGTGCAGTTGAGGGTCGTGCAGTTGGAGTAGTTTATATGGATTTCTGCAAAACCTTTGACAAGGTCCCACATGGGAGATTTATAAAGAAGATGGGATACATGGTAATTTGGTAAGGTGGATTCAAAAGTGGCTTAGTTACAGCAGACAGAGTGTGATGACAGAAGGATGCTTTAGTGACTGGAAGCCAATGTCTACAGGGATCTGTGCTCGGTCCCGTATTACTTTTCATTTAACTAAACGGCATAGATGACTACGTGGGGGATAGGATTAGTAAGTTTGCAGATGACACAAAGATTGGCTGGGTGGTTAAGAGTGAGGTTGAGTGTCATGGGCTACAGGAAGATATGGGTGGGATGGTCAAATGGGTCGACAATTGGCAGATGGAATTTAACACTGAAAAGTGTGAGGTGATACAATTTGGAAGGAGTAACTGGACAAGGAAGTGTTCAATGAACAGCATGACACTAGGAAGTTCTGAGGAACAAAGGGACCTTGGCGTGTATGTTCACAGATCTCTGAAAGCAGAGAGGCATGTTAGTGGGGTAGTGAAAAAGACATATGGGACACTTGCCTTAATCAATCAAGGCATAATTACAGAAGTAGGGAGGTCATGTTGGAGTTGTATAGAACCTTACTGAGGCCACAGCTGGAGCACTGTGTGCAGTTCTGGTCGCCACATTATAGGAAGGATGTGATTACCCTGGAGGGGGCGGTGAGCAGATTCACCAGGATGTTGCCTGGGATGAAACATTTAAGTTATGAAGAGAGGTTGGATAGGCTTAGGTTGTTTTTGCTGGAGCAGAGAAGACTGAGGGGCGACCTGATCGAGGTGTACAAGATTATGAGGGGCATGGACAGGGTGGATAGGGAGGAGCTGTTCCCCTTAGTTGAAGGGTCAGTCATGAGGGGACATAAGTTCAAGGTGAGGGGCAGGAGGTTTAAGGGAATGTGAGGAAAACCTTTTTTTACCCAGAGGGTGATGACGGTCTGGAATGCACTGCCTGGGAGGTTGGTGGAGGCGGGTTTCCTCACATCCATTAAAAAGTACCTGGATGAGCGCTTGACACATCGTAACATTCAAGGTTATGGGCCAAATGCGGGTAAATGGGACTAGGTAGGTAGGTCAGGTGTTTCTCACGTGCTGGTGCAGACTCGATGGGCTGAAAGGCCTCTTCTGCACTCTGATTCTGTGATTTGGTGGAGCTGGGCTTTGAAGCTGGTCCTCGGACTAAGCTTCGCTGCCTGGATTTGTACAGCCTATGTCGGGAGGTCGGGCAAGACAGACACGAAAGGAATTTAACGTAAGTATTTGGGCATGGACCAGCAATCCATCACTGGATGCCACTCTGTGGAAGCAACGGCCCAGGGAACGTAACATCCGGTGGAGTGGAAACTGAGCCGGTTTTCCACTCTGTTTGTAGTCACTTACCTTGGAATCCCTCTGGTCCCAAATGATGTAACCTTCTGAGTCAGGCTGGGTGAGATCTGTGGAGTGCAGCAGGTCACCATGTCCTGCCCATGCCTGGCGAACTGGAGGAAAGGTGAACATACCTTCTTTTTACAGACCTGGGAGAGATGGCTCAGGCTTGGGGGCGGGAGAGGGTGTTGGGTTCGGGCTTGGAGTGTGGGATGGTGAGGCCTGAGCAGGGAGGGGTGGCGTATTCAGGCCTACGGTGGGGGGGGTGGGGGTGTGTGGTCAGACCTTCGTAGTGGGTTGGTCCGATCTGGGGGCATGTGGGATATGCATGCATTGGGTGATCGGGCCGGCGAGGGGAGGTAGTCGGGCCTGGGTCGGTAGTATGGGGTTATCAGGTCTGGAGGTGGACTGGTGGTCGGTCCATGGAATGGGGTTTGGGACGTTCAGGCCTGGGGCGGGATCAGATCGGGTCAGGCCTGGCTGGGGGGTTACAAGGCGGGCCTGAGAGTAGTCAGGCCTGTGGCAGGGGGTGAAATACATGCCATTACATTTTTGATTCATTCATGCGTTTCGGCTTCGCTAGCTGGGCCAGCATTTATTCTACAACCCAAACTGCCCTTTAGAATGTGTTGGTGAACTACCTTCATGAAAGACCATGGTCCATGTGGTGTATGTACACACACAGTGCTATGAGGAAGGGAGTATCTAGATTTTGATCCAGCGACAGTGAAGGAACGGCAATACATTTCCAAGTCAGGATGGTGATTGACTTGAAGGTGAACTCCCAGGTAGAGTTCCCATCTGTCTGCTGCCCTTGTCCCTCTAGATGGTAGTGGTCGTGGGTTTGGAAGGCGCTGTCGAAGGCGCCTTGCTCAATTCCTGCAATCCATCTTGTAGACGGTACACACTGCTGTTACTGTTCATCAGTGGTGAAGGAAGTGAATGTTTGTGCATCTGGGGCCAATCAAAGGGGCTGCTTTGTCTGGATGGCGTCAAGCTCCATGAGTGTTGTGGGAACTGCATTCATCCAGGCAAGTGAGGAGCATTCCACCACATTCCTGTGTTGTGCCTTCTTGATGGTGGACAGGCTTTGGAGAGTCAGGAGGTGTGTTCCATGTTGCACTATTCCTAGCCTCTGACCTGCTCATGTAGCCAGAGCACTTATATGGTTAGTCCACTCAGTTTCTTCTCAACGATAATCCTCAGGATGTTGATAGTGGGGGATTCAGTTATGGTAATGCCATTGTATATCAAGCAGTGATGATTGGATTCTCTCTTGTTGGAGATGGTTGTTGCCAGCAGGGCAAATGTTTCTTGCTACTTCTCAGCCCAAGCCAGGATATTGTCCAGTCCTTACTGCATTTGGACATGGACTGCTTTGGTATCAGAGGAGTTGCAATGATGCTGAACATCGGACAATCATCAACCAACATCCCCATTTCTGACCTTATGGAAGGTCATTGATGAAGCAGCTGAAAATGGTTGGGTCTTGGACACTATCCTGAGGAACTACTGCAGTGATGACCTCCAGTTGAGATTACTGACCTCTAACAACAACCATCCTACATTGGACTAGGTATGACTCCAACCACTGGAGAATTGTCCCCCTGATTCCCATTGGCTCCAATTTTTCCAGTGCTCCTTGATGCCACACTTCGTCAAATGTGGCCTTGATGTCAAGGGCAGTCACTCTCACCTCACATCGGGAGTTCAGCTGTTTTGTCCATATTTGAACCAAGGCTGTAATGAGGTCAGTGGCTCTGGTGGAACGCAAACTGGGTGTAAGTGGGCAGGTTATTGCTAAGCAAGCATCACTTAGCAATAACCTGCTGTATGAGGCGATATTATGTTAAATGGTCAGAAGCATGGTCAAAAAGTTCAATTTTAAGGAGGGTGCAGAAGAACAAAAGCGAGGTAGGGGAGTTGAAGTTGTGTAAGGAGAATATTCCAAGTGTGCTAGTCCAAGTATAGAACTGGGTAGATAAGGAATTGTGTTCCCTTTACATAATGCCACCACGCACCCTCAGACCAGCAACAAAATTGGTTTGATACTAAGTGAATCTGCTCGTTTGCTATCTCATTAATATACACCCACTTCAGATGCAGTACCACTTAGATAGACAGTAAAATAATCTCTCAACTTTCCCAGACCATATTCCCCAGGAAAATACAGCACAGGTTGTGTGCAGAGTAACGGTCCCCTTGTACAGTCCATCCAATCGTCCCAGGGCATCTATAGCATGCTTAGACACAGAGGAAATGATCGCCTATTACATCACATCAGGCCATCTAAGCACAGATCCAGCAGGAAACATACAGAGTAAAACTCATCTTAGACTTCCCCATCACAAACTCCCGGGTCAGGTTCGGCATTGTTTCTACACAATGTAAAGCTCCCCCAACACTGACTGGGTCAATCGGCCTCAGGTCAGATACCACAGTTAAACAGGCAGTAAGGCACCTTTAGGCTCTCCCAGAAAACGCCCCCAGGGCAGGAGCTGCACTTGTTATGAGCAGAGTAAAGATCCATCTTTACCAATGGCTCTAAAATTGATGCCAATCTAGACATATTGGCGGGTGACGTGGACAACGTCCAAGGAAACCTGGTCACAATAAAGTGAATAAGTGGTGACCAGTGTTGGTCTAGCCTTGTGCTCCTGCCCTCCCCATGTTCCTCGTCAACTTGCTCAATGTGCCTGCTCTCTTCATGTACCTGATTTTGCCATGCTCTTCAATCAGTGTCCTCGAGCTTCTGTCTCCCCTGGCTCCTGCTTCCTTCATGCTCCTCCAGTGCTCTCTCCCTGCTTGTTCCAAAGGCAGACCCTGCACTGAGACGCAAGCACGCCCATCTCATTGTTCTCTGTAACTAAATGCATATTTTCTTAAAAGCTTCTAGAAGACACTTTCCACATGGAGCACTTTCACATCAGAAGCATGCGTTTTCCTGGAAGTTGCACGGGGACTCAATGATTACAAATCCGTTTGAAAGGGACCGTTCAACAACAAAAAAAGTAATCATTGTTCTACATCGTCCTATCAAACACACCCGTTTCAAATGCAGCATGGCTTAGATACAGTGGAACGATACCTCTACATTTTGTCAAACAGGAGTGCCAGGTCAGGTTAAATGCAATGGAAATCTCCCTTCACACAGTTCCATCAAACATGCTCATTTCAGATCCAGCACTTCTTAGTAACAGATTAAAGTTAGCCCTACACTTTTTCACCTAACAATCTCAAGCAAATTTAACATAGACATGGCAGAGTAAAACTCCCTCTACACTGTGTTATTAAACAAGACCATGACAGGTACAACGCTGGTTAGATAATTATTACACTTCGCTCAGCACTGTCACAAGGTCCAACATTACCAGCCCCTCCTGCAAGGAAACAGTCCTCAAATGGCCAACAATTGGCCACTTTAGAGCCTCAATTGTGGCAAGCGTGTACTTCCCGTCAGCGGCTACCCCGGTGTAAAATCTGTCTGGTCGGGGTGGGTGGGTTCCCAGGGGGAATCCCATTCTATTTTGTTTATGCTCCCCATGCCTCCCCCCACCTCATCCAGAAACCCGCCAGCAGGGAGTGTAAAATTTAGGCCCAATTGTGGTCTGACTAAATTCGGATGAAGGTTCATCATGGACCTGAACCGTTTGTTTTTCGCTACAGATGCCTGTATTTCTGTTTTTATTTCAGATTTCCAACAGCTGGAGTAGAGAGGTCTAACCAATGCTATACATGGGTTTAGCGTAACATCCTTACTTTTCAATGCCATCTGACCAGAAACAAAGACTAATGTTTAGTTAGCCTTTCTAATGGCCTGGCTAAGCTATGAAGTGACTTATAGTGATCGGTCTACTTGTAATCCAAAATCCATTTGTTCCCCTTAGATTTGCAATTTTGAAGTAATAAGTGATCTTCTAATTCCTCTTGCCAAAATGTACTAACCGCCCCTCCGAGGATCCGAGCTGACATGGTCCGATCCGAGCCCCAAGCGCCCCTAGGCCAAAGACGGCCCTCCATGGACTGACCTGACCCCCACCCCAAGCCTGACCTGACACCCACTGCAGCTTGACCCCAGTGAGGCCTCGCCCAACCCACCCACGGCCCAACACGAACTACGTCCCCCGCCCACCACAGCCCCGAACACTTCCCACGCCCGTCTTGACATCCCCACCCAGGCTTCACCCAGCCTGACCCCGCCCCAAGCCTGCCCGCCCCAGCCCCACTTCCTAGGCCCAACCGCCAACACAACCCCAGCCCCAGGCCTGACCACCCCATAACCCCGATACAGGCCCAAGCACCTCCCCGCCCCCTTCCCAGTCCCAAGCACCCCACCGTCCTAATCAGGCCCAACCACAAGCCCGTCCCCCCAGGACCGTCCACCCTGCCCCCCATAGGCATGCCCCACCCCCTAATGCCTGACTAGCCCACCTGCACCCAGGCCTGACCACCCCACTACCCCGGACTGACCACCCAGCAGGACTGACAAACCATTCCCCTCCCCCACCCCCACCCCTGCCCAGGCCTCACCATCGCACCCTCCTGGATAGGCAAGAATCACCCCTCACTCCTTGCCCCCAAGCCTGAGCCGCTTATCCCAGTCCCGTAAAAAGAGAGGGAATGTCTGCCTTTCCGCCAATTCAGCAGTCCTGGGCAGGACGTGGGGACCCGCTGTACTCCGATCTCACCAAGTCTGAGTCAGGAGGTTACGCCAGATGGGACCAGTGGGATTCCAAGTTAAGAAACTATGAGCCGAACGGCAAACCCACTCAGTTCCCACTCAGTTCTGTCGAAGGGTCATGAGGACTCGAAACATCAACTCTTCTCTTCTCCGCCGAGGCTGCCAGACCTTCTGAGTTTTTCCAGGTCATTCTGTTTTTATTTCAGTTGCCACTCCAGCGGATTTTACGTTCCCTGGTCCGTCACTTCCTCAGAGTGGCAGTCAGCATCGGATTGCCGCTCACCGCCCAAAAGCTTACATTAACTTCCTTTCCATGCCTACCTGGCCAGACCTCCTAACTTTGGCCTGGCGCCATTGAGGCAGCACAGCTCAGCCCTTGAGCTTCGAATCCCAGCTCCACCAAAGGAAAGGAGGACCCGCTGCCGTGAACCCAGTATGTGTAAAGCTCCATTGGAATTGACAGGCTAGAGGGGTAACAGCTGAGTGGATAGGATTTGGGAGCAGGGGGGGGCACTCGGAGGTCAGATTGGTTGTTGGGCCTCGGGGGAGGGGAGAGCTCAGATCCTGCAGAGTTGGAGGTGTTGGCCCATGGCAGGTGGGATGAGGAGGGGTTGTTAGAGTTGACTGGACCTTGGGCGAAGGGTGGGTCCGGCCTGTACGGGTTGGACCTGTGGGTGGGGGTGGGGGTGGGGGCTATCGAGTTGGGTCATTGTGGTGAACGGTTCGGCGGTGTGGATGTCAGGTCGAGGGGGTTTGGGTCTCGGAGGGGTGCGGAATTGACAGTTGGGTCTGTTGGGGGGTGTTAGGTGAGGAATCCCATGCAGTTGGTGGAATTCCATGGGTGTGAGTGGGTGGGGTGTGGAGTACCGCGGGGAGAGGTGGGTTCTTGGGTGGAGGGAGCGCCCCTGAGGAGTCAGGGGGTGTAGGTGGAATCCTGTGGGTGGGTTCTGATTGGGTCTTTAAAATAGTTACCCAGAAGTAAGAAGTTTTAATTCTTCCAACTGTCTGACTAACTATTGATCTAACCCTGTTGGAACCATCTGAACCTTGCATTTTAAATTGCACTTTCGGATAGTCCCCAGAGCGATGCAATTGCCCAGAGGATACATGCACTTCTGAGCAATTGCCGCGCAAATGCTTTCCTCTGAAGTTCTGAGAGGGGTTCCCCAACGCATCCTTGGGGTACTGCCCTCATCCTACGCGACGGAGCTCGAAAGTTAGGGCCAGTATAAGTTTCATTGCTCACCTAGCACTGGTCAGTGAGATGAAAGTGGCCGTCAGATGGGTGGTATGAGGTCCAATATGTGCAGCAAGGGGGATAGTCGTGGGATGGGTATGACTGTTGTCAATAGGTGAATCAGTGTTGGTAAGTGTGAGGGTGTGAGCATTTGGCCGTAAGTTGTTTAAAGGTGAAATGAAGTCTTAGTGGAACAGATGATCGGAGAGTTGATAGGGCAATTGTTGTTGCTTCACGAGATGAACTAACAGCTCATTGGATATTAGAAAGCTCGTAATAGGGGTGAATGCACTTCATGAAGTAAATGATGTGAATGGTGAGATGGTTAATTGAATCATTCTCATCCAGGACAGAGGAGTAATCTCAGTCATGAGATTGCAGATTGCATTGAAATATATTCATGCTGCTGCCGTTGGTCCATGATGAAAACCCAATTTAGTTTCTTTCTTCATTCTTTTATGGGGTGTAGGCTGCACTGCCAAGATTTGCTGCCCCTCCAGCTTTGCCCGATACTCGAATGACTAGCCTGCCTGTTCCAGAGGGGAGCAAGGAGAACCACATTGCTGTGGGTCTAGAATAAGATGGAGACTAGAGCACGAAAGGATGGCCGAGAACACTGGTGACCCAGATGGGGTTTTTACAAGTCTTATTGATGTTTGTCATGGTCACCATCACTTCAAATGGCTCTTTATTGCAAATGTATTGATTCAATTTTGATTGCACTAGCTGTCCTGGTAGGATCTGAACACACACCCCTCAAGAAAATTAGCCTGGATTCCAGGTTTAGTAACATTGCCACACGGCCACTATCGCCCCAGTTCCACTAGACCTATTGACGCTCCCAAGGCACTTGTGGCAAAATGGAGGGCAACATCCATTTGAAGGCAGGGCTTGGACTTCGCAGAAACGGCACTACAGTAACATGTATTAATACCACCGTAGTCAGAGGCTCCTAGGCAGTTTAGTAAGGCCGAGGTCAAGTGTTCATTCTGAAATGACTTGTTGCAGTTGTGCCCATCAGGGCTCAGCCACTTCAGCCAATTGATATTTTAATGAGATGTTCATTGGAATGGATTTCGTCACCGTGTAATCTGTGCCTCACTAAGCTAATTCTTCCGATGGTGCTTAACTTGGGCGAGCGGTGATACATCAGCTGAGAGAGGTGGCTGGTAGCAATCAGTACGAGATTCCCTTGCCCATGTTTCATCTGATTCCATGTGGCTACCCGGGTTGCGGAGTCAATTCCTCTGAGGGACACCCCCACCCAACTGTAAATACCGTGTACCCACCTCTCGTGGGTGTTGCACTATCGGTGTGAAGGGCCATAGCCAAGCTACATAATGGAGGACCCTAGAATGTTTATTGTTACCTATCATTCTTTGAGTCTGATTATTGCCAGACTATTGTTTAGTCGCACACTTTCTTAGAGTTCAATTCCTCAGGTTTTAGTGAAAATGGCTGTGCATGGTTGACAGGGCTGGTTGTAGCTTCGTAATGAACTTACCCTAAATAAGTTCATAGTAGAGTGGTCTGTCTAGATTAGTCAGACTATTCTGTTTAGCGCTGTGACATTGCTGAGTGGCTCATTAATAAAAAGGTACGGAGGCCAATTAAGAACAGGAAATACATTTGTCTTGGTGACATTTCTGTTATCTCAGTTTTGGATGTAAATATACAACAAGCATATTGGTATGGAATGAATTTAAAAGGCCAGCTGAACCCTAGTGTTTAACTTGGGGAGAGGGGGTTGCAAATCAAAGGAGTGAAAGATAACTTGGAGGTAGATAAATACCTGCTTAGTCCTCATTAAGAGCACTTTATTGAGTTATGGACTTCCGATCCCAAAAAACATATATTGGCTTTTAGAGGCTGCAGCGCAAACCACGTCTCGTGGCTGAAAGAATTGGCATTAAAAATCACTTTCAGAATAAGTGCAATGATAAGTTCTCTCCCCACTTTGTTTTGGGTGTGGTAGGAAGATAGATAGAACAAAGGCGCGTAGCTGAGATTACAAATGCTCTAGTTGAATGATGTAACAGAGTTGAGTGGCTGGACGTGTTCCTAAATGAAAGGCCAACTGTTGGGGACCTACTAAATATTTTCACCATAAGTTGTGCCGAAACAGTCTTCCAAAAATCAATATCGCCATATTTAGTTCATCTCGCCATTGCATTGGATCATTAGGAGCAGAAGTCCATCATCAGCCCTGCCATTCTGGCATGTTTTGCGACCACAACCTGGCTAATCTGAACCTCAGCTCCATTTCAACCATTATAGTAGGGAGAAAGTCCTAACCACATCAGTCTTGATAACTCTAGTTGAACTCCAGCATCCAGAATCTGCTGGGGGAGAAAGTTGTAGATTTCTACTGGCCTTTCTTGAAAAAATGTAATTTGTCTTCCTCCTGAATAGGACAGCTTGAATTTGAAATATTTTAACTTGTAATCCTCGAACCGCCGCTTGATGGATTAGCTTTGCTGTCCTTACCTTGTCGAATATTTTTCACATTTAAAAACTTCCATCAAACCACATTGCAGGGTCCTATCATTGAGAATGCTTGGCATATTTGTGCATCCTGCCCTGAAAATTTAAACTTTTATGTTAGCCCTGGTGTTATTTTGGTAAACCTATTTTGCATTGACACCAAAATTATTACATCCTTCCTGAGGTGAGTTGCACAAAACTGAGTGCAGAACCTTCCATGGAGTCTGATTAAGGCTCTAATCAACTGCACAATAATGAATGCCCCTTTGAGTTCAGAGAAGTTGAGGTAAATTCCAACAATACCGGACCATTTTACGTTTTTATGCCTATCTCCTAGGTTTTAATAAAGTGCCTGCATGGACTCACTAATTCATTAGCTCCACTACAGATCCCATGTTCTCACAGTTTAGAATCTTGTCCCATTTTGAACTCTATTTTTGCATACTTCCGTCCATTTACTAAAACTGCATCAAGCCACTTTGTCACTCCCACCCCCAGTCACCACCCCCCCCACCCCCCCAATTGGTGACCCTCCAAATTTATGGCAATTTGCAAACATAACAGTACGCAATGCAGGTCATCCATTTACCCCCATCACTAAGCCTAGTAAAAGGGAAGTAAAGACACATACAAGATTGAGTGAAAGCATTGAGTTCTTTTATTTTTTATTATTTTTCACTGATCATAAATGAATATGTTAACTGATACTTTAACTCTTCTCTGAATTTGCTTTGTGTCACTGCATAAATGCAGGTGTTTGTGCAGCATCCCAAAAGTTGAAGCATGTACCCTAACTCCCGAACAAACACAGGTAGATTCACAGTCTCATAGCCCAGGTAAACCATACGCCAATAAATGCTATAGGTCATATAGACTGTCCATAACAAAATGAAGTTTCCTGATATATCATACAGTACAATCATGGATTTCCTGCAATTCTCCATCTCTGGATCACTGGGACAGCCCCACTGACTTGACTCCAGAGTCTGCTGCTGGTTCTGTTAGTCATTACAATGTACCTGACAGTTAAAGCATTGAACAGCAAAATCATCATAAATGGAATGCATGGCATTAAAATATAATGAAAATTTCAACTTCACCCCACACTTTTGACTGTGCAACACTTTGTGTTGTAGCACAAAACCAGTATCTACTTGTGTACATAAAGTACCTGAAATATTTTTTTAAGGAAAAGAGAATGGTAATTGTTGTAAAAACCACAAGTGCTGTTTTCTCCACACACTATTTAGTTTTCAGCTTCTGACAGCACATGGCTATATATCGATCAAATGTGAAACTGACCGTAAACCATACAGAACAGTCAGTAGCTGCACAAAGCACAACAGCATGGTTATTACTCACTGGGATATACCTCATGAAATTGCAGTCAAAACGATAAACAACAGGAATATGTTGCCATATTAGATCTAAGATAATGACCATGAGATCAGCTGCTGCCATGGTTTTCAAGTAGCATGTGACACATTTGGAGAGGCTGCACTTGCCCCGAGACAGTATCAGGATCGTCACCATTTTAACTGTAAGCAATTAAAGAGGAGAAATAAGAGAAGTGGCTCCTGTTGAGGGATTTGCTGGTAAATTGATGCCCTTGTTAATGATGGAAACTAAAGATTATACTTTTGGCAAGGATTAATTTATAATTATATTTGCCAATTAATCATTAATACTAATTAGCAAAATAACTAAATGGTTTATGCAACGCATAATAAGGGGTATATAATATTTTATATCCATCAAAAAGGAACAGTGATAAAACAATTGGTTACTGAATTACTTCAATTATTTGCACTGTGTGGGTCGTAGCAGGGAATTGAACAGCACTAGAATGTACCAAGCACATTGTCAGAAGGTGTCAAATTAATCATCACCCTGATTTAATTCTGTTCAGTGATGCTGTTTTGGTGAAAATAACTGAAATTTGGATCCCGTTCCTAGTTATAACCCTGTGGCATTGTTTTAATAAGGATGGTCAGCCAAGATTTTGGTCCTTGTCATCAGTAATTTACCTGGAGGAGGATCACTGGAGTTATTAACTCAGGTTCATTGTTCAGTACCTGCTGCCGTAAAGCAAGTTGTGAACACTATAGGTTCAACTACAATGAATTTCTTCAGATATCATTCATGTCGACACTTTAAGAGTACGAATCCAAACGTGGTAAAAATTGTAGGGGCATTAAGCCTAACAATATTTTCGAAAAAGGACTTTAAAACTTATAATTAATTATCTTGAAGCACAGTCGGAAATAATTCATCCCATGCTCTCTCTGCTGGACTTTTTATAGGCTAACCAAGTGGGCCCACTACCCCCGCTTCTTCCCATAGCCATGCACTGTTATCTGCTTCAAGTATTTACTGAATTCTCTTTTGAAGGTCACTCTGGGTCTGCTTCTATCAGCCTGTATGCCGGTTGCTTGCTGCGTAAAACAGAACTCCCTTGTCTCTCCTGTTGAACTTCCGCCGAATGCTTTTACCGATGCATTATTATTACCGCACTGCTGCCAGTGGGAACCATTTATCCACATTCACCCCGTCAGCACCCTTATACGAGCTCCGTTAACTTCTCCATCACAAGGAGGATAAAAGTCATCGGAAGGAATTGAAACAGAGACTTAATTGAAATGGTAATGTTAGTTACAGGTTAACAGGAAATTATGAGAGCAGACTGATCATGGAAAGAAGAAAAATAGAAGCAGGGGTGCCGGCTATTCGATCCTTCGAGCCTTCTCTGCCATTCCATATGATCATGGCTGACCCTCTATCTCAACGTCTTACTCCCGCTCTCTCCCCTTGATGCCTTTAGAGCAGAAGACTAGAAAAGCAAATGGTGAATGTACCAGCGCTCGGGGCAAGTGGGCAGGAGTAGCATTCTTTGCAATAATTGTTTAGGTTTACCAGAGGGACAAATTGGTTAAAACTAATCACCATGAATAAGTGATAACATTACCACTGTTGCAATTATTATTCAATTCTATTATTCAAAGTATGCCCACTAATTTATGTATGCACGTTTAATTATTGTATCATAGAAATGCAAATGGTTTAGTTCAAATTGTCAACTTATACTACAAAAAAGCCTTTATGAGAAGGCTTGCGGCACTGTTTTCACTTCAGGAATATATTATTGGCAGTAAAGTTCGTCGGGGATTCCCGAGGTCATGAACAGCGCCAGGCAAACGACAGATTGTTTTTGGAACTTTTTGACTTTAGGCAACTTTATACAGCCAATCCTAAGTTCGAAATGTCACGAGGGTTTCATAGGCTAAGCATGAGGAAAGATTTAGATAATGCTATTCTGCATGTTTTCACCTGTGAGTGAGTGAATGTGTGAGCTCCCAGTCGATGCCGATAAAAATGAGTTTAGAATAAAAATGTAATACTAATACAACAGCAGAATTCTGGGACCATTCGCAAAAAAAGCTCCAGAAGATAATAGAACATTAACATAGAGCTTTCTGAAATATCAGATGGTTCTTCGGCATTAGCAGAGGATTGGATTCAACATCCGTAACTGAAAATGAATGTTGAGCAGAAAAATGGGACACATAGGAATCCCCCAGGAACACGCGAGCGTAACACAGCACGTGAGCACTACAATAGGATTAAACTGCTCAGAGCTAAGTCACCGGTGGGTTGTAACAAACACTTCAGAGGGCATTTGTGATTTCACCTCAACTGAAAATGCATCATTGGATTGAACTGAGCCCGCAAGAGGGTGCCCGTTTGGATAGGGTAGCAAGGGTCGCGAGGGTAAGAATAAAACCCAAGGAATCCCTTGAAATGTAACAGCTCTGTTCTAAAAAGGAAGGATTGGAAAACAGGAAACCATAGGCCTAAAGTCTATCGTTGGGAAAATGCTAGAATCCATTATCAAAGTGTTCGTAGCAGGAAATTTAGAAAATCATAATATATTCAGGCAGAGTCAGCATGATTTTTTGTGAATAGAATGTTACACTCACCGGAAAGGTATCGGTGGTGGCTAAGCATGGGCCGGCATGTAGCTAAATAATGTCAGAGATGTTTAATTTGTGCGCAGCACAACCCTGGGAAGAGCTTCAAAGTGCACATAGGAAATCAACCTAGACCGCAGGGCGCGTGGGAAAATTTGCAAATCGGTTTTACAACACTCTACCTAAAAGTAAAGGGAAAACTTACTGTCCATGTATAATAGGTCACTTGGATAGGTGTGTGGAAGAACTGCACCGCTGACACGGCCGCCAGGTTACTGGTGGAAGAAGTGAAATCCCGGTGGTGGTGGATGGGGGGAAGGGATGTGCGGGTGTTTGCGGGGGAAGGATGGGGGTGAGGGGGGTGGGGTGGTGCTTGTGGGGGGAAGGGGGAGCTACCCTCGCAGATATTCTAACCAACCTCACGGGCAAGCTCATGAAAACCGCTGGCAGACTGCTTGGAGTTCAGCAGTGATTTCACACCCCCTCCCAACCCCAGAGCTCAGGGTTGGCAGAGTGCATGAACCGAACTTTTAAAACGGCCATTGAAAAGCTGCTGCAAGTCCGGATGAAATTTGGGTAGATGTGCTCCCAGCAATACAGATCAGGTGACGATCCACCACCAACCAGACAATCGAACTGAACCCTGACGGGCCATGAGACTGCCTGAGGGGGGGTCATAGCAGGGACGGGTGAAAGAGGACCGATATTACACATTATGTGACGAAGCTGTGCAAAGAGAACTGAGGTTTAAAGATTAAACTAAGGCAGCAACAAGAAGTTACCGATAGAGGTTGGAGGAAACCAGGGCATCGGCCGTTGGGGCTTCCTGGGATTGGTGAGCGGGCAATGGTGAGAGTGGTGCTATCCAAACCAGGGCTGGCACCCCGGACTGCAGCGACAGTAATCATCTTCCGAGTAACTGCGGCAGTGGGGGTGGCGCTGACCCTGTTCATGAATACAAGCACCTGCCTGCATCCTGGACAATACATAGCATTGCCCATAGGGGGCAGTGTTGAGCGGATAAAGCAACTAAATGTGTGGATATCCGATAAGATCACCTTAGGCACACACAAAACCCAAACCGTTCTGGTATCCATGATGCCAGACTTGAGTAAAATGAAAGACATAGCAGGGGTCACCCTAAATTGGCCCGGCATGACCTTACAGTCCAGAAATCCAGGGTGCAACAGAGCGGCAGACATGGGCAATCCTAAGGGGTGCTATTTCCTACCCAGTGCATGTATGGGCAGAACCCTTGGAGTTCAACTAAAGCCTGGGACAACAATGTACTATCTGCCCATATACAAGATGAAACAAATTGACAGGAGAAGTCTTAGATGAGACTAATAAGTCATTCGGCAACAGTTCAGATGGGTCGCTAGACCTGAAGGGAAAAACAATGGTGATTCTGAGTTGGGAACATATTACAACAGGTGTGATCAACATCCTGGGGGTTGCCATTGACCAGAAACTGAACTGAACCAGCCATATAAATACTGCGGCTACAAGAGCAGGCCAGAGGCTAGCTCCTGGCTCCCCAAAGCCTGTTCACTATCTACAAGGCAGAAGTCAGGAATGTGATGGAATACTCTCCACTTGCCTGGATGAATGCAGCTCCAACAACACTCATGAAGCTTGACACCATCCAGGACAAAGCAGCCTGCTTGATTGGCGCCCCATCCATAAACATTCTGTCCCTCCATCACGGACGCACAACAGCAGCAGTGTGTGCCATTTACAAGATGCACTGCAGGAACTCACCAAGGCTCCTTCTACAACACCTTCCAAACCCACCACCACTACCATCTAGAGGGTCAAGGGCAGCAGATGACACATGGGAACACAACGACCTGGAACTTCCCCTCCAAGCCACTCACCATCCTCACTTGGAAACATATCACTGTTCCTTCAATGTTGCTGGGTCAAAAATCTGGACTCCCCTACTAACAGAATTGCATGTGAAGCGAGTGATGATTGGTTGGCCAGTGAACTCTGATTGGAAGAGGTACATACAGAGGTACATTGGCACACACAATATAAATTGTTGTTTTCCCTTTTATTGGTGTTATTGGGAAGTGTCCTGTTGAGTACAAGACAAAAAGCTTCGATATGTCTCTTTTTTCAGCAATACTCACATTCTGTACTACCAAACGACTACTTGATTATAAAATTCGTATAGCCGCTGGAGTAAGAAGCTTTAAGGGTTGAAAAATATGAAGCATTTTTAGGGATGTAGGAGAAATATTTGAAAGTACTAATCTGCCTTGAAATCATGTACAAGTGATTATGCCTCGTGGGTGGCACAAGTGCGCAATATGGGCCTGCAAGTTGCTGCCTAAGGAACGGAATGTGTTCACAGCTGATGAGCTACAAGGTAATGGGTTACTAAACGGAATGCCCCAACTGGAGGAAACCATAATTTAATCAACTAATTTCCAGTCTAAGAGGCGGGCCTATGTTGTGCTGGCCCGAGATCTAATTGATAATGTGAAGTTATATGTCAAAGATATTAGAATTGGGGTGGTACCCCAGCACGCACATGAGGAGATCAGTCGTCTGTTGAATCACTAGGGATGGTTACAGATTGGCCAGTGTATAGAATAGGATCATATAAATGTATGGCAACAAGGGCTAGTAGCCTGTTGCTTCATGAGCACGGACGTGTCCTGAACACCACATAGAATGCATATGTAATGCCTTAAGGCCATTAAGCGGCAACTCCTCAGTCCCAGGCACAATAGAGCCCTTGAAGAAGGCCTTTCGGGTGGTCTAGGTATCTCCGACCTAGTTGTGGTTCCTGACAGCTGAGAATAATTACCGCTATGGAGGACTGGGCTGTAGGAACAACAAGACATTCCGTCTTCAAGTTTCTAACTCATTCACCCTGGGAGACTTCCACCAGCAGAGAGAGCTCTGATGGGTATGATTCTCTGCCCTTGGTGGGATGTCAAGTTAACTAAGGATAACACACTGGGAAAATCTGCACGGAAAGCAGTTAACAAAATCCCTACTGATGGCTGGAAACCATGTTGGCAGGAAGCAGCAGGCTACCACCAGGGGAAGGGTAGAAGTTGACTTAGCCAAATAGACAGGGCACTGAGGGACTCTGCTGCTGCTATTACTGTGGACAGCCACATACAATATAATTGGTAGAAACTAGGTAGGATTGGCTGCCACTGTCACTTCATTGGCTTCTGCATTTGTTGTTATCAAAGGATGATGATCTTGCTACAGTGCAAATGGTAATGATGTCAAGCACAGATACGTCCCAGTTGCTGCCTCAGCATCATCTCCAGTGAAGGGATGTCAAGACAATATTTATACTGTTTAACCTGGCTATTCATGTTGCAAGCCCAGTTGGACATCAGTCGGATGACAAACAAAGCTGTAAGGGAACTGCAAATTGACTAGGGATGTAAGTAAAACCAAGGGCATGATGCCCACAGGAGTCCAGTAAGATCTCTAGCTAATCCTGTTGGCTGAGAGTTCAGTCATTGTGTCCACTGGGGTCAGATGTAAGCTGTCTAGGGGCGAACAGGAGGCATTTATGGTAGAGGGAGAGGAGGGAGTAAAGAGTTAATATCACTCATATGAGTTGTGAAGTGACTTATATTCATAAAGCTGCAACTCTTGCTGTATTTTTCTATCACAGTCCTTGGCCTACACACCTGCTATTGCTTTCCTGGTGTGTTTTGCTAGAGATGGAGTCACTGCAGCTGATAAGCCAGAGCTTTCTTCGAGTTATATTTGATCTCTTTACACCCTGTACTTCCCCACTAACTTGGAGACAAAGCAGGTTAGCTTGGCCAGCTGCAGCTGTAATGTGTATAAACGTATGCTACTGTATTTGCTATTTGAGAGATTCTGCAACTTGAATATTTCCCTTGCATGCTCCTAATAAAGTATATCTTTCTCTGACCAACTCTGGATTCCAAGTGGCATTTTTTTTACAACAGCATGCACTGCAAGTAATTCAGAAGGCAAAGGGAACATTGGCCTTTATTGCAAGGAGTTGAAGTATAAAACTAAGGAAGTCTTGCTACATGGTATTGGTGAGACAACCCATAGGCCAGTGCTACCTAAAATTGTATGAAGTTTTGGTCACCTTTCTTAAGGAAGTTTATACTTACATCAAAGGTAGCTCGGAGAACGTTCACTAGGCTGATTCCTACGATGGAAGTGTTGCCTTATGAGAAAGGTTTGATCAGGTTGTGCCTAAACACATTGGATAGAATATAAGGGTATCATATTGAAATATATATGATATTCAGGGGGACTTGACAAGGTAGACGTCGAAAGAATGTTTCCCCCAGTAAAGTTGGAACGAGAGATCACAGATTCATATATAGGGTCTCCCGTGCAAGACGGAGACGTGGAGGGTCATTAATGTTTGGAATTCTCTCCTCCACTGAGCAATTGAGGGCCATAGGATATTTACAAGGCTGAATTAGGTAGGTATTTGATTGCCGAGGGAATGAAGTGTTATGGGGGCAGTCAGCAAAGTAGAGTTCAGGTCACATCAGATCCGCCATGAACTTTCTGGCTGGTGGAACAGGCTCGAGGGGCCGAATGGTCGACGTTGTTTCTATTTATTGGTATTATGACCTTATTAAATGATAAATGACAAATAAATACATCATAATGCAAATAATACAGGATTATAAAACCTAAATGAGAAAACACAATAATCGTGTTGACTCACATTATAACCTAACTATTGAAAAATAGCGATAATTAAGGCAAAGCTACAGGTAAGCGAAAATAAACCAGCTGTCTTGAGCTGACTCTTTTGAAAGTGCATTCGTTATCTGGACTCACTCTATAATTCCTCATAACAGTGTCACGGAGTTCAGCGGGTATGATTAATATCACGCAAAGCTTCTTTCCAAAGTGACGTAGCCGCTAAACTTAGTCACACAGCACACAATACATTGCATCTTTCAACAAGGCTGATCATGTTATAGACTGTGAGTTGTTCCAATATTTAAAAAGGCTCTACTGCTTTGGAAAAATATGTGAAAATGCCGGCCCCAGGTCCAGACCAGTGAATAAACCCGTGTAAAATAATCATGTCAGGCAAAGGTAGAAAATTATCGTTTACGGAAAAATGTATTATACTAAGTAGAAGTTACCAATGATATCACAGCCGACATGAGGTTTATATATATGAGGTAATAGAAAGTTTGTGCAAGTACTCCTTGAACATCGTGACTTACCTGGTTCGTTAACAACAGCAAAAGTAAGGTAAGAAATAAAAATGATAGCCATGCAATTGTGTGCGTTCACATACATTTCAACAAGATAATATGAGTTACCTGGTCAATCAACAGCATGGAGTGTGAGGTAGTAAATGGCAACGGCAGCAAGACATTAGGACACGTGCTACAGAAATAATACCGGATAAGAGCAACTTACAAGGAACACCAAATGCAGCCAGGATAGGAGAATATATTCTCTGTATATCCCGAAAAACAAAATATATCTTGAGCAGTGTCACATAGGACCACCCAGATCTTTCACGTTGTATAAGACCTGATGACCCGTGAAACTCCACCATTTTGCTTGGATAGCTGATCCGCTTTCTATGAGAATCACCGACTCCACTGGCAGTGCGAGATCAATCCCCCTGCATATAATACGGGAAACCCTCTCGTAAGTCAGTTATGGTCCATGGGGATTGATGTTAATTACAGTCTTGAAAAAACAGATTAAACTACTAGCTTGCACTCGGACACTTAGATAGAATGGAGCACGTGTTACGTAAATGTCAGTTAAAACTGCTAACGTTTAGCAATTTATTCGAATGGTTAGTTGAGAAAGAAACAGAATCGAGTAATAGAGCTGTTAAATGTTGCTGAAAAGTTCGAAAAGGTTGAATTGTTTGGCATTGCTCCTGCGATACATTGCAATGATGATATAGAGAATTCGAGGGGAAATCCCTTTACAGAGGCACTGTTAACATTCACCTTTGTTCCTGAATTTTCCCAGATCACGTGGTCAATGGGTAAACGGTGACGAGCGCTGGGAAAGACAATCTTCGCTGACTTCAGCGAGAATTTTAACCTCTTGGTGCAACACCGCCCAGGTAAAATGATCTGCAAGGCCCAGCAGCCCGGCGCATTGCTGGTGCTATCACACCCCCTAATGTGGGGTGGGGGGGGGGTACAACAAAGAAGCACAAGGGCAGCAGGCACATGCGAATTTCCCCTCCAAGCCACTCGCCATCCTGACTTGGAAATACATAATCGTTCCTTCACTGTCGCTGGGCCAGCATCTTCCTTACAGCACTGTGGGTGTAGCTACACCACATGGAGTTCAGCGGGTCAAGAAGGCAGCTCACTATCACCTTCTCAAGGGCAATCAGGGATGGGCCAATAATACTGGCCTAGCCAGCGATGCCCACACCCTGTGAACGAATGTTAAAAATGACTCGTGTGCTGAGGTGCTCAGAGTTCAGCCCAAAGGCGGGTTAATATTTTATAATGATGTTAAATACTTTTGAACTATTTTAAACATTTTTAAAAATTATTAATTTTATATTTAATAAACATTGAAACAACTTAAACAGGATAGTCCAATTGACAAACTGCTAAAAGGTCAGTATATACACAATTCTGATATGCAGCTATTTTAAAAAAATCATTCACTTGCTTACAGAAAAAGAAGAATGGGGTGCAATAGTCGAATGGAAAGAACGTGCAACATTATTTTATTGATAAAGATAACAAGGGACTTCTCAATGACACAGAACCAAGCACTGAGGGTGGCAAGGGCGCTGAGTGCAGTCATGGTGGGGGGCTTCAATGTCAATCACCAAGAGTGGCTCGGTAGCACCATTACTGACCGAGCTGGCCAGCTCCTAAAGGACATACCTGCTAAACTGGGTCTGCGGCAGGTGGTGAGGGAACCAACAAGAGTGAAAAACATACTTGAGCTCGTCCTCACCAACCTACCTGCCGCAGATGTATCTGTCCATGACAGTATAAGTATGGAGTGACCACTGCACAGTCATTGTGGAGACAAAGACCCAGATACACATTGAGGATACCCTCCATCGTGTTGTGAGGCACTACCACCGTGCTAAAAGGGATAAATTTCGAACAGATCTATTAACTCAAGACTGGGCATCCATATGGCACTGAGGGCCATCAACAGCAGCAGAATTGTGCTCGAATACAATCTGTAACCTTATGGCACGGCATATCCCCCACTCCACCATTACCATCATTCCAGGGGGTCAACACTTCTTCACTGAAGAGTGCAAGAGGGAATGTCAGGAGCAGCACCAGGCACACCTGAAAATGAGCTGCAACCTGGTGAAGCTATAACACAGAACTACTTGCATGTCAAACAGCATAAGCAGCAAGTGATAGACAGGGCTAAGTGATCCCACAACCAACGGATCAAATCTAAGCTCTGTATTCCTGCCACATGCAGTAGAGAATGGTTGTGGACAATTAACCAACTCACTAGAGGAGGAGCCTCCACAAATATCCCCATCCTCAATGCTAGAGGAGCCCAGCACATCAGTGCAAAAGATAAGACTGACAAAAGACAAGCGTTTGCTACAATCTTCAGCCAGAAGGGCTGAGTGGTTGATCCAATTCAGCCTCCTCTGGAGGTCCCCAGCATCACAGGTGCCAGTGTTCAGCCAATTCGATTCACTCCACATGATATCAAGAAATGACTGAAGACACTGGATGCTGCAAAGGCTAAGGGCCCTGACAATATTCTGGCAATAGTACTGAAGACTTGTGCTCCAGAACTTGCCACAGCACTCGCCAAGCTGTTCCAGTACAGTTATAACACTGGCATCTACCCATCTATGTTGAAAATTTCCCAGGTATGTCCTGTACACAAAAAGCAGGACATATCCAACCCGGCCAATTACCGCCCCATCAGTCGACGTTCAATCATCAGTAAAGTAATGGAAGGGGTCAATCAACAGTGCAACCAAGTGGCACTTGCTTAGGAATAACCTGCTCACTAAAACCCAGTTTGGCTTCCGACAGGGCCTCTCAGCTCCTAACCTCATTACAGCCTTGCTTCAAGCATGGACAAGAGGGCTGAACACCAGAGGTGAAGTGAGAATGACTGCACTTGACATGAAGGCAGCATTTTACAGAGTGTGGCATCAAGGATCCCTTGCAAAGCTGGAGTCAATCCGAATCAGGGGGAAAGCTCTCCGCTGGTTGGAGTCATACCTAGCAAAGGAAGATAGTTGTGGTTGTTGGTCAGTCATCTCAGAACCAGGACATCACTGCAGGAGTTCCTCAGGGTAGTGTCCTCGGCCTAACCACCTTCTTCTGCATCATCAATGAACTTCCTTCCAACATAAGGTCAGAAGTGAGGATGTTCGCTGATGATTGCACAATGTTCAGCACCACTTGTGATACTGAAGCAGTCTATGTTCAAATGCAGCAAGAACTGGACAATATCGTGGCTAGGGTTGACAAGTGGCAAGTAACAGTCATACCACACAAGTGTCAGGCAATGACCACGTTCAACAAGAGAGAGGGTTTCCATCAACCACAAACTGAAGTGTACTAGCCATAAAACACTCTGGCTACAAGAGCAGGCTAGAGGCTGGAGGACTGGTATGAGTAACCCACCTCCTGGTTCCCCACAGCCTGTCCACGATCTATAAAGCACAAGTCAGGAGTGCGATGCAATACTGCCCATTTTTCTGGATGAGTGCAGCTCCCACAATACTGTGGGAAACTTGACACTGTCCAGGACAAAGCAGCCCACTTGACTGGTACCACATCCATAAACATTCACTTCCTCCAGCAATGACGCACTGCAGGAATTCACCAAGGCTCTTTCAACAGCATCTTCCAAACACACAACCACTACCGTGTAGAAGGACAAGGGCAGGTATATGGGAACACCACCATCTAGAAGTTCCCCTCCAAGTCACTCAACATCCGGAATTGCAAATATATTGCTGCTCCTTTACTGTCACTGGATCAAAATCCTGGAACTCCCTCCCTAACAGCACTGTGGGTGTACCTACACCACATGGACTGCAGCAATTCAAGAAGGCTGCTCACCACCACCTTCTCAGGGGAAATTAGGGGTGGGAGATAAATGCTAGCCCAGCCAATGAAGTCCACGTCCCATGAATGAATAAAAAAAGCAAGGCACCAATGTCATATTGGTAATGCTCATTCCTGCAAACTTAGCATCTAACCCTGGAAGGAGGGTATGTATGATCGTAGTGCCTGTTCCTGGACCGCTGAGCAACATTGCAAAGAAATAAAGAATTTAACGGTACCCAAAAGAGCTTATTTGGAGAGTGGTGATCCCACAAGCAATGGATCAGATCTCATCTGTGTAGTCCTGCCACAGCCATTCGTGAATGGTGGAGGACAATTGAACAACTAACTGAAGGAGGCAGTTCAACAAATATCTCCAACCTCTGTGAAGGAAGATCCCAGCACTTCAGCACAAGGGACTAGCGACTAGTCTAGATTACTTTGGCATCTCCTCCCAAGTGCATGACATCAAAAATGACAAGGGCAACAGGCGCCTAGGAAAACTATCACCTCATTCCAAGGCACACACCATCCAGACTTGGAAATGTATTGTCCTTCCATCATGAGCATTTTCAACATCTTCACACAGAAGTGGATGATTAATCTTGGCCTGCTCCTAAAATCCCCAGCATCACAGGTGATAATCTTTGGACAATTTGCTTCACTCCACGTGATATCAATAAGTGACTGAAGGCATTGGATTCAAGAGTAGCTATGGCTCTGACAACATCTCGGCAGTCATGTTGAAGAGGGTGCGATCTCGAATTAGTACCACCTCTAGCCAAACTGTTCTACTACAGTTACACATGGGGATGCACTAGGGAACGTGGAGAAAATGTCCAGCTTTCCAAGACAGTCAAATCCAGCCAATTACGCCCTATAACTCAATGCAGTTATCAGCAGATTGCTGGAAACTGGCGTCAACATTGTTATCACCAAGGTATTTAATTACAAAAAATCTGTTCACCAATGTTCAATTTGTACTTCACCAGAACCAATTGGCTCCAGACCTTATTACAACCTTGACCCAAACCTGAACACAAGAACTGAATTCCAGGGGTGAGGTGAGAGTGACAGCCATTCAAATCAAAGCGACACTTGTGCAAAATGATATCAAAGATCTCTATTAAAATCAAATTCAAATATGAGGTAGGAAGCCAACTCTCCGCTGGTTAGAATTATACCTAGCACAGATGACTCCAGCCAATCATCTGATCCTCAATATTGCTGCAGAGCTTCTCAGAGGAGTGGACTCAGTGCAATCATCTTCAACTGATTCTTTATGATTCTCTCTGTATCATAACGTCAAAAGTCACTACTTTTGTTAATTATTATAAAGCGCACTGATTCATTCGCTACATATAACGTAATGACCAGTCCATGTTACTTTACATCAGGACATGTACAGTATTCAGTCTTGGGATGATAATTGTCAAGCAAAATATGCACCAGATATGTGCCAAGCAATTATAACCTCAAACACAGGAAGAACCAACCACCCGTCTGATGCATCCCACGTTGAATATGCACTGTCATTAGCACCATTGGATACCCAAAGTCAGAATTTTGAGGGCTGCATTGTTTAGAAACTTAACTGACCATGCTGCCTAAAGATTGCAGCTACAAGGCCAGGGCAGGAATTCAGCATCCTGTTGTGAGTGATTCACCTCTTGCCTCCACATTATTGTTCAACATGTACATGGCAAAATCTGGAATGTGAAGGGAAACTCTCTACTTGATGTATTCAAGACAATTAATGCATTACCCCTAATGAATCAGCCGGCTTTACTGACACCCCATGCGTCTGACTAAACAATTACTTGTTACATGGATGGCATTGCTTTTCACTATGTGCATAATCTACAAGGTGCACTGCAGCAACTAGTCTAAGCTTCTTTGGCATCGCCTCCCAAGTGCACAACATCAAGAATGACAAGGGCAACAGGCGCATAGGAAAACTATCACCTCATTCCAAGGCACATACCGTCTAGATTTAGAAATGCATTGTCCTTCCTTCATGATCATTGAATCAAACACATGACATTCATTATTCATCAATAAATCTAGTATGGACTGCCCCCTGTTGGTTCGACATCATATTTTTGCTTGAAACTGATTTCCAATCAAGATATTTAACATTTCGCCAGTTAGTACAAATTGACATTAAATATAAATATTCTGCTAATTGCACTGTAGCCTGAAAATACATGTAATACATTGTGGGGAAACATAATGTAAAATAACATTGGACCAATGATTCAACTCCAATGCCACCCACTCTCTTTAAAATGTAATTTATACAATAGACTATTAAAAAAGATACAATGCCAATGTGCAATACCCATGGTCACATTGATAGGAGCAGTTAATTAAAACTGTGTTGGCATATTCAGTTCATATACACTGTAGTCAAAATAATTCAGAAGCACGATTATTTTCTGAATAGACATATTAATGTCCTGCGATCTTCTCATGTCATAACTGGCATTGGTCTGGTTTCACATTACACTGACAACAAACTTTAGCTTATTTACCTGTTAAATAAGGACTGATAGGTCAATTTAGATACAGTGGCCACAGAAATCTGAAGATTAATTATAAAGCAATACTCCGTTCAGCAAAGCTAACTAAAGAACTTGCTTCATATGTTTCAGGCAACTGTAATCATTTGACAACAAATAGATGCAGAAGGAACCATCTGAGGGTATAAAATTATTGTTAGAATCAGGCGATTGGTACGCATTAGCACAGGTTTATAGTTGACTGTTTCACCTGGTAGCTGAGGTAAACAGTTGAAATGACATTAAATAATAAAGCTGGGGAGCTGTAATCATTTTTTCATAGAAACATAGAATGGCTGAAATGCAGAAGAGACCATTCTGCCCATCTTTTTGTGCTGGCTCCCTGCAAGGATATTGTACCTAATGACTTTCCCCTGTAATCTGGCATTTTGCCTGTTGAAGTAACAATAAAAGTCTCATTGAATTGAATCTTCCTCCACCACACACTCAGACAATGCATTCCAGATCGTAACCACTTGCTGCATAAAGAAGGTTTTCCTCATGCAACCATTGTGGCCTTTGTCAATCACCTTAAATCGACATCTTCTGGTTTTCAGTCCTTCCAAAATTCGGAACAATTTCTCTACATCGACAATGTCCAAGCCCTTCATTATTGCGAATACATGTACCAAATTTCCCCTCAACCTCTCTTCTGCAAGGAGAACAGCCTCATGTCCTGCAATGTATCTGCATAACTGAAGCTCTTCATCCCTGGAAACATTCTGCTCCCTCTCTAATGTCTTTACATCTTTGCTAAAATGTTTGTGCTCAGTAGTCTATGCAGTTCTCCTCTCTGCTTCGCTTGTCTTCTTTAAGACAAGCCTTTGAACCTTCCCCTTTGACCAAGCTTTTGGTAATCACACTTAACATTTCCTTACCTGCCTCGGGTTCGTACTTTGTTTTGCAATGCTCTTTGGGAGGGTTCTTGGACGTTTCATTACTTTAGTGGTGAAATATGAATATACATTGATGTTGTTGAACCACTTTTAAAAATACAAGTTGGAACATCAGTGTTTGTGTGCTCAATGTCCATTTTTATAAAGCCCAGCATCCCTTGTGTTTTATCACTGGCTCTCTGAACCTGCCCTGATGCCTTCAATGGTTTGTTTACATACACCACAAAGCCCTTTTACTTCTGCAGCCCCTTTAGAATCTGGCTGTTTATTTTATATTGCCTTGCCCCGTTCTTTCTACAAAAATAAATCACTTCACACTTCTCTGCTTTAAATTTCATCTGCTACCTGTCCGCCTCTTCCACCAACCTGTCTATATCCTTTTTGAAATTTAACACTATCCTCCTCACAATTTGCAATAATTCTAAGTTTTGTGCCACCCACAAATATTGAAATTGTCCCCCGTATACCAAATTCTAAAACAGTTAATATACATCAAGATGACAAGTGATCTTAACACTGACTCTTGGTGGATGTCTCTGTACACTTCCTCCAGCCCGAGAAACCATCGTTCACCATATTCTCTGTTTCTTGTCACTGAATCGATTTTGTATCCATATTGCTTCTGTCTCGTGCATTCCCTGAGATCTAACTTTGTTCACAAGTCTGTTGTGTGGCACATTATCAAACTTTTATTTCGATGTCCACGTACACCACGTCAACCACGATAGTTGACCTCACTGTTACCTCATCAAAACACTCAGAAAAGTTAGTTAAACATGATTTGCCCTTAACAAGTCAGCATTGGCTTTCCTTAATTAACCTGAAATTGCCCAAGTGACTGTTAATTATGCCCAGAATTATTGTTTCAAGGATCTTTCGCACCCCAGAGGTTTAACTGATTGGCCCATAGTTGCTGAGCTTACACGTACACCCTTTGCAACTAGGGATGTAACACTTGTAATTCTCCAGTCCTCTGGCACCACCCCTGTATCCAAGAAGTATTGTAAAATGATGGCCAGTATCTCTACAAATTCCACTCTTAATTCACTCACTATCAGTGGATTAATCTCATCCGCTCCTGGAGGCTTAGCAACTTTAATTACAACGAGGCGTCCTCTTGTTTATCAATTTAGTCCAATCCATTTTCTCAATTACTTATTGCTTCACCATGACTTGAGAAACATACCTTTCCTTGTCAAAGACAAGTGTAAACTATTCATTTATTACCTCAGCCACGTCTTCTGCCTCCATAAATATTTCCCCTTTTTTGCCCACAATTGCACCCCCATGCCTCGTTCCCCCACAATTTTACCACATACGTGTTAATAGAAGAACGTTGCATTCGCTTTTCTGATAAATGCCAGACCCTTGCTCTCTTTGTTTATCTTACATTTTTCTCTATATTCCTCTATGGGCATTTTATGTTGAGCCTAATTTTCAATTTTATCCACCTGAAATCTGTCAAATGCATCTTTTTTTATCTTACACTCTGTATCTATTTTCATAAAGCATGTTCTAGATTTGTTTGTCTACCTTTTCCTGTCCTGGATATGTATCTTGACCTTATCTGGACGAGTTACTCTTTATAGGCAGGTCAATTTGTGTTACAGGTTTGCCTAAGAATCCTTGATTCCAATTTATCTGGGCCAGATCTATTCTCATCCCATTGCCCATTTCCAATGGTCACTCCTTTGTCAATGCTGCTGTCGGTGCCACATGACTTGAAACCCATTTCTCCCACACCAAGCTTTGAATCACGTATTCAGCTCTCTGATTTCATTTATAACATACCAATTTGTTCGTGGCTGAGGTAATAATGTATAGGTTATTACTTCGGTTGCTCTGCCTTTCAATTTAACCGCTAGTTTCTCACTCTCCTTTAGCAGAACCTCTCTCTTAGTTTTACCATGTCGTTAGCACCCAAGCGCATATATGTGGAACCTTCCTCTCCCAGACCTGGTTGCTCTCCAGTCAGAAGGAGATGCCCTTAACCCTGGCCCTGGGGAACGCAACATAGCTTTCGGGACTCAGGCTTCTGGCTGCAAAGGACAATATGTAACTCCTGAACTATTCTATCACTTACTACAACATCACTTGAATGCACCCCTGCTCCACAGTGCAGTGGTGAGTTTGCTAACCGCCCTGCTCTTCCTGCTCTTGTCTGCAGAAACTGCAAGAACATTGAACCTGTTGAACTATTGCAAGAGCTGAGGCTCCTCCCTTGCTACGTCCCCCAATCTGCCTCACCAAGAGTCACAACTTCATGTCCCTGATCACGGACACAATCAGAAATATCTAGCCTAAGTGGTGTGACTGCCTGCTAGAACAAAGTGTCCAGGTAACTTTCCTGATGCACCAGTATCTGCAGTTTGGACCGCTGTTCACTATCTCTGAAGCAATGATTCTGGAGCTGCGGACACTCACATCCCTCAGATAACAACCTTCACTGCCACCTTTATTGCATTTTATCTAAATAATTCTGCTTAAATTCCGTTAGATAAAAGGCATGTGATGGTCAACTAGGTAAAATCCCCTTCGCTCACAAAAAGGGGCCAGGTTTCTTAAGGATGGCAGTGCATTGGAAAGTATTTTGAACAATTCCTCAATCTTGAGTTCACAGCGAGAGTTGACCCCCCCCCCCCCCCCCCACCCCCAGAATATGTCCTAGCGTAGAATCCATGGGTGAGGCGCCGATACTGTGAGAGCTGTAACAAGCAATCAAACGGATGAAAATCAACAAAGCCTGCGGCCCCGATGGGATTCCAGCTGAGGTCTCCCAAACTGGTGGACCTTTGTTCAGGTCAAGTACCCATGCACTCATCCTCAGAGTCTGGTAGATTGATCAGGGGAACCATTTGCATTTTACTTCAATCGCTCAGATTCGCCACACTGTCAGAACCACAGCGTAGAGGAACAGGGAGCAAGATGGCAGTGTAGGGGAAAAGGCAAAAGGCAGCGTTGAGAACAGAAGAATGTTTGATACCCCTCACAGTGCTGGCAACAGAAATGGCGTAGAGGCTTTAGCAGCAGAAAGTTGCCAAGTTTCATTATAGGGTGAGTTAACTCATTGAACATCATATTGTGAAAATATATAAAATCCTGGTTACACGCTGGCATGCAAATTAGCACATGAGATAAATTAAATGCTAGGGTAACATTTGAAATTCCGACCTTTTATTATGATATTTCTCTCTTATCTCACCTTCCTCTGCCTTCTGCTTACCAGGGTTTGCTACGTTAAAGATGTTATATTAACGGAAGCTTTTGTCATTTCAGAACTGGCCGGATTTGTACCCGGCGTGTATATTCACGCTTAGAGTGCCACTTCAATGTTTCACTTGGCTTGTGTGTGGGAATCCATTCTCCAATCTTCCAGCCTGAGACTTATTTGTGGAAGTCAGGAAGGTGAAGGACTCTCCACCCTAACACTTTCCGCCCCATTATAAAGCCCACCACCGCCCCTCAGTGCAGCATTAAATTCTGCATTTAGCCTCCTTCCCGTAAAGCAAAGAAGAATAAGGGGATAAATAACAGACATGCTTTAAGTTAGGAACTGATTTGGCCCATTAATTACTTCAACAGTGCTTCTGCCACCGAGCTCCAGATTAAAAATGTCCGGTGTCAAGTTCAAAATACCATTCATGTGTCTGTGTTGCAGGGGTCGGGATGTGTTTTCTCTGCCCACTTTGATCTAACATATTAGAAGAGAAGTTGAATGATATTCCTTTTCCTAGAAGGATGGTGAGGAAGAGCGTTCTTCACAACAGGAGGTGCTTGAACATACGAATATAAGAATTAGAGGCAGGAGTAGGCCGTTCTGCCCCACGAGATTTATCCACCATTCATTAAGAGCATGGCTGATCTGATTGTGGCCTCAACTCCACTTCCCTGTCTACCCTGATTCCCTTGTTAATCAAGATGCTATCTAACCCAACTTTAAAAATATTCAATGACCCAACCTCCACCACTCTCCAAGGAAGTCAATTCCAGACTAACGACACTCTGACAGAAAAAAAAAATCTCCTCATCTCTACCTTAATTGGGGAGCCCCTTATATTTTTCAACTGTGTTCATCAGTTTTAGTCCCTCCCCCAAGGCAAAACAAGGCTGAAGCAAAACATAAACTAGAAATGCTTGAGTCAGAGGAAGGCATGGGTTATGTAGAGAGAGAGAATGGGTCGTGGGAACAGGCCTGGATATGAAGGGCCAAGTGGTCTCACTCTGTGTTGGGAATGCCCATAATGTTAGAACCAATCAATGTGCACTCTCAGCTGAGAACAGGAGTGGCCTTTTGAATGCACAGTTTGAATTTTCTCAAATAGCTGGTTGTGTTTGGTAGTCTGAAATTTCTGCTAAGAGAGTTTCAGGGTGGATATAGATGGAAAAAGAGAAACATAATATGAAAAAAGTTGACATGGTAGTAACGTGAGTGGTTTGACATTTGACAGATCAACTCTGTTGCCTATCTGAAAATATAATGACACACATTTAGCAACTATAACTTGAAGGTCAACAGGAGTAGGATTTTCAGCAGAGATTATGCAAAACCAATTTAGTTCCGGGGGAAAAAGAACTTCTCTCAAAGGATTGTGAGTCTTTGGAATTATCTTCCTCAAAAGGTGGTGGAAGCAGAGACTTTGAATATTTTTAAAGGGAGGGGTAGATACATTCTTGGTAAGGAAGAGGGTGAAAAGTTATCAGGGTAGCTGGAAATACGGAGTTGAGGTTGGCAATGTGGGGTCGAGGTTGCAATTAGTTCAGCTATGATCGTATTGAATGACTGAGCAGGCTCGAGGGGCCGAGTTGCTTACTCCTGCTCCTGATTCCTATGTTTGTATGTACTGCAAAGATTTGGCATGTGAGCAAAGTTTTCTTCCTTGAACTAAATTGCTGCTGCCTAATCTGTGCTGAAGATTTATAAGCTGCTGCCAAAGGATCCTTGGTGAGTTTGATGCCTATCAGGTATTTCAGAATTTAAGGAATGCTGTTGTCACCCAAATGATGTATGAGACCAGCGTTGAAGGACAGGTCAAAAATGAACTGCGGTTGGAGGGTGGTTCTATTCGACAGATACATGTTGAGTACATATAATTTCACCTGTACACTGTGAGAATGAGCAACATCAATCTTGCCTAATTTTCACTCTGCTCATGAAGGTAGGATTTGTGTTTTTGGCCTTTAGCTTTCGGGATTGTGATGGCTTTTAACTGGGAAGAAATACTAAATGTAAGATTTATAATTTAAAAAAATATCTATGGGATCTGCAATTATTTTTTAAGGTTGTTGAAAAAGAGTTTTAGAAGAGTGCATCAATTATAAATGGATCACTTGTAATATTCATGTAATACTGGTCCATGTGACTTGGCACAACTTGACTAGGAAAGGAGTACCAATAGGAAGGAAGTTAAGACACAAACCCTGAGGTCAAACACAAAAAGAGCCTCAAGCAGGCGTTGGAGAGTGAAGATGATCAGCACACAGATGCAGACAGAAAGGTAAGAATGAACAGAGACAGAAAAAGGCACATCAAATTCTTCTGAGGAGCAGAAGATATCACTCTCAAGGAGAAGTCACGAGGCACGAGGTTTGTGAGGCAAGCTGTGAATTGGCTAAATAGCTCTAAAACATGGAAAGCTGCATGAATAGTGCAGAGACGCTAAAGAGCTACGTGCTTCCCCAGAAGTAGCCAAGCTGTGAACTGGGTTGTTATTAGTAAGTCGGTTGAAAAGGAAGCCTGGCAATCTACACTACCAGGACCGCCATGAGGGAATGATGTTTCTTAACAGTTTGCCTTGCTAATGACACTCCAAGGTGAAAGCTGTTGTTGGGCAGGTCTCCTAAGAGACATTGCAAGAATAAAAATAATATTGTGGATCTGCATAGATATTTTTGTGAAGGGAATGATGCAGGTGCTTGTGATCCTGTAAGATGTAACTTCGTTGTATTGACTAATGTGAAATTTATCTTTTTACTTGTTGCATTATTTGCCTGTTATTTCATCTTTAATTTACATTTTATTCTGATTTTGTGTTAAAATGAAAGCTGCAAAAAGTGAAGTCTTGTTAGTAATTTCTTTTCAGTGGGTCATTTGGATTTTTGCTTTATTTGGGTTTAGTGTTTCCTTATAGGAATTGTAACAAAAATTTAACATGATGTCTTTTAGGCCCCTTTAAGTCAGTAGCTGTTAACATTTGCTGAACTCACTCCAATACACAAAAAATTATTCAAGTCTTTCACCTGCTAGTGTAGTAACATGGGCCACAGGAGTGTCGACAGAAAACAGTAATATGTGATGTAATTTTTGGAACACAATAATTATAATTGTTCAATGTTACTTTGTATCAGTTTTTACAGTACAGCAAAAGGATTATGATCATGCTCATGTATTAATAACAAACTTTCATTTCTTGCCCATTTTAGCCTCCACAAATTGAGTCACCAGTGAGTTGTACCTGAGCCCCTCCCCTCCCCTGCCACAAGGGAATACTGATGCATTCTGTACATGAACCATCGCCCCTTTAAGGGCACTGCATATTTCACCATCTAAGTAGGCCGGGAATATTTGATTCCAATCCACCCAGGCCAGATTCCTTTCCAGATCATGGAAATTATGCCAGCCAAGTGTATTCCGTGTGCTTCTTTCTTTACCATAGCTTTTTCTAAACCTAATGATGCTATGTTCACTGTTTACCAATTTATCTTCCAGTGCAATGTATTCCAATTGCACTGCATAATGGCTCAGAATTAGATACAATATTGCTGCATTTCTCACTGTCATGGAAACACACTGATCAAGAATGTTCAAACAAAATAACCAGGAATAACTTTTCCCCTTTAGCATTTGTGCTGATAAAACCTCTGTCTATGTTAAGATGAGCCATGTTATACAGGTCATGCATATTTATGTAATGTGTCTGGAAGTCTTACATCCATCCTCTGCCTACTATTTTGTGGCTATAGAACACACCCAGTATCATAATAGCCTCTTCAACCTGATTTCGCAAACAATACTTACATACATGCACTTCAAAATCATCTTGGACTGTCTTACATTTCCTCCCTACCCCTGATTTTGGAATTATTCTTTACACTGATTCCATTTGTTGCAGTTTGCTGTGCACACTGGCACTACTATTTACTCTTTCATTCTGATCTGTAATCCATGACAAAGAAACAAAAACCCTGAATATATCTCCCAGGATTGTTAAACTCAAAACGAACACTATCCACCAGCAGGATGATCTGCACTGAGGTTTTACACAATAATCACAAGTATATTGAACTTCCCAGCTGAGGCTCACACTCACAGCTTCGATCGTTCCAGAAGCTATTCCTTCACGTAGCTCCACCGAGTTGACCAAGTGCCCCAACAGAACCGGTCACATTGATCAGTTCTTACAATATGCTAGAAAGACGCTTTAAGGCCTGGAGTTTAACACATGCTTCGGGATCCCTGACAGTGAATATTAAAGTTGGTCGCGGGCCCACAATTGCCGGTTGTGCCCATTCATTCATCCCCATTGGTAGCAGCCAGATAGCCCAAAGTCTCCAATCAAGAATGGCGGCCAGTCTCCTGAACCTGCTGGCCTCATCAGAGAGCTGTCTACCCAGAATGCTCAGTAACGCCCCCAGGAGAAGTGGTCACGGATGAGGAATTTTGGAAGATGGTAGGGAGATCACTCTGTGGATTTGTTCAGGTTGCTGGGGCTGTTGAACTATCATGTTTCAAATTTCCCTCGACTCAGGAACTCTGCCTTTAGGTTGCTAAATTTTGAATGCTAGTCCGAGACTTAAGCAAATTAATAGAGGGAAATCAAGGGAACATATATCACACTGCATGATATGTTGCCTGCCGGTGCCAGGGTGAGGGACATCTCTGACTGGCTTGAAAGGATTTTGGAGAGGGAGAGGGAGGATCCAATTGTTGTGGTCCATGTCGGGACAAATAACATAGGTAAGACCAGGAAAGAGTACCTGTTTGGGGATTATCAGGAACTAGGAACTAAATTAAAGAACAGGTCCTCAAGGGTTATAATCTTTGGATTACTACCTGAGCCATGTTCAAATTGGCATAGGGACATGAGAATAAGGAAAGTAAACATGTAGCTAAAGGAGTGGTGCAGAAAAGGCGGGTTCCATTTCATGGGGCACTGGCATCAGTAGTGGAATAGGAGGGATCTGTACCACTGGGAAGATCTCCACCTGAACCGACCTGGGTCAATGTTCTAGCGAAAAGGGTAAATAGGGTGGTCAACAGGACTTTAACTGGAAAGTGGAGGGGGGTGGAGGGAAGGGTAAAACTCCAAGATGTATGACTAATGGGGACAAAGTAGTAGGTTAGCATGTTGGCGGGGGGGTGGATTCAACTTCATGGAAAATTATGAAAAAAACTGAAAAGGAAGGAGAGCCCAGGAGAGGCTATTAAATTCTCCAGAACACAAAATAAGATAGAGTGTTTGGAAAGGGTTAGGAATCTAACTTCAAGTACATCAGATAAAGGGATGACAATGAGAAAGGGGATGGGAAATACAGGACTGAAGGTATTGCATCTGAATGCACGCAGCATACAAAATAAGGTAAATGAGCTTGTGGCGCAGATTGAAATTGGCAGGTATGATGTGGTGGGCATTACGGAGACACGGCTGCAAGGGGATCAGGACTGGGAGCTAAATATCCAAGGATATACATCCTATCGAAAAGATAGGCAGTTTGGCAGAGGGGGTGGAGTTGCTTTGTTAGTAAGGAATGAAATTAAAACGATAGCAAGAAATGATGTAAGGTCAGATGATGTAGAATCTGTGTGGGTAGAGTTGAGGAACTGCAAAGTTAAAAAAAAACCATAATGGGAGATATGTACAGGTCTCCAAACAGTAGTCAGGATGTGGAGCACAAGATACACCAGGAGATAGAAAATGTGTGCAAGGAAGGCAAGTTTACAGTGATCATGGGGGATTTCAATATGCAGGTAGACTGGGAAAATCAGGTTGGTAGTGGATCCCAAGAAAATGAATTTGTGGAATGTCTACGAGATGGCTTTTGGAGCTGCTTGTGGTGGAGCCCACTAGGGAACAGGCAATTCGAGATATAGTGATGTGTAATGAGGCAGATTTGATAAGGGAGCTTAAGGTGAAGGAACCCTTAGGAGGAAGTGACCATAATATAATAGAATTTGCCCTGCAATTTGAGAGTAAAAATCTGGAATCAGATGTAAAGATATTATAGTTGAATAAAGGCAACTACAGAGGCATGAGGGAGGAGCTGGCCAGAATTGACTGGGAGATGAGCCTAGCAGGAAAGACAGTGGAACAGCAATGACAGGAGTTTCTGGGAGTAATTTGGGAGAGACAGCAAAAATTCATCTCTAGGAAGAAGAAGCATACCAAAGGGAGGACGAGGCAACCATGGCTGACAAGTGAAGTCAGGGACAGCATAAAAGCTAAAGAGAAAGCATACAATGCAGCGAAGAGCAGTGGGAAACCAGGGGATTGGGAAGCCTACAAAGGCCAACAGAGGACAACTAAAAAAGAAATAAGGAGGGAGTAGATTAAATATGAGGGTAAACTAGGCAGCAATATAAAAGAAGATTGCAAGTTATTTTAGATATATAAAGGGTAAGAGAGAGGCAAAAGTGGACATTGGGCCGCTGGAAAATGACACTGGAGAAGTAGTAGTGGGGACCAAAGAAATGGCGGAGGAACTGAATAGGTACTTTGTGTCAGTCTTCAAGGTGGAAGACATGAGTAACATCCCCAAAGTTCCAGAGAGTCAGGGGGCAGAGGTGAGTATGTGGCCATTACCAAGGAGAAGGTGCTAGGAAAACTGAAAGGTCTGAAGGTGGATAAATCACCAGGACCAGATGGATTACACCCCAGAGTTCTGAAGGAGATAGCTGAGGAGATAGTGCAGGCATTAGTGGTGATCTTTCAGGAATCACTGGAGTCAGGGAGGGTCCCAGAGGACTGGAAAATCGCTAATGTAACCCTCCAGTTTAAGAAAGGAGTGAGGCAAAAGACGGGAAATTACAGGCCAATTAGCCTAACCTTGGTCATTGGTAAGATTTTAGAGTCCATTATTAAGGATGAGATTTCAGAATACTTGGAAATGCATGGTAAAATAGGGCAAAGTCAGCATGGCTTCATCAAGGGGAGGTCATGCCTGACAAATCTGTTAGAATTCTTTGAGGAGGTAACGAGTAGCTTAGACAAAGGAGAACCAATAATTGTTATCTACTTGGACTTCGAGAAGGCCTTTAACAAGGTTCCACACAGGAGGCTGCTCAGTAAGATAAGAGCCCATGGTGTTAGAGGCAAGGTACTAGCATGGATAGATGATTGGCTGTGTGGCAGGAGGCAGAGAGTGGGGATAAGGAGTTCCCTCTCAGAATGGCGGCCGATGACTAGTGGAGTTCTGCAGTGGTCAGTGTTGGGACCAGAACTTTTCACTTTATACATTAATGATTGAGATGAAGGAACTGAGGGCATCCTAGCTAAGTTTGCAGATGATACAAAGATACGTGGAAGGACAGGTAGTATGGAGGAGGTGGGGAGGCTGCAGAAGGATTTGGACAGTTTAGGACAATGGGTAAAGAAGTGGCAGATGGAATACAACGTAGGGAAGTGTGAGGTCAAGCACTTTGGTAGGAAGAATAGAGGCATAGACTATTTTCTAAATGGGGAGAGAATTCAGAAATCTGGAGTGCAAAGGGACTTGGGAGTCCTACTCTAGGATTCTTTTAAGGTTAACTTGCAGGTTGTGTCGGTAGTTAGAAAGGCAAATGCAATGTTGGCATTTATTTTGAGAGAACTAGAATATAAAAGCAGGGATGTGCTGCTGAGGCTTTATAAGGCTTTGGTCAGACCACATTTAGAATATTGTGAGCATTTTTGGGCCCTGTATCTTAGGAAGGATGTGCTGGCCCTGAGATGGTCCAGATGAGGTTCACGAGAATGATCCCAGGAATGAAAGGTTTAACATATGAGGAACATTTGAGGACTCTGGGTCTATACTCGATGGAGTTTAGAAGGATGATGGGGGGGGATCTGATTGAAACTTACAGAATACTGAAAGGCCTGGATAAAGTGGACGTTGGGAAGAACACTTCCATTAGTAGGAGAGACTAGGACCTGAGGGCACAGCCTCAGAGTAAAGGGAAGACCTTTTAGAACGAAGATGAGGAGAAACTTCTTTAGCCGGAGACTGGCGAATCTATGGGATTCATTGCCACAGAAGGCTGTGGAGGCCAGGTCATTGAGTGTATTTGAGACCGAGATGGATGGGTTCTTGATTGGTAAGGGGATCAAGGGTTATGAGGAGAAGGCGGGAGAATGGGGTTGAGAAACTTATCAGCCATGATTGAATGGTGGAGTAGACTCTATGGGCCAAATGGCCTAATTCCTGCTCCTAGGTCTTATGGGAGCCTAACATCAGTTGTCAGGAAATTATTATTACTTGTAATGTTAAACAGGGCAAGTTGAAGCCTGTGAACATTTTTAGCTTTGAGGCAGCCAGCATACAATTGTTTTATTCGTTCATGGGGTGTGGGCATCGCTGGCTAGGCCAGCATTTATTGCCCATCCCTAATTGCCCTTGCTTAGAGTGCATTTCAGAGTCAACCACGTTGCTTTGGGTCTGGAATCACATGTAGCCCAGACCAGTGAACAGCAGATTTCCTTCCCTCAAGGACATTAGTGAACCAGATGGGTTTTTATAACAATCAACAATAATTTCATAGTCATCATTAGACTTTTCAATTCCAGATTTTTACTGAATTTAAATTCCACCATCTGCCGTGGTGGGATTCGAACCCCTTGCCCCAGAGATTTGGGAATTGAAATAGTTTGCACCTGATTAATTGGTGGAACATATTGAAAAGGTGACTGAAGTAGAGGTGAGAAGTCAACCGATGATAATTATATAGACTTCCAGAAGGTAACTGATCAAACTCTTTCAAGTACAAACCCATTTCCTTCTACTTCAGATAAAGTTACATTGTTTTATAGTTTGCCATTGTGAGATTTGAACTCTTGATCATAGGGTTATAAACCCAGTACCATAACCACTTGGCTATTTAGGCCAAGCAAGGTAACTGATCAAGTTGAAGCTCATGGAATTGAAAACAAATTACTGACTGGCTAGGAAATTAGCTAAGTGGCACGAGATGAAGAGCAGTGATAATGGGCAGGTAATTACACTACTTACGTTTGACTGCTGGTGCCCACAAGGATCTGTTTATGAATTCAACTATAAGGTGCATTTATTAATGACTAAATTAATGGGATAGTTAACTATATATTCAAATTCAAAATGTCTTAAAAATAGGCCGCATTGTAAAAAGTGTAGATGGAAGTGTACAATTTCAATGATATATGAATAGAATGAGTGAACAGGCAAAACTGTGGCAAATAGAATTCAATACAGCGCCATGTCATGTCATATTCTTTGGACACAGACAAAAGATAGAACTGGGCACTTTCTAAATAAAATAAAGCTAGAAATCCAAGGGATAGTAAGAGGCTCTTGGGTTCAGGTACACAGATCATTAAAGTTTCATAATGGGTGCAGATATTAATCAAGAAGCCGATTGGATCTGGCCTTTCTATCTAGAGGATTGGAAGACAGGGGGTAGTAATCATTCTTCAGACATAAAAATGCCTCGTTAAATCACACCCAGACACTGGGAATTTTTCTTGGCACCACAAGTTTGGAAGGGTATATTGACCCTGGTTGGATTGCAGTACAGAATGTCGAGTTTAATATCTGGGCAAGGAACGATTGCATTCTCTCAAAGTTAGAAGATTAAGGGGTGATTTTATTGACGTTGTCCAGTTGTGAAAGCACGAAAATTGATCAAATAGAGGGGATATAATTCTTGTTGGATGATCCAAGGCCATGAAGCAGAATCTAAAAAATGGAGGCGAGCCATTCTCCATTCAACTGAGGAATCATTTACATCACGTGAAATTTGGCAGAAATTTGAAACACTGCTTTGGGGAAAAAAGACAATTGATGTCAATCAAAAATAATTCTTAAATCTGACGTTGAGAGATGTCAGTTATCCAAAGTTAGGGAGATCGGAAGTGGGTGTGTGGAGTTTGGTCACAGATCCCGGCTGCAACAGGACTCAGAACTGTTCTGTAGTGAGGCCACTGTGTGCAGCAACAACTCCAACATCACCATCATTGTAACCATGATCATCATCAGCAACTTAAGGATGTTTTTGCAAACTATCCATTCGTTGCTGCTATCATCTCCGCTCTCCCCCCACCCCCCCCCCCCCCCCACCCCCCCTGGTCTTCTTGTCTCCTCCTCCTCTCTCCCTCCTCCAATTTCAAGGCAATTAGACCTCAGGCCTCATGGTGCTACCTCCGGGTGAAATTGGAAAGTGTTGAACAAATTAGTTCAACTGATAGACAGGTAGTAGAAAGAGTTGCAGCCCAGTAATTCCTTTACCTTCCATATATTATTCAAAAAGCAATTTTACAGACTTCTCTGCCTTGTCACTCAGATCGCACCATTCCTGATCTTTGCCTCCTAATTATTCAGGCACAGAGTTTATCTTAATACGCATGTGATAAAGTGCACCAAATTACAGCACAGGAGAGTTTTAAAATGAAATATGATACAAAGACACATAAGGAGTTTGGATCAGATGACCAAAACTCTGGTCTGAGGGGTAGTTTCTGACCGATGTCTTAAAGGAGTAAAGAGAAGCAGGGAGACAGACAGGTTTAGGGAGGCAATACTACAGTTCAGGGCCAATGCAGCTGAACACATGGTCTTCAATAATGGTGTGATCAAAGTTGGGGTTGTTCATTAATTCATAATTAGATGTGTCACATCCCAGGTTGGTGAGGCTGGAAGATACTACAGAGATAGGGATGGACGAGGCACTGCTGTAATTTGTAAACAAGGAGGAGAATGTTGATAGCAATATATTGCTTGACTGGGAGTCAATATGAAGCAGTGTGCACACCTGTGGTAGATTAACAGGATTGGGTCTGGGTTAAGATATGGGCAGCAAAGTTTTGGATGACCTCAAGTTTACAAAGGGTAGAATATGGGATGTACGGTGGAATGGTCAAGCGTTAGCAGCGGATAAGCTTAGACAGGGGCGAGGTGCAGCAATGTCCCAGTGGTGGAAGAGGCTGGCTTTAGTGATGGTATGAATACAGGGTCGGAAGCTCATCCCGGGGTAAAATATGACATAACGATTGTGAACAGAACTAGTTTAGCGTCAGACAATTGCCAGGGAGAAGGGTTGTGCAGGTAGCTCGGGAATGGAGTTTGCAGTGAAGAACGAAAAACAATGGCTTCAGTCTTCCCATTTCTAGCGTAAAAACTTTCCTGCTCAGCCGGCATTGGATGTCGGATACGCAATCTGATCATTGAGCAAGCTCGAACTAAATGATGTCAGCATGCATGCTACACGTGGACTGCCGGGGATGCTGAGAATAGTAGATAGAGAGTAACTGTTCCCTCTCGGAAAAGGATCGAGAACCAGAGGGCACAGATTTAAAGTGATTTGCAAAAGGAGCAAATGACATGTGAGAAAAAGCTTTTCCACACAGAGAGTATTTGTTCCGGTTCGGGTTTGGAATGCACTACGTGGAAGAGTGGTGGAGGCAGGTTCAATCGAGACTTTCAAGAGGACATGAGATGTTTTATTTAAATGGAAAAAATGCACAAGGCTATGGGGAAGGAGCAGGAGAAAGACACTCAGTCATAATGCTCACTCAGAGAGCCACTGCAGACACGATGGGGAGAATGGCCTCCTTCTGCACCGGAACACATCTGTGATTCTGTGAGAAAGTGTTTAGGGAGTTTATTGCACTTCAACCCGAGACAATACCATACCAGGAACAGCCAATGTCGTGTATCAGGTCCCGAAATTGTTCCATCTACAATGGAGAGAATTGCATCGATGAGAGGGTGCAGACTGTGGTGCTAGCCGGTGGTTTGCTGCACTGGCGTCAGGTGCTTTGCTCTTCAATGAACCATGAATTTGAATTTGTTGTACTTGAATGTTTGCTATGCTTAAACGTGGTACTGTACTGTGCAAGGATCCAGGAGAATGCTGTGCCTAGACAGGCTATAGTGCTGTACTGGGATCAGATAGCTTACAGTACATTGAATGTGGTAACATGGCTAAGTGTACTGTGCCAGGACCTGAATGTGTGTTGTTGAAGGATCAGGGAGTGTGCTGTACCGGACGCTAGGAGGCCAATTATCTAGATGCCATAGAAAATGCTGTCACTGATTCCGAGATTGTATTTTCCACCAATATGGCAGTTTTCCAGACTTGTACTGAGTGATTACAGGTTGACGGGAGTAGGGTTTGAGATGGGTTTGGGGGGTGCAGAGGGGGAACGTGGCTATGACATGCTGCACAGTGTGTGGGAATGTGCTGCGTGTTTTACCATGACATAGTGCCGAAAAGTGAACTGTCCCAGGACTGAGGAGTGCAGCCATAAGAAATCCCTTTGATCTGGCTCAGGTTTCTTTTTGGCCTCTTCCAATCGTTCTAACAAAAGATTTATTTGTCACCGAATAAAGTGCAAATGTGTCCCATCGACAATCTGCTTTATTTAATAAGAACAAGTATAATATACAGAACACTGAGTTCATCATATGGTTTGTATGATCAGTAAACATCTGCCTGGAATTATGAACAACATGGAAGAAACAGACTAACGCTTGATGGGTGATTTGATGCAAAAACATTTACTCCTTTCTGTCTCTATCTGTGTCTGTGTCCATGGAGATTAATATCCTCACAGTATTCCCTGTTATCCATCTTCTGTCCTGCTTTCTCCATGGCAAGGTCTCCACCAATCAGAGTCGACTTGCCAACAAATTAGCACCATTTTCTCCTGTAGTATAAATTGTTGTGATCGTTTGAAATTTGGTATTCTTGCATGTGTCCTAATAAGATGAAAAGCCTCAACAATATGTCTTTCTTTTCAGCAAAATTCCTTCTAAGTATTTATCCATGTCCTTTTTGGTAGTTTAAATTGGATCTGCTTCCATCGTCCTTTCAGGCAGCACATTCCACATAAAATAACTCACTGTGTAAACCCAAGATATTTTCCTCACATCACCCCTAGTTCCTCTGCCATTACCTGGAACCTGTATCATCTGATTACCCTTCGCCACTGGAAACTTTTCTTTCATTATTTACTGTCAAACACCTCCATCAAATCTCCACTTACCCACTTCCATTTCCACTAAGGCTCTCCATCCAACGAACGTTATTTTTTCCTGGCACCGTACCAGTATATCTCTTCTGTTCCTTTTCTAAGGATTTTATTCCTTTCCTGAAGATCATCTAGAATTGAACAGAGCTCTGCAGCTTGATCTAACCAGTGTTTTATAGAGGATTAGCATAGCTTCCTTGCATTTTTGTTTAATGCATTTATTAACAAAGATATGATCAGTTATTTGGTGACAGAGAACTTTGGTATTGCTGAAAAAGAGACATTGTATCAAAGCTTTTCGCCTTGCACTCATCAGGATACCTCGCAAGAAATTACCAAACTGTAAGGGGGGAATAACAATTTATACTGCATGCGAAGAGAGTGCCGAATGGTCGGCGAGTAAACTCTGATGGAGGCGTTGTCAAGGGGAATACAGCATGGAACAGTTAACTGCCTAGCCTTCTTCAAATTCAAACCAGGCAGGTCGACGCTGGTCAAGGCATTGTCCTGCAGAATGAACCGGGGAATGACAGTTCCCTCTTCTTTGTTTACTTGAGAAAAGGAGCAAAGTGTGGACATGTTCCTTCTCCCTGCAAAGAGCAGAGATTTTTGTGTGAACGTATGTGGCTTCGAGCATGCGTAAGTGATAATTTCTTGCGAGCTATATTGATGAACGCAAGACGAAAACCTTTGATAGCATATTTCTTTTTTCAGCAATACTAAAGATAGGATTCCATACGCTTTTTAGCACAGCCTTCTAAACGTGTTCAGCCACCTTCAGATATTTCTAAATATATATATATATATATATATACCATGTCTCAAATTTAAAGTTGTACGATTATTTTGTATTGCCTTCCTCTCAAAATGTTAAAGTCTATCATTTCACTGTTCTCTGTTATTAGATTTAATCTGAACGTATCGGCCCACGTTACTAGGCTGTATATGTTCTCCTGAAAGTTTCTTTTTACCATCCTTAATACATCCCTGAGTTTCGTATCACCCGAAAACTTAGAGAACATGCACTCCATATAATTCAAAAAGAGCAGTGGCCCTTATAAGGACATCTATGGAACTTCCCAGAGTTCTAAAAAACAATTGTTTACAACTACTTTCTGTGTTCTATTCCCGGGCTGATTTTGTACCTACATGATCACGCTCGCTTTAATCACATGGTTTTGAATGTCGCCATCAAGTTTGGAATTGGTAATTGGCAAATGCTGTTCTGAAATCCATGTGCATGGTATCAAATGTGCCGTGCTGGTCAACCCTCTTCGTTATTTCCTCAAAGAAATGCGACGAGTTAGTCAAACATGAATCACTTTCAACAAATCCCAAGCAACTTTCACGTATTTGCCCAGACTTGTCGAAAGCGAATTAATCGTGAACTCGAAATCGGTCTCTAAAAGGCTGACTGGCCTGCAGTTGATGTGTTTACCTATCTCCAAATTTTGGAGCACGTGTATTAAATTTGAAACATCCTACGCCTCTTCCATCATTCCATAGAGAAGCGTATAAAAAACTGAGACCAAAGGCTCCCCAATTACGTTACTTCCAGCAGGATTGGAAGATGCACTCCATGCAAAGATAGTCTCTGGCATGGTCACCGTGCAACTAGTGAATTGTCGTAAAAACCCGTCTGGTTCAATAATGCTCTTTACGGAAGGAATTCTTCCGTCGTGACCCGTCAGGGTATATGCGACACCAGACGCATAGCAATGTGTTCGACTCTTTGCTGCTGTCCAGAATTGCTGCAGAAAAGTCGATAAAAGAATCAAACCGGAAGAATTACTTGGATTCGGCTTCGGCACAAAACGACAAAGGCACACACTTTCCAATCTACACTGTAAAGTATTCTTCAGGAAATGCTTCATAGCTTGTGCCAAAACTCGGGAGAACTTACCCACAGAATAGTCAAGCAATAGGCTGAAATAGGCAGCTACTCTGGGTGGGGGACATTCATGTCCATCACAAAAAGTGGCTCTGTAGCCACACTGATGACGAGCTAGCTCAGTCCTGAAGGACAGACCTGCCATACTGGGCCTGTGGCAGCTGCTGAGAGATCTAACGAGAAAGGGAAAAAAATACTTTAAGTCATCCTCATCAATTTACCTGTTGTAGATTCATCTGTGCATGTCAGGCAGGGTAGGAGTGCCAAACATAAAGTTGTTGTGGGGACAAAATCCTGCCTTGGCACTGCGGATGCTGTCCATTGTATTGTGTGGCACTGACACATGCTAAAGAAGATGGATTCAGCACAGCTCTCCAGCTCAATCCTCAATGAAGTGCTGTGGGCCAATACACTGCAACAGAATTGTATTGAAGCACAATTTTCAAGCTCATGTCTTGGCATAGCCCTCATTGTAACATTGACATCAAGCCAGCAAATTAACCATGATTTAATGAGGAAGACAGAAAAGCATGCCAGGAGCTGCACCAGCGAGACCTAAACTGAGCTGCTAACCTGGTGAAGATACAACACTGCGCTACATGCATTTTGAACAGCAGTAGCAAAATGCGATAAACAGAGCTATCAGGAATCAGATCAAGGCTCTGCAGCATCCAATTGCGAATGTTGGTGGACAATGACACAATTAACCAGAGCAGGAGGTTCCACAAATATCCCAGTCTCAATGATGGCAAAGCCCAGCACCATGGTGTGAAAAACATGGCCAAAGCATTCCCTCCCAGACTCAACCAGAATTGCCAAGTAGATAATTCATCCCAGCTTCACAGAAGCCAATCTTAACCAAATTTGATTAACGTCACATGATATCAAGGAATGTTAGAAGGCGCTTGATACAGTAAAGGCTGTGGACCTATTCGACATCCTGGCTATAGTACTGAAGATGTGAGCTTCAGAACTATCCTCACTTCTTGCGAACCTGGTCCAGTACAGCTACAACACTGGAAACTGCTCCACAATGTGGAAAATTGCCCAACCATGTGCTGTCCAGATAAGGCAGAATAAAATCACTCAGGCCAATTACTCCCATGTCAGGATGCTCAGAATCATCAGCGAAGTGTTGGAATGTGTCGTTGACAATGTTTTCAAGCCTCACTTGCCCTGCAGCAACCTCATGACTTATGTGCAGCTTGTATTCTGCCAGGGCTGCTCAGTTATAAAACTCATTACAGCCTTGGTCCAAACATGAACAAAAGAGCTAAACTCTGGAGGTAAGGTGAAAATGCATTGACATCAATGTCCCATTTGAAATAGTGTGGAATTAAGGCATCCTTGCAAAAAAAGAAATCCGTGGGAATCAGGAGGAAAACACTCTGCTGGTAATCATTATCTAGCTCAAAGGAAGAAGGTTGCAGTTGTCAGAGACCAACCAACTTGGCCCCAAATCATCACCACAGGAGTTCCTCATGTTAGTTTTTTAGGCCCAACTACCTTCAGCTGCTTCGTCAATGGCCTTCCCAACATCTAAATGCCAAAAGGGCAGATGTTTGCAGATGATTGCATAATGTTCAGTACCATTCATGCGATTCGTCAGATACTGAAGCACTATGTGCCTCCATGCAGCAAGACCTAAATAATAGTCAGACTTGAACTGATAGGTTTCAAGTGATACTCATGCCTCATAAGTGCCAGGCAATCACCATCTCCAACAAGAGTAAATCTAACTTTCCTCTCCTTGACATTACCCAGGTTTGGAATAGATGAATTCCCCACCATCAGCATTCTGCAGGTTACCATTAAGCAGAAATGTTATTGATTCAGATATATGAATACTGTGGCTACAATAACGGATCAAAGGCTGGATATTCAGTGGTGAGGATCTCTTCTGAGACCCTGAAGCGTATCCACCATCGACAAAGCACAAGCCAGGAGTGTGGTGGAGTTCTCTTAATTTTCTTGCAAGCGTGCAGCTCCAACAAGAGTCAAGAAGCTCGACAGCATCTAATTAAAGCAACCCCCTGGATTGGCACCCCATCCACCACCTTACGCATGGTACAAAATTTCAGCAGTGTGTATGATCTACAAGATGCAATGCAGCAACTCACCAAGGCTCCTTTGATGAAGCATTCCAAATTTCCACCTCTACTACCTAGAGGGTCAAGGGCAGCAGACATGTGGGAAATTCGTAACCTTCAAATTACCCTACAAGCCACATGTTATCTTGACTTGCAACTATATCACCATTCCTTCACAGTGGCCTGGTCAAACACCTGGAGTTCCCTTCCAAACAACACTGTTTGTGCATCCATACCAGATGGACTTCAGTGATTCCAGAAGGTGGCTCACCACCACCTGAACAACGTCATTTAGTGATGGGCAAGAAATCTGGTCTTGCTAGTGACACTCACATCCAGGAATGAATAAATAAACTTAACTGCATTTTTTTTATAAATTGAGGCCTTTCACGCTTTCAAATGCATCCACCTTATCTATTTTTGTCCCATCCAATATCGCCAATGACTCCTTCATTAGAATCACCTTCTCTATGCAAAGTACAAATGCTCTCTGCCTCCACAAGAATATTTCTATGTTGGCATCCAATTGGATGCATTCTTCCTTTAACTACATTTGTGATCATTTATATTTTTAAAAAAACAAAAACATGAAAAATATGTTTTTTCAAATGTTAGGAGATAATTTAATGCTTTGCCTTTGTATTCATTTTCATTTGATCTCCTCTGTAGTTTTCAACATAACCATGCAAAGAATTTGAGAACAAAGAAAACTGCGGATGCTGGAAATCTAAAACAAAAACAGAATTACCTGGAAAAACTCAGTAGGTCTGGCAGCATCGGCGGAGGAGAAAAGAGTTGACGTTTCGAGTCCTCATGACCCTTCGACAGAACTTGATTTCGAGTCCAGGAAAGAGTTGAAATATAAGCTGGTTTAAGGTGTGTGGGGGGGGGGGGTGGGGGAAGGAGAGAGAGAGAGAGAGACAGAGGTGCTTGTGTAGACAAACAAGCAGTGATAGAAGCAGATCATCAAAAGATGTCAGTAACAATGGTACAAAAAGAACACATAGGTGTTAAAGTTAAAGTTGGTGATATTATCTAAACGAATGTGCTAATTAAGAATGGATGGTAGGGCACTCAAGGTACAGCTCTAGTGGGGGTGGGGGGAGCATAAAGGATTTTAAAATATTTAAAAATAATGGAAATAGGTGGGAAAAGAAAAATCTATAAAATTTATAGGGAAAAAAAAAAACAACTCATCGACACCAACACCCATCTAGGACCCTCCACCCCAGCCTGTCCCTCCGTCCCCACCCCATCTTCCAATCCCAGCCCCAGCCGTGTATTCACTATACCCCCTGACCTTCCCCTCTCCGATGCTGAACGTTCAGTGCTCAGCAAAGGACTTAGTTTCATACCCTTACGCCCTCACCTCAATGAATTTCGGGCTCGGCATGATGCTGAACTCTTCTTTCGCCGTCTTCGTCTCCGGGCTCACTTCTTTGGGCAGGAGTCCTCTCCCAGTTCAACAGATCCTTTTACCCATCTCCAATATTCTCCCTCCACCTGGACCCCTCCCTCTGGATTCTTACCTTCTCTTGATCTTTTCATTGAGAACTGTCGGCGCGACATTAGTCGTCTCAATTTCTCTGCTCCTCTCACCCATTCTAACCTGTCTCTCTCTGAACTTACTGCACTCCATTCTCTCAGGTCCAACCCTGACATTGTCATCAAACCCGCTGACAAGGGTGGTGCTGTTGTTGTCTGGCGCACTGACCTCTACCTCGCGGAGGCTGAGCGTCAACTCGCAGACACTTCCTCCTACCTCTCCCTGGACCATGACCCCACCACTGAACATCAAGCCATTGTTTCCAGGACTGTCACTGACCTCATCTCCTCTGGGGATCTCCCTCCCACAGCTTCCAACCTGATAGTCGCCCAACCTCGGACGGCCCGCTTCTATCTCCTACCCAAAATCCACAAACAGAACTGCCCTGGTAGACCGATCGTCTCAGCTTGCTCCTGCCCCACAGAACTCATTTCTCGTTATCTTGACTCCCTTCTCTCTCCCCTTGTCCAGTCCCTTCCCACCTACATCCGTGATTCCTCTGACACCTTACGTCACATCAACAATTTCCAGTTCCCTGGCTCCAACCGCTTCCTCTTCACCATGGACGTCCAATCCCTCTACACCTCCATCCCCCACCAGGATGGTCTGAGGTCCCTTAGCTTCTTCCTCGAACAGAGGCCCGAACAATCCCCATCCACCACTACTCTCCTCCGTCTGGCTGAACTTGTTCTCACGTTGAACAATTTCTCCTTCAACTCCTCTCACTTTCTCCAAATAAAAGGTGTGGCTATGGGTACCCGCATGGGCCCCAGCTATGCCTGTCTCTTTATGGGATATGTGGAACATTCCTTGTTGCAGTCCTACCCCGGCCCCCTTCCACAACTTTTTCTCCGGTACATCGATGATTACTTCGGTGCTGCTTCATGCTCTCGTCGGGACTTGGAAAAATTTATTAATTTTGCTTCCAATCTCCACCCCTCCATCATTTTCACGTGGTCCATCTCTGACACTTCCCTTCCCTTCCTTGACCTCTCTGTCTCAATCTCTGGTGATAGACTGTCCACCAATATCCACTACAAACCCACCGACTCCCACAGCTACCTCGACTACAGCTCCTCACACCCCGCTTCCTGTAAGGACTCCATCCCATTCTCCCAGTTCCTTCGCCTTCGTCGCATCTGTTCCGATGATGCTACCTTCAAAAACGGTTCCTCTGACATGTCCTCCTTCTTCCTTAACCGAGGTTTTCCACCCACGGTCGTTGACAGGGCCCTCAACCGTGTCCGGCCCATCTCCCGCGCATCCGCCCTCACGCCTTCTCCTCCCTCCCAGAAACATGATAGGGTCCCCCTTGTCCTCACTTATCACCCCACCAGCCTCCGCATTCAAAGGATCATCCTCCGCCATTTCCGCCAACTCCAGCATGATGCCACCACCAAACACATCTTCCCTTCACCCCCCTTATCGGCATTCCGTAGAGATCGCTCCCTCCGGGACACCCTGGTCCACTCCTCCATCACCCCCTACTCCTCAACCCCCTCCTATGGCACCACCCCATGCCCACGCAAAAGATGTAACACCTGCCCCTTCACTTCCTCTCTCCTCACCGTCCAAGGGCCCAAACATTCCTTTCAAGTGAAGCAGCATTTCACTTGCATTTCCCCCAACTTAGTCTACTGCATTCGTTGCTCCCAATGTGGTCTCCTCTACATTGGAGAGACCAAACGTAAACTGGGCGACCGCTTTGCAGAACACCTGCGGTCTGTCCGCAAGAATGACCCAAACCTCCCTGTGGCTTGCCATTTTAACACTCCACCCTGCTCTCTTGCCCACATGTCTGTCCTTGGCTTACTGCATTGTTCCAGTGAAGCCCAACGCAAACTGGAGGAACAACACCTCATCTTCCGACTAGGCACCTTACAGCCTTCCGGTCTGAATATTGAATTCAATAACTTTAGGTCGTGAGCTCCCCCTCCCCCATCCCCACCCCCTTTCTGTTTCCCCCTTTTTTCCCCCTTTTTTTTCCCTATAAATTTTATAGATTTTTCTTTTCCCACCTATTTCCATTATTTTTAAATATTTTAAAATCCTTTATGCTCCCCCCCACCCCCACTAGAGCTGTACCTTGAGTGCCCTACCATCCATTCTTAATTAGCACATTCGTTTAGATAATATCACCAACTTTAACTTTAACACCTATGTGTTCTTTTTGTACCATTGTTACTGACATCTTTTGATGATCTGCTTCTATCACTGCTTGTTTGTCTACACAAGCACCTCTGTCTCTCTCTCTCTCTCTCCTTCCCCCACCCCCCCCCCCCACACACCTTAAACCAGCTTATATTTCAACTCTTTCCTGGACTCGAAATCAAGTTCTGTCGAAGGGTCATGAGGACTCGAAACGTCAACTCTTTTCTCCTCCGCCGATGCTGCCAGACCTACTGAGTTTTTCCAGGTAATTCTGTTTTTGTCAAAGAATTTGAGAGTTCATGTCGTCAGATTAGTTTGGCCATCATTGTGAGCAGATATTTCATGCCATTCCTGAACTCTTTTCTGAACTGACTCTGCGTAACTGCATAAATAAAAGTGTTCGTGCAGCAACTCAGGAGCTGGAGCATGAAGCCAATTTCAGGTACAAATGTAGGAAGATTAGCTGAATATCCCAAGTAATCCAACCGTCTCAACATAGAACATGACATAAACACCGCCCATAACAGTACAAAATTCCCTGATATTAGAAACAGTAACATCATAGATTTCCTTCGCTTCCCCAATTCTGGGTCACTGGAAATCTCTCCACTGCTCCGACTCCGAAGTCTCATGCGGGACCTGCTGGCTACTAAAATGTTTCTGACCGTCAATGCATTTAACAATAGAATCAAAACAAATGGAATGAATGGTGTAAAAATGTAATGCATAAATTCAATGACAGCCCAGGCCAGCGACTGCGATGCATTATGGAACACAAAGCAAAACCAGGGCGTGTTTGAAAGCCAATATTTATCTGTATATAGAAAATACCAGAATACATTCTTCAAACAGCTCAGTGCAGTCACCATTCCAATAGCCAGTGCTGCTGTTTTCTCAGTGCAATATTTAGTTTTTAGCTTCTGACAACTAATGGCTAAAAATCTATCAAAAGTAAAAGTGACAGTGAACCAGACAGAACAGTCCGTGACAGCATAAAGCACAACAGCATGTATATTACAAACTCTAATGTACAGCATAAAAGTAAATTGCTCTCGATAAGCAATGGGAATATGTCTTAGGATCAGGTCAATGATAACAATCAGTAGATCTGCAACTGCCATGGCCACCAGGTAGAGAGTCACACATTTGGAGAGGCCACACTTCCCCCAAGACAGGGTTGCAATCGTCAGCATATTGACTGCATGCAAGAGGAAAATAATAAAATTATCCAGCAGACAACAGTTATTAATAGCATTTTTGTGCATTTCTGGTTAAATAATAGAGTTGACTGTGAAATATGCACATTAACATTCTTCATAATAAACTAAAATTCATCAAGAAATCTGCAGCTTGACTTTACAGTGATAAGTCCAATGATTCTGTCTGTGACAGGGTTTCCTGTTGAAAGGGTTGGTATTCAAGCAATCAGTTGTAAATGGTGTACAATTGATCCAATGGTTTGGAATATCTCATGGCCAAAAACGGAAACTGATTTTAGTTTAATAAAAAATCCAAGTCAGGAGTTGTGAGTCATATTTATCTACAAACAATGATAGGTCATTTAACCTCTTAGGATCTCATAATATTCAATTAGGTCATGAGAGATCTAAAGCCATAATCAATTTATCTGTTTTTGTTTTGTAGTCCTTAATAGTCTTGCTCATGAAAAATGTAGCAGTTGCATTGTTGCCATTTTCAGTTCACCCATCTCTACAGCTTTTGTTCAGAGATGCATCAAAAATTCCTCTAGCCCTTGTGTGAGGAAGCGCTGTGGGCACCACACCAGAAAAACGTGGCTCTAATTCGAAAGCTATGCTCCTTTGCTATGGACCCTGCCACCACTTTAAAGTTACATTTTACTTTACAAAATCAACCATTTAATCAGCTGAAATACCAATGCATCAATTAAATTATCCCTTCATCTTGAAAATTCAGTGGACTATAACCTTATCTATGTATCTTATTTATTGATGTCATACAATTTAGCTCATGTATCATTCTTGAAAATCTGTGCTGCATCCTTCCCTGAGGCGCACCACCAGGAACTGAATGTAGTTCAACAGATTGGGTCGAAGTGGTGTTCTGTTCTGCTGTAACTTAGGTTCACTTTTTCTGTATTTCAGCTCCATGCAAATAATGGCCAGCTCTCCATTAGCCCCGTCATTTATTTACATCTAAATCAGTAGGAGAAGAAAACGTTTCCAGGTTTCATTTGCATTGCATCTAAGTTAGTTGTTGTTGAATAATATTGACCTTAACATTCTGAGATAGTGAGGTGAAAGAGTTCTGGCGGTAGAAAGAATGGAGGAATAGATGGGACCCTCTGAATCAGATGGTGAACTGACTGCTGCTCCCGTCACATTCTGAGATCCACACTCAGTGCTGTGCGCCGCCAAATGAAATTATATAGATTTTTCTTTTCCCACCTATTTCCATTATTTTTAAATATTTTTAAATCTTTTATACTCCCCCCAACCCCACTAGAGCTATACCTTGAGTGCCCTACCATCCATTCTTAATTAGCACATTCATTTAGATAATATCACCAACTTCAACACCTATGTGTTCTTTTGTTCTTTTGTCTGTGACATCTTTTGATGATCTGCTTCTATCACTGCTTGCTTGTCCCTACAACCACACCACCCCCCTCCACTTCTCTCCCCCCACCTCCCCCCACCCCCCTCCACCGCCACACACACACCTTATACCAACTTATATTTCACCCCTTCCTTGGATTCACCTAGTTCTGTTGAAGGGTCATGAGGACTCGAAACGTCAACTCTTTTCTTCTCCGCTGATGCTGCCAGACCTGCTGAGTTTTTCCAGGTAATTCTGTTTTGTTTTGGATTTCCAGCATCCGCAGTTTTTTGGTTTTATCTCAGTGAACTGACAGCACCCATTTGTGCTGCTCATACTTTGACTATGGGCACATGCTCAAGATATTAAACACTTCTGGAAATTGTCTCAATGTAAACCTTCTCATCCAATTTCTGTAATGATTGTTTTTCCACTTTTCTGAACAGGGCCAAAACATTATAAACTGTATCCTTATTTCCCCTGGATATTTTAAGTGAGATCCAATCTGATCCACTGCTCCTGGTTTCTCACTGGTCAATCACTGGATGAGCAGCATACTCCTGCAATTCCATGCTCGGAAGTTTGATATTCACAATTAAGTGGGAATTCAAGAATGAAAATTAAAGCTTTCAATGCAGGCACGGAATAATAATAAACAGTGACTCACTCTTAAAATTCGAAAATAACTATACAAAAATAGTGTCGGGAATGTGAAACCGTATTTGGCAGGAATATGTACAATTGAACCAGGTTGCATCATTGTTCGCATACAAATTAAACGAGAGAAAGCATAGAACCAAAGGCATAGATGCAAAGAAGGAGAGGGGGAAAAAAGGGGGAAAAACGGGGGGTGGGGGAAAGAGAAACAGAAAGAAAGACAGAACTCACATTTATATCCTATTTCACAACCCCTTACAAAATCAATCTACAATAAATGACATTATTTTCACCTGCAGTCCCTGTTGTTATGTTGGGGACATGAAAAAGTAAAGAGCAGGAGGCACCAATTAAATCCCATACTCTGCAAAACTCCAGTTCCTGAAGTAACCTACCTGGGACACTGACTGCAGCCAATACTGGATAGTAAATTTTTTGTATATCTTCCAGCGCCCATAGAATCCTGAGCTTAACCAGGAAAGGAAGGGACATTTTCACCCAGTCTGTAAGAATTGATGATTCGCTTGTCCTGATGCTGGGGGCAATTCTTCAATTGATGCATTGGAAATATTTCTCCTTATTTATAGGAGAGAGAATCCATCAGGTCAGAAAACTGGTTCCCATGGTGGCTGTGCTTATTTACAGTCACTGAACAAACAGATAAAGTCAACACCTTTCACTCCAAAACTTAAAGATAGTCGCAGATCTTTCAATCAGATAACGACAAGGAGACCAAGGGTAAATGCTCCACCTTCATTCATTCAACATTCCTATAATCCCAATAAGAATTTCCATGGATGTCTTTTCTTAATAAAATTATGAATGAGACGCTGACTTCCTTTAACATCAAATTTAACATAGGCAATAAATGTCCTCTCTTTTAGAGGGGCAACAGCTGGTATAAGAGTTAAGCAAAAGCAAAACATATGAACCTTATTACTTTAAATAACAATTATATTCCCAGTATTCACCATACCTTCCAGTCCCTGAGGAGTACTTTCTGCAAATGTTGCCTAATCTCCTGACTGTTTCCAGCATTGTTTGCTTTCATTTCAGAGCTACAGCACTCAAGGCATTTTGCTTTTACATTAGCAATCAATAAAGCATGGCCTGACCACTTATTCTGGCAGAGGCTAATTCAGTGTCCTTGAGAAAGAGTATTTGTGATTTGTCAACAACTTAAAACAAAAGGATTTATATTTCTGTTCAATTACCAGGCTGAGATATTTGAGCTGACCAATTAAGTGTTTGTACTTCACCACAGCACTGATCATTGTGGATCTTGAATGATGGAGATTCTTTGACAAGCCTGACTCACTTATAGCAAATTATGAAGTGATGGTATTGATTTCCTGAGCACAACAGAGTGAGGACTATAGAAATCACCCTGGTGAGTAAGGACATTTTAACTGTGATAAAAAGGGTTGCTGGAAAATAGCTGCACCTGCTGAATTTTGGGGTAGCAGAAACCCAGAACTGATATTCGATACACTTCCCCCAGCCAAAACCAGATGAAGAATTGGATAAACCAATTGCATTACTGATTCTCAGGAATTGACTGGAGAATGAACTCACTCGGGTTTAGTTTTCAGCAAAACCAGCAAAGAACATGCCAACATATCCAGACCCATAATGAGGGAACTTTTCAGGAGGTTATTGATAAGGTCTCTCACAAGAGGTTAGTAAATAAAATTAGAGCACATGGGATTGGGGGAAACATATTAGTATGGATTGAGAATTGGTTATCAGACAGAAAGCAGAGAGTAGGAATAAATGGATTATTCTCAGGATGGCAGGCTATTACTAGTGGATAACCAGAAGGATTCATGATCGGTCCACAGCTGTTCACAATGTATGTAAATGATTTGGATGTGGGGATGAATTGTAATATTTTCAAATTTGCTGATGACACCAAACTGGTTAAGAATGTAATTTGTATGTATGATGCAAGGAGCCTTCAAGAGGACTTCGAAAGGCAAAGTGAATGGGCTAGAACATGGCAGATGGAATATAATATGAATAAGTGTGAAGTTATTCACTTTGACAGAAAAAAAACAGAAAGGCAGAGTATTTCTTAAATGGTGAGAGGTTTGGAAGTGCTGGTGTCCAAAGGGACCAAGGTCTCCTTGTTCATGAGTCGCTAAAACCGACCATGCCGGTACAGCAAGCAATGAGGAAGCTAAATGCTTTGCTGGCTTTCATGTGAGGGGATTTGAATACAGGAGTAAGGATGGGTGGAATTTGCCCGCTGGTGGCGGGTGTGCTGGCTGATTTGCTTCATGACGGTGTGAAAGCAGATCTCAACCGTCCACTCAGCCCACCACATTTCCTGCCATTGGTCAGCGGGGAGCTAACTGTAATATATTAGCATATAATTAAAAAGCTATCCCACAGCTTGTCTGTTGTTTACAGTCCTCAAGGGCAACGGGGCTGGTGGCAACTGATGCCTGGCCCCGCATGCGACTGCTGAGGGCTGGGGGGGGTCTGGCGGCAAGTGCTGGCCAGCCTCAGAGCAACTGCTGAGGGGTGGGGGCGTGGTCAAGTGATGCCCTGGCACTGCATCCCCTGCACAGGCAAGCAAAGTAAAGTGGATAATGGGGATCCTGTAGATGTAGTATATCTGGACTTCCAGAAGGCCTTTGATAAGGTTCCGCACAAAAGATTCATAGACAAGATAAGATCACACGGAGTTAGAGGTAATATATTAGCTTGGATAAAGGATTGGCTAACCAACAGAAAGCAGAGAATGGGGATAAATGGGTCTTTTGCTGGATGGCAAGCTGCAAGTAGTGGGGTGCCATGGGGTTTTGACCTTGTGCCCCAACTACTTATAATCTATATTAATGACTTGGATTCAGGGATAGAAGGTACTAAAGCTAAGTTTGCAGATGACACCAAAACAGGTGGGAAAGTAAGTTCCAATGAAGAAATAAGAAATTTACAAATGGATATGGACAAGTTAGGTGAATGGGCCCAAGTTCGGCAGATGGAGTTTAACGTGGATAAATGTGAGGTTGTCCATTTTGGTCAGAAGAATAAAAAGATGACTTATTAAATAAGTGGAGAGAAAACTTCAGAATGATTCAGTGCAGAGGGATCTGGGTGTCCTCGTGCATGAATCGCTGAAAGCAAGTATGTAGGTACGACAGGTAATAAGGATGACAAATGGAATTTTGGCATATATTGCTAAAGGAATAGAGCTCAAAAATAAAGAAGTGTTGTTGCAACTGTACAAGGCATTGGTGGGACCGCACCTGGAGTACTGTGCACAGTTTTGGTCCCTTTACTTGAGGAAGGATGTAGTTGCACTGGAGGTGGTTCAGAGGAGGTTCACTAGATTGATTCCAGAGATGCAGGACTTGTCTTATGAGGGCACATTGAACAGTTTAGGCCTATACTCACTAGAGTTTAGAAGGATGAGAGGAGATTAAATTGAGATATAGAAGATGCTAAAGGGGAGACAAAGTAGATGTGGAGTGGATGTTTCCCTTTCTGGGACATTCTCAAAAGAGAGGTCATAGTTTTTGGCTAAGGGGGGGTAGATTTATATCAGAGATGAGGAGGAATTACTTTTCTCAAACAGTCGTGAATCTGTGGAATTCACTACCTCAGAGTGCTGTGGAGGCATAAATTTAAGGAGGTGATAGATTTTTAATTAGCAATGGATTGAAAGGTTATGGGGAGAGGACGGGAAATTGGAGTTGAGGTTGAAATGAGATCAGCCATGATCGTAATGAATGGCGGGGCAGACTCGAGGGGCTGAATTGCATCCTCCTGCTCCTTGTTCTTATGTTCTTCTGTAATTGATGTGGGGGGCAGTGTAAGTGAGGGGAATGGCCACGCATTAGGGACACCTCTGCAAACTGACCATGTCTCTGCAACCAAGAGAGATCAGGCACAGCCACAGTGATATGAATGGGGTCAGACACTTGCCTGCCCACCCATGCAAGCAACACAAGAGGCACCAAAGGACCACCAAGTGCTCCATACCTTACCCCAACCCCACCCACCCCCACCTGCCCCCCTCCCCCTCCCCCTGCCACAGATTTCAAGTCTGCCACCACATTATTGGACCACGGAGCAGTCGGACCGCTTACGTTGTGCAATCTCCTCACCAACACTGGCCATGTAGCAGTCACTGCTGGATGTGCTCACAGCCCCTTGCAGTCCCAGCATCCTGGTTTGGACCAGTGTCCCCCATGTCACAGGTTGACAGGACAGCCATGCAACACACTCATCTCTGGCTATCTGAGAGGTGAACAGCATGCTCCAGGAAGCATTAAGGTGTGGTCACATAGGGCCAGGAAAGCAGGGAAGGTTATAAGTTCTGATAACCACTTCTCTCTCTCTCTCTTTCATGCTACAGGAGGACCATGTCAGGATCATGGTGACCTAGCTGTATGTCAGATAATTACAGAGACCAGAGAAGACGGAGGAGAGAGCGACTGAGACACCTGTATGTGCAAAGACATGAGCAGCAACGTCATGAAGGAAGGGCTGTGGGGTCTCCTGCACATGATGCCCAGGAGTGACAGTGAGCCGTGGCTGGTTGTGCCTAGCGACACCCAGGGTCTATAGACGCTGCATGCCATTCCTGCAAATGACTGAAAGCCAGTGTCACCGATGACTGTGCATGTCTAGGGACCTGATGCCTCAAATCTGCCACTTACTGCAGGACTTGGCGCCAAGGGGACATTGGGGGCATCCACTGCCATTGGCTGTGAAAGTGACTGTGGCGCTCAATTTCCTTTCAGGGCTCCTCTGTGGGATTTCACAATCCATCACCCACAAATGCAACCATAGGATCAGGGATGCCATCTTCTCCATGGCACACAACATTGTGCATTTTGTCCGGGACCGGGACAGCCAGGATGCAAGGGCCATTGGATTCTCCCTGATCTCGGTGTTCCCACAGGAGCAGGGTGAGATTGACTGCATGCATGTGGCACTCAGATCTCCATTGCTACACTCAGTGGACTTCATCAACTGCAAGGGCTTCCATTCACTGACAACCAGAAATGCATCCTGCAGGTATGCGCATGGTTTCCAGAGGGTGTGTACAACACCTACACCCTGAGTCACTCAGAGGCCCTTGTTGTCTTCCAGGGTCCACAGAAGCTGCATGGATGGCTCTCAGGGACAAGGGATACCTGCAGAGGCCGTGGCTGATGATAATTGTGCGGCAGCCTGAGACAGCAGCAGAGCAACACTATAATGAGGCTCACACAGCAACTTGGTGATGTGAACCACTGGGATGCTGAAGATGCGGTTCCGGTGCTTGGGCTGGTCTGGTGGAGCCCTGCAATACAGTCCACAGAGGGTGACACTCATCATCGTCGTCTGCTGCACCCTTTACAGGCGCTCCAACGGGGAGAGGAGTTGGCTGAGGTGGAGATGGAGGATCTGTGTGTCTCCTCAGATGAGGAGGGTGCTGACAGGGATGAGGGTGAGGGGGTGCTCGGTGGTGATGACAGCGGGGATGAGTCTCTCGCACTGGCTGGATGAGGCAAGTGCATTCGGGAAGTCCTCATAGCTGCCAGATTTGTGGAGGATGACGATGACATGAGTGAGGTATCTCCGTAAAACCTTACATCGCAGTTGTGAACGTCTGATTTCTGTCTGATTTGTCTCAGCGCCAATACCCTCTGTGAGAATGCTTCCATCATAGAGATACAGCAGAGGCCCTAATAGTCACTCAATCACAGGAGGACGATGACAACATGCAGTGAGGACACTCCATAGATCTTCACATAGCCTCTGAGAATGTCTGACTCCTGTCTGGTCGAGGGCAGCTCACTTGCACTCCATTTTCAGAGCCATCTCAGAGATGCAGCCATGAAACTTTAGAAGCATGTGATGCTGTGTCCGCCATCAGCACCTCAGCCCTTCAGGAGCTGGTGCACAGCATCACTGGTCACAGATGCTGGTGTGATGGGGGTCAGCCCCACTGTAAAGGTGCTGAGAGCACACAGAGAGAATGAAAGAACTCTGTGGCATCTGCCCACTACATTCTGGCAGCAATGACCAGCACTGCCGAGGTGCAGACATCAGTAATGTTTCCAGGGAGTGTGAGACTGGACCATCACTGTGGTCTGAAGGCTGCACGGAGCACAGGGAAGAGGCCCTGGACTGAGACACTTGCCTTTTATCTTGTGCAGAAAGGTTTCATATCTGAGTGACAAGAACACAGGTCATCAGAACCAGGAGCCATAGGCAGGGAGACATTCTTGGGAGTTTATTGACAATAGTGAACAGTATGTACAAGTGATCAACACCCATGCCCAGGCTGTGCAACTACTTTTATCTAACTTTCCTAACACTGCTACTATGTCTTGGTGCTCCCCCACCATCTACTGCAGAGGTGGAGGCAGCCTTCTGACTGTGATGCCCTGTCTGTGATGACTTTGGCGGGCGCCCTCTGGAGAGCCGAGATTTGGGGAACTCTGGCCTGCTTTTGGGGACCTGCTATGGGGCAGTGGCACCCTCTTCATCCTTTGAAGCTGGATCTATGGAAAATTTGGAAGGGCTGGGCAGTCCCAGAGTCACCTGGTGGATTGTTCCAGAATGTGCAGCTGCTGATCCTCTTCCCTATGGGTGCCCAAGGGCCCCAGGCTGACTTTGTGTGCGGAAGGGGTCACGGGAGTGAGATAAAGTGCCCCAGCACCCTTCTCGCGTATGCACTCAAGGAGGCAAACTATGGCATCAGCGATGGAGTTAAACCCGTGCAGCAGTGACGTCCTGGACCAAGGTCTCCATGGGCGGTCTCCATCCTGCCAGTGTTGACCTCGGTGCATTGCAAGCCGGTGGTATCACCACAGCCTGAAGACAGACAGACTCCTCCATTGTGCCTTGCAATCTGAGGAGTGCAGCGGACATCCCTTCCTGATGTTTCCCAGCTTGCCTTTGCAGTTCCAGCAACTGTGACACGACCGACTCCAGGGGCTCCTCATCTGACTCGGACTCGGCAAATTTCTGGTTTTCACCGGTCCTCTGAATGCCAGGGACCTGGGAAGTACCTACCTCCACCTGATGTGGATCAGAAAGTGCGATGTGCTCACCAGATTATGATCCCGAGGCTACTCTAAAGCTAGGTCCCACCGAGGTGTGTGTCTCTGTGCTGGTGGAGGGTGTGGGTGAGCGCTGTGATGGGACTTCAGGGAGGGTGACTCCAGGTTCCTCTTCAAAGGTTTCTTCAGGGCTTGATTGGAAGCCCTGGGTCATGGACTCTGTCGGCTGTTTGGCAGATGTAAGGGGAGATAATTAGTGCATGGCAGTGGCCCGTGAAAGAGAAGACATCACTCATGGCAGGGTTCTCTGATGGATGTTGCATTGCTAGACCCTCACTTGCGTCTAGACCTCACCGTCAGTACAGGATTGGTCCCGGTGTTCGCCAGCTAGCTGAATGGCTCTGTTTTTGAATTCCGTCGGAACTTTGATCTCCTGCATCCCTCCACCTGTCTGCAACCTTTCCCTCCGGTTGTGAACCAATTTGTCCTGCGTGGATAGAAATAGGGCCAGTGTGTCAGTACTCCTGCCAGTCAGACGTTAAGTGTGCCTGGCCTGTGTGGGTGGTGAGCGGTCCCATGGATGGGATGAGGACAATGACAGTGAATGTGAAAGAGTGAATGCTGATGTCCCTTGCACTGGTAGTGAGTGAGGGCCCTCTGGATGTGTAACGGGTTTGTAAGTTGAGAGTGATGAGAAGAGTGACTTATACCTGGCGGAACGGAGGAGATCATTCATCATCTTGCAGCACTGGGTGACTTTCCTCATCCACAGGGTGTCCGCACTGACCACTGGTGCCACCACCTACCAAAAGGCGTTGGTGATATTGATACCCATCCTGCGGCCTGAGCAGGTGTAGAGCAAATCCTGTCGGGGCTCCACGACATCCAGCAGTCTCTCGAGGGACCCGTCGTTGAAGTGGGGGTGGGAGGGGTGTGGTGCTGCAGTCTTTTTTCCTTTGCTGGCCATGTCTCCAGGGCAGCGGTGGTGAGCTGGTGGCGATGAGCGCTTTGCTAGTGGCTGCCTTTTAAAGATGGTGGCCGGCGTGACGCAACAGGAGCGATGGTGGGCGGGCGAATGAGAGCCCGCCACGGAAACGTCGTGTTTCCCGGGAATACATAAATAATGAGGCAGGTTCGACAAGATAGGGCGTGAAAACCCATCATTTCTGTCAGCGGGTAGGGCTCCATTTTAGATGCCCGCTCCCGCACTTAGTGTAATTCAGAGAAAATTCCAGATGCCTTGCTGAAGTTATATAGGGCTTGCTGAGATTTTACCCAGAATATTGTGCAAGGTTTTGGTTCTCTTATTTAAGGAAGGATATATTTGCAATAGAAGGAGTGCAATGAAGATTCATCAAGTTAATCCCTGCTATGGGTGGGGATTGTCATATGAGGGGTCATTGAGGAGACTAGGTCTGTATTTCCTAGAATTCCAAAGAATGAGGGGTGACCTCTTTGAAAGTTACAAAATTATTACAGGGTGTGAGAGGGTGGATCTTTCCCTTGGTTGATGAGTCTAGAACAAGGAGACAATCTCAGGATAAGCGGTAGGCCATTTATTGCTGAGATGAGGTCTTTTTAAGTTCCCCTCACAGCTTATGTCCCATCTAGCCTTGTATCATCAGCAAGCCTAGATACAATACTCTCAGGGTGAGATTTGCCAGACCCACCCACTCACCGGGATCGTCTGGTCCCGCTCAAAGTCAATGGGCTTTTGGCTGGACCGCCAAATCTCCTGCGGTGGGTTCCACCAGGATGAGGCCAGAAAATCTACGTCTATATAGATTGTAAACAGCTGTACCCCAGCACCGATCCTTGTGGAGTTCTGTCATTTACAGACTGCCAACTTGAAAATGCCCCATTTCTCCCTACTCTTTGCTTCATGCCCATTAGCCAATCCATGCTAATATATGACCCCATCTCCATCTATTGCACACTATCCTTTTCTTTGGTGCCTCATCAAACATCTTTTGGTAATCCACGTAAATGAAATCCATTGGTCTCATTTTATCTGCCAGTAGTTCCATCCTCAAAACACCAGTAAAACTGACAAACGCAACTTCCCCTTTCATAAAACCATGCTGACTTTGTCTGATCATGGTTTTCCAGGTGCACTGTCAACATTTCCTTCATAAACTCCCGACGACTGAGGTGAGGCTAACTAATCTGTAGTTCCCCTTTCCTCTCTTCTCTCAGCCAAAGACTCAACCATGCAATATTACAGTGGATAGAGATAGAGCTCTTAGGGAATCGGAACACAGCTGAATCAGTTACAAGGGGCACTGCGCAATGAGGACAGAAAGCCCATTAACCAAACGAACCCAAATCAATCATTTGGCAAATGCTGGAAGGGTCAGTGTTTTGTAATTAGTGTTATAAGTTGTCAAGGCTTGTGGAGGAGCTGCAAGTGGTTTTGTTTGGGGGATGGTCCAATACTAACCAAACCCCAGATATAGTTAAATTTTGGAGCATAACTAGAGTTAAATTACATGTTTACTAAGCTGAAGAGTCAATGCCCAGTGGAATATCTCCCAGAAAAATGAGATTCTACCATTTACACAGCAGAACGAGCGGGGGTACCAGTAACGTTTGTGCTATCATCTCCCTACTGGCAACTTGAGCTTTTACTCAATTTTATTCAATGTGCTAATGTTCTGCTTAAAAAATAATGCAAGATTATGTTGACAAATACAGAGGAGATTAAACAAAAATGAATATGGAGGAAAAGCAACTGATTACCTGCTAACATTTGAGAAAACATATTTTTTGGTGTTTTTGTTTTAAATAAAATATAAACGATCACAAATGTAGTGAAAGGAAGAATGAATTCGATTGGATGCCAATATAGAAGTAGCCTTGTGGAGGCAGAAAGCATGAGTACTTTGCATAGAGAAGGTGGTTTTGATGAAAGAGTCGTTGGCGACATTGGATGGGACAAAAATAGGTAATGCGCATTTGAAAGCGTGAAAGGCTTCAATTTATAAAAATTGTACAGTTAAGTTTATTTATCCACTCCTGGATGTGAGTGACACTAGCAAGACCAGAATTTCTTGCCCATCACTGAATGACCTTGTTAAGGTGGTGGTGAGCCACTTTCTGGAATTACTGAAGTCCATCTGGTATGGATGCACATACAGTGTTGTTTGGAAGGCAACTCCAGGTGTTTGACCAGGCCCCTGTGAAGGAATGGTGATATATTCGCAAGTCAAGATGGTATGTGGATTGGAGGGGAATTTGCAAGCTACGGATTTCCCAAATGCCTGCAGCCCTTCACCCTCTAGGTAGTAGAGGTGGCAATTTGGAATGCTTCATCGAAGGAGCCTTGGTTACTTGCTGCTTGTAGATGGTACGTACTGCTGAAACTGTGTGCCGTTGGTGAAGGGAGTGCATGTGTAAGATGGTGGATAGGGTGCCAATCCAGGGGCAGCTTTAATTAGATGCTGTCGAACTTCTTGACTCTTGTTGGAGCTGCACTCTTGCAAGCAAATTAAGAGAACTCCACCACACTCCTGAATTGTGCCTTTTAGATGTTGGATAAGCTTCGGGGTGTTGGAAGAGATCCTTGCCACAGAATACCCAGCTTCTGATCTGTTCTTGTAGCCACAGTATTTATATAACTGAATCAGCAAAATTTCTGCTTAATGGTAAACTGCAGGATGCTGATAGTGGGGAATTCATCTATTGGAATGTTGGGTAATGTCAAGGGGAGAAAGTTAGATTTACTTTTGTTGGAGTTGGTGATTGCCTGAAATTTCTGAAGCAGGAATATTGCTTGAAACTTATCAGTTCAAGTCTGACTATTATCTAGGCCTTGCTGCATGCAGGCACATACTGCTTCAGTATCTGATGAATAGCTTGAATGGTACTGAACATTGTGCAATCAACTCCACTTAAATATCTCCACTTCTGGTATTAAGATGGAAGGCAGGCTGTTGATGAAGCAGCTGAAGGTAGTTGGGCCTAAGAAACTAACCTTTGGAATGCCTGTGGCGATGATTTGGGGCTGAGTTGGTTGGTCTCTGACAGCCACAACCTTCTTTCCTTTGAGCTAAATATAATGATTACTAGTGGTGTGTTTTCCTCCTGATTCCCATTGATTTCTTTTTTTTGCAAGGATGCCTTAATTCCACATTATTTCAAATAGGACATTGATATCAATGCATTCTCACCTCACCACCAGAGTTTAGCTCTTTTGTCCATGTTTGGACCAAGGCTGTAATGAGTTTTATAACTGAGCAGCCCTGGAGGGTACAAGCTTCACATCAGTCATGCGGTTGCTGCTGAGTGAGGCTTGATAACATTGTCAACGACACATTCCAACACTTTGCTGATGATTCAGAACATACTGACGTGGCAGTAATTGGCCTGACTGCATTTATTCTGTTTTATCTGGACAACACATGGTTGGGCAATTTTCCACATTGTTGAGCAGTTTCCAGTGTTGTAGAAGTAGTGGACCAGATTCACAAGGAGCGAGGATGGTTCTGAAGCTCGCATCTTCAGTACTATAGCCAGGATGTCGCCAAAGCCCACAGCCTTTACTGTATCTAGTGCCTTCTAACATTCCTTGATATCATGTGACATCAATCAAATTGGGTTAAGAGTGGCATCTGTGATGATGGGATGGCAAGTCTGAGATAAATTACCCACGTAGTAATTCTGGTTGAATATGGGTGGGAATGCTTCAGCTGTGCATTTCACGCCACGGTGCTGGGTTCTGCCATCATTGAGACTGGGAATATTTGTGCAGCCTCCTGCTCTGGTTAGTTGTGTCCTTCTCCATCACCAATCGCAATTGAACACCGCAGAACTGCGGAGCTTTGATCTGAATCTTGATAGCTCTGTTTACATCATTTTGCTTCTGCTGTTTAAAATGCATGTAGCCCAGTGTTGTATATTCACCAGGTTAGCAGCTCAGTCTAGGTCTAGCTGGTGCTGCTCCTGGCATGCTTTTCTGTCTTTTTCATTAAATCATGCTTGCTCTGCTAGCTTGATGGCAATGCTACAATGAGGGTTGTGCCAAGACATGAGCATGAAAATCGTGGTTCAATACATTTCTGTTGCCCCAGATTGGTCTACAACCCCTCACAGATGCCCAGATTTGAGCTGGAGAGCTGTGCTGAATCCATCCTATTTAGCATGTGTCAGTGCCACACAATACAATGGATGGTAGCCTCAGTGTGAAGACAGTATTTTGTCTCCACAACAACTGTATGTTTGGCATTCCTACCCTTCCTGACATGCACAGACAAATCTGCAGCAGGTAAATTGATGTGGATGACGGAAAGTAGTTTTTTTTCCCCCTTCTTATTAGTTCTCTTAGCATCTGCCGCAGGCCCAGTCTTACAGATCTGTCCTTCAGGACTCAGCTAGCTCGTAATCAGTGTGGCTACAGAGCCACTTTTTGTGATGGATACAAATGTCCCCCACCCAGAGTAGCTGCCTATTTCAGCCTATTGCTTGACTAGTCTGAGGGTAAGCTCTCCCGAGTTTTGGCACTAGTTATGAAGCTATTAGTGAAGAATACTTTACAGTGTATATTCAGAAGCATGTGCCTTTGTTGTTTTCAGTGCTGAAGTCGATGCCAGGTAATTCTTCCAGTTTGATTCTTTTTCAACTTTTCTGCAGCAATTTTGGACAGCATTGAAGAGTCGAACACGTTAGAATGTGTCTGGTGTGGCTTATACCCATACAGATCAAGACGATAGAATTCCTAAGGTGAAGAGCATTATTGGACCAGATGGGTTTTAACGACAATTCGCTAGTTACATGTTGACCATGTCACAGGCTATCTTTGCATGGAATGCATCATAGTTTGCTACTAGAAGTAATGTTGTAATTGGGGAGCCTCTGGTCCCAGTTTTCTATACGATTCTCTATGGAATGATGGAAGAGGCCTAGAATGTTGCAAATTTGATACACCTGTTCCAGAAATTGGAGATACAAAAACCCATCAACTGCAGGCCATTCAGCCATTGAGAGACCATTTTCACATTCAAGATTTCCTATTTTAATATTGCTCAATAAAGAAATATGCTGTCAAATATTTTCATCTTGTACTCATCAGTATAGTTTGCAAGAAATTATCACGTCTGCATGGTCAAAACCACAAGCTCATACACAAAGCTCTATACTTTGCAGAGAGAAGGAACATGTCTACACGGACTTTTTTCAAGTAAAAAAATATGAGGGAACTGCCATTCCCTGGTTCATTCTGCAGGGCAATGCCATGACCAATAAGAGTCGACCTGCCAGGTTTGAATTTGAACTAAGCAGGGCAGTTAACTGTTCCACGATGCATTCTCTATGACAATGCCTCCACCAATCAGAGATCATTCGCCAAACATTCGGCACTCTCTTCCCATGCAGTAGAAATTGTTGTTCTCCCTTTATAGTTTGGTAATTTCTTGCGAGGTACCCTGATGAGTACAAGACGAAAAGCTTTGATAGAATGTCTCTTTTTCAGCAATACTTAAGTTCTATGCCACCAAATGACCAATTATATCTTTGTTAATAGAAGCATTAGGTAAAAATGCAAGCAAGTTAGGCTAATCCATAAAACACTGTTTAGGTCAAAGCTGCAGAACTCTGTTCATTTCTGGATGCTCTTCAGGAAAACAATAAAATCTTTAAAAGGTAACAGAAGAGATTTACTGGTACAGTGCCAGGAAATAATAATGTTCGTTGCATGGAGAACCTTAGAGCAGAATAGGGTAACAGGAGATTTGATGGAGGTGCTTGACAGAGTAATTAATGAAAGAAAAGTTTACAGTGGCAAAGGGTGGGTAATCAGATGATACAGGTTCCAGGTAATGGCAGAGGAACTAGGAGCGATGTGAGGAAAACACTTTTGGTTTACACAGTGAGCTCCTTTGTGTGGAATGTGCAGCCTGAAAGGGCTGTGGAAGCAGATCCAATTGTAACTACCAGAAAGGAAATGGATAAATACTTAAAAGGAAACTTTCCGAAAACAGAGACATATTGTTGAGGCTTTTCATCTTGCACTCATTAGAACAAATGCAAAAATGCCAAATTTTAAACGATCACAACAATTTATACTACAGGAGAAAAGGATGCTGATTTGTTGGCAAGTCAACTCTGATTGGTGGATACATTGCCATGGAGAAAGCATGACAGGAGATGGACAACAAGGAGCTCTGTGAGGATGTTAAACTCCAGGGACACAGACAAAGATGGAAACAGAGAGCAGTCAATGTTTCTGCATCACCCAACAAGCGTTAGTCTGCTTGTTCCATCTTTAAAATTTCAGGCAGATGGTTATTGATCATGCTAACCATATGATGAGATCAGTGTTCTGTATATTATACTTGTTCTTATTAAATAAAGCATTTTGTCGATGGGACACACTTGCACTTATCCAGTGACAAATAAATCTGCTGTTAGAAAGATTGGAAGAAGCTACAAAGAAACCTGAGCAAGAAAAGAGGGAACTCTTATGGCTGCATTCCTCAGTCCTGGTACAGTTCACTGTTCAGTACCATGTTATGGTAAAACACGCAGCACATTCCCACACACTATGCAGCATGTCACAGCCACCATTCCCGCGCCTCACCCATCTCAAACCCTACTCCCGTCAACCTGTAATCACTCAGTACAAGTCTGGAAAACTGCCATATTGGTGGAAAATACAATCTCGGAAGCAGGGACAGCATTTTCTATGGCATCTAGATAATTGGCTTCCTAGAGTCCGGTACAGCACACTCCCTGTTCCTTCAATAACACACATTCAGGTCCCGGCACAGTACACTTAGCCATGTTACCACATTCAATGTACAGTAAGCTGTCTGTTCTCAATACAGCACAACAGCCTGTCTAGGCACAATATACTCCTGGATTCCTGTACAGTACAGAACGACGCCTAAGTATAGCACAAATTCAAGTACCTGAAATTCCAATTCATATTTCCTTGAACACCAAAGCACCTAACGCCAGTATAAAAAAAATACCGGCTAGCAGCACAGTGTGCTCCCTTCCATCAATGCAACACTTTCCAGTGCACATGCAACACAATTTTGGGACACATTACACCACATTGCCTGACCCTGATAAGGCATTGCCCCTGGTCCAAGTGCAATAAACCCCCCCAAACACATTCTCACAGAACCACTGATGTGTTACGGTGCAGAAGGAGGCCATTCTGCCCATCGTGTCTGCCCTGGCTCTCTGAGCGAACATTATGACTTACTGCCATTCTCCTGCTCCTTCCCCACAGCTCTGCACAATTTTTCTATTTAAATAAACCATCTCATGTCCTCTTGAATGTCTCCATTGAACCTGCCTCCACCACACTTCCAGGCTGTGCATTCCAAACCCAAAACACTCTCTGTGTGGAAAAGCTTTCTCTTGCATGCCATTTGCTCCTTTTGCAAATCACTTTAAATCTGTGCCCTCTAGTTCTCGATTCTTTTACGAGAGGGAACAGTTACTCCCTAACTACTCTGCCTAGCACCCCTGGCAGTCCAAGTATAGCATGCATGCTGACATCATTCAGTTCGAGCTTGCTCAATGATCAGGTTGCGTATCAGACATCCAATGCCAGCTGAACAGAAATGTTTTCACGCTAGAGATGGTAAGACTGAAGCCATTGTTTTTCGTTCCTCACTGCAAACTCCATTCCCGAGCTACCTGCACAACCCTTCTCCCTGGCAATGGTCTGATACTAAATTAGTTCTGTTCACAATCGTTATGTCATATTTTACCCCAGGATGAGTTCCGATCCTGTATTCATGCCATCACTAAAGCCAGCCTCTTCCACCACTGGGACATTGTTGCACCTCGCCCCTGCCTCAGCTTATCCACTGCTAAACCCCTCATTCATGTCTTCTTTAGCTCCAGGCTTGACTATTCCACCAAACATCCCATATTCTACCCTTTGTAAGCTTGAGGTCATCCAAAACTTTGCTGCCCATATCTTAATCCAGACCAAACGCAGTTAATCTGTCATTGGTGTGCACACTGCTTCATATTGACTCCCAGTCAAGCAATATCTTGTGATCAACATTCCCCTCCTTGTTTACAAATTACAACAGACCCTTGTCACGCCCTATCTATGTATTATCTTCCAGCCCCACCGAGGCTAAGTGCTGCCTCAGGGAGATCAGCACCAAAATCAAAAATGTGAAACATCGAAACATAAAATTTCCAAGACATGTTCCCTCATGTGACACTGCGACATGAGTTGGGACATTTCCATCACTTTTAATTAAACTTTTATTAACATTTTTATTTTCTTTTATGACACATCTAATTATGAATTAGCGAACAACCCCGACTTTGATCACTCCACTTTGAAGATCATGTGTTCAGCTGCCTGGGCCCTGAACTGCAGTATTGCCTCCCTAAACCTGTCCGTCTCTCTGTTCCTCTTTTCTCCTTTAGGACACCCTTCAGAAACTACCCCTCGGACCAAAGTTTTGGTAATCTGATCCAAGCTCCTTTTGTGCCTTTGTGTCATGTTTCACTTTAAAATTTTCCTGTGAAGTATGTTGGTGCACTTTATCACAGTAAAGCTGCCATACACATCAAGAAAAGCTGTGTTGGAGTAATTAGGAGGCAGAGACCTGGAATGGTGCAGTCTGAGTGAGAAGGTAGAGAAGTCTGTAACACTACTTTCTGAAGAAGATGGAGAAGGTGAAGGAATTGCTGGGCTCCAGCGCTTTCTACTATATGCCTATCAGTTGAACCAATTTGTTCAACACTTTGTACTTTCAACCGGAGGCTGGAGCCTGAGGCCTGAGGTCTAAGAGCCTTGAAGCTGGAGGAGGGAGAGAGAAGGAGATAAGAGGACCAGGGAGTGGATGGCACCAGCAACGAAAGGATAGTTTGCAAAAGCATCCATAGGTTGCTGTTGATGATCATGGTTACAATGAGGATGATGTTGGAGTTGTTGCTGTACACAGCCGGGTCTCGGTACAGAACAGTAACATAAAGCAAAATAGCTGTGGATGCTGGAAATCCAAAGTAAAAGCAAAAATAAAAATACCTGGAAAAACTCAGCCAGTCTGACAGCACCTGAGGAGACGAACACAGTTAACGTTTCGAGTCCATATGCCTCTTGAACAGAATTAAGGAAAATTAGAAAAGAGGTGAAATATAAGCTGGTTTAAGGAGGGAGTGGGACAGCTAGAGCTGGATAGAGGGCCAGTGATAGGTGGAGATTGCCAAAAGATGTCATAGACAAAAGGACAAAGAGGTATTGAAAGTGGTAATATTATCTGAAGGAATGTGCTAACTAAGGGTAGAAAGCAGGACGAGCAAGGTACAGAAAGCCCGAGCGGGGGTGGAGTTGGGGGAAGGGATCAAAACAGGCTAAAAGGTAGAAATAAAACAATGCATGGAAATACATTTAAAAATAATGGAAATAGGTGGGAAAAGAAAAATCCATATAAGTTATTGGATAAAAGGGGGATCGAAGAGGGTTCATGTTCTAAAATTGTTGAACTCAATATTCAGTCCGGAAGGCTGTAATGTGCCCAGTCGGAAGATGAGGTGTTGTTCCTCCAGTTTGCATTGAGCTTCACTGAAACATTGCAGCAAGCCAAGGATGGACATGTGGGCATGAGAGCAGGGTGGAGTGTTGAAATGGCAAGCAACAGGGAGGTATGGGTAATGCTTGCGGACAGGCCGAAGGTGTTGTGCAATGCGGTCACCCAGTCTACGTTTGGTCTCTCCAATGTAGAGGAGACCACATTGGGAGCAGCAAATACAGTAGACTAAATTGAGGGAAGTGCAAGTAAAATGCTGCTTCATTTGAAAGGAGTGTTTGGGCCCTTGGACGGTGAGGAGGGGGGAAGTAAAGGGGCAGGTGTTGCATCTTCTGCGGTTGCATGGGAAGGTGCCGTGGGAGGGGTTTGAGGTGTAGGGGGTAATGGAGGAGTGGACCAGGGTGTCCCGGAGGGAACGATCCCTGCGGAATGCCGCCGGGTGGGTGTAGGGAATATGTGTTTGGTGGTGGCATCATGCTGGAGTTGGCAGAAGCGGTGGAGGATGATCCTTTGAATGCGGAGGCTGGTGGGCTGATAAGTGAGGACAAGGGGGACCCTATCACGGTTCTGGGAAGGGGAGGAAGGTGTGAGGGCAGATGCCTGGGAGATGGGCCGGACACGGTTGAGGGCCCTGTCAACACTGTGGATAGAAAACCTCGGTTAAGGAAGAAGGAAGACATGTCAGAGAAACTGTTTTTGAAAGTGGCATCATCAGAACAGATGCGACAGCGGCGAAGGAACTGAGAGAATGGGATGAAGTCGTTACAGGAAGCGGGGTGAGAGGAGCTGTAGTGAAGGTAGGTGTGGGAGTCAGTAGGCTTGTAATGAATATTGGTGGACAGTCTATCACCAGAGATTGAGACAGAGAGGTCAAGGAAGGACAGGGAAGTGTCAGAGATGGACCATGTGAAAATGATGGTGGGGTGGAAATTGGAAGCAAAATTAATAAATTTCCCAGGTCTAGATGAGAGCATGAAGCAGCACCGAAGCAATCTTCGATGTACCAGAGAAAGAATTATGGGATGGGGCCGGAGTAGGACTGGAACAAGGAATGTTTCAGATACCCCATAAAGAGACAGGCATAACTGGGGCCCATACGGGTACCCAAAGCTACACCTTTTATTTGGAAGAAGTGAGAATGCTATAAATAGGGACATCGTTTCAAAATAAGGATCTCCAACTGAAGGAAATAAGGAGGAATTTCTTCTCTCGGAAGATCATGTATTTTTGGAATTCTGTGCCAGACAGCTGTGGAGAGTGAACAATTGAATATATTCAAGGCTGAGATCGGCAAATTCTTCTTCAATAAGACAGTCAAGGGCTACGTTGAACAGGCAGAAAAGCGGAGGTGGGGCCAAGATCAGGACAATGATGCTCTTATTGAATGAAGATAAAAGCTCATCAAACCCTGCTGCCTAAACCTGCGCCTGTTTCTGATCTCATGTTCTTTCCGGTTGATTTTAAAAATATATATATTGAATAGCGCCTGGACTATCTCTCCCCTATCTCTAATCTGGATGAATGAAATCCATCTTGAACAGAGATTTTATCCTCTCTAGGTTCTATTAGTTTATAGATTACCTCCCTCTTTGCAACACAATTGTCTTATGTTTTTTTTTTCTGACCTGTTCTGATACTGTCATGTGAACATTGTTAGTCTTCCTGGTAAATACTGAGGAATAGCAACAGTTCAATATTTCAGCCATTTCACTCATTACCTTTGCCCTTCTCCTGTGCATCTCTTAGCAAACATATCCTTATTGTGATCATTTTTCTTACATATAGTCTCTCTTGCAGATTTAAGAGAGATCTTCAAAATCATGAGGGGGCTGGACAGAGAGGATAGGGAGAAATTGTTCTCGTTCGTAAAAGGATCTAGAACAAGAAGGTACAGGTTAAAAGCGATTTACAAATGAAGCAAAGGCGATGTCAGAAAAGAAAAACTTTTTCACACAACAAGTGTTTGCAATGCACTGCCTGGAAGTGTGGTGGAGGCAGGTTCAATCGGGGCATTTCAGAGGGCATTGGATGATTATTTAAAATGGAAACAATGTGCAAAGCTACACGGAAAAGAAAGGAGATTGGCACTGAGTCATAATGCTCATTTGGATAGCTGGCACAGACACGATGGGCGAATGGCCTCCTTCTGCACATCACAATTCTGTCTCCAGAATACTTCACTTCAATCAGATTGCTGGGCCTTGAGTCAAATGTAGGCCAGGCCAGATGAGGGCAGCAGATTAGTGAGCCAGGTGCATTTAGGCTGCAATGCTTTCATGGACATCATCAGATCTTTTAACTAATTCAAATTTACCTGGATCCCTGGAGGATTATCCGAGTCTCTGGAATGCTAGCCCAGTGACAAGGCCACTATGCCACCGGCTGTGTGTCAATTTCCCTCCGTAACCTCCTTAATCATGTAACTGCCTGAGATCCCTGCTCTCCTCAAATCCTGGGCTCTTCCGCATTCCTGCATTCCATTGCTGCATTACAAATGACCATGCATTCCTGGCCTCAAGCTCTGGAATTCCCTTCCTACACCTCCCCACCTCTCTGCCTCTCCCTCCCCCTTGAAGATAATCATAAAACCTGCTTCTTTGACTCATTTTGAAATGGCCTAACCTGAATGACCTCCATTTGCAGAGAAAAGTTACATTTCCCCTTAAATCTTTGAGTGAATATTTGCCACCTACAACCTCTGGGCTGCCGATCTCTATTTTTTACAATGTGCCACTTTTTCTTGCTGGATGTCCATCTGCACTTTCAATTCATCGCGCAGTAAGCTTGGTCAAAAACCTGAATTTCACCGGCAGCTCAAGTGGCTGGAGGCTTTATGGAGGTTAATCTCAAGAGCAGGAATGTTCAAACATTTTAAAATCCAACTGCTTCTGTATTGAAGGGGTCAGAATCACCGTGATGTTAGAAATTGGGTCGAGAAACAGAGTTAATGTTTCGAGTCCGTATGATTCTGCTTCAGAGCTCTGAAGGGTCATGCCAACTCGAAACGTTAACTCTGTTCCTCTCTCCACAGATGCTGCCAAAGTTGCCGAGTTTTTCCAGCATTTTCTGCTTTAATTTTAGATTTCCAGCATCGGCAGTATTTCGCTTTCATCTTAGAAATTGGATCGTTTGACTCAGGATGCAGAATCACCCATCCTGGGAAGAATCCTTGCGTGAGGCAGGCCTGTCCTTAGGCTGGTGGCAATCCCACTGTCTGTGCAGGAGGCCGAGCCTGAGGGTCGTCGCTGGAGCCACAAATCACAGAGGAGGGTGGCAAAGATGACCAGGTGACTGGGAATCAGAGTCGCTGCAAAACCCAGTGCGGTGTCTTGCGGCGAGTTCTATCTCTTGCCACCAGCGGTTCCTTCCATTGGGTACAGGATGCCAAGAAGGAGCGGGCAAGCCAGCTCGGATTTCCATGGTATGGATCCCCGCCCGCTGCTGGTTGAATACCAGTAGCAGTGTGATAAGGGCATGAGGTGGCGCTCAGCGTGCCACGTCACTGCCTCAGTTGGCTTCCGGGTGGGAAGTCGTTTGACGAATTTTACTGCCTAGAACTTATTTGGGGAAGTCAGGCAGGTGACGGGCTCTCCACCCTGAGCCTTCCCGCCCCATTATAAAGCCCACCACCACCTCTCAGTGCATCAGTAAATCTGCATTTAGTCTACTTCCCATAAAGCGAAGAAGAATAAGGGGAGAAATAACAGAGGTGCTTTAAATTAGGAACTGATCTGGCACATTAATTACTTCAGCAGTCCTTCTGATACCAGGCTCCAGATTAAAAATGCCCAGTGTCAGATTCAAAATACAATTTATGAGTGCATGTCGCAGGGGTCGGGCTGTGTTTTCACTGCCCAATTTGATCTAACATATTAGAAGAGAAGTTAAGTGATGCTCCTATATCTAGAGCAATGGTGAGGAAGAGAGGCCTTCAGAACAGGAGCTGCTTGAACAGATGAACATATGAATTAGGGGCAGGAGTAGGTCATTCAGCCCCTCGAGCATGTTACCCCATTTCTTAAGATCATGGCTGATCTGATTGTGGCCTCAACTCCACTTTCCCGTCTACCCTGATTCATTTGTCAATCAAGATTCTATCTAACTCAACCTTAAAGAATATTCAGTGACCCAACCTCCACTACTCTTCAAGCAGGAGAATTCCAGACTAACAACCCTCTGACAGAAGTAAGATCTCCTCATCTCCACCTTAAGTGGAGACCCTTCATTTTTCAACTGTGTTCACCAGTTCTTGTCCCTCCCACAAGGCAGAACAAGGCTAAAGCAAAAGAACAAAACCAATAAATACTTGAGTCAGTGGAAGGCAAGGGCTATACAGAGAGAGAGAAAATGGGTCGTGGGAACATGCCTAGATATGATGGGCCTAGTGGCCTCACTCTGTGTTGGAAACACCCATAATGATAAAACTGATCAATGTGCACTCTCACCTGAGAAGAGAAGTAACAGTTTGGATGCACAGTTTGAATTTTCTGAAATGGCTCATTGGGTTTGGGCATCTGAAATTTCCTCTAACAGGGAAACATAATAAGAAAAAGCTGACATGGTGGTAAACTGAGTGGTTTGACATTCAACAGAACACTCTGTTGCCTATCTGAAAATATAATGACACGCATTTAACAACTACAACTTGAATGTCAACAGTAGTGGGATTTTCAGCAGAGATTAGGCAGCACCAATTTAGTTCCAGGAGAAAAAGAACTTAGCTCAAGAGATTGTGAGTCTTTGGATTTCTCTTCCTCAAAAGGTGATGGAAGTACTGGCTTTGAATATTTTTTTAAGGGAGGGGTAGATAGAGTCCTGTTAAGCAAGTGGGTGAAAAGTTATCAGTGGCAAATGGAAATGTGGGTTATGAGGTCAATTATATCAGCCATGATCTCGTTGAATAGCAGAGTAGGCTCCAGGGGCTGAGTGGCTTACTCCTGCTCCTGATTCGTATGTCTGTATGTACTGCAAAGATTTGGCATGTGAGCAAAGTTTTTTTTTCCCGAACTAAATTCCTGCTGCCTAATCTGTGCTGCAGATTTGTAAGCTGCTGCCGAAGGATCCTTGGTGAGTTTGGTGCCTATCTGGTATTTTAGAATTTAAGGAATACTGTTGGCACCCAAATAATGTATGTGGCCAGTGTTTAATGACAGATCAAAAATGAAATGCGGTGGGTGGCTCGATTTATTCGATAGGTACATGTTGAGTACTCACAATTTCACCTGTACACTCTGACAATGAGCAACATCAACCTCCCCTAAATTTCACCCTGCTCATGAAGATAAGATTTGTGTTTTTGATCCTTTAGATTTAGGGATTGTGATGGCTCTTAACCTAGAAGAAGTGTTATAAGAAAGACTTGTAATTTAAAAAAAATATCTGTGGGATCTTCAATTGTTTTTAAGATTGTTAAAAATGACTTCTAAGAGTTTGCATCAACTGTAAATGGATCACTTGTAATATTCATGAATATTAACGAATACTGGCTCATGTGATCTGGCAAAACTTGACTTGGAAGGAGTACCAAAAAGAAGGAAGTTAAGACAGAGTCTTTGTGGTCAAACACAAAGATAGCCCCAAGCAGGAGGGTTGGAGAACATTCCCAAAGAGAGGAATCATGCTCTCAGCATCCACCCTATCAAGCCCCTCATAATTTAGTATATTTCTATATGAACATCTCTCATTCTTCCAAACTCCAAAGATGATAAGCACAATATGTTCACTTTTTCCATATGTTAACCCCTTCATCCTTGGAATCAACCTCAATCACTTCCACTGAAAATATATTGTTTCTTAAATAAGTACACCAACATTGTATGTGGCAATTTTGTGTGGTCTCACCAATGCCCTGGACAGTTTTAGCAAAACCTCCCTACTTTTATATCCCATACCTTCTCAATAAAGGCCTATGTTCCATTTGCCTTCCTAATTACTTACTGAATATCCATGCTAATATTTTGTGTTTTGTGTGTACAAGACCTATCATTTTTTTTCTAATATTTCTATGGGATACTGAAACAGGCTTATAGGGGCTGTGTGTGTATGTTTGTGTGTGTGGCTAATTTAATTAGACGAAAGACAGACTGTAACGTTTAAATCATCAAAGGTGTTAGGTGTAAAAGCAGACACTTTGAAATAGAGGTGGTGAGCTGAGATGAGGTCCCAGCAGATGCAGCGTGAATGGGAATTTGCATTAGGAGATAAGTGAGAAATGAAGTGTTAGATGTTTGAATTTTAAAGGGAGATGACTGGAAGTTTTAAAATTGGCAAAACCATAGACAAATAAGGCAGAGTTATTGAGTTTATTTTTCCTGAAAGTGCTGGCCATAAGGACAGCATGACAAATGCTTATATTGTGGGAAAAGTAACTTCCGAAGAAAGGTTGAAACAATGGGGCTTAGAGACCAAAGAAGAGGAAATATTTTTAAGGAAAGATTGAAGCTGTATGAGGGGGCGGGTGGCCATGTGAGATTTTGAAAGGTGGACTGTGTGAAAACAGACTTTTGAAGAAGCTGCTTCTGGCAACCCCAGAGCAGCGTTTGCTTGTTCCAGGAAGCAATGATGTGTTAACAGACTTGGATTTCCAGTGTGGAGTGAGAAGGAAAGAGAGAATCACAGAATCAAAGAATCACAGAATCATACAGTGCAGAAGAGGACCTTCGGCCTATCGAGTCTGCACCGACACGTGAGAAACACCTGACCTAATCCCATTTACCAGCACTTGGACCATAGCCTTGAATGTTATGACATGCCAAATGCTCAACCAGGTACTCTTTAAAGGATGTGAGACATTCTGCCTCCACCACCCTCCCAGGCAGCGCATTCCAGACCGTCACCACACTCTGGGTAAAAATGTTTTCCCTCAAATCCCCTCTAAACCTCCTGCCCCTCACCTTGAACTTATTGCTCCTCATGACCGACCCTTCAACTAAGAGGAACAGCTGCTCCCTATCCACCCTGTCCATGCCCCTCATAATCTTGTACACCTCGATCCGGTCGTTCCTCAGTCTTCTCTGCTCCAACGAAAACAACCCAAGTCTATCCAACCTCTTCATAACTTAAATGTTTCATCCCAGGCAACATCCTGGTGAATCTCCTCTCCACTCTCTCCAGTTCAATCGGCTCCTTCCTTTAATGTGACAACCAGAACTGCACACAATACTCTAGCTGTAGCCTTACCAAGGTTCTATACAACTCCAACATGAGCTCCTTACTTTTGTAATCTATGCCTCGACTGATAAAAGCAAGTGTCTCATATGCTTTTTTCACCACCCCACTAACATGCCCCTCCTGCTTCAGAGATCTATGGACACACACACGCCAAGGTCCCTTTGTTCCTCAGAACTTCCTAGTGTCATGCTGTTCATTGAATACTTACTTGTCAAATTACTCCTTCCAAAGTGTATCACCTCACACTTTTCAGGGTTAAATTCCATCTGCCACTTATCTGCCTATTTGACCATACTGTCTAATCTTCCTGTAGCCCAAGACACTCCATCTCACTATTAACCACTCGGCCAACCTTTGTCATTCACAGACTTACTAATCCTACCCCCCACATAGTCATCTATGTTGTTTATCTAAATGACAAATAATAGGGGACCGAGCACAGATCCCTGTGGTACGCCACTGGACACTGGTTTCCAGTCACTAAAGCATCCTTCTGTTGTCACCCTCTGTCTCCTACAACTGAGCCACTTTTAAATCCACTTTATCTAATGATCCTCTATTCCATGTGCTTTTTCTAGTATATGTAAATGAAATAGACTTGGATGCACAGGCCACAATTTCAAAATTGTTGGATGACACAAACTAGGAATTCTATTAAACTCCAAGGAGAATACTGGTACATTTCATGAGGACATAGACAGGCAGGTAGAATGTGCGGACAGATGGCAGTCAAAATTTAATGCAGGGAATTGGGAAATAGTTCATTTTGGGAGCAATAACCAGGAGAGACTATGCAAACTAAAGGGTACAATTTGAAAAGGGGCAGGAGCTAGGGTCTGAGGGTACATGTTCATAAATATTTGATAGTGGCAGAGAATGTTGTAATCTAGGGATGCTGGGTTTTGTAAGTAAATGTGTAGAGTGCAAAACCAAGGAAGTTATCGTATTCCTGTGTACAAACCTGGTTTGGCCTCAACTGGAGTAGTGTGCCCAGTTCTGAACAACATACAGAGGGTGCAGGAAAGAATTTTACCAAGGATGTGGCCCTTCAGTGAGATTGATAGACTGGAGAATTTCTGCCTGATTCACTTGGAGAAGAGAAAATTAAGAGGAGATCTGATAGCCATGTTCAAGATCACGAAAGGTCAGGACAATGTACATATGGAGATATTCTTCCCATTGATAGAAAGACCAAGAACCAGAGGGCACAAATTCAAGGTGATTGCTCGAAGATGAAGAATGGAGACATGGTGAACAGCTTTTTTCCTTTTATGCAGCGAATGATTCGGATCTGGAATGAGGTGCCTGAGAGTGTAGTTGAGGAAGATTCCATTATAGCATTCAAAAGAGTATGGGACAATCAAATCTAAAGAAAAAGTTGCAAGGCTAAGGGGAAAAGGTAGGGCACTGGCATAGGTGAGTTGTCCCTTACAGTAAGCTGGCATGGACAGGAAGAGACAATGGCCTCTTTCTGTGCTGTAACCGTTATGTGAGAGTGATGGTTCATTTAGGTAATGTAGCCACAGCTGACTCACCTGCACAAGGGACGGTGGAAATATGTGAAAAGCGATAGTGATCGGGGCTTCAGTAATTAGGAGAAAGAGAGGCATTTCTGTTAGCCCATGCACAGTTGTTTTCTCCCTTGTGCTAGGGTCAAGGATGTCATTGAGTGAATTCAGGGCACTCTGAAAGGTGAGCTATAACAGCTGTGGTCCATTTTTGTAGAAACAACATAGGTAGATAGAGGGACGAGGTCCTGCAGGCAGTTTAAGGAGATGAGAAGGGAATTAGCAAGCAGGAACTTGACGTTAGCAATTTCCAGATACTCCTGATACCACACGCAACTGAGTATAGAAATCAAATGATAGAGCAGATGAATGTGGGGCCAAGGAGTTGGTGCAACAGGTAGGACTTTAGGGTCCTGGGATATTCGAACAGTCCTAAGAAAGATGGGACTTATGCACAGTAGACAGGAAGCACCTAAAAGGAGCAGGGACCAATGTCCTTCGAGGGTAATTGCTAGTGCGATTGAGGAGTGTATAGACTAACTTGGCAAGATTATGGGAACTAAGAGGCAATAACGAAGAGGAAAATCAAGGTGCAAAGGGAAGTGGGAGAGATAGATAGCACTAGAAGAGGAGATAGTAAGGTATTTGGTGGGATCGGAGTAAGATGGAATGTAATCAGGTCCAAATCAGTGCTGTGATGCACTGTAGCATTGTAATGTTCTATTTAATCAATACTGCTACTCCTTCTTTCTTTCCTTTCCTCTGTTTCATGAATGCCTTTTATCCAGGAATAAGTAATAGCCAGACTTTTCCTTTTTTGAGCCAGTTCTCCCTTAATGTCATGACATTATATTTCCATGTGGCACCTGCAACTGAAGCTCACCAACTTCATTTGCCACACTCATCCAGGATGAGGGAGGCCAATCAGTCAATGCACGGGCCCATGAACAGATAATGTATTTGCAGAATATTCTTTGCTTTCAGCGTCACCACCACAACACCACTGGGTCACCAACAAGATTGGCTGAAATGACAAGCAAGTGAGTTCGCGCCTGACTTTGATGTATTTACTTAAATAATTTAACAATGAGTGTAAAAGGTGTTCTGGCTAATTTTTTCAATTCCTCTCTGAATTTGGCCTGAGTTACCACATAAATGCAGGTGTTGGTACTAGTACTGGTAAGCTGAAACATATAAGCCATCTGCTGTAGAATATAGCCAGGGTCCATTGCACCCGCGTAATAGTGAGTATTTGTGATTCGGTAATACAGGAAATTAATGACATACGGCAACCATAGCAAAATAAAACTGCCCGATATGGCAAACAGTAAAATCATTGACTTCCTTCGGCTCTCCATTTCTGGGTCGACCTGAGCCCCTCTGTGATTTGAGAACAAGCCCCTGCGCACTCTATTGGCCACTAAAATGTGTCTAACAGTCAAAGCATTAAAGAGCAAAATAAAGATAAAGGGCAAAATCGGGGTTAGGATCCGGTGGAGCCAATCATACCCAATCCACGCAGGCGATGTGTAAAATGTCGATTTTGATTGGCAACGCCATGGTATGTTGTCACTGATATAAACAGGGTCAAATGTAAAATACCAGGGAATGTTCTTCAAACAGAACAGTAGACACACTGTTGTAATCACGAAAGATGCAGTTTTAGGGATGCAATATCTGTCCTTCAGTTTCTGGTAACAAATAGCTATGAGCCGATCTAAAGTGAAAGCCACGGTTAACCAGACGGAAGTGTCCCTCGCCACACATAGCAGGACAATAATACAGCTGCACACAGGAGTGATGTACAGGGAAGAGCTTGGGAAGTAATAGTAAAGAATGCGATTCAGTATCAATTCTGTAGTAACCACCATCAGATCTGCCGCTGCCATGGCCACCAAGTACAGAGTGATACAATTGGAGAGACCGCACTTCCCCTGGGATAGGGTCCAGATTGTCACCAGGTTCACTGCAAGGAACAAGGAAAACAGTGATAAGACATGCAACTACAGTAGACTCTAATGATCAGGCAGATGGTTACATAGTGGTAATGTCAGTTGACTGGTAATCCAGGGGCCCAAACTGAGGACCTGGGCTCAAATCTCAATATGGAAGCTGGTAGAAGTGAAATTCAATTAATACACATGGAATATAAAGCTCGTCTTGTTAATGGTGATCATGACAACTATCATTGGTTGTCATTAAAACTCATCTGGGGAGGAAATCTGCCATCCTTACCCAGTCTGATCTACATGTGACCCCAGGTGCACAGTGGTTAACTTTTAAATGTCCTCTGAAATGTTCAGTTCAAGGACAATCAGGGAAGGCCAACAAATGCTGAATTTGACAGCAATGCCCACATCCCATGTAAGAATTAGGAAGCAACACTCCATTTCAGCTGATCCTTCCCTACTTATCTCCCCTTTTAAATTAACCCACACAATCATACAAAGCCAACTGTTTTCTCAGGTTTCCTTCAAGAGGATCCCTTTCCTGAAGTACTCACGCATTTTTGAAACTCACATTGACCTCTTCTCAATGCCCAAACAAACACAAGCCGGGTGTTGTAGAAATTGGATCAGATAATATTCCCCCTGCTGCTTGCCCATTCCTGGCAGCATCTGCTTATGCGTTGGGCTGCAGAACGAACAGTGAAAGATCCCAACAGCAGGCAGGAGATTCATTATATAAATCAGAAGACACTATATTAATTGATGCCACAGCGCCATATCAGGCAGTTACCGGTGTCAGCTCTCTGGTTGCTTCTGAAAGCCCGCTGTCTTGCATTTGAAGTGGACTAATTTGACAAATCTTTAATTAAAAATCCAATATAAGTAAAGCTCACCCTGAAGGTGCCGATAGCCATAAATCTCTGTTGGTTCCCTACTATGCTTTGGGGAAGATAACCACTGACCTTTTCTATGTCTGTGCCTAAATGTGACTCCAGTCTCATGCAGTGAGAAATTGATGTTCTTTTAAATAATTTTTTTAGGGAATATTGTGTTATTCTGTGGAAAAGGTTGTGTGTCTATGTGTGTATGATTTAATTAATCTGGGCAAAGATTAATTGGAGCCACGTTGTCTGGGGAGGTTAAAACGTGAAAAGAGGAGAGGTGTTGGGTTTGAGGTACAAATAAATAAGTTAGATTTAACATTTGCATTTTTAGATAAACTGAGAGTTTGTTTGAATACCTAAGGGGAGTCAGAGATTACAAGAAACATGTTTGCATCTTGCAAGAGTTCCATAGGTCAACAGTAGAGGGGATATTATATTTTACTGACCCAAAAGGAAACTCAAGGTGGAGGCATAAAATATTTGGTATTGGAAGGATTGGAGCTCAAAGTGGTGTGAGAGCAATGGAACCTGAGATGAAAGGGGAAAAAAGGAACTTTAGATGGAGCTGTTTGAGCTGTTGAGGTAGCAGCTGGAGCTGAGCTGGGAGCTGTTAGCTTTGGGCTGGGAGGAGGTACAGTTTGAATCAACCAACCAGTCAAGCCAGAAACGTCTGGCTACAAAAAGCAGTTTTATTCTGAAAACTTCAATCAGTGATTAAGCCTGCACCTTTAATTCCAATTCCAGCAATTGAGGAATGTTGTAACAGGGTCCTAATTGATTGTGTAGGTCCCCTCCCTTAGGCTAAAAGGGGGAATCAGTACTTATTGACAATCATGGATGTGTCCACAAGATTTCCAGAAGCAATATCTTTAAGGAAAATTACAGCACATGAGATTGTAGGCAAAATTCTTTATAAGGCATGGATTACCAAAAGAAATACAGCCGGATCAGGGATTGAATTTCATGTCACAGCTGTTTAAAAGAAGTCATGAACAGCCAAGGAACGCAGCAGTTTAGGTTGATAGCCTATCACAAGGTATGTTAGAAAGGTGGCATCTGACTTTAGACTATGATTAGAGCATATAGTCAAGACTATCAACATGATTCGGGTCAAGGGATTCCATTCTTGTTGTTCGATATTAGGGACGTCTCTAATGAGTCAACAGGGTTCAGTCCTTTCAAATTAATTAATGGTCATGAATTAAGGGGACCACTCAAACTGATTCAGGAGCAATTAGTGAGTCAGAGTTCTGAGATAACTCTCCTGGATTATGTAACAAAGTTAATAAAGAGAGATTAAGTAAGGCGTGTGAGTTAGCTAAGAAACATTTAAAGATATCTCAGCAAGTGATGAAGGTAAATGCACACAAGGGGGCAAAGGCTCATTGTTTTGTGGTTGGGGTGAAAGTGTTAGTTTTTTTGCCAGTGTTAGGCAAACCATTGAAGGCAGGATTTAGTGGGCATTACCAGATCCACCTCCTGACCCCCACAGTTCCCCTCCATCATCAGCATGGGTAGAAAGGAGGAGATGGTGTAAAGAGAAACTGGAAGTGCCAGGAATCCAGCAAGGCTTAACGGAGCCCAAGTTGCCGGGGGGACAAAGCCAGGGGGTGGAGGGGATGGTAGTCGGGGGAGTGCCAGGTGCTTGTGAGGAGAGCTGGAGGTTTTGGAGGTGGAGTGAGGTGGGGGTGCAAGAGGAATGGGGGCACCAGTGCTCCTTGGGTGGAAAAGGAACCAGGGGTGCCGGGGTTGGGGGTGGCTCCAGAAAGCTGGGGTTATGGATGGGAGAGAAGCTGCGGGTGCTGGAAGAAGGGGAGCGTTTCAACATAATCATTGGTTTGAAAGGATGTGATTCTATTCAGCTCTGTGCCTCCTCAGAGCACCTTTAAACACCGACTTTGGGAAGTGGTACAAGTTCAGCTCAATCAGTCCAAGTTCCCACCTGACAGGTCCCATCAGACCATCAGTTTGGGCTCCCCTGCAGGCCATTCAGGTCGAACACAACTACCAGATGTAAGTGTAAGTTGTCTTCCCAGGTGTTCATGTGCCATTGCAGCACTCCAGAGTGACAATCTGCTCAGTGTTCACTGCAAAATCCAACATCTCAGCTAGCATTATATGTGTACCTACAACACATGGATTGCAGTGATTCACCACCACCTTCTCAAGGGCAGTTAGGGATGGGTAATTAACACTGACATTGCTAGTGATGCCCCAGTGATGGTCTCATGAATGAATGTTAAAAAAATAACTAAATGCTTGTTTAAAGAGGTAAATATGTAACCCCTTAAATGAGAAAAGAGAGGTGGAAAAGCAGAGAGGTTTAGTGAGGGCATTCCAAGAGCAGGCCTCTGGAGTCTGACTCTCTGGAGTGGCACATGGACACTCTCTCTCATGCCTGTAAGGCATTTGGTTTGACCATTACCATCAGAAAGATAGTTGTCATGGCCCAAGATAGTGCCATATAGCCGAAAATTAGCATCGACAATGATAGCTTCACATGCTGATGCTCCACCATCATCAGGGTGGGGGATAGGCATTGAAGTGAATGATCAGCCATGATAGTATTGAATAGTCGAGCTGGCTCAATGGGCTCGATAGCCCACTCCTGCTGTTCCTAAACTCACTTGATGCTGAAATCAAAACATGCATTGCAAAACTGCACCTGTTATGTCCAAATTGAGTGTAAGAGTATGGAGCAATCACAACCTGAGTGATAACACCAAACTGTGAGTCTACTAAGCTTTTGGCTTAATGCATGCCACTGCAACACTGATACCTAAAAAGAACTTGCTCGACAGGTGGAAGGTGGAGATTTCCACCTTCACTGTCTCAGACTGATCTCTAGGCAGGACTCTAAAGTCCCGGAGCATTGTAATACTATCAGCATACACTAATCCAGCAATGGCTGTGTCACCTTGGCCTCATCCATCAGCTGTATGACAACCGTATACCCAAAGACCTACTATATGTGAACTGGCTACAGGGTCATGACCTATTGGATGCCTATATCACCGCTGCAAGGACTATCCACAAGTGATATATGAAGATAAAAACAAAAAACTGCGGATGCTGGAAATCCAAAACAAAAACAGAATTACCTGGAAAAACTCAGCAGGTCTGGCAGCATCGGCGGAGAAGAAAAGAGGACTCGAAACGTCAACTCTTATCTTCTCTGCCGATGCTGCCAGACCCGCTGAGTTTTTCCAGGTAATTCTGTTTTTGTTTTGACATATGAAGATGCTCGACATTGGCACAAACAACTGAGAGACAGCCCATAATCTCTGGAGGCAGGAGGTGGGGGAGGGGGTGGGGTGGTCGGGAGGGGGTGGTGGGGGTGGTCATTGAAAGAGGCGAAAGGGAAAATTTAACTGACCACAAAAACAGCCCAGAGATCACAGGGGCTGATGAATCCTCTACCTCCTCAGCCCATTGCCCTCCTCTTCAGGAAATGGGGCCAAGGCTGCTATTCCAGAGTGCAGCTCCTAAGCCATGCTAGGTGATGTTTAACACAGAATTGACCACTGAAGTGCAAACCATTGTCTCACGAAGCATAAGGTCCAGGGCTGAGTGCTGGGGCATCTGAAGGCATGGCCACCAATGGAGGATTAAAATGGGGAATGCTTTAGGAGGCCAGAATTGGCAGAGCACCGCCCCCCCCCCCACCCCCCACCCTACGCATATGCAGACATATCTTGTTCCTCTCTACCAACTGCCCATGAATATAAGAGCTCATTTGTCTATCTCAGGCACTGAGTAAATGTATAGCTGGCCCTGAAATGACTTGTCTTTTAATAAACCTTCATCCAACATCAAAAGCTCAACATGGAAAATCACCGCAGGATTTAACCTGTCACCTCATCGCAGGACGCTTGAGTTGCTGCATTATCTGATGCTGTTTCTGACATTAAAAAAAATTAGGATAAGATAGTGTTGAAATTGAGAACAGAGCCATCCGATCAATAAACTTTCTAACGTGCAGGATGTCAGCCCATTAAAGGCATCCTTTAACAGTGTTCTGTGTATATCAACAAAAGAAATGGCTCAATCCCAGAATTTTTGGGTTTTATTCATTCATGGGTTGTGGGCGTTGCTGGCTAGGCCAATATTTATTGCCCATCCCTAATTGCCCTTAGGAAGGTGATGCTGAGCTGCCTTCTTGAACAGTTGCAGTCCACATGGTGTAGGTACACCCACAGTGCTGTTAGGGAGAGAGTTCCAGGATTTTGACCCAGTGACAGTGAAGGGATGGCGATATAGTTCCAAGTCAGGATGGTGAGTGACTTGGAGGGAAACTTGCAGGCGGTGGTACCCTGTAATCTGTCAGCCATGAAGGTTACCCTGACCAGGGCTGCTGTGGCATGCCACAGGAAATGACAGGTCCACCCCTGCTGTGACTGGTTAAATCTTGCTAGTTGCCATTTGGCACCTGAAAGGGGGCATCAGCAGGGACATCAAGCAGGCAAAGCTAGGCAGTCAGGCATACAGCACAGATTTCAAAAGAACAATAATTATACTAAAGACATTCTGTTCCTATTTGTTGAAGATATTTCAATTCACTGAGAGGCAACCTGCTCAGATGTTGTGAATGAGTGTCAACCAATAATAGCAGCATGGAAGCAGTCTGAATGTAGAATCTTTATGCTCAGTAATATTTATCTGCAATTCTGTGTATTATTTGCCAGAGGTTAATCTAAATACTGTTAATCTAAATGTTCCTAATGAATTTGCTTTCCTAAAAATGAACCAGATTAGTTTTTACAACAATTGATTACAGCTTTATCATTAGATTTTTAATTCCATGTTTTTGTTAAATTCAAGCTCTATTATCAGCCATAGTGTGATTTAAGCCAGGGTCCTACAGAACATCACCCTGGTCTACTAGATTATCAAGCCAGCAATAATACCACTACATGATCACCTCCCAACCATTTGCCTACTTTGAGAATCCACCCTTAAGCATGTAGGTTGCCTGCGATGATCATGTATGCTGTGTTTTTATATGCAACCGTCACTGTTACATACGGCATGTTGCTGTCACATTGTTGGCTTTGAAGCCATTGGGCAAAGTTCATTTGTGTACCATCACCTTGCTGATGTGTTCTTGTGCGCCAACTGCAGTGACACAAATAGCTGGGTCCACTGGTTGGTCATGGAGACATTGGTAAAGTAAAATCATGGCATCATTGGCATTAATAGGCTAATGCAATGCCAGGATATAAAATTGGCTGATGAATGTGCAATGTCTGTATTATTCTGTCATAAAACAACAAGCATTAAGAAGCAAGATGAGCCATGCTCTGGAGCTAGGAAAGGGCCACACAACAAGCAGCAGCTGAGATGTTCTTGAATTGCTGGTGCTAAGGCAACGTTTTTAGAACCACTGTAGTGAGTTGGCAGAATTGTTTGGAGAATCTGCTGATGACAGGAAGGCATAAAGTAGCCTTGCCTTACATAGGTATGGGAGCAATTGTTGAAGCGCTACTTCTGCAACATGGACAGGGCAAGCAGAGAAGCAGGCAGGGGAGAGGGAAAACTTGGTGAGCAGAGAGGAGAAAGAGAGGGCTCTCCTTAGAAGACTCTATCTGCAGTCTGTTTTCCAGGAGCCCATCTCCGCATTACAATGAGCCAGGAGCAGAGCCTCTTGGAGCCATGCCTCCCATTGGAGGTTGTGATGGAGTTGGTTCACTACCTTTATGAAGGGATGGCTCTTCCACAGCTGGTAGAGAACAACCATCCCAAAATCACCGTCACCCTTACATTCTAAGCCAAGGCATCCTTCCACACTGGAGCTGATAGCATCAGCAACGTATTGAGGTTTCTCATGCATAGAAGCAGCAGTAATGCAACAAAGGGCACTGGACAGAAGGAAAGAGAGCTTCATCCTTGCTGCACTGAGGATTAAAGGGCACCTGCATTCACCCAGGATAGCGGGATTGCAGGTAGTGCAGGGCGCCATCAATTGTGAACACATAGCTCTGCAATGCCTCTTATATCAAATGGGAGAGGTAACACCGCCACAGGTCCCTATGGCTCTGTCACAGTGTCATTAGGAATGACCAAACTAAAAAGTACATTTCGGTGAATGCTCATTTCCCTGGCACCAACCTCGGTGCCTTTATTCTATGGCACCAGCAATGCAATCTGTCTTTGGGCCACGATGTCAAACAGGATGACGACTCAGTGACATGTCCTACCCCCTCACACATGGCTCATGACTCTATGACAGCATCCCAACTTGTAAGATCGGTGGACCTTCAATGAAAATCATGGAGCTTCTGCAACTCCTGTAAGGCAAACCCAGTCACCTTTAGTAGCACAGGTTGCTGATATGCTATGAGAGGTCACATACTCCATTCAGCATTGAGAGCTGCTTTCCACAATGGCAAATGGATGGTAGCTCCTGAGCCTGCATGCCAGTCGCCTGGGATCTCATGGCCCCTGTCTGAATCTCCCCTGCAGCACAGATACATTAGCAGAGCTGTGACTATGCTGCAGTGGAAGCGCAGGCAGCAACAGACTGACTGCTCCATCATGGTTTGGTTTTACAATGGGGTGCCAACACCTGCGAGGCAGAAATGATGGGCTCGAAGCTCTGCACGATGCCCAGTGCCACAGTGGAACTGGACCCCTGCATTCTCCTTGCCAGTATCTATAGACTCACTGGCAGGCTGACCAATGCACCAGGCATGCACCAGCATCAGTGTTCTCCTGCAACCTGCGCCAACCAGGTCCTCATCTGAGTCCCTTGAGGTAGAGCTGGTGCGTGATCTCGCCCTCTGGGGCGCTTACATTCAAGATGTGCTACCCAAACTGCTGTTGTTGCTGATGCTGTGGAAGTTGAACTGGCTACCCCACTGGATGGAATATTGGATCCACTACTGCTGGGCTACTATGGGTCATTTTCCAGGTACCTCCTTCACCTTACTCAAATGCCAGAATGGCGAAATATATCGCAGTTGCTTTGAGGTTTAGGCCCATAAGAGGTGCCCTTTCTTGGCAGATGACACCACAAGTTTTGCGTTACAATTGTGACTGTCACCCCAACTGAGATTAGATCAACACACACAGGAAAGGCGATCTGTTTGTTTACCTGTTACCAGTAAACAGAAAACGGAGCCAGAAAAAGTAAACATAAACACGGTGAGCACAAGCAACAGCACTGCCGCAGTTAATCTGTGGATCAAGGATTTAATAACTCCCATTCTCACTCACCAGGAACTCCAATAGCTGCGAGGAGAGGGTAATACAAAGCATAGATCAGGTCAATAAATGTTTCATACATGCTCCCAAAAGCCTTGCAACATCTGCTGGTGTTGAACTGAACAAATGCACAGGCACCAATAAGCTGTGTGTTCAAGGGAGAGCATTTATTACTGCAGGAACTCCCTTGAGGGGCAATTAAGTTCCTTACAAATTACTCACAGGAATCTGCACAAACAGATTAGCAAACCATATCAACGGGCAATATGCTCAGTTAGTAAATGTATGGTTTGCTTTTTAAACTCATTGCTACAATGAATGGTTGAGTTCATTAGAAAGACATTTATACCTCTGTTCCCTTCATTCCTTCAAGTTTTTACCATTAAAACTATAGGAATGCCAAGTCAGATAGACTCAGTAATTAAACTCCAATATTTATTCTCAGTTCTAGACATAAAAATCGACACAATTATACCCAGAAGTTTAAGATTTTTTTGTGGGGGAGTGGGTTCAAAAGAAAAATTATGAAAGGTTAACTTTGTTTTGCACAGTACAGATAGGTCAGTGCTGTATAGTATTCTCAACATATTCTGTTGTTCTCTCAAGAGGGGTTAAAGTGCTTTCTAGACACAATGTGGTTGATTCTCAAAATGCCTGCTGACTGAGGGTAATAAGGGCAAAAAAGCTGGCCCAGCCATGAATGAATAAAAAAATAAGGGAAGTGCAGACTTGGCAAGCTCCCACAACAAATGCATTGATAATTAGTTGAAGAGATGGTGGTTGAGGGAGAAACATTGGCCAGGATATTAGGGGGAATTTCCCCACACTTATTCAAAATAATGCAGTGAGATCTTTTCCATCCACCTGAGAGAGAAGCAGTGCACTTGATTTGACATCACATGACATCTCTAATAGCACAGCCCTCCATTACAGAAAAATAGAAATCTTCTGGCATGGGACAAAGCCTTCCAAGCACCTTGTCTGTTCCTAAGAAACCCACTTTTCTGTTCTGTTGAAGGGTCATGAGGACTCGAAACATCAACTGTGCTCTTCTCCGCCAATGCTGCCAGACCTGCTGAGTTTTTCCAGATATTTCTGTTTCTGGTTTTGTTTTCCACTTTTCAGTTCTTTGTCTACAGCCCTACTTCAAGTGTATATCCATGGATTTTTAATTGCCATGAGGGCTTTCCTCTGCCATTCTGTTCAAAAAACGAGTTCCAGATCCTCACAAACCTCTGAATGAAAAAATTTCTCCACAATTCCCCTCAAATTCTTCTGTCAATTGCTTTAAAACCATGTGCCCTGTTTATTGACCTCTCTGCAAAAGGAAAATTCCGTTCCTCTCTAGTCTACCCCAATACGTGTGTGCGTGTGTGTGTGTGTGTGTGTGTGTGTGTGTGTGTGCTAGAGAGATTTTTAAAGGCCTTAACCGATAAGAATTAAAAGGAAGGTTGCAGGGTCATTTGTCTTAGCAGGAGAGACCTCTGTTAGCAAGCCTGGTTTACGAAATGAAAAGGCATTTGAAGAGGTCTCTTTGAAGTTGAACTGTGCATCATTGGAGGATTTTCATTTGCTCGAGTTCACAGAGAAAATTTTAGTTTCTGTCCAGTTTGAAATTTTTAGAGATAACAATGAGCAAAACTATGCAAGGTGAGGGCATAGACCCTCACAGTGGAATGGTGAACATCAAATGCCTGAGGGCACTCTTCCAAAAATATTGATTTGACTATGTTCCCCTAAAATCTCCTCATGCGGCTTATGGCTTATAGGTGTGAAGTGTCTTGCAATCTTTTCCCATGTCAATGGCATCAAGTAACAATGTGTTGTTGTTGGTGTTATTGCTGCTGCCATGTTAAATGAAAGAAGTGATCTCCTTTGAGTAACGTCGCAGTAGCTAGGTATGTTCCATGGTGTAATGGTGAGCACCCTGGGTTCTGAAACCTAGTGATTTGCGTTCAAAGCTTGATGGAGCCTTGCAAGTTTTGCCAAACCCAATGACAGGTTCAATAAATGGCATTTAATTTACAATTGCCTTGGTGTATTTGAGATTTGAGAGGAGAGCTTTTGAGCCAGCTCGCCTGCCATTGCAATGAGCATTCCTGAGCCTCTTGCAGCAGTTGCTTGCACCATTGTTGTAGGGTGGCCAAGTTGTACTATTAATGATGAAGCTGATCAGCAGACATTTCTTGGGTGGAAACTTTAAGTTTGTTTACAATATACTCTGCACGTTTACTTTCAATTCTAACTCTATCTATACACGGACTGCTGAGATAGCCCATGCTACTTTCCTATTGGTGACTACAGACCATGTGAACTTGCCAACAAGTATTATCATTACAGGAACATTACACACTAAATAAAACCATAATTATGACATTCCTCCTCCTTTAACTCAGCTGTAAATAATATATTCCAAGTGCATATTTTTCAAGGCAACATAATATTTACACTGAGATAGGAATTTACAGGTTCAATCTTACAGGTGGTTTTCCTGGTACCTGTGGAATGTGGCAGCTCCACAACTTCAGATTCTTTGTCAGGAGCCTCCTTCTCTGGAGTTCGCTTGAAGCAAAAAATTGAGGCGTTCAGCGAATTGAGACCAATCGTCTGTGGATGGTTCAAAAGATTGATTTGTCCCAAACTGTGGCACATTGAGATGGGAAGTAACCTTCTTTGAGTAACAATTCAGTAACTAACGGTGTGCTCTGGGACCATGGTGTAATGGTAAGGGTATTGAATATAGCGGTCTCCTTTTGAACCAGCTCGCCTGCCATTTGAATGCGCATGACTGAGCCTCTTGCGCCAGCTGCCTGCACCGACATTGTTTTGGCACTTGGCCCTGCTCTTTATCTGTCCCATTGAAAGGATGCAACAGTTTGCATCACACGACGAGAACCATTCATCAGGAAGCAGGGAAATATGGTGCCAATGTGAATGCAGAAAAGACATGAGCCTAAACTCAGCGGCTCAGTCGGTTCCATAGTGTAATGCTGAGCACTCTGGACTTTGAATCCAACATTCCAAATCCAAACCTTGGTAGCACCAAGTTTCTTGTTTGCCAAACTGCTGTTAAAATTTGAGGCAGGCGAGTGAAAGCCTGAAGAGCTGAAGGTCTCTGCTGATGACAGTGCCTTTTCTGGCTTCCAGCTCTTCATATTCTTGAGCAATAGGCATCTCAGGCAGATGCGAATGCCTGAGTAAAAGGCAGAAGATGAATTGGCTGCACAGCATTTGAAATTCAGCAGGCAAGCTCGAAAGCATTCAAGGGCAGACATCACTTGAACTGAGTCCTTCAAGAGAGCCAAATTTAGCTCTTCTTTCCTGGTTAAGTCTCGGGAATTACTAAGATCAAAGCAAAAAACTATGGATACTGGAAATCCAAAAGGAAATTAAAATTACCTGGAAAATCTTGGCAGGTCTGGCAGCAACTGTGGAGTGGAACATAGTTAAAGTTTAGAGTCTGTATGACTCTTCAACAGAACCAAGTAAAAATAGAAGACAGGTGAAATATAAGCTGCTTTAAAGTGGTGGGAGGGAGGGTGGTGACAGGGGCTCTACCAGACAGCTCTACCTGTTCCACCCGCACACTTAAAACAGCTTATATTTCACCTATTTTCTATTTTTACTTACTTCAATTTAAGAGTAATATGGACTCGAAACGTTAACTGTGCTCCTCTCTGCAGATGCTGCCAGACCTGCAGAGTTTTTCCAGGTATTATTGTTTTTGTCACTGCCTAGCAATGCTCAATCATGGATCATTTGGCAAGAGTGTCATATTAGCGAGAAGTAGGGAAGGGAAGCAGCAATGTCACGAGTGGCAGCTTGAACGCAGCTCTTTCATTTGCAGAGCAGACAAACTTAGGAGCAGAGCAAGTGCGAGATCTGAAGCAATATGTTGCAAAACATGAAGCCAACGTGAAATGGTGGAAATGGAATAAAAAACGCTTGCAATTTTGCTCCCGAAATTGTTTACAACCTTCCTTGTGGCCCAGCAAAACATCGCAGTTGGCACTGCAGCTCGACGTCTCAAACTATGTTCACTCGCCATAAATCCCTCTCCGTGGGAGGCTGCCTGAGGCTTTGGCAAGCAGTTCGCAACCTAGGTCTCATGGCTCACCTTGATATGACCTACCAACGCAGGACCGTTGCCTCACCAGGAACAAGTGAGCACTTTCAAACCTAATGATTTGATGAAGCCTTCGATGAGCTCTCCTGAAATCTCCCTATTTGACATGTGCCAAAATTGTTTATACAATCTAGGTGTGAAGTGTCTTGCAAACAGTTCCCTTGTCAACGGCATCAAGTAACGACGTGTCATTGTCGCTGTTCCGGTTGCTGCCATGTTAAATGTAAGAAGTAATCTTCTTTGAGCAACGATTCAGTGTGGTAATGCAACTTCTGGGTTCCATGGTGTAATGATAAGCAGTCTAGACTCTGAATCCAGCGATCCGAGTTCACATCTTGGTGGAACCTTGTATTTTTTGACAATCCCGCTGATAAGCTCGGCCAATTGCATCTCCTTTGCAATTGCCATGGCGTCCGATTCGAGAGGGCAAATTTTGAACCAGCTCGCCTGCCATTTGAATGTGCATGACTGAGCCTCTTGCACCAGCTGCCTGCACCCTCATCGTTTTGGCTCTTAGCCCTGCTCTTTATCTGTCCCATTGAAAGGATGCAACAGTTTCGTCACATGAGGAGAACCATTCGATTCTTCGCTGGGAAATTTGGGGCCAATGTGAATGCAGAAAAACATGAGCCTGATGGCAGTGGTAATGTAGGTTCCATGGTGTAACGGTGAGCACTCTGGAAATTGAATCCAGCAATCCAAGTTCAAATCTCGGTGGTACCAAGTTTCTCGTTTGCCCAGCTGCTGTTAAAATGTAAGGCAGACGAATGGATATTTGAAGAGCTCAAGGTCTCTGCTGATTAGAGAGCCTTTCCTGGCTTTCACCTCTTCATATTCTTGAGCGATAGGCAGCTCAGCCTGTTGCTATATTCCTGAGGGGGAGGCGGCAGTTGCATTGGGTGCATGGCATTTGAAATTCAGCAGCCAAGCTCGAAAGAATTCAAGGGAAGGCAGACATCACTTCAATTGCGTTGTAGAAGTGTACCAGTTTTATCCCGTCTTTCCTGGTCAGGTCTCGTACATCACTGCCTAGCAATGCTCATTCACGGATCATTTAGCAAGAGAGTCATATCACGAGGAGCAGGGAAGGGAAGCAGCAATGTCACGAGTGGCAGCTTGAACGCAGCTCTTTCATTTGCAGAGCAGACAAACTTAGGAGCAGAGCAAGTGCGAGATCTGAAGCAATATGTTGCAAAACATGAAGCCAATGTGAAATGGTGGACATGGAACGTAAAGCGCTTGCAATTTTGCTCAAGAAATAGTTTGCAAACTTTCCTGTGGCTCAGAAAAACTTCTCAATCTGCAGTGCAGCTCGACGTCTCAAACTATGTTCACTCGCCATAAATCCCTCTCCGTGGGAGGCTGCCTGAGGCTTTGGCAAGCAGTTCGCAACCTAGGTCTCATGGCTCACCTTGAGATGACCTGTCAACGCAGGTCCGTTGCCTCACCAGGATCAAGTGCGTAATTCCAAACGTAATGATTTGATGAAGCCTTTGATGAGCTCTCCTGAAATCTCCCTATTTGACATGTGCCAAAATTGTTTGATATAATCTGGGTGTGAAGTGTCTTGCAAACAGTTCCCTTGTCAACGGCATCAAGTAACGACATGTTGTTGTCGCTGTTCCGGTTGCTGCCATGTTAAATGTAAGAAGTAATCTTCTTTGAGCAACGATTCAATGCAAAAGTGCATCTGCTGGGTTCCATGGTGTAATGGTGAGCACTCTGGACTCTGAATCCAGCTATCCGAGTTCAAGTCTCGGTGGAACCTTGTGCTTTTGACAATCCCGCTGACAAGCTTGGCCAATTGCATCTCCTTTACAATTGCCATGGCGTCCGATTCGAGAGAGCAAATTTTGAACCAGCTCGCCTGCCATTTGAATGCGCATGACTGAGCCTCTTGCGCCAGCTACCTGCACTGTCATTGTTTTGGCTCTTGGCCCTACTCTTTATCTGTCCCATTGAAAGGATGCAACAGTTTGCGTCACACGAGGAGAACCATTCGATGGTTCGCTGGGAACTTTGGCGCCCAGTGAATGCAGAAAAGAAATGAGCCTAACGAATACTGACATGTAGGTTCCATGGTGTAATGGTGAGCACTCTGGACTTTGAATCCAGTGATCCGAGTTCAAATCTCGGTGGAACCAAGTTTCTTGTTTGCCCAGCTGCTGTTAACATTTGAGGCAGGCGAGTGGATACTTGAAGAGTTCAAGGTCTCTGCTGATTACAGAGCCCTTCCTGGCTTTCACTCTTCATATTCTTGAGCGATAGGTGGCTCTGGCTGATTCTATATTCCTGAGGGCGAGGTGGCAGTTGCATTGGGTGCACAGCATTTGAAATTCAACAGGCAACAAGCTCGAAAGAATTCAAGGGCAGGCAGATATCACTTCAATTGCGTCCTAGAAGTGCACCAGTTTTATCCCGTCTTTCCTGGTCAGGTCTCGTACATCACTGCCTAGCAATGCTCATTCATGGTTCATTTGGCAAGAGTGTCATATTATGAGGAAAAGGGAAGGGAAGCAGCAATGTCACGAGTGGCAGCTTGAACGCAGCTCTTTCATTTGCAGAGCAGACAAACTTAGGAGCAGAGCAAGTGCGAGATCTGACGCAATATGTTGCAAAACATGAAGCCAACGTGAAATGGTGGACATGGAACGTAAAGCACTTGCAATGTTGCTCCCGATATAGTTTGAAAACTTTCTTGTTTCTCATCGAAACATCGCACTTGGCACTGCAGCTCGACATCTCAAACTATGTTCACTCACCATAAATCCCTCTCCGTGGGAGGCTGCCTGAGGCTTTGGCAAGCAGTTCGCAACCTAGGTCTCATGGCTCACCTTGAGATGACCTGCCAACGCAGGTCCGTTGCCTCACCAGGAACAAGTGCGCACTTTCAAACGTAATGATTTGATGAAGCCTTTGATGAGCTCTCCTGAATTCTCCCTATTTGACATGTGCCAAAATTGTTTGATATAATCTGGCTGTGAAGTGTCTTGCAAACAGTTCCCTTGTCAACGGCATCAAGTAACGACGTGTCATTGTCGCTGTTCCGGTTGCTGCCATGTTAAATGTAAGAAGTAATCTTCTTTGAGCAACGATTCAATGCAATATAGAATCTGTTGGGTTCCATGGTGTAATGGTGAGCACTCTGGACTCTGAATCCAGCGATCCGAGTTCAAATCTCGGTGGAACCTTGTACTTTTGACAATCCCGCTGACAAGCTTGGCCAATTGCATCTCCTTTACAATTGCCACGGCGTCCGATTCGAGAGGGCAAATTTTGAACCAGCTCGCCTGCCATTTGAATGCGCATGACTGAGCCTCTTGCACCAGCTGCCTGCACTGTCATTGTTTTGGCTCTTGGCCCTGCTCTTTATCTGTCCCATTGAAAGTTTGCAACAGTTTGCGTCACACAAGGAGAACCATTGGACAGTTCGCTGGGAACTTTGACGCCACTGTGAATGCAGAAAAGACATGAGCCTGATGTCAGCTGACATGTAGGTTCCATGTAGTAATGGTGAGCACTCGGGAATCTGAATCCAGCGATCTGATTTCAAATCTCGGTGGAACCAAGTTTCTCGTTTGCCCAGCTGCTGTTAAAATTTGAGGCAGGCGAGTGGAAACGTGAAGAGCTCAAGGTCTCTGCTGATGACAGTGCCTTTCCTGGCTTTCACCTCTTCATATTCTTGAGCAATAGGCGGCTCAGGCTGATGCTGTATGTCTGAGGTGGAGGCAGCACTTGCTTTGGCTGCACGGCATTTGAAATTCAGCAGCTAAACTCGAAAGCATTCAAGGCCAGGCAGCTATCACTTCAATTGCGTCCTTGAAGAGCGCCTATTTTATCCCATCTTTCCGGGTTAAGTCTCGTACATCACTGCCTAGCAATGCTCATTCACGGATCATTTGGCAAGAGTCATATTAGCGAGGCGTATGGAAGAGAAGCAGCAATGTCACGAGTGGCAGCTTGACAACAGCTCTTTCATTTGCAGAGCAGACAAACTTAGGAGCAGAACAAGTGCGAGAGCTGAAGCAATGTGTTGCAAAACATGAAGCCAAAGTGGAATGGTCGACATGAAATTGACAAGCGCTTGCAATTTTGCTAGCGAGTTAGATTCACAAATTTTCTTGTGGCTCTGTGAAACATCGCAAGTTGCAGTGCAGCTCGATGTCTCAAATTATGATCACTCGCTATAAATCGCTCTCCCTTGGAGGCTGCCTGAGGCTTTGGCAAGCAGTTCGCAACCTGGGTCTCATCGGTCACCCTGCGATGATCGGCCTACGCAGGTCCACTGCCTTGCCAAGACAAGTATTTCCACCTGTGTAACTTTGCTGACCCAATTCTGTCGCTCAGCAGTTCCTGTGCTGCTGACATCTCCATCCTCAACCTCCTTACCTCACGGCTTGATTATTCTGAGATGTTCGCGCTCTGACTTGCCCTTTGATTCTTCCATAAAGTTGAGCTGATCAAAACCTCTGCTGCCCATATCCTAGCTCGCACCTAAGGCCCTCCAGCCAGCAACTCTGCTTCCAGTCGACGACATTCATTCATGACCTGACAAGAAATCAGCCTTCCCGTTGGCATGCTGGCGTTCACATCCCTTTGTGGGAAATTTCCCTCCTATCTGGGCAGTGTGTTTCAGCGTGTCAGAGCTTGGAACTCTCTGCGCACTTCCTGTTGTTGTTTGTGACGCTTGCACGAATGAAACTGCTCTACTAATGTAAGACATGTGTGCCGCTGCCTCAGCATTGATCTCTGGTGCAACGGTGAGCACTCTGGTCTCTGAATTTAATGATATGAGGTCAAATCTCGGTGGAAACTTGTATTTGTCACAGTCTCGCTGACAGGCTCGGTATATTGCGTCTCCTTTACAATTGCCATGGCATACGATTGGAAAGGACAACTTTTGAACCAGCTCCCCTGCCAATTGAATGCACATGACTGAGCCTCTTGCGCCAGCTGCCTGCACCGTCATTGTTTTGGTTCTTGGCCCTGCTCTTTATCTGTCCCATTGAAAGGATGCAACAGTTTGCGTCACATGAGGAGAACCATTCGATGGTTCGCTGGGAACTTTGGCGCCCATGTGAATACAGAAAAGAAATGAGCCTAATAACATCTGGCATGTAGGTTCCATGGTGTAATGGTGAGCACTCTGGACTTTGCATCCAGTGGTCCGAGTTCAAATCTCGGTGGAACCAAGTTTCTTGTTTGCCCAGCTGCTGTTACAATTTGAGGCAGGCGAGTGGATACTTGAAGAGTTCAAGTTCTCTGCTGATCACAGATCCTTTCCTGGCTTTCACCTCTTCGTATTCTTGAGCGATAGGTGGCTCAGGCTGATTCTATATTCCTGAGGGCGAGGCGGCAGTTGCATTGAGTGCACAGCGTTTGAAATTCAACAGGCAACAAGCTCGAAAGAATTCAAGGGCAGGCAGATATCACTTCAATTGCGTCCTAGAAGTGTACCAGTTTTATCCCGTCTTTCCTGGTAAGGTCTCGTACATCACTGCCTAGCAATGCTCATTCACAGATCATTTGGCAAGAGTGTCATATTACGAGGAGCAGGGAAGGGAAGCAGCAATGTCACGAGTGGCAGCTTGAACGCAGCTCTTTCATTTGCAGAGCAGACAAACTTAGGAGCAGAGCAAGTGCGTGATCTGAAGCAATATGTTGCAAAACATGAAGCCAACGTGAAATGGTGGACATGGAACGTAAAACGCTTGCAATGATGCTCCCGATATAGTTTGAAAACTTTCTTGTTTCTCATCGAAACATCGCACTTGGCACTGCAGCTCGACATCTCAAACTATGTTCACTCGCCATAAATCCCTCTCCATGGGAGGCTGCCTGAGGCTTTGGCAAGCAGTTCGCAACCTAGGTCTCATGGCTCACCTTGAGATGACCTGCCAACGCAGGTCCGTTGCCTCACCAGGAACAAGTGCGCACTTTCAAACGTAATGATTTGATGAAGCCTTTGATGAGCTCTCCTGAAATCTCCCTATTTGACATGTGCCAAAATTGTTTGATATAATCTGGCTGTGAAGTGTCTTGCAAACAGTTCCCTTGTCAACGGCATCAAGTAATGACGTGTCATTGTCGCTGTTCCGGTTGCTGCCATGTTAAATGTAAGAAGTAATCTTCTTTGAGCAACGATTCAGGCTGGCAACCCATCTTCTGGGTTCCATGGTGTAATGGTGAGCACTCTGGACTCTGAATCCAGCGATCCGAGTTCAAATCTCGGTGGAACCTTGTACTTTTAACAATCCCGCTGACAAGCTTGGCCAATTGCATCTCCTTTACAATTGCCATGGCGTCCGATTCGAGAGGGCAAATTTTGAACCAGCTCGCCTGCCATTTGAATGTGCATGACTGAGCCTCTTGCGCCAGCTGCCTGCACCGTCATTGTTTTGGCTCTTGGCCCTGCTCTTTATCTGTCCCATTGAAAGGATGCAACTGTTTGCGTCACACAAGGAGAACCATTGGACGGTTCGCTGGGAACTTTGACGCCAGTGTGAATGCAGAAAAGACATGAGCCTGATGTCCGCTAACATGTAGGTTCCATGTAGTAATGGTGAGCACTCTGGACTCTGAATACAGCGATCTGAGTTCAAATCTCAGTGGAACCAAGTTTCTCGTTTGCCCAGCTGCTGTTAAAATTTGAGGCAGGTGAGTGGAAACGTGAAGAGCTCAAGGTCTCTGCTGATGACAGTGCCTTTCCTGGCTTTCACCTCTTCATATTCTTGAGCAATAGGCGGCTCAGGCTGATGCTGTATGTCTGAGGTGGAGGCAGCACTTGCTTTGGCTGCACGGCATTTGAAATTCAGCAGCCAAACTCGAAAGCATTCAAGGGCAGGCAGCTATCACTTCAATTGCGTCCTTGAAGAGCGCCTATTTTATCCCATCTTTCCGGGTCAAGTCTCGTACATCACTGCCTAGCAATGCTCATTCACGGATCATTTGGCAAAGGTCATATTAGCGAGGAGCAGGGAAGAGAAGCAACAATGTCATGAGTGGCAGCTTGACGACAGCTCTTTCATTTGCAGAGCAGACAAACTTAGGAGCAGAGCAAGTGCGAGAGCTGAAGCAATGTGTTGCAAAACATGAAGCCAACGTGGAATGGTCGACATGAAATTGACAAGCGCTTGCAATTTTGCTAGCGAGTTAGATTCACAAATTTTCTTGTGGCTCAGTGAAACATCGCAATTTGCAGTGCAGCTCGATGTCTCAAATTATGTTCACTCGCTATAAATCGCTCTCCCTTGGAAGCTGCCTCAGGCTTTGGCAAGCAGTTCACAACCTGGGTCTCATCGCTCACCCTGCGATGATCGGCCTACGCAGGTCCACTGCCTTGCCAAGACAAGTATTTCCACCTGTGTAACTTTGCTGACCCAATTCTGTCGCTCAGCAGTTCCTGTGCTGCTGACATCTCCATCCTCAACCTCCTTACCTCACGGCTTGACTATTCTGAGATGTTCGCGCTCTGACTTGCCCTTTGATTCTTCCATAAAGTTGAGCTGATCAAAACCTCTGCTGCCTATATCCTAGCTCGCACCTAAGGCCCTCCAGCCAGCAACTCTGCTTCCAGTCGACGACATTCATTCGTGGCCTGACAAGAAATCAGCCTTCCCGTTGGCATGCTGGCGTTCACATCCCTTTGTGGGAAATTTCCCTCCTATCTGGGCAGTGTGTTTCAGCGTGTCAGAGCTTGGAACTCTCTGCGCACTTCCTGTTGTTGTTTGTGACGCTTGCACCAATGAAACTGCTCTACTAATGTAAGACATGTGTGCCGCTGCCTCAGCATTGATCTCTGGACATCCCTCAGTAAAGCTGTTGGGCTTTGCAAATCGAACTCAAGTTCTGTCGAAGGGTCATGAGGACTCGAAACGTCAACTCTTTTCTTCTCCGCCGATGCTGCCAGACCTGCTGAGTTTTTCCAGGTAATTCTGTTTTTGTTTTTGTTTTGCAAATCTTTGTCCTCCTTCAGGGGGCTGAATTCAAACGTAATGATTTGATGAAGCATTTAATGAGCTCTCCTAAAATCTCCTGATGTGGCTTCTGGCAAAATTGTTTGATATAATCTAGGTGTGAAGAACCTTGGAAACCTTTCCTGTGTCAATGGCATCAAGTAACGACGTTTCGTTGTTGCTGTTATTGTTGCTGCCATGTTCAATGAAAGGAGTGGCCTTCTTTGAGTAATGGTTCAACAGCCCACACTGTTTCCATGGTGTAACGGTGAGCACTCTGGTCTCTGAATTTAATGATCTGAGGTCAAATCTCGGTGGAAACTTGTATTTGTCACAATCTCGCTGACAGGATCGCTATATTGCATCTCCTTTACAATTGCCATGGCATACGATTGGAAAGGACAACTTTAGAACCAGCTCGCCTGCCAATTGAATGCACATGACTGAGCCTCTTGCGCCAGCTGCCTGCACCGTCATTGTTTTGGCTCTTGGCCCTGCTCTTTATCTGTCCTGTTGAAAGGATGCAACAGTTTGCTTCACATGAGGAGAACCATTCGATGGTTCGCTGGGAAATTTTGGCGCCCATGTGAATGCAGAAAAGAAATGAGCCTAATGACTGCTGACATGTAGGTTCCATGGTGTAATGGTGAGCACTCTGGACTTTGAATCCAGTGATCCGAGTTCAAATCTCGGTGGAACCAAGTTTCTTGTTTGCCCAGCTGCTGTTAACATTTGAGGCAGGCGAGTGGATACTTGAAGAGTTCAAGTTCTCTGCTGATTACAGAGCCTTTCCTGGCTTTCACCTCTTCATATTCTTGAGCGTTAGGTGGCTCAGGCTGATTCTATATTCCTGAGGGCGAGGCGGCAGTTGCATTGGGTGCACAGCATTTGAAATTCAACAGGCAACAAGCTCGAAAGAATTCAAGGGCAGGCAGATATCACTTCAATTGCGTCCTAGAAGTGCATCAGTTTTATCCCGTCTTTCCTGGTCAGGTCTCCTACATCACTGCCTAGCAATGCTCATTCACGGATCATTTGGCAAGAGTGTCATATTACGAGGAGCAGGGCAGGGAAGCAGCAATGTCACGAGTGGCAGCTTGAACGCAGCTCTTTCATTTGCAGAGCAGACAAACTTAGGAGAAGAGCAAGTGCGTGATCTGAAGCAATGTGTTGCAAAACATGAAGCCAACGTGAAATGAAGGACATGGAACGTAAAGCGCTTGCAATTTTGCTCCCGATATAGTTTGCAAACTTTCTTGTTGCTCAGCAACTCGTCGCACTTGGCACTGCAGCTCGACGTCTCAAACTATGTTCACTCACCATAAATCCCTCTCCGTGGGAGGCTGCCTGAGTCTTTGGCAAGCAGTTCGCAACCTAGGTCTCATGGCTCACCTTGAGATGACCTGCCAACGCAAGTCCATTGCCTCACCAGGAACAAGTGCGCACTTTCAAACGTAATGATTTGATGAAGCCTTTGATGAGCTCTCCTGAAATCTCCCTATTTGACATGTGCCAAAATTGTTTGATATCATCTGGCTGTGAAGTGTCTTCCAAACAGTTCCCTTGTCAACGGCATCAAGTAACGACGTGTCATTGTCGCTGTTCCGGTTGCTGCCATGTTAAATGTAAGAAGTAATCTTCTTTGAGCAACGATTCAGGATGGCAATGCATCCTCTGGGTTCCATGGCGTAATGGTGAGCACTCTGGACTCTGAATCCAGTGATCCGAGTTCAAATCTTGGTGGAACCAAGTTTCTCGTTTGCCCAGCTGCTGTTAAAATTTGAGGCAGGCGAGTGGAAACGTGAAGAGCTCAAGGTCTCTGCTGATGACAGTGCCTTTCCTGGCTTTCACCTCTTCATATTCTTGTGCAATAGGTGGCTCAGGCTGATGCTGTATGTCTGAGGTGGATGCAGCATTTGCTTTGGCTGCACGGCATTTGAAATTCAGCAGCCAAACTCGAAAGCATTCAAGGGCAGGCAGGTATCACTTCAATTGCGTCCTTGAAGAGCGCCTATTTTATCCCATCTTTCCGGGTCAAGTCTCGTACATCACTGCCTAGCAATGCTCATTCACGGATCATTTGGCAAGAGTCATATTAGCGAGGAGCAGGGAAGAGAAGCAACAATGTCATGAGTGGCAGCTTGACGACAGCTCTTTCATTTGCAGAGCAGACAAACTTAGGAGCAGAGCAAGTGCAAGAGCTGAAGCAATATGTTGCAAAACATGAAGCCAAAGTGGAATGGTCGACATGAAATTATCAAGCGCTTGCAATTTTGCTAGCGAGTTAGATTCACAAATTTTCTTGTGGCTCAGTGAAACATCGCAATTTGCAGTGCAGCTCGATGTCTCAAATTATGTTCACTCGCTATAAATCGCTCTCCCTTGGAGGCTGCCTGAGGCTTTGGCAAGCAGTTCGCAACCTGGGTCTCATCGCTCACCCTGCGATGATCGGCCTACGCAGGTCCACTGCCTTGCCAAGACAAGTATTTCCACCTGTGTAATTTTGCTGACCTAATTCTGACGCTCAGCAGTTCCTGTGCTGCTGACATCTCCATCCTCAACCTCCTTACCTCACAGCTTGACTATTCTGAGATGTTCGCGCTCTGTCTTGCCCTTTGATTCTTCCATAAAGTTGAGCTGATCAAAACCTCTGCTGCCCATATCCTAGCTCGCACCTAAGGCCCTCCAGCCAGCAACTCTGTTTCCAGTCGACGACATTCATTCGTGGCCTGACAAGAAATCAGCCTTCCCGTTGGCATGCTGGCGTTCACATCCCTTTGTGGGAAATTTCCCTCCTATCTGGGCAGCGTGTTTCAGCGTGTCAGAGCTTGGAACTCTCTGCGCACTTCCTGTTGTTGTTTGTGATGCTTGCACGAATGAAACTGCTCTACTAATGTAAGACATGTGTGCCGCTGCCTCAGCATTGATCTCTGGTGCAACGGTGAGCACTCTGGTCTCTGAATTTAATGATATGAGGTCAAATTTCGGTGGAAACTTGTATTTGTCACAGTCTCGCTGACAGGCTCGGTATATTGCGTCTCCTTTACAATTGCCATGGCATACGATTGGAAAGGACAACTTTTGAACCAGCTCGCCTGCCAATTGAATGCACATGACTGAGCCTCTTGCGCCAGCTGCCTGCACCGTCATTGTTTTGGTTCTTGGCCCTGCTCTTTATCTGTCCCATTGAAAGGATGCAACAGTTTGCGTCACATGAGGAGAACCATTCGATGGTTCGCTGGGAACTTTGGCGCCCATGTGAATACAGAAAAGAAATGAGCCTAATAACATCTGGCATGTAGGTTCCATGGTGTAATGGTGAGCACTCTGGACTTTGTATCCAGTGGTCCGAGTTCAAATCTCGGTGGAACCGAGTTTCTTGTTTGCCCAGCTGCTGTTACAATTTGAGGCAGGCGAGTGGATACTTGAAGAGTTCAAGTTCTCTGCTGATCACAGATCCTTTCCTGGCTTTCACCTCTTCGTATTCTTGAGCGATAGGTGGCTCAGGCTGATTCTATATTCCTGAGGGCGAGGCGGCAGTTGCATTGAGTGCACAGCGTTTGAAATTCAACAGGCAACAAGCTCGAAAGAATTCAAGGGCAGGCAGATATCACTTCAATTGCGTCCTAGAAGTGTACCAGTTTTATCCCGTCTTTCCTGGTAAGGTCTCGTACATCACTGCCTAGCAATGCTCATTCACAGATCATTTGGCAAGAGTGTCATATTACGAGGAGCAGGGAAGGGAAGCAGCAATGTCACGAATGGCAGCTTGAACGCAGCTCTTTCATTTGCAGAGCAGACAAACTTAGGAGCAGAGCAAGTGCGTGATCTGAAGCAATATGTTGCAAAACATGAAGCCAACGTGAAATGGTGGACATGGAACGTAAAGCGCTTGCAATGATGCTCCCGATATAGTTTGAAAACTTTCTTGTTTCTCATCGAAACATCGCACTTGGCACTGCAGCTCGACATCTCAAACTATGTTCACTCGCCATAAATCCCTCTCCATGGGAGGCTGCCTGAGGCTTTGGCAAGCAGTTCGCAACCTAGGTCTCATGGCTCACCTTGAGATGACCTGCCAACGCAGGTCCGTTGCCTCACCAGGAACAAGTGCGCACTTTCAAACGTAATGATTTGATGAAGCCTTTGATGAGCTCTCCTGAAATCTCCCTATTTGACATGTGCCAAAATTGTTTGATATAATCTGGCTGTGAAGTGTCTTGCAAACAGTTCCCTTGTCAACGGCATCAAGTAATGACGTGTCATTGTCGCTGTTCCGGTTGCTGCCATGTTAAATGTAAGAAGTAATCTTCTTTGAGCAACGATTCAGAATGGCAATGCATCTTCTGGGTTCCATGGTGTAATGGTGAGCACTCTGGACTCTGAATCCAGTGATCCGAGTCCGAATCTCGGTGGAACCTTGTACTTTTGACAATCCCGCTGACAAGCTTGGCCAATCGCATCTCCTTTACAATGGCCATTGCGCCCGATTCGAGAGGGCAAATTTTGAACCAGCTCGCGTGCCAATTGAATGCACATGACTGAGCCTCTTGTGCCAGCTTCCTGCACCGTCATTATTTTGGCTCTTGGCCCTGCTCTTTATCTGTCCCATTGAAAGGATGCAACAGTTTGCGTCACATGAGGAGAACCATTCGATTGTTCGCTGGGAACTTTGGCGCCCATGTGAATGCAGAAAAGAAATGAGCCTAATGAATGCTGACATGTAGGTTCCATGGTGTAATGGTGAGCACTCTGGACTTTGAATCCAGCGATCCGAGTTGAAATCTTGGTGGAACCTTGTGCGTTTGACAATCCCGCTGACAAGCTTGGCCAATTGCATCTCCTTCACAATTGCCATGGCGTCCGATTCGAGAGGGCACATTTTGAACCAGCTCGCCTGCCATTTCAATGCGCATGACTGAGCCTCTTGCACCAGCTGCCTGCACTGTCATTGTTTTGGCTCTTGGCCCTGCTCTTTATCTGTCCCATTGAAAGGATGCAACAGTTTGCGTCACACAAGGAGAACCATTGGACGGTTCGCTGGGAACTTTGACACGACTGTGAATGCAGAAAAGACATGAGCCTGATGTCAGCTAACATGGAGGTTTCATAGTGCAACGGTGAGCACTATGGACTCTGAATTCAGCGATCTGAGTTCAAATCTCGGTGGAACCAAGTTTCTCGTTTGCCCAGCTGCTGTTAAAATTTGAGGCAGGCGAGTGGATACTTGAAGAGCTCAAGGTCTCTGCTGATTACAGAGACTTTCCTGGCTTTCACCTCTTCCTATTCTTGAGCAATAGGTGGCTCAGGCTGATGCTATATTTCTGAGGGATATGCGGCAGTTGCTTTGGGTGCACGGCATTAGAAATTCAACAGGCAAACAAGCTCGAAAGCATTCAAGGGCAGGCAGATATCACTTCAATTGCGTCCTAGAAGTGCACCAGTTTTATCCCGTCTTTCCTGGTCAGGTCTCGTACATCACTGCCTAGCAATGCTCATTCACGGTTCATTTGGCAAGAGTGTCATATCACGAGGAGCAGGGAAGAGAAGCAGCAATGTCACTAGTGGCAGCTTGAACGCAGCTCTTTCATTTGCAGAGCAGACAAACTTAGGAGCAGAACAAGTGCGAGATCTGACGCAATATGTTGCAAAACATGAAGCCAATGTGAAATGCTGGACATGGAACGTAAAGCGCTTGCCAAGTTGTTCCCGATATAGATTGCAAACTTCCTTGTTTCACATCGAAACATCGCACTTGGCACTGCAGCTCGATGTCTCAAACTATGTTCACTCACCATAAATCCCTCTCCGTGGGAGGCTGCCTGAGGCTTTGGCAAGCAGTTCGCAACCTAGGTCTCATGGCTCACCTTGAGATGACCTGCCAACGCAAGTCCATTGCCTCACCAGGAACAAGTGCGCACTTTCAAACGTAATGATTTGATGAAGCCTTTGATGAGCTCTCCTGAAATCTCCCTATTTGACATGTGCCAAAATTGTTTGATATAATCTGGATGTGAAGTGTCTTGCAAACAATTCCCTTGTCAACGGCATCAAGAAACGACGTGTCGTTGTCGCTGTTCCGGTTGCTGCCAGGATAAATGTAAGAAGTAATCTACTTTGAGCAACGATTCAATGCAAAAGCGTATCTGCTGGGTTCCATGGTGTAATGGTGAGCACTCTGGACTCTGAATCCAGCGATCCGAGTTCAAATCTCGGTGGAACCTTGCGTTTTTGACAATCCCGCTGACAATCTTGGCCAATTGAATCTCCTTTACAATTGCCATGGCGTCCGATTCGAGAGGGCAAATTTTGAACCAGCTCGCCTGCCATTTGAATGTGCATGACTGAGCCTCTAGCGCCAACTGCCTGCACCGTCATTGTTTTGGCTCTTGGCCCTGCTCTTTATCTGTCCCATTGAAAGTTTGCAACAGTTTGCGTCACACAAGGAGAACCATTGGACAGTTCGCTGGGAACTTTGACGCCATTGTGAAAGCAGAAAAGACATGAGCCTGATGTCCGCTAACATGTAGGTTCCATGGTGCAATGGTGAGCATTCTGGACTCTGAATCCAGTGATCCGAGTTCAAATCTTGGTGGAACCAAGTTTCTCGTTTGCCCAGCTGCTGTTAAAATTTGAGGCAGGCGAGTGGAAACGTGAAGAGCTCAAGGTCTCTGCTGATGACAGTGCCTTTCCTGGCTTTCACCTCTTCCTATTCTTGAGCAATAGGCGGCTCAGGCTGATGCTGTATGTCTGAGGTGGAGGCAGCACTTGCTTTGGCTGCACGGCATTTGAAATTCAGCAGCCAAACTCGAAAGCATTCAAGGGCAGGCAGGTATCACTTCAATTGCGTCCTTGAAGAGCGCCTATTTTATCCCATCTTTCCTGGTCAAGTCTCGTACATCACTGCCTAGCAATGCTCATTCACGGATCATTTGGCAAGAGTCATATTAGCGAGGAGTAGGGAAGAGAAGCAACAATGTCATGAGTGGCAGCTTGACGACAGCTCTTTCATTTGCAGAGCAGACAAACTTAGGAGCAGAGCAAGTGCGAGAGCTGAAGCAATGTGTTGCAAAACATGAAGCCAAAGTGGAATGGTGGACATGAAATTATCAAGCGCTTGCAATTTTGCTAGCGAGTTAGATTTACAAATTTTCTTGTGGCTCAGTGAAACATCGCAATTTGCAGTGCAGCTCGATGTCTCAAATTATGTTCACTCGCTATAAATCGCTCTCCTTGGAGGCTGCCTGAAGCTTTGGCAAGCAGTTCACAACCTGGGTCTCATCGCTCACCCTGCGATGATCGGCCTACGCAGGTCCACTGCCTTGCCAAGACAAGTATTTCCACCTGTGTAACTTTGCTGACCCAATTCTGTCGCTCAGCAGTTCCTGTGCTGCTGACATCTCCATCCTCAACCTCCTTACCTCACGGCTTGACTATTCTGAGATGTTCGCGCTCTGACTTGCCCTTTGTTTCTTCCATAAAGTTGAGCTGATCAAAACCTCTGCTGCCCATATCCTAGCTCACACCTAAGGCCCTCCAGCCAGCAACTCTGTTTCCAGTCGACGACATTCATTCGTGGCCTGACAAGAAATCAGCCTTCCCGTTGGCATGCTGGCGTTCACATCCCTTTGTGGGAAATTTCCCTCCTATCTGGGCAGCATATTTCAGCGTGTCAGAGCTTGGAACTCTCTGCGCACTTCCTGTTGTTGTTTGTGACGCTTGCACGAATGAAACTGCTCTACTAATGTAAGACATGTGTGCCGCTGCCTCAGCATTGATCTCTGGACATCCCTCAGTAAAGCTGTTGGGCTTTGCAAATCGAACTCAAGTTCTGTCGAAGGGTCATGAGGACTCGAAAAGTCAACTCTTTTCTTCTCCGCCGATGCTGCCAGACCTGCTGAGTTTTTCCAGGTAATTCTGTTTTTGTTTTTGTTTTGCAAATTTTTGTCCTCCTTCAGGGGGCTCTTTCAAACGTAAAGATTTGATGAAGCCTTTAATGAGCTCTCATAAAATCTTCTGATGTGGCTTCTGGCAAAATTGTTTGATATAATCTAGCTGTGAAGCACCTTGGAAACGTTTCCTGTGTCAATGGCATCAAGTAACGACGTTTCTTTGTTGCTATTATTGTTGCTGCCATGTTCAATGAAAGGAGTGGCCTTCTTTGAGTAATGATTCAGCAGCCCACACTGTTTCCATGGTGTAACGGTGAGCACTCTGGTCTCTGAATTTAATGATCTGAGGTCAAATCTCGGTGGAACCTTGTATTTGTCACAATCTCGCTGCCAGGCTCGGTGAATTGTGTCTCCTTTACAATTGCCATGGCGTACGATTGGAAAGGACAACTTTTGAACCAGCTTGCCTGCCAATTGAATACGCATCACTGAGCCTCTTGCGCCAGCTGCCTGCACCGTCATTGTTTTGGCTCATGGCCCTGCTCTTTATCTGTCCCATTGAAAGGATGCAACAGTTTGCGTCACATGAGGAGAACCATTCGATGGTTCGCTGGGAACTTTGGCGCCCATGTGAATGCAGAAAAGAAATGAGCCTAATAACCGGAAACATGTAGGTTCCATGGTGTAATGGTGAGCACTCTGGACTTTGAATCCAGTGATCCGAGTTCAAATCTCAGTGGAACCAAGTTTCTTGTTTGCCCAGCTGCTGTTAACATTTGAGGCAGGCGAGTGGATACTTGAAGAGCTCAAGGTCTCTCCTGATCACAGAGCCTTTCCTGGCTTTCACCTCTTCATATTCTTGAGCGATAGGTGGCTCAGGCTGATTCAATATTCCTGAGGGCGAGGCGGCAGTTGCTTTGGGTGCACGGCATTAGAAATTCAACAGGCAACAAGCTCGAAAGAATTCAAGGGCAGGCAGATATCACTTCAATTGCGTCCTAGAAGTGCATCAGTTTTATCCCGTCTTTCCTGGTCAGGTCTCGTACATCACTGCTTAGCAATGCTCATTCACGGATCATTTGGCAAGAGTGTCATATTACGAGGAGCAGTGAAGGGAAGCAGCAATGTCACGAGTGGAAGCTTGAACGCAGCTCTTTCATTTGCAGAGCAGACAAACTTAGGAGCAGAGCAAGTGCGTGATCTGAAGCAATATGTTGCAAAACATGAAGCCAACGTGAAATGGTGGACATGGAACGTAAAGCGCTTGCAATTTTGCTCCCGATATAGTTTGAAAACTTTCTTGTTTCTCATCGAAACATCGCACTTGGCACTGCAGCTCGACATCTCAAACTATGTTCACTCGCCATAAATCCCTCTCCGTGGGAGGCTGCCTGAGGCTTTGGCAAGCAGTTCGCAACCTAGGTCTCATGGCTCACCTTGAGATGACCTGCCAACGCAGGTCCGTTGCCTCACCAGGAACAAGTGCGCACTTTCAAACGTAATGATTTGATGAAGCCTTTGATGAGCTCTCCTGAAATCTCCCTATTTGACATGTGCCAAAATTGTTTGATATAATCTGGCTGTGAAGTGTCTTGCAAACAGTTCCCTTGTCAACGGCATCAAGAAATGACGTGTCATTGTCGCTGTTCCGGTTGCTGCCATGTTAAATGTAAGAAGTAATCTTCTTTGAGCAACGATTCAGGCTGGCAACCCATCTTCTGGGTTCCATGGTGTAATGGTGAGCACTCAGGACTCTGAATCCAGCGATCCGAGTTCAAATCTCGGTGAAACCTTGTACTTTTAACAATCCCGCTGACAAGCTTGGCCAATTGCATCTCCTTTACAATTGCCATGGCGTCCGATTCGAGAGGGCAAATTTTGAACCAGCTCGCCTGCCATTTGAATGTGCATGACTGAGCCTCTTGCGCCAGCTGCCTGCACCGTCATTGTTTTGGCTCTTGGCCCTGCTCTTTATCTGTCCCATTGAAAGGATGCAAATGTTTGCGTCACACAAGGAGAACCATTGGACGGTTCGCTGGGAACTTTGACGCCAGTGTGAATGCAGAAAAGACATGAGCCTGATGTCCGCTAACATGTAGGTTCCATGTAGTAATGGTGAGCACTCTGGACTCTGAATACAGCGATCTGAGTTCAAATCTCAGTGGAACCAAGTTTCTCGTTTGCCCAGCTGCTGTTAAAATTTGAGGCAGGTGAGTGGAAACGTGAAGAGCTCAAGGTCTCTGCTGATGACAGTGTCTTTCCTGGCTTTCACCTCTTCATATTCCTGAGCAATAGGCGGCTCAGGCTGATGCTGTATGTCTGAGGTGGAGGCAGCACTTGCTTTGGCTGCACGGCATTTGAAATTCAGCAGCCAAACTCGAAAGCATTCAAGGGCAGGCAGCTATCACTTCAATTGCGTCCTTGAAGAGCGCCTATTTTATCCCATCTTTCCTGGTCAAGTCTCGTACATCACTGCCTAGCGATGCTCATTCACGGATCATTTGGCAAAGGTCATATTAGCGAGGAGTAGGGAAGGGAAGCAACAATGTCATGAGTGGCAGCTTGACGACAGCTCTTTCATTTGCAGAGCAGACAAACTTAGGAGCAGAGCAAGTGCGAGAGCTGAAGCAATGTGTTGCAAAACATGAAGCCAACGTGGAATGGTCGACATGAAATTGACAAGCGCTTGCAATTTTGCTAGCGAGTTAGATTCACAAATTTTCTTGTGGCTCAGTGAAACATCGCAATTTGCAGTGCAGCTCGATGTCTCAAATTATGTTCACTCGCTATAAATCGCTCTCCCTTGGAAGCTGCCTCAGGCTTTGGCAAGCAGTTCACAACCTGGGTCTCATCGCTCACCCTGCGATGATCGGCCTACGCAGGTCCACTGCCTTGCCAAGACAAGTATTTCCACCTGTGTAACTTTGCTGACCCAATTCTGTCGCTCAGCAGTTCCTGTGCTGCTGACATCTCCATCCTCAACCTCCTTACCTCACGGCTTGACTATTCTGAGATGTTCGCGCTCTGACTTGCCCTTTGATTCTTCCATAAAGTTGAGCTGATCAAAACCTCTGCTGCCTATATCCTAGCTCGCACCTAAGGCCCTCCAGCCAGCAACTCTGCTTCCAGTCGACGACATTCATTCGTGGCCTGACAAGAAATCAGCCTTCCCGTTGGCATGCTGGCGTTCACATCCCTTTGTGGGAAATTTCCCTCCTATCTGGGCAGTGTGTTTCAGCGTGTCAGAGCTTGGAACTCTCTGCGCACTTCCTGTTGTTGTTTGTGACGCTTGCACCAATGAAACTGCTCTACTAATGTAAGACATGTGTGCCGCTGCCTCAGCATTGATCTCTGGACATCCCTCAGTAAAGCTGTTGGGCTTTGCAAATCGAACTCAAGTTCTGTCGAAGGGTCATGAGGACTCGAAACGTCAACTCTTTTCTTCTCCGCCGATGCTGCCAGACCTGCTGAGTTTTTCCAGGTAATTCTGTTTTTGTTTTTGTTTTGCAAATCTTTGTCCTCCTTCAGGGGGCTGAATTCAAACGTAACGATTTGATGAAGGATTTAATGAGCTCTCCTAAAATCTCCTGATGTGGCTTCTGGCAAAATTGTTTGATATAATCTAGGTGTGAAGAACCTTGGAAACCTTTCCTGTGTCAATGGCATCAAGTAACGACGTTTCGTTGTTGCTGTTATTGTTGCTGCCATGTTCAATGAAAGGAGTGGCCTTCTTTGAGTAATGGTTCAACAGCCCACACTGTTTCCATGGTGTAACGGTGAGCACTCTGGTCTCTGAATTTAATGATCTGAGGTCAAATCTCGGTGGAAACTTGTATTTGTCACAATCTCGCTGACAGGATCGCTATATTGCATCTCCTTTACAATTGCCATGGCATACGATTGGAAAGGACAACTTTAGAACCAGCTCGCCTGCCAATTGAATGCACATGACTGAGCCTCTTGCGCCAGCTGCCTGCACCGTCATTGTTTTGGCTCTTGGCCCTGCTCTTTATCTGTCCCGTTGAAAGGATGCAACAGTTTGCTTCACATGAGGAGAACCATTCGATGGTTCGCTGGGAAATTTTGGCGCCAATGTGAATGCAGAAAAGAAATGAGCCTAATGACTGCTGACATGTAGGTTCCATGGTGTAATGGTGAGCACTCTGGACTTTGAATCCAGTGATCCGAGTTCAAATCTCGGTGGAACCAAGTTTCTTGTTTGCCCAGCTGCTGTTAACATTTGAGGCAGGCGAGTGGATACTTGAAGAGTTCAAGTTCTCTGCTGATTACAGAGCCTTTCCTGGCTTTCACCTCTTCATATTCTTGAGCGTTAGGTGGCTCAGGCTGATTCTATATTCCTGAGGGCGAGGCGGCAGTTGCATTGGGTGCACAGCATTTGAAATTCAACAGGCAACAAGCTCGAAAGAATTCAAGGGCAGGCAGATATCACTTCAATTGCGTCCTAGAAGTGCATCAGTTTTATCCCGTCTTTCCTGGTCAGGTCTCCTACATCACTGCCTAGCAATGCTCATTCATGGATCATTTGGCAAGAGTGTCATATTACGAGGAGCAGGGCAGGGAAGCAGCAATGTCACGAGTGGCAGCTTGAACGCAGCTCTTTCATTTGCAGAGCAGACAAACTTAGGAGCAGAGCAAGTGCGAGATCTGAAGCAATGTGTTGCAAAACATGAAGCCAACGTGAAATGAAGGACATGGAATATAAAGCGCTTGCAATTTTGCTCCCGATATAGTTTGCAAACTTTCTTGTTGCTCAGCAACTCGTCGCACTTGGCACTGCAGCTCGACATCTCAAACTATGTTCACTCGCCATAAATCCCTCTCCGTGGGAGGCTGCCTGAGGCTTTGGCAAGCAGTTCGCAACCTAGGTCTCATGGCTCACCTTGAGATGACCTGCCAACGCAAGTCCGTTGCCTCACAAGGAACAAGTGAGAACTTTCAAACGTAATGATTTGATGAAGCCTTTGATGAGCTCTCCTGAATTCTCCCTATTTGACATGTGCCAAAATTGTTTGATATAATCTGGCTGTGAAGTGTCTTCCAAACAGTTCCCTTGTCAACGGCATCAAGTAACGACGTGTCATTGTCGCTGTTCCGGTTGCTGCCATGTTAAATGTAAGAAGTAATCTTCTTTGAGCAACGATTCAAAGCAACTTGGCATCTGCTGGGTTCCATGGTGTAATGGTGAGCACTCTGGATTCTGAATCCAGCGATCCGAGTTCAAATCTCGGTGGAACCTTGTACTTTTGTCAATCCCGCTGACAAGCTTGGCCAATTGCATCTCCTTTACAATGGCCATGGCGTCCGATTCGAGAGAGCAAATTTTGAACCAGCTCGCCTGCCATTTGAATGCGCATGACTGAGCCTCTTGCACTGTCATTGTTTTGGCTCTTGTCGCTGCTCTTTATCTGTCACATTGAAAGGATGCAACAGTTTGCGTCACACAAGGAGAACCATTGGACGGTTCGCTGGGAACTTTGACGCCACTGTGAATGCAGAAAAGACATGAGCCTGATGTCAGCTGACATGTAGATTGCATGGTGCGATGGTGAGCATTCTGGACTCTGAATCCAGCGATCTGAGTTCAAATCTCAGTGGAACCAAGTTTCTCGTTTGCCCAGCTGCTGTTAAAATTTGAGGCAGGCGAGTGGAAACCTGAGGAGCTCAAGGTCTCTGTTGATGACAGTGCCTTTCCTGGCTTTCACCTCTTCATATTCTTGAGCAATAGGCGGCTCAGGCTGATGCTGTATGTCTGAGGTGGATGCAGCACTTGCTTTGGCTGCACGGCATTTGAAATTCAGCAGCCAAACTCGAAAGCATTCAAGGGCAGGCAGGTATCACTTCAATTGCGTCCTTGAAGAGCGCCCATTTTATCCCATCTTTCCGGGTTAAGTCTCGTACATCACTGCCTAGAAATGCTCATTCACGGATCATTTGGCAAGAGTCATATTAGCGAGGAGTAGGGAAGAGAAGCAACAATGTCATGAGTGGCAGCTTGACGACAGCTCTTTCATTTGCAGAGCAGACAAACTTAGGAGCAGAGCAAGTGCGAGAGCTGAAGCAATGTGTTGCAAAACATGAAGCCAAAGTGGAATGGTCGACATGAAATTATCAAGCGCTTGCAATTTTGCTAGCGAGTTAGATTCACAAATTTTCTTGTGGCTCAGTGAAACATCGCAATTTGCAGTGCAGCTCGATGTCTCAAATTATGTTCACTCGCTATAAATCGCTCTCCCTTGGAGGCTGCCTGAGGCTTTGGCAAGCAGTTCGCAACCTGGGTCTCATCGCTCACCCTGCGATGATCGGCCTACGCAGGTCCACTGCCTTGCCAAGACAAGTATTTCCACCTGTGTAACTTTGCTGACCCTTTTCTGTCGCTCAGCAGTTCCTGTGCTGCTGACATCTCCATCCTCAACCTCCTTACCTCACGGCTTGATTATTCTGAGATGTTCGCGCTCTGACTTGCCCTTTGATTCTTCCATAAAGTTGAGCTGATCAAAACCTCTGCTGCCCATATCCTAGCTCGCACCTAAGGCCCTCCAGCCAGCAACTCTGTTTCCAGTCGACGACATTCATTCGTGGCCTGACAAGAAATCAGCCTTCCCGTTGGCATGCTGGCGTTCACATTCCTTTGTGGGAAATTTCCCTCCTATCTGGGCAGTGTGTTTCAGCGTGTCAGAGCTTGGAACTCTCTGCGCACTTCCTGTTGTTGTTTGTGACGCTTGCACAAATGAAACTGCTCTACTAATGTAAGACATGTGTGCCGCTGCCTCAGCATTGATCTCTGGACATCCCTCAGTAAAGCTGTTGGGCTTTGCAAATCGAACTCAAGTTCTGTCGAAGGGTCATGAGGCCTCGAAACGTCAACTCTTTTCTTCTCCGCCGATGCTGCCAGACCTGCTGAGTTTTTCCAGGTAATTCTGTTTTTGTTTTTGTTTTGCAAATCTTTGTCCTCCTTCAGGGGACTGAATTCAAACGTAACGATTTGATGAAGGATTTAATGAGTTCTCCTAAAATCTCCCTATTTGACATGTGCCAAAATTGTTTGATATAATCTGGCTGTGATGTGTCTTGCAAACAGTTCCCTAGTCAACGGCATCAAGTAATGACGTGTCATTGTCGCTGTTCCGGTTGCTGCCATGTTAAATGTAAGAAGTAATCTTCTTTGAGCAACAATTCAGTGCCAAAGTGCGTCTGCTGGGTTCCATGGTGTAATGGTGAGCACTCTGGACTCTGAATCCAGCGATCCGAGTTCAAGTCTTGGTGGAACCTTGTACTTTAGACAATCCCGCTGACAAGCTTGGCCAATCGCATCTCCTTCACAATTGCCATGACGTCCGATTCGAGAGGGCAAATTTTGATCCAGCTCGCCTGCCATTTGAATGCACATGACTGAGCCTCTTGCGCCAGCTTCCTGCACTGTCATTGTTTTGGCTCTTGGCCCTGCTCTTTATCTGTCCAATTGAAAGGATGCAACAGTTTGCGTCACACGAGGAGAACCATTCGATGGTTCGCTGGGAACTTTGGCGCCCAGTGAATGCAGAAAAGAAATGAGCCTAACAAACGCTGACATGTAGGTTCCATGGTGTAATGGTGAGCACTCTGGACTTTGAATTCAGTGATCAGAGTTCAAATCTCGGTGGAACCAAGTTTCTTGTTTGCCCAGCTGCTGTTAACATTTGAGGCAGGCGAGTGGATACTTGAAGAGTTCAAGTTCTCTGCTGATTACAGAGCCTTTCCTGGCTTTCACTCTTCATATTCTTGAGCGATAGGTGGCTCAGGCTGATTCTATATTCCTGAGGGCGAGGTGGCAGTTGCATTGGGTGCACAGCATTTGAAATTCAACAGGCAACAAGCTCGAAAGAAGTCAAGGGCAGGCAGATATCACTTCAATTGCGTCCTCGAAGTGTACCAGTTTTATCCCGTCTTTCCTGGTCAGGTCTCGTACATCACTGCCTAGCAATTCTCATTCACGGATCATTTGGCAAGAGTCATATTATGAGGAGCAGGGAAGGGAAGCAGCAATGTCACGAGTGGCAGCTTGACCGCAGCTCTTTCATTTGCAGAGCAGACAAACTTAGGAGCAGAACAAGTGCGTGATCTGAAGCAATGTGTTGCAAAACATGAAGCCAACGTGAAATGGTGGACATGGAACGTAAAGCGCTTGCAATGTTGCTCCCGATATAGTTTGAAAACTTTCTTGTTTCTCATCGAAACATCGCACTTGGCACTGTAGCTCGACGTCTCAAACTATGTTCACTCGCCATAAATCCCTCTCCGTGGGAGGCTGCCCGAGGTTTTGGCAAGCAGTTCGCAACCTAGGTCTCATGGCTCACCTTGAGATGACCTGCCAACGCAAGTCCGTTGCCTCACCAGGAACAAGTGCGCACTTTCAAACGTAATGATTTGATGAAGCCTTTGATGAGCTCTCCTGAAATCTCCCTATTTGACATGGGCCAAAATTGTTTGATATAATCTGGCTGTGAAGTGTCTTGCAAACAGTTCCCTTGTCAACGGCATCAAGTAACGACGTGTCGTTGTCGCTGTTCTGGTTGCTGCCATGTTAAATGTAAGAAGTAATCTTCTTTGAGCTACGATTGAGGATGGTTATGCATCTTCTGGGTTCCATGGTGTAACGGTGAGCACTCTGGACTCTGAATCCAGCGATCCGAGTTCAAATCTCGGTGGGACCTTGTGCTTTTGAGAATCCCGCTGACAAGCTTGGCCAATTGCAACTCCTTCACATTTGCCATGGCGTCCGATTCGAGAGGGCAAATTTTGAACCAGCTCGCCTGCCATTTGAATGCGCATGACTGAGCCTCTTGCACCAGCTGCCTGCACCGTCATTGTTTTGGCTCTTGGCCCTGCTCTTTATCTGTCCCATTGAAAGGATGCAAAAGTTTGCGTCACACAAGGAGAACCATTGGACGGTTCACCGGGAAATTTGATGCCACTGTGAATGCAGAAAAGACATGAGCCTGATGTCAGCTGACATGTAGGTTCCATGGTGTAACGGTGAGCATTCTGGACTCTGAATCCAGCGATCTGAGTTCAAATCTCGGTGGAACCAAGTTTCTCGTTTGCCCAGCTGCTGTTAAAATTTGAGGCAGGCGAGTGGAAACGTGAAGAGCTCAAGGTCTCTGCTGATGACAGTGCCTTTCCTGGCTTTCACCTCTTCATATTCTTGAGCAATAGGCGGCTCAGGCTGATGCTGTATGTCTGAGGTGGATGCAGCACTTGCTTTGGCTGCACGGCATTTGAAATTCAGCAGCCAAACTCGAAAGCATTCAAGGGCAGGCAGCTATCACTTCAATTGCGTCCTTGAAGAGCGCCTATTTTATCCCATCTTTCCGGGTTAAGTCTCGTACATCACTGCCTAGCAATGCTCATTCACGGATCATTTGGCAAAGGTCATATTAGCGAGGAGTATGGAAGAGAAGCAACAATGTCATGAGTGGCAGCTTGACGACAGCTCTTTCATTTGCAGAGCAGACAAACTTAGGAGCAGAGCAAGTGCGAGAGCTGAAGCAATGTGTTGCAAAACATGAAGCCAAAGTGGAATGGTCGACATGAAATTTTCAAGCGCTTGCAATTTTGCTAGCGAGTTAGATTCACAAGTTTTCTTGTGGCTCAGTGAAACATCGCAATTTGCAGTGCAGCTCGATGTCTCAAATTATGTTCACTCGCTATAAATCACTCCCCCTTGGAGGCTGCCTGAGGCTTTGGCAAGCAGTTCGCAACCTGGGTCTCATCGCTCACCCTGCGATGATCGGCCTACGCAGGTCCACTGCCTTGCCAAGACAAGTATTTCCACCTGTGTAATTTTGCTGACCTAATTCTGACGCTCAGCAGTTCCTGTGCTGCTGACATCTCCATCGTCAACCTCCTTACCTGACGGCTTGGCTATTCTGAGATGTTCGCGCTCTGTCTTGCCCTTTGATTCTTCCATAAAGTTGAGCTGATCAAAACCTCTGCTGCCCATATCCTAGCTCGCACCTTAGGCCCTCCAGCCAGCAACTCTGTTTCCAGTCGACGACATTCATTCGTGGCCTGACAAGAAATCAGCCTTCCCGTTGGCATGCTGGCGTTCACATCCCTTTGTGGGAAATTTCCCTCCTATCTGGGCAGCGTGTTTCAGCGTGTCAGAGCTTGGAACTCTCTGCGCACTTCCTGTTGTTGTTTGTGATGCTTCCACGAATGAAACTGCTCTACTAATGCAAGACATGTGTGCCGCTGCCTCAGCATTGATCTCTGGTGTAACGGTGAGCACTCTGGTCTCTGAATTTAATGATCTGAGGTCAAATCTCAGTGGAAACTTGTATTTGTCACAATCTCGCTGACAGGCTCGGTATATTGAGTCTCCTTTACAATTGCCATGGCATACGATTGGAAAGGACAACTTTTGAACCAGCTCCCCTGCCAATTGAATGCACATGACTGAGCCTCTTGCGCCAGCTGCCTGCACCGTCATGGTTTTGGCTCTTGGCCCTGCTCTTTATCTGTCCCATTGAAAGGATGCAACAGTTTGCGTCACATGAGGAGAACCATTCGATGGTTCGCTGGGAACTTTGGCGCCCATGTGAATACAGAAAAGAAATGAGCCTAACAACATCTGGCATGTAGGTTCCCTGGTGTAATGGTGAGCACTCTGGACTTTGAATCCAGTGATCCGACTTCAAATCTCGGTGGAACCAAGTTTCTTGTTTGCCCAGCTGCTGTTAAAATTTGAGGCAGGCGAGTGGATACTTGAAGAGTTCAAGTTCTCTGCTGATCACAGATCCTTTCCTGGCTTTCACCTCTTCGTATTCTTGAGCGATAGGTGGCTCAGGCTGATGCTATATTCCTGAGGGCGAGGCGGCAGTTGCATTGAGTGCACAGCGTTTGAAATTCAACAGGCAACAAGCTCGAAAGAAGTCAAGGGCAGGCAGATATCACTTCAATTGCGTCCTAGAAGTGTACCAGTTTTATCCCGTCTTTCCTGGTCAGGTCTCCTACATCACTCCCTAGCAATGCTCATTCATGGTTCATTTGGCAAGAGTCATATTATGAGGAGCAGGGAAGGGAAGCAGCAATGTCACGAGTGGCAGCTTGAACGCAGCTCTTTCATTTGCAGAGCAGACAAACTTAGGAGCAGAGCAAGTGCGAGATCTGAAGCAATATGTTGCAAAACATGAAGCCAACGTGAAATGGTGGACAAGGAACGTAAAGCGCTTGCAGTTTTGCTCCCGATATAGTTTGCAAACTTTCTTGTTGCTCAGCAACTCGTCGCAATTTGCAGTGCAGCTCGACATCTCAAACTATGTTCACTCACCATAAATCCCTCTCCGTGGGAGGCTGCCTGAGTCTTTGGCAAGCAGTTCGCAACCTAGGTCTCATGGCTCACCTTGAGATGACCTGCCAACGCAAGTCCATTGCCTCACCAGGAACAAGTGCGCACTTTCAAACGTAATGATTTGATGAAGCCTTTGATGAGCTCTCCTGAAATCTCCCTATTTGACATGTGCCAAAATTGTTTGATATAATCTGGATGTGAAGTGTCTTGCAAACAATTCCCTTGTCAACGGCATCAAGTAACGACGTGTCGTTGTCGCTGTTCCGGTTGCTGCCATGTTAAATGTAAGAAGTAATCTACTTTGAGCAACGATTCAATACAAAAGTGTATCTGCTGGGTTCCATGGTGTAATGGTGAGCACTCTGGACTCTGAATCCAGCGATCCGAGTTCGAATCTCGGTGGAACCTTGTGCTTTTGACAATCCCGCTGTCAATCTTGGCCAATTGCATCTCCTTTACAATTGCCATGGCGTCCGATTCGAGAGGGCAAATTTTGAACCAGCTCGCCTGCCATTTGAATGCGCATGACTGAGCCTCTTGCACCAGCTTCCTGCACCGTCATTGTTTTGGCTCTTGGCCCTGCTCTTTATCTGTCCCATTGAAAGTTTGCAACAGTTTGCGTCACACAAGGAGAACCATTGGACGGTTCGTTGGGAACTTTAACGCCACTGTGAATGCAGAAAAGACATGAGCCTGATGTCAGCTGACATGGAGGTTCCATGGTGCAATGGTGAGCATTCTGGACTCTGAATCCAGCGATCTGAGTTCAAATCTCGGTGGAACCAAGTTTCTCGTTTGCCCAGCTGCTGTTAAAATTTGAGGCAGGCGAGTGGAAACGTGAGGAGCTCAAGGTCTCTGCTGATGACAGTGCCTTTCCTGGCTTTCACCTCTTCATATTCTTGAGCAATACGCGGCTCAGGCTGATGCTGTATGTCTGAGGTGGATGCAGCACTTGCTTTGGGTGCACGGCATTTGAAATTCAGCAGCCAAACTCCAAAGCATTCAAGGGCAGGCAGGTATCACTTCAATTGCGTCCTAGAAGTGCATCAGTTTTATCCCGTCTTTCCTGGTCAGGTCTCGTACAACACTGCCTAGCAATGCTCATTCACAGATCATTTGGCAAGAGTGTCATATTACGAGGAGCAGTGAAGGGAAGCAGCAATGTCACGAGTGGCAGCTTGAACGCAGCTCTTTCATTTGCAGAGCAGACAAACTTAGGAGCAGAGCAAGTGCGTGATCTGAAGCAATATGTTGCAAAACATGAAGCCAACGTGAAATGGTGGACATGGAACGTAAAGCGCTTGCAATTTTGCTCCCGATATAGTTTGCAAACGTTATTGTTGCTCAGCAACTCGTCGCAATTTGCAGTGCAGCTCGACATCTCAAACTGTGTTCACTCGCCATAAATCCCTCTCCGTGGGAGGCTGCCTGAGGCTTTGGCAAGCAGTTCGCAACCTAGGTCTCATGGCTCACCTTGAGATGACCTGCCACCGCAGGTCCGTTGCCTCACCAGGAACAAGTGAGCACTTTCAAACGTAATGATTTGATGAAGCCTTTGATGAGCTCTCCTGAATTCTCCCTATTTGACATGTGCCAAAATTGTTTGATATAATCTGGCTGTGAAGTGTCTTGCAAACAGTTCCCTTGTCAACGGCATCAAGTAATGACGTGTCATTGTCGCTGTTCCGGTTGCTGCCATGTTAAATGTAAGAAGTAATCTTCTTTGAGCAACGATTCAGGATGGCAACCCATCTTCTGGGTTCCATGGTGTAATGGTGAGCACTCTGGACTCTGAATCCAGCGATCCGAGTTTAAATCTCGGTGGAACCTTGTACTTTTGACAATCCCGCTGACAAGCTTGGCCAATTGCATCTCCTTTACAATTGCCCTGGCGTCCGATTCGAGAGGGCAAATTTTGAACCAGCTCGCCTGCCATTTGAATGTGCATGACTGAGCCTCTTGCACCAGCTGCCTGCACTGTCATTGTTTTGGCTCTTGGCCCTGCTCTTTATCTGTCCCATTGAAAGGATGCAACAGTTTGCGTCACACAAGGAGAACCATTGGACGGTTCGCTGTGATCTTTGACGCCAGTGTGAATGCAGAAAAGACATGAGCCTGATGTCAGCTGACATGTAGGTTCCATGGTGCGATGGTGAGCATTCTGGACTCTGAATCCAGCGATCTGAGTTCAAATCTCAGTGGAACCAAGTTTCTCGTTTGCCCAGCTGCTGTTAAAATTTGAGGCAGGCGAGTGGAAACCTGAGGAGCTCAAGGTCTCTGTTGATGACAGTGCCTTTCCTGGCTTTCACCTCTTCATATTCTTGAGCAATAGGCGGCTCAGGCTGATGCTGTATGTCTGAGGTGGATGCAGCACTTGCTTTGGCTGCACGGCATTTGAAATTCAGCAGCCAAACTCGAAAGCGTTCAAGGGCAGGCAGCTATCACTTCAATTGCGTCCTTGAAGAGCGCCTATTTTATCCCATCTTTCCGGGTTAAGTCTCGTACATCACTGCCTAGCAATGCTCATTCACGGATCATTTGGCAAGAGTCATATTAGCGAGGAGTAGGGAAGAGAAGCAACAATGTCATGAGTGGCAGCTTGACGACAGCTCTTTCATTTGCAGAGCAGACAAACTTAGGATAAAAACAAAAAACTGCGGATGCTGGAAATCCAAAACAAAAACAGATTTACCTGGAAAAACTCAGCAGGTCTGGCAGCATCGTCGGAGAAGAAAAGAGTTGACGTTTCGAGTCCTCATGACCCTTCGACAGAACTTGATTTCGAGTCCAAGAAATAGTTGAAATATAAGCTGGTTTAAGGTGTGTGTGTGGGGGGCGGAGAGATAGAGAGAGAGAGAGGTGGTTGTGTAGACAAACAAGCAGTGATAGAAGCAGATCATCAAAAGATGTCAGCGACAATGGTACAAAAGAACACATAGGTGTTAAAGTTAAAGTTGGTGATATTATCTAAATGAATGTGCTAATTAAGAATGGATGGTAGGGCACTCAAGGTACAGCTCTAGTGGGGGTGGGGAGAGCATAAAAGATTTTAAAATATTTAAAAATAATGGAAATAGGTGGGAAAAGGAAAATCTATATAATTTATAGGGAAAAAAAAAGGAAAAAGGGGGAAACAGAAAGGGGGTGGGGATGGGGGAGGGAGCTCACGGCCAAAAGTTGTTGAATTCAATATTCAGACCGGAAGGCTGTAAGGTGCCTAGTCGGAAGATGAGGTGTTGTTCCTCCAGTTTGCGTTGGGCTTCACTGGAACAATGCAGCAAGCCAAGGACAGACATGTGGGCAAGAGAGCAGGGTGGAGTGTTAAAATGGCAAGCGACAGGGAGGTTTGGGTCATTCTTGCGGACAGACCGCAGGTGTTCTGCAAAGCGGTCGCCCAGTTTACGTTTGGTCTCTCCAATGTAGAGGAGACCACATTGGGAGCAACGAATGCAGTAGACTAAGTTGGGGGAAATGCAAGTGAAATGCTGCTTCACTTGAAAGGAGTGTTTGGGCCCTTGGACAGTGAGGAGAGAGGAAGTGAAGGGGCAGGTGTTACATCTTTTGCGTGGGCATGGGGTGGTGCCATAGGAGGGGGTTGAGGAGTAGGGGGTGATGGAGGAGTGGACCAGGGTGTCCCGGAGGGAGCGATCCCTACGGAATGCCGATAAGGGGGGTGAAGGGAAGATGTGTTTGGTGGTGGCATCATGCTGGATTTGGCGGAAATGGCGGAGGATGATCCTTTGAATGCGGAGGCTGGTGGGGTGATAAGTGAGGACAAGGGGGACCCTATCATGTTTCTGGGAGGGAGGAGAAGGCGTGAGGGCGGATGCACGGGAGATGGGCCGGACACGGTTGAGGGCCCTGTCAACGACCGTGGGTGGAAAACCTCGGTTAAGGAAGAAGGAGGACATGTCAGAGGAACCGTTTTTGAAGGTAGCATCATCGGAACAGATGCGACGAAGGCGAAGGAACTGGGAGAATGGGATGGAGTCCTTACAGGAAGTGGGGTGTGAGGAGCTGTAGTCGAGGTAGCTGTGGGAGTCGGTGGGTTTGTAATGGATATTGGTGGACAGTCTATCACCAGAGATTGAGACAGAGAGGTCAAGGAAGGGAAGGGAAGTGTCAGAGATGGACCACGTGAAAATGATGGAGGGGTGGAGATTGGAAGCAAAATTAATAAATTTTTCCAAGTCCCGACGAGAGCATGAAGCGGCACCAAAGTAATCATCGATGTACCGGAAAAAAAGTTGTGGAAGGGGGCCGGAGTAGGACTGCAACAGGGAATGTTCCACATACCCCATAAAGAGACAGGCATAGCTGGGGCCCATGCGGGTACCCATAGTCACACCTTTTATATGGAGAAAGTGAGAGGAGTTGAAGGAGAAATTGTTCAACGTGAGAACAAGTTCAGCCAGACGGAGGAGAGTAGTGGTGGATGGGGATTGTTCGGGCCTCTGTTCGAGGAAGAAGCTAAGGGCCCTCAGACCATCCTGGTGGGGGATGGAGGTGTAGAGGGATTGGACATCCATGGTGAAGAGGAAGCGGTTGGAGCCAGGGAACTGGAAATTGTTGATGTGACGTAAGGTGTCAGAGGAATCACGGATGTAGGTCGGAAGGGACTGGACGAGGGGAGAGAGAAGGGAGTCAAGATAACGAGAAATGAGTTCTGTGGGGCAGGAGCAAGCTGAGACGATCGGTCTACCGGGGCAGTTCTGTTTGTGGATTTTGGGTAGGAGATAGAAGCGGGCCGTCCGAGGTTGGGCGACTATCAGGTTGGAAGCTGTGGGAGGGAGATCCCCAGAGGAGATGAGGTCAGTGACAGTCCTGGAAACAATAGCTTGATGTTCAGTGGTGGGGTCATAGTCCAGGGAAAGGTAGGAGGAAGTGGTCTCCTCGACATTGGAGAGACCAAACGTAAACTGGGCGACCGCTTTGCAGAACACCTGTGGTCTGTCCGCAAGAATGACCCAAACCTCCCTGTCGCTTGCCATTTTAACACTCCACCCTGCTCTCTTGCCTTCATGTCTGTCCTTGGCTTGCTGCATTGTTCCAGTGAAACCCAACGCAAACTGGAGGAACAACACCTCATCTTCCGACTAGGCACCTTACAGCCTTCCGGTCTGAATATTGAATTCAACAACTTTAGGTCGTGAGCTCCCTCCCCCATCCCCACCACCTTTCTGTTTCCCCCTTTTTCCTTTTTTTTTCCCTATAAATTATATAGATTTTTCTTTTCCCACCTATTTCCATTATTCTTAAATATTTTAAAATCTTTTATGCTCCCCCCACCCCCACTAGAGCTGTACCTTGAGTGCCCTACCATCCATTCTTAATTAGCACATTCGTTTAGATAATATCACCAACTTTAACTTTAACACCTATGTGTTCTTTTGTACCATTGTCGCTGACAACTTTTGATGATCTGCTTCTATCACGGCTTGTTTGTCTGCACAAGCACCTCTGTCTCTCTCTCTCTCTCCGCACCCCCCCCACACACACCTTAAACCAGCTTATATTTCAACTCTTTCTTGGACGCGAAATCAAGTTCTGTCGAAGGGTCATGAGGACTCGAAACGTCAACTCTTCTCTTCTCCGCCGATGCTGCCAGACCTGCTGAGTTTTTCCAGACAAACTTAGGAGCAGAGCAAGTGCGAGAGCTGAAGCAATGTGTTGCAAAACATGAAGCCAAAGTGGAATGGTCGACATGAAATTATCAAGCGCTTGCAATTTTGCTAGCGAGTTAGATTCACAAGTTTTCTTGTGGCTCAGTGAAACATCGCAATTTGCAGTGCAGCTCGATGTCTCAAATTATGTTCACTCGCTATAAATCCCTCTCCATGGGAGGCTGCCTGAGGCTTTGGCAAGCAGTTCGCAACCTGGGTCTCATCGCTCACCCTGCGATGATTGGCCTACGCAGGTCCACTGCCTTGCCAAGACAAGTATTTCCACCTGTGTAACTTTGCTGACCCAATTCTGTCGCTCAGCAGTTCCTGTGCTGCTGACATCTCCATCCTCAACCTCCTTACCTCATGGCTTGACTATTCTGAGATGTTCGCGCTCTGACTTGCCCTTTGATTCTTCCATAAAGTTGAGCTGATCAAAACCTCTGCTGCCCATATCCTAGCTCGCACCTAAGGCCCTCCAGCCAGCAACTCTGTTTCCAGTCGACGACAATCATTCGTGGACTGACAAGAAATCAGTCTTCCCGTTGGCATGCTGGCGTTCACATCCCTTTGTGGGAAATTTCCCTCCTATCTGGGCAGCGTGTTTCAGCGTGTCAGAGCTTGGAACTCTCTGCGCACTTCCTGTTGTTGTTTGTGACGCTTGCACGAATGAAACTGCTCTACTAATGTAAGACATGTGTGCCGCTGCCTCAGCATTGATCTCTGGACATCCCTCAGTAAAGCTGTTGGGCTTTGCAAATCGAACTCAAGTTCTGTCGAAGGGTCATGAGGCCTCGAAACGTCAACTCTTTTCTTCTCTGCCGATGCTGCCAGACCTGCTGAATTTTTCCAGGTAATTCTGTTTTTGTTTTTGTTTTGCAAATCTTTGTCCTCCTTCAGGGGGCTGAATTCAAACGTAACGATTTGATGAAGGATTTAATGAGCTCTCCTAAAATCTCCTGATGTGGCTTCTGGCAAAATTGTTTGAGATAATCTCGGTGTGAAGAACCTTGGAAACCTTTCCTGTGTCAATGGCATCAAGTAACGACGTTTCGTTGTTGCTGTTATTGTTGCCGCCATGTTCAATGAAAGGAGTGGCCTTCTTTGAGGAATGATTCAGCAGCCCACACTGTTTCCATGGTGTAACGGTGAGCACTCTGGTCAATGAATTTAATGATCTGAGGTCAAATCTCGGTGGAAACTTGTATTTGTCACAATCTCGCTGACAGGCTCGGTATATTGCATCTCCTTCACAATTGCCATGGCATACGATTGGAAAGGACAACTTTTAAACCAGCTCACCTGCCAATTGAATGCACATGACTGAGCCTCTTGCGCCAGCTGCCTGCACCGTCATTGTTTTGGCTCTTGGCCCTGCTTTTTATCTGTCCCATTGAAAGGATGCAACAACTTGCGTCACATGAGGAGAACCATTCGATGGTTCGCTGGGAACTTTGGCGCCCATGTGAATGCAGAAAAGAAATGAGCCTGATGTCAGCTGACATGTAGGTTCCATGGTGTAATGGTGAGCACTCTGGACTTTGAATCCAGTGATCCGAGTTCAAATCTCGGTGGAACCAAGTTTCTTGTTTGCCCAGCTGCTGTTAACATTTGAGGCAGGTGAGTGGATACTTGAAGAGTTCAAGTTCTCTGCTGATTACAGAGCCTTTCCTGGCTTTCACCTCTTCATATTCTTGAGCGTTAGGTGGCTCAGGCTGATGCTATATTTCTGAGGGATATGCGGCAGTTGCTTTGGGTGCACGGCATTAGAAATTCAACAGGCAACAAGCTCGAAAGAATTCAAGGGCAGGCAGATATCACTTCAATTGCGTCCTAGAAGTGCACCAGTTTTATCCCGTCTTTCCTGGTCAGGTCTCGTACATCACTGCATAGCAATGCTCATTCACGGTTCATTTGGCAAGAGTGTCATATTACGAGGAGCAGGGAAGGGAAGCAGCAATGTCACGAGTGGCAGCTTGAACGCAGCTCTTTCATTTGCAGAGCAGACAAACTTAGGAGCAGAGCAAGTGCAAGAGCTGAAGCAATATGTTGCAAAACATGAAGCCAACGTGAAATGAAGGACATGGAACGTAAAGCGCTTGCAAAGTTGCTCCCGATATAGTTTGCAAACTTTATTGTTTCTCATCGAAACATCGCAATTGGCACTGCAGCTCGACATCTCGAACTATGTTCACTCGCCATAAATCCCTCTCCGTGGGAGGCTGCCTGAGGCTTTGGCAAGCAGTTCGCAACCTAGGTCTCATGGCTCACCTTGAGATGACCTGTCCACGCAGGTCCGTTGCCTCACCAGGAACAAGTGCGCACTTACAAACGTAATGATTTGATGAAGCCTTTGATGCGATCTCCTGAATTCTCCCTATTTGACATGTGCCAAAATTGTTTGATATAATCTGGCTGTGAAGTGTCTTGCAAACAGTTCCCTTGTCAAAGGCATCAAGTAACGACGTGTCATTGTCGCTGTTCCGGTTGCTGCCATGTTAAATGTAAGAAGTAATCTTCTTTGAGCAACGATTCAGCATTGCAACGCATCTTCTGGGTTCCATGGTGTAATGGTGAGCACTCTGGACTCTGAATCCAGCGATCCGAGTTCAAATTTCGGTGGAACTTTGTGCTTTTGACAATCCCACTGAGAGGCTCGGCCAATTGCATCTCCTTTACAATTGCCATGGCGTCCGATTCGAGAGGGCAAATTTTGAACCAGCTCGCCTGCCATTTGAATGCGCATGACTGAGTCTCTTGCACCAGCTTCCTGCACTGTCATTGTTTTGGTTCTTGGCCCTGCTCTTTATCTGTCCCATTGAAAGGATGCAACAGTTTGCGTCACACAAGGAGAACCATTGGACGGTTCACTGGGAACTTTGACGCCACTGTGAATGCAGAAAAGACATGAGCCTGATGTCAGCTGACATGTAGGTTCCATGGTGTAATGGTGAGCACTCTGGACTCTGAATCCAGCGATCTGAGTTCAAATTTCGGTGCAACCAAGTTTCTTGTTTGCCCAGCTGCTGTTAGAATTTGAGGCAGGCGAGTGGATACTTGAAGAGCTCAAGGGCTCTGCTGATGACAGTGCCTTTCCTGGCTTTCACCTCTTCATATTCCTGAGCAATAGGCGGCTCAGGCTGATGCTGTATGTCTGAGGTGGAGGCAGCACTTGCTTTGGCTGCACGGCATTTGAAATTCAGCAGCCAAACTCGAAAGCATTCAAGGGCAGGCAGGTATCACTTCAACTGCGTCCTTGAAGAGCGCCTATTTTATCCCATCTTTCCGGGTTAAGTCTCATACATCACTGCCTAGCAATGCTCATTCACGGATCATTTGGCAAGAGTCATATTAGCGAGGAGTAGGGAAGAGAAGCAACAATGTCATGAGTGGCAGCTTGACGACAGCTCTTTCATTTGCAGAGCAGACAAACTTAGGAGCAGAGCAAGTGCGAGAGCTGAAGCAATGTGTTGCAAGACATGAAGCCAAAGTGGAATGGTCGACATGAAATTATCAAGCGCTTGCAATTTTGCTAGCGAGTTAGATTCACAAATTTTCTTGTGGCTCAGTGAAACATCGCAATTTGCAGTGCAGCTCGATGTCTCAAATTATGTTCACTCGCTATAAATCGCTCTCCCTTGGAGGCTGCCTGAGGCTTTGGCAAGCAGTTCGCAACCTGGGTCTCATCGCTCACCCTGCGATGATCGGCCTACGCAGGTCCACTGCCTTGCCAAGACAAGTATTTCCACCTGTGTAATTTTGCTGACCTAATTCTGACGCTCAGCAGTTCCTGTGCTGCTGACATCTCCATCCTCAACCTCCTTACCTCACAGCTTGACTATTCTGAGATGTTCGCGCTCTGTCTTGCCCTTTGATTCTTCCATAAAGTTGAGCTGATCAAAACCTCTGCTGCCCATATCCTAGCTCACACCTAAGGCCCTCCAGCCAGCAACTCTGTTTCCAGTTGACGACATTCATTCGTGGCCTGACAAGAAATCAGCCTTCCCGTTGGCATGCTGGTGTTCACATCCCTTTCTTGGAAATTTCCCTCCTATCTGGACAGCGTGTTTCAGCGTGTCAGAGCTTGGAACTCGCTGCACACTTCCTGTTGTTGTTTGTGACGCTTGCACGAATGAAACTGCTCTACTAATGTAAGACATGTGTGCCGCTGCCTCAGCATTGATCTCTGGTGTAACGGTGAGCACTCTGGTCTCTGAATTTAATGATCTGAGGTCAAATCTCAGTGGAAACTTGTATTTGTCACAATCTCGCTGACAGGCTCGGTATATTGCGTCTCCTTTACAATTGCCATGGCATACGATTGGAAAGGACAACTTTTGAACCAGCTCCCCTGCCAATTGAATGCACATGACTGAGCCTCTTGCGCCAGCTGCCTGCACCGTCATGGTTTTGGCTCTTGGCCCTGCTCTTTATCTGTCCCATTGAAAGGATGCAACAGTTTGCGTCACATGAGGAGAACCATTCGATGGTTCGCTGGGAACTTTGGCGCCCATGTGAATACAGAAAAGAAATGAGCCTAATAACCGGTAACATGTAGATTCCATGGTGTAATGGTGAGCACTCTGGACTTTGAATCCAGTGATCCGACTTCAAATCTCGGTGGAACCAAGTTTCTTGTTTGCCCAGCTGCTGTTAAAATTTGAGGCAGGCGAGTGGATACTTGAAGAGTTCAAGTTCTCTGCTGATCACAGATCCTTTCCTGGCTTTCACCTCTTCGTATTCTTGAGCGATAGGTGGCTCAGGCTGATTCTATATTCCTGAGGGCGAGGCGGCAGTTGCATTGAGTGCACAGCGTGAGAAAATCAACAGGCAACAAGCTCGAAAGAATTCAAGGGCAGGCAGATATCACTTCAATTGCGTCCTAGAAGTGTACCAGTTTTATCCCGTCTTTCCTGGTAAGGTCTCGTACATCACTGCCTAGCAATGCTCATTCACGGATCATTTGGCAAGAGTGTCATATTACGAGGAGCAGGGAAGGGAAGCAGCAATGTCACGAGTGGCAGCTTGAACGCAGCTCTTTCATTTGCAGAGCAGACAAACTTAGGAGCAGAGCAAGTGCGAGATCTGAAGCAATATGTTGCAAAACATGAAGCCAACGTGAAATGGTGGACAAGGAACGTAAAGCGCTTGCAGTTTTGCTCCCGATATAGTTTGCAAAATTTCTTGTTGCTCAGCAACTCGTCGCAATCTGCAGTGCAGCTCGACATCTCAAACTATGTTCACTTGCCATAAATCCCTCTCCGTGGGAGGCTGCATGAGGTTTTGGCAAGCAGTTCGCAACCTAGGTCTCATGGCTCACCTTGAGATGACCTGCCAACGCAAGTCCATTGCCTCACCAGGAACAAGTGCGCACTTTCAAACGTAATGATTTGATGAATCCTTTGATGAGCTCTCCTGAAATCTCCCTATTTGACATGTGCCAAAATTGTTTGATATAATCTGGATGTGAAGTGTCTTGCAAACTGTTCCCTTGTCAACGGCATCAAGTAACGACGTGTCGTTGTCGCTGTTCCGGTTGCTGCCATGTTAAATGTAAGAAGTAATCCACTTTGAGCAATGATTCAATGCAAATGCACATCTGCTGGCTTCCATGGTGTAATGGTGAGCACTCTGGACTCTGAATCCAGCGATCCGAGTTCGAATCTGGGTGGAACCTTGTACTTTTGACAATCCCGCTGACAATCTTGGCCAATTGCATCTCCTTTACAATTGCCATGGCGTCCGATTCGAGAGGGCAAATTTTGAACCAGCTCGCCTGCCATTTGAATGCGCATGACTGAGCCTCTTGCACCAGCTGCCTGCACTGTCATTGTTTTGACTCTTGGCCCTGCTCTTTATCTGTCACATTGAAAGGATGCAACAGTTTGCGTCACACAAGGAGAACCATTGGACGGTTCGCTGGGAACTTTAACGCCACTGTGAATGCAGAAAAGACATGAGCCTGATGTCAGCTGACATGGAGGTTCCATGGTGCAATGGTGAGCATTCTGGACTCTGAATCCAGCGATCTGAGTTCAAATCTCGGTGGAACCAAGTTTCTCGTTTGCCCAGCTGCTGTTAAAATTTGAGGCAGGCGAGTGGAAACGTGAGGAGCTCAAGGTCTCTGCTGATGACAGTGCCTTTCCTGGCTTTCACCTCTTCATATTCTTGTGCAATAGGCAGCTCAGGCTGATGCTGTATGTCTGAGGTGGAGGCAGCACTTGCTTTGGCTGCACGGCATTTGAAATTCAGCAGCCAAACTCGAAAGCGTTCAAGGGCAGGCAGGTATCACTTCTATTGCGTCCTAGAAGTGCATCAGTTTTATCCCGTCTTTCCTGGTCAGGTCTCGTACAACACTGCCTAGCAATGCTCATTCACGGATCATTTGGCAAGAGTGTCATATTACGAGGAGCAGTGAAGGGAAGCAGCAATGTCACGAGTGGCAGCTTGAACGCAGCTCTTTCATTTGCAGAGCAGACAAATTTAGGAGCAGAGCAAGTGCGTGATCTGAAGCAATATGTTGCAGAACATGAAGCCAACGTGAAATGGTGGACATGGAACGTAAAGCGCTTGCAATTTTGCTCCCGATATAGTTTGCAACTTTATTGTTGCTCAGCAACTCGTCGCAATTTGCAGTGCAGCTCGACATCTCAAACTATGTTCACTCACCATAAATCCCTCTCCATGGGAGGCTGCCTGAGGCTTTGGCAAGCAGTTCGCAACCTAGGTCTCATGGCTCACCTTGAGATGACCTGCCAACGCAGGTCCGTTGCCTCACAAGGAACAAGTGAGCACTTTCAAATGTAATGATTTGATGAAGCCTTTGATGAGCTCTCCTGAATTCTCCCTATTTGACATGTGCCAAAATTGTTTGATATAATCTGGCTGTGAAGTGTCTTGCAAACAGTTCCCTTGTCAACGGCATCAAGTAACGACGTGTCATTGTCGCTGTTCCGGTTGCTGCCATGTTAAATGTAAGAAGTAATCTTCTTTGAGCAACGATTCAGGATGCCAGCCCATCTTCTGGGTTCCATGGTGTAATGGTGAGCACTCTGGACTCTGAATCCAGCGATCCGAGTTCAAATCTCGGTGGAACCTTGTACTTTTGACAATCCCGCTGACAAGCTTGGCCAATTGCATCTCCTTTACAATTGCCATGGCGCCCGATTCGAGAGGGCAAATTTTGAACCAGCTCGCCTGCCATTTGAATGTGCATGACTGAGCATCTTGCGCCACCTGCCTGCACTGTCATTGTTTTGGCTCTTGGCCCTGCTCTTTATCTGTCCCATTGAAAGGATGCAACAGTTTGCGTCACACAAGGAGAACCATTGGACGGTTCGCTGGGAACTTTGACGCCAGTGTGAATGCAGAAAAGACATGAGCCTGATGTCAGCTGACATGTAGGTTCCATGTAGTAATGGTGAGCACTCTGGACTCTGAATCCAGCGATCTGAGTTCAAATCTCAGTGGAACCAAGTTTCTCGTTTGCCCAGCTGCTGTTAAAATTTGAGGCAGGCGAGTGGAAACGTGAAGAGCTCAAGGTCTCTGCTGATGACAGTGTCTTTCCTGGCTTTCACCTCTTCCTATTCTTGAGCAATAGGCGGCTCAGGCTGATGCTGTATGTCTGAGGTGGAGGCAGCACTTGCTTTGGCTGCACGGCATTTGAAATTCAGCAGCCAAACTCGAAAGCGTTCAAGGGCAGGCAGATATCACTTCAATTGCGTCCTTGAAGAGCGCCTATTTTATCCCATCTTTCCGGGTTAAGTCTCATACATCACTGCCTAGCAATGCTCATTCACGGATCATTTGGTAAGAGTCATATTAGCGAGGAGTAGGGAAGAGAAGCAACAATGTCATGAGTGGCAGCTTGACGACAGCTCTTTCATTTGCAGAGCAGACAAACTTAGGATAAAAACAAAAAACTGCGGATGCTGGAAATCCAAAACAAAAACAGAATTACCTGGTAAAACTCAGCAGGTCTGGCAGCATCGGCGGAGAAGAAAAGAGTTGACGTTTCGAGTCCTCATGACCCTTCAACAGAACTTGATTTCGAGTTCAAGAAAAAGTTGAAATATAAGCTGGTTTAAGGTGTGTGTGTGGGGGGGCGGAGAGATAGAGAGAGAGAGAGGTGGTTGTGTAGACAAACAAGCAGTGATAGAAGCAGATCATCAAAAGACAGGCTCGGTATATTGCGTCTCCTTTACAATTGCCATGGCATACGATTGGAAAGGACAACTTTTGAACCAGCTCGCCTGCCATTTGAATGCACATGACTGAGCCTCTTGCGCCAGCTGCCTGCACCGTCATTGTTTTGGCTCTTGGCCCTGCTCTTTATCTGTCCCATTGAAAGGATGCAACAGTTTGCGTCACATGAGGAGAACCATTCGATGGTTCGCTGGGAACTTTGGCGCCAATGTGAATGCAGAAAAGAAATGAGCCTAATAACCGGTAACATGTAGATTCCATGGTGTAATGGTGAGCACTCTGGACTTTAAATCCAGTGATCCGAGTTCAAATCGCGGTGGAACCAAGTTTCTTGTTTGCCCAGCTGCTGTTAACATTTGAGGCAGGCGAGTGGATACTTGAAGAGTTCAAATTCTCTGCTGATTACAGATCCTTTCCTGGCTTTCACCTCTTCATATTCTTGAGCGATAGGTGGCTCAGGCTGATTCTATATTCCTGAGGGCGAGGCGGCAGTTGCATTGGCTGCACAGCATTTGAAATTCAACAGGCAACAAGCTCGAAAGAATTCAAGGGCAGGCAGATATCACTTCAATTGCGTCCTAGAAGTGCATCAGTTTTATCCCGTCTTTCCTGGTCAGGTCTCGTACATCACTGCCTAGCAATGCTCATTCACGGATCATTTGGCAAGAGTGTCATATTACGAGGAGAAGGGAAGAGAAGCAGCAATGTCACGAGTGGCAGCTTGAACGCAGCTCTTTCATTTGCAGAGCAGACAAACTTAGGAGCAGAGCAAGTGCGTGATCTGAAGCAATGTGTTGCAAAACATGAAGCCAACGTGAAATGAAGGACATGGAATGTAAAGCGCTTGCAATTTTGCTCCCGATATAGTTTGCAAACTTTATTGTTGCTCAACAAATCATCGCAATTTGCAGTGCAGCTCGACATCTCAAACTATGTTCACTCACCATAAATCCCTCTCCGTGGGAGGCTGCCTGAGGCTTTGGCAAGCAGTTCGCAACCTAGGTCTCATGGCTCACCTTGAGATGACCTGCCAACGCAGGTCCGTTGCCTCACCAGGAACAAGTGCGCACTTTCAAACTTAATGATTTGATGAAGCCCTTGATGAGCTCTCCTGATTTCTCCCTATTTGACATGTGCCAAAATTGTTTGATATAATCTGGCTGTGAAGTGTCTTGCAAACAGTTCCCTTGTCAACGGCATCAAGTAATGACGTGTCATTGTCGCTGTTCCGGTTGCTGCCATGTTAAATGTAAGAAGTAATCTACTTTGAGCAATGATGCAGGATAACAGCCCATCTTCTGGGTTCCATGGTGTAATGGTGGGCACTCTGGACTCTGAATCCAGCGATCCGAGTTCAAATCTCGGTGGAACCTTGTACTTTTGACAATCCCGCTGACAAGCTTGGCCAATTGCATCTCCTTTACAATTGCCATGGCGTCCGATTCGAGAGGGCAAATTTTGAACCAGCTCGCCTGCCATTTGAATGTGCATGACTGAGCCTCTTGCGCCAGCTGCCTGCACCGTCATTGTTTTGGCTCTTGGCCCTGCTCTTTATCTGTCCCATTGAAAGGATGCAACAGTTTGCGTCACACAAGGAGAACCATTGGACGGTTCGCTGGGAACTTTGACGCCACTGTGAATGCAGAAAAGACATGAGCCTGATGTCAGCTGACATGTAGGTTCCATGTAGTAACGGTGAGCACTCTGGACTCTGAATCCAGCGATCTGAGTTCAAATCTCGGTGGAACCAAGTTTCCCATTTGCCCAGCTGCTGTTAAAATTTGAGGCAGGCGAGTGGAAACGTGAAGAGCTCAAGGTCTCTGCTGATGACAGTGCCTTTCCTGGCTTTCACCTCTTCATATTCTTGAGCAATAGACGGCTCAGGCTGATGCTGTATGTCTGAGGTGGAGGCAGCACTTGCTTTGGCTGCACGGCATTTGAAATTCAGCAGCCAAACTCGAAAGCGTTCAAGGGCAGGCAGGTATCACTTCAATTGCGTCCTTGAAGAGCGCCTATTTCATCCCATCTTTCCGGGTTAAGTCTCATACATCACTGCCTAGAAATGCTCATTCACGGATCATTTGGCAAGAGTCATATTAGCGAGGAGTAGGGAAGAGAAGCAACAATGTCATGAGTGGCAGCTTGACGACAGCTCTTTCATTTGCAGAGCAGACAAACTTAGGATAAAAACAAAAAACTGCGGATGCTGGAAATCCAAAACAAAAACAGAATTACCTGGAAAAACTCAGCAGGTCTGGCAGCATCGGCGGAGAAGAAAAGAGTTGACGTTTCGAGTCCTCATGACCGTTCGACAGAACTTGATTTCGAGTCCAAGAAAGAGTTGAAATATAAGCTGGTTTAAGGTGTGTGTGTGGGGGGGCGGAGAGATAGAGAGAGAGAGAGGTGGTTGTGTAGACAAACAAGCAGTGATAGAAGCAGATCATCAAAAGACAGGCTCGGTATATTGCGTCTCCTTTACAATTGCCATGGCATACGATTGGAAAGGACAACTTTTGAACCAGCTCCCCTGCCAATTGAATGCACATGACTGGGCCTCTTGCGCCAGCTGCCTGCACCGTCATTGTTTTGGCTCTTGGCCCCACTCTTTATCTGTCCCATTGAAAGGATGCAACAGTTTGCGTCACATGAGGAGAACCATTCGATGGTTCGCTGGGAACTTTGGCGCCCATGTGAATGCAGAAAAGAAATGAGCCTGGGACAGCTGACATGTAGGTTCCATGGTGCGACGGTGAGCACTCTGGAATCTGAATCCAGTGATCCGAGTTCAACTCTCGGTGGAACCAAGTTTCTTGTTTGCCCAGCTGCTGTTAACATTTGAGGCAGGCGAGTGGATACTTGAAGAGCTCAAGGTCTCTGCTGATTACAGAGCCTTTCCTGGCCTTCACCTCTTCCTATTCTTGAGCAATAGGTGGCTCAGGCTGATGCTATATTTCTGAGGGATATGCGGCAGTTTCTTTGGGTGCACGGCATTAGAAATTCAACAGGCAACAAGCTCGAAAGAATTCAAGGGCAGGCAGATATCACTTCAATTGCGTCCTAGAAGTGCACCAGTTTTATCCCGTCTTTCCTGGTCAGGTCTCGTACATCACTGCCTAGCAATGCTCATTCAAGGTTCATTTGGCAAGAGTGTCATATTACGAGGAGCAGGGAAGGGAAGCAGCAATGTCACGAGTGGCAGCTTGAACGCAGCTCTTTCATTTGCAGAGCAGACAAACTTAAGAGCAGAGCAAGTGCAAGAGCTGAAGCAATATGTTGCAAAACATGAAGCCAACGTGAAATGGTGGACATGGAACGTAAAGCGCTTGCAATTTTGCTCCCGATATAGTTTGCAAACTTTATTGTTGCTCAACAACTCGTCGCAATTTGCAGTGCAGCTCGACATCTCGAACTATGTTCACTCACCATAAATCCCTCTCCGTGGGAGGCTGCATGAGGCTTTGGCAAGCAGTTCGCAACCTAGGTCTCATGGCTCACCTTGAGATGACCTGTCAACGCAGGTCCGTTGCCTCACCTGGAACAAGTGAGCACTTTCAAACATAATGATTTGATGAAGCCTTCGATGAGCTCTCCTGAATTCTCCCTATTTGACATGTGCCAAAATTGTTTGATATAATCTGGATGTGATGTGTCTTGCAAACAGTTCCCTTGTCAACGGCATCAAGTAACGACGTGTCATTGTCGGTGTTCCGGTTGCTGCCATGTTAAATGTAAGAAGTAATCTTCTTTGAGCAACGATTCAGGATGGTAATGCATCCTCTGGGTTCCATGGTGTAATGGTGAGCACTCTGGACTCTGAATTTAATGATCTGAGGTCAAATCTCGGTGGAAACTTGTATTTGTCATAATCTCGCTGACAGGATCGGTATATTGCGTCTCCTTTACAATTGCCATGGCATACGATTGGAAAGGACAACTTTTGAACCAGCTGGCCTGCCAATTGAATGCACATGACTGAGCCTCTTGCGCCAGCTGCCTGCACCGTCATTGTTTTGGCTCTTGGCCCTGCTCTTTATCTGTCCCGTTGAAAGGATGCAACAGTTTGCTTCACATGAGGAGAACCATTCGATGGTTCGCTGGGAACTTTGGCGCCCATGTGAATGCAGAAAAGAAATGAGCCTAATGACTGCTGACATGTAGGTTCCATGGTGTAATGGTGAGCACTCTGGCCTTTGAATCCAGTGATCGGAGTTCAAATCTCGGTGGAGCCAGGTTTCTTGTTTGCCCAGCTGCTGTTAAAATTTGAGGCAGGCGAGTGGATACTTGAAGAGTTCAAGTTCTCTGCTGATTACAGATCCTTTCCTGGCTTTCACCTCTTCATATTCATGAGCAATAGGTGGCTCAGGCTGATGCTGTATGTCTGAGGTGGATGCAGCACTTGCGTTGGCTGCACGGCATTTGAAATTCAGCAGCCAAACTCGAAAGCATTCAAGGGCAGGCAGGTATCACTTCAATTGCGTCCTTGAAGAGCGCCTATTTTATCCCATCTTTCCTGGTCAAGTCTCGTACATCACTGCCTAGAAATGCTCATTCACGGATCATTTGGCAAGAGTCATATTAGCGAGGAGTAGGGAAGAGAAGCAACAATGTCATGAGTGGCAGCTTGACGACAGCTCTTTCATTTGCAGAGCAGACAAACTTAGGATAAAAACAAAAAACTGCAGATGATGGAAATCCAAAACAAAAACAGAATTACCTGGAAAAACTCAGCAGGTCTGGCAGCATCGGCGGAGAAGAAAAGAGTTGACGTTTCGAGTCCTCATGACCGTTCGACAGAACTTGATTTCGAGTCCAAGAAAGAGTTGAAATATAAGCTGGTTTAAGGTGTGTGTGTGGGGGGGCGGAGAGATAGAGAGAGAGAGAGGTGGTTGTGTAGACAAACAAGCAGTGAAAGAAGCAGATCATCAAAAGACAGGCTCGGTATATTGCGTCTCCTTTACAATTGCCATGGCATACGATTGGAAAGGACAACTTTTGAACCAGCTCGCCTGCCAATTGAATGCACATGACTGAGCCTCTTGCGCCAGCTGCCTGCACCGTCATTGTTTTGGCTCTTGGCCCTGCTCTTTATCTGTCCCATTGAAAGGATGCAACAGTTTGCGTCACATGAGGAGAACCATTCGATGGTTCGCTGGGAACTTTGGCGCCCATGTCAATGCAGAAAAGAAATGAGCCTAATAATCAGCAACACGTAGATTCCATGGTGTAACAGTGAGCACTCTGGACTTTGAATCCAGTGATCCGAGTTCAAATCTCGGTGGAACCAAGTTTCTTGTTTGCCCAGCTGCTGTTAACATTTGAGGCAGGCGAGTGGATACTTGAAGAGTTCAAATTCTCTGCTGATTACAGATCCTTTCCTGGCTTTCACCTCTTCATATTCTTGAGCGATAGGTGGCTCAGGCTGATTCTATATTCCTGAGGGCGAGGCGGCAGTTGCATTGGGTGCGCAGCATTTGAAATTCAACAGGCAACAAGCTCGAAAGAATTCAAGGGCAGGCAGATATCACTTCAATTGCGTCCTAGAAGTGCACCAGTTTTATCCCGTCTTTCCTGGTAAGGTCTCGTACATCACTGCCTAGCAATGCTCATTCACGATCATTTGGCAAGAGTGTCATATTACGAGGAGCAGGGAAGGGAAGCAGCAATGTCATGAGTGGCAGCTTGAACGCAGCTCTTTCATTTGCAGAGCAGACAAACTTAGGAGCAGAGCAAGTGCGTGATCTGAAGCAATATGTTGCAAAACATGAAGCCAACGTGAAATGGTGGACATGGAACGTAAAGCGCTTGCAATGTTGCTCCCGATATAGTTTGCAAACTTTATTGTTGCTCAGCAACTCGTCGCAATTTGCAGTGCAGCTCGACATCTCAAACTATGTTCACTCACCATAAATCCCTCTCCGTGGGAGGCTGCATGAGGCTTTGGCAAGCAGTTCGCAACCTAGGTCTCATGGCTCACCTTGAAATGACCTGCCAACGCTGGTCCATTGCCTCACCAGGAACAAGTGCGCATTTTCAAACGTAATGATTTGATGAAGCCTTTGATGAGATCTCCTGAAATCTCCCTATTTGACATGTGCCAAAATTGTTTGATATAATCTGGCTGTGAAGTGTCTTGCAAACAGTTCCCTTGTCAACGGCATCAAGTAATGACGTGTCATTGTCGCTGTTCCGGTTGCTGCCATGTTAAATGTAAGAAGTAATCTTCTTTGAGCAACGATTCAGGCTGGCAGCCCGTCTTCTGGGTTCCATGGTGTAATGGTGAGCACTCTGGACTCTGAATTTAATGATCTGAGGTCAAATCTCGGTGGAAACTTGTATTTGTCATAATCTCGCTGACAGGATCGGTATATTGCGTCTCCTTTACAATTGCCATGGCATACGATTGGAAAGGACAACTTTTGAACCAGCTGGCCTGCCAATTGAATGCACATGACTGAGCCTCTTGCGCCAGCTGCCTGCACCGTCATTGTTTTGGCTCTTGGCCCTGCTCTTTATCTGTCCCGTTGAAAGGATGCAACAGTTTGCTTCACATGAGGAGAACCATTCGATGGTTCGCTGGGAACTTTGGCGCCCATGTGAATGCAGAAAAGAAATGAGCCTAATGACTGCTGACATGTAGGTTCCATGGTGTAATGGTGAGCACTCTGGCCTTTGAATCCAGTGATCGGAGTTCAAATCTCGGTGGAGCCAGGTTTCTTGTTTGCCCAGCTGCTGTTAAAATTTGAGGCAGGCGAGTGGATACTTGAAGAGTTCAAGTTCTCTGCTGATTACAGATCCTTTCCTGGCTTTCACCTCTTCATATTCTTGAGCGATAGGTGGCTCAGGCTGATTCTATATTCCTGAGGGCGAGGCGGCAGTTGCATTGAGTGCACAGCATTTGAAATTCAACAGGCAACAAGCTCGAAAGAAGTCAAGGGCAGGCAGATATCACTTCAATTGCGTCCTAGAAGTGCAACAGATTTATCCCGTCTTTCCTGGTCAGGTCTCGTATATCACTGCCTAGAAATGCTCACTCACGGATCATTTGGCAAGAATCATATTAGCGAGGAGAAAGGAAGAGAAGCAACAATGTCATGAGTGGCAGCTTTACTGCAGCTCTTTCATTTGCAGAGCAGACAAACTTAGGAGCAGAGCAAGTGCGAGAGCTGAAGCAATGTGTTGCAAAACATGAAGCCAACGTGAAATGAAGGACATGGAACGTAAAGCGCTTGCAATTTTGCTCCCGATATAGTTTGCAAACTTTATTGTTGCTCAGCAACTCGTCGCAATTTGCAGTGCAGCTCGACATCTCAAACTATGTTCACTTGCCATAAATCCCTCTCCGTGGGAGGCTGCCTGAGGCTTTGGCAAGCAGTTCGCAACCTAGGTCTCATGGCTCACCTTGAGTTGACCTGCCAACGCAAGTCCGTTGCCTCACCAGGAACAAGTGCGCACTTTCAAACGTAATGATTTGATGAAGCTTTTGATGAGCTCTCCTGAATTCTCCCTATTTGACATGTGCCAAAATTGTTTGATATAATCTGGCTGTGAAGTGTCTTGCAAACAGTTCCCTTGTCAACGGCATCAAGTAATGACGTGTCATTGTCGCTGTTCCGGTTGCTGCCATGTTAAATGAAAGAAGTAATCTTCTTTGAGCAACGATTCAATTCAATACAGTATCTGCTGGGTTCCGTGGTGTAATGGTGACAACTCTGGACTCTGAATCCAGCGATCCAAGTTCAAATCTCGGTGGAACCAAGTTTCTCGTTTGCCCAGCTGCTGTTAACATTTGAGGCAGGCGAGTGGAAACGTGAGGAGCTCAAGGGCTCTGCTGATGACAGTGCCTTTCCTGGCTTTCACCTCTTCATATTCTTGAGCAATAGGCGGCTCAGGCTGATGCTGTATGTCTGAGGTGGAGGCAGCACTTGCGTTGGCTGCACGACATTTGAAATTCAGCAGCCAAACTCAAAAGCATTCAAGGGCAGGCAGGTATCACTTCAATTGCGTCCTTGAAGAGCGCCTATTTTATCCCATCTTTCCGGGTTAAGTCTCGTACATCACTACCTAGAAATGCTCATTCACGGATCATTTGGCAAGAGTCATATTAGCGAGGAGTAGGGAAGAGAAGCAACAATGTCATGAGTGGCAGCTTGACGACAGCTCTTTCATTTGCAGAGCAGACAAACTTAGGAGCAGAGCAAGTGCGAGAGCTGAAGCAATGTGTTGCAAAACATGAAGACAAAGTGGAATGGTCGACATGAATTTATCAAGCGCTTGCAATTTTGCTAGCGAGTTAGATTCACATATTTTCTTGTGGCTCAGTGAAACATCGCAATTTGCAGTGCAGCTCGATGTCTCAAATTATGTTCACTCGCTATAAATCGCTCTCCCTTAGAAGCTGCCTCAGGCTTTGGCAAGCAGTTCACAACCTGGGTCTCATCGCTCACCCAGCGATGATCGGCCTACGCAGGTCCACTGCGTTGCCAAGACAAGTATTTCCACCTGTGTAACTTTGCTGACCCAATTCTGTCACTCAGCAGTTCCTGTGCTGCTGACATCTCCATCCTCAACCTCCTTACCTCACGGCTTGACTATTCTGAGATGTTCGCGCTCTGACTTGCCCTTTGATTCTTCCATAATGTTGAGCTGATGAAAACCTCTGCTGCCCATATCCTAGCTCGCACCTAAGGCCCTCCAGCCAGCAACTCTGCTTCCAGTCGACGACATTCATTCGTGGCCTGACAAGAAATCAGCCTTCCTGTTGGCATGCTGGCGTTCACATCCCTTTGTGGGAAATTTCCCTCCTATCTGGGCAGCGTGTTTCAGCGTGTCAGAGCTTGGAACTCGCTGCGCACTTCCTGTTGTTGTTTGTGAAGCTTGCACGAATGAAACTGCTCTACTAATGTAAGACATGTGTGCCGCTGCCTCAGCATTGATCTCTGGACATCCCTCAGTAAAGCTGTTGGGCTTTGCAAATCGAACTCAAGTTCTGTCGAAGGGTCATGAGGACTCGAAACGTCAACTCTTTTCTTCTCCGCCGATGCTGCCAGACCTGCTGAGTTTTTCCAGGTAATTCTGTTTTTGTTTTTGTTTTGCAAATCTTTGTCCTCCTTCAGGGGGCTGAATTCAAACGTAACGATTTGATGAAGCATTTAATGAGCTCTCCTAAAATCTCCTGATGTGGCTTCTGGCAAAATTGTTTGATATAATCTAGGTGTGAAGAACCTTGGAAACCTTTCCTGTGTCAATGGCATCAAGTAACGACGTTTCGTTGTTGCTGTTATTGTTGCTGCCATGTTCAATGAAAGGAGTGGCCTTCTTTGAGTAATGGTTCAACAGCCCACACTGTTTCCATGGTGTAACGGTGAGCACTCTGGTCTCTGAATTTAATGATCTGAGGTCAAATCTCGGTGGAAACTTGTATTTGTCACAATCTCGCTGACAGGCTCGGTATATTGCGTCTCCTTTACAATTGCCATGGCACACGATTGGAAAGGACAACTTTAGAACCAGCTCGCCTGCCAATTGAATGCACATGACTGAGCCTCTTGCGCCAGCTGCCTGCACCGTCATTGTTTTGGCTCTTGGCCCTGCTCTTTATCTGTCCCGTTGAAAGGATGCAACAGTTTGCTTCACATGAGGAGAACCATTCGATGGTTCGCTGGGAAATTTTGGCGCCCATGTGAATGCAGAAAAGAAATGAGCCTAATGACTGCTGACATGTAGGTTCCATGTTGTAATGGTGAGCACTCTGGACTTTGAATCCAGTGATCCGAGTTCAAATCTCGGTGGAACCAAGTTTCTTGTTTGCCCAGCTGCTGTTAACATTTGAGGCAGGCGAGTGGATACTTGAAGAGTTCAAGTTCTCTGCTGATTACAGAGCCTTTCCTGGCTTTCACCTCTTCATATTCTTGAGCAATAGGCGGCTCAGGCTGATGCTGTATGTCTGAGGAGGAGGCAGCACTTGCTTTGCCTGCACGGCATTTGAAATTCAGCAGCTAAACTCGAAAGCATTCAAGGGCAGGCAGGTATCACTTCAATTGCGTCCTTGAAGAGCGCCTATTTTATCCCATCTTTCCGGGTAAAGTCTCGTACATCACTGCCTAGAAATGCTCATTCACGGATCATTTGGCAAGAGTCATATTAGCGAGGAGAAAGGAAGAGAAGCAACAATGTCATGAGTGGCAGCTTGACGACAGCTCTTTCATTTGCAGAGCAGACAAACTTAGGAGCAGAGCAAGTGCGAGAGCTGAAGCAATGTGTTGCAAAACATGAAGCCAACGTGAAATGAAGGACATGGAACGTAAAGCGCTTGCAATTTTGCTCCCGATATAGTTTGCAAACTTTATTGTTGCTCAGCAACTCGTCGCAATTTGCAGTGCAGCTCGACATCTCAAACTATGTTCACTCACCATAAATCCTCCTCCGTGGGAGGCTGCCTGAGGCTTTGGCAAGCAGTTCGCAACCTAGAACTCATGGCTCACCTTGAAATGACCTGCCAACGCAAGTCCGTTGCCTCACCAGGAACAAGTGCGCACTTTCAAACATAATGATTTGATGAAGCTTTTGATGAGCTCTCCTGAATTCTCCCTATTTGACATGTGCCAAAATTGTTTGATATAATCTGGCTGTGAAGTGTCTTGCAAACAGTTCCCTTGTCAACGCCATCAAGTAACGACGTGTCATTGTCGCTGTTCCGGTTGCTGCCATGTTAAATGAAAGAAGTAATCTTCTTTGAGCAACGATTCAATTCAATACATTATCTGCTGGGTTCCGTGGTGTAATGGTGACAACTCTGGACTCTGAATCCAGCGATCCAAGTTCAAATCTCGGTGGAACCAAGTTTCTCGTTTGCCCAGCTGCTGTTAACATTTGAGGCAGGCGAGTGGAAACCTGAGGAGCTCAAGGTCTCTGCTGATGACAGTGTCTTTCCTGGCTTTCACCTCTTCCTATTCTTGAGCAATAGGCGGCTCAGGCTGATGCTGTATGTCTGAGGTGGAGGCAGCACTTGCGTTGGCTGCACGACATTTGAAATTCAGCAGCCAAACTCAAAAGCATTCAAGGGCAGGCAGGTATCACTTCAATTGCGTCCTTGAAGAGCGCCTATTTTATCCCATCTTTCCGGGTTAAGTCTCGTACATCACTACCTAGAAATGCTCATTCACGGATCATTTGGCAAGAGTCATATTAGCGAGGAGTAGGGAAGAGAAGCAACAATGTCATGAGTGGCAGCTTGACGACAGCTCTTTCATTTGCAGAGCAGACAAACTTAGGAGCAGAGCAAGTGCGAGAGCTGAAGCAATGTGTTGCAAAACATGAAGCCAAAGTGGAATGGTCGACATGAAATTATCAAGCGCTTGCAATTTTGCTAGCGAGTTAGATTCACATATTTTCTTGTGGCTCAATGAAACATCGCAATTTGCAGTGCAGCTCGATGTCTCAAATTATGTTCACTCGCTATAAATCGCTCTCCCTTAGAAGCTGCCTCAGGCTTTGGCAAGCAGTTCACAACCTGGGTCTCATCGCTCAGCCTGCGATGATCGGCCTACGCAGGTCCACTGCGTTGCCAAGACAAGTATTTCCACCTGTGTAACTTTGCTGACCCAATTCTGTCACTCAGCAGTTCCTGTGCTGCTGACATCTCCATCCTCAACCTCCTTACCTCACGGCTTGACTATTCTGAGATGTTCGCGCTCTGACTTGCCCTTTGATTCTTCCATAATGTTGAGCTGATCAAAACCTCTGCTGCCCATATCCTAGCTCGCACCTAAGGCCCTCCAGCCAGCAACTCTGCTTCCAGTCGACGACATTCATTCGTGGCCTGACAAGAAATCAGCCTTCCTGTTGGCATGCTGGCGTTCACATCCCTTTGTGGGAAATTTCCCTCCTATCTGGGCAGCGTGTTTCAGCGTGTCAGAGCTTGGAACTCGCTGCGCACTTCCTGTTGTTGTTTGTGAAGCTTGCACGAATGAAACTGCTCTACTAATGTAAGACATGTGTGCCGCTGCCTCAGCATTGATCTCTGGACATCCCTCAGTAAAGCTGTTGGGCTTTGCAAATCGAACTCAAGTTCTGTCGAAGGGTCATGAGGACTCGAAACGTCAACTCTTTTCTTCTCCGCCGATGCTGCCAGACCTGCTGAGTTTTTCCAGGTAATTCTGTTTTTGTTTTTGTTTTGCAAATCTTTGTCCTCCTTCAGGGGGCTGAATTCAAACGTAACGATTTGATGAAGCATTTAATGAGCTCTCCTAAAATCTCCTGATGTGGCTTCTGGCAAAATTGTTTGATATAATCTAGGTGTGAAGAACCTTGGAAACCTTTCCTGTGTCAATGGCATCAAGTAACGACGTTTCGTTGTTGCTGTTATTGTTGCTGCCATGTTCAATGAAAGGAGTGGCCTTCTTTGAGTAATGGTTCAACAGCCCACACTGTTTCCATGGTGTAACGGTGAGCACTCTGGTCTCTGAATTTAATGATCTGAGGTCAAATCTCGGTGGAAACTTGTATTTGTCACAATCTCGCTGACAGGCTCGGTATATTGCGTCTCCTTTACAATTGCCATGGCATACGATTGGAAAGGACAACTTTAGAACCAGCTCGCCTGCCAATTGAATGCACATGACTGAGCCTCTTGCGCCAGCTGCCTGCACCGTCATGGTTTTGGCTCTTGGCCCTGCTCTTTATCTGTCCCATTGAAAGGATGCAACAGTTTGCGTCACATGAGGAGAACCATTCGATGGTTCGCTGGGAACTTTGGCGCCCATGTGAATACAGAAAAGAAATGAGCCTAATAACATCTGGCATGTAGGTTCCATGGTGTAATGGTGAGCACTCTGGACTTTGAATCCAGTGATCCGACTTCAAATCTCGGTGGAACCAAGTTTCTTGTTTGCCCAGCTGCTGTTAAAATTTGAGGCAGGCGAGTGGATACTTGAAGAGTTCAAGTTCTCTGCTGATCACAGATCCTTTCCTGGCTTTCACCTCTTCGTATTCTTGAGCGATAGGTGGCTCAGGCTGATTCTATATTCCTGAGGGCGAGGCGGCAGTTGCATTGAGTGCACAGCGTTAGAAATTCAACAGGCAACAAGCTCGAAAGAAGTCAAGGGCAGGCAGATATCACTTCAATTGCGTCCTAGAAGTGTACCAGTTTTATCCCGTCTTTCCTGGTAAGGTCTCGTACATCACTGCCTAGCAATGCTCATTCACGGATCATTTGGCAAGAGTGTCATATTACGAGGAGCAGGGAAGGGAAGCAGCAATGTCACGAGTGACAGCTTGAACGCAGCTCTTTCATTTGCAGAGCAGACAAACTTAGGAGCAGAGCAAGTGCGAGATCTGAAGCAATATGTTGCAAAACATGAAGCCAACGTGAAATGGTGGACATGGAACGTAAAGCGCTTGCAATGTTGCTCCCGATATAGTTTGCAAACTTTATTGTTGCTCAGCAACTCGTCGCAATTTGCAGTGCAGCTCGACATCTCAAACTATGTTCACTCGCCATAAATCCCTCTCCGTGGGAGGCTGCATGAGGCTTTGGCAAGCAGTTCGCAACCTAGGTCTCATGGCTCACCTTGAAATGACCTGTCAACGCAGGTCCGTTGCCTCACCAGGAACAAGTGCGCACTTTCAAACGTAATGATTTGATGAAGCCTTTGATGAGTTCTCCTGAAATCTCCCTATTTGACATGTGCCAAAATTGTTTGATATAATCTGGATGTGAAGTGTCTTGCAAACAATTCCCTTGTCAACGGCATCAAGTAACGACGTGTCATTGTCGCTGTTCCGGTTGCTGCCATGTTAAATGTAAGAAGTAATCTTCTTTGAGCAACGATTCAATGCAATACAGAAACTGCTGGGTTCCATGGTGTAATGGTGAGCACTCTGGACTCTGAATCCAGCGATCCGAGTTCAAATCTCGGTGGAACCTTGTACTTTTGACAATCCCGCTGACAAGCTTGGCCAATTGCATCTGCTTTACAATGGCCATGGCGTCCGATTCGAGAGGGCAAATTTTGAACCAGCTCGCCTGCCATTTGAATGCGCATGACTGAGCCTCTTGCACCAGCTGCCTGCACCGTCATTGTTTTGGCTCTTGGCCCTGCTCTTTATCTGTCCCATAGAAAGGATGCAACAGTTTGCGTCACACAAGGAGAACTATTGGACGGTTCGCTGGGAACTTTGACGCCACTGTGAATGCAGAAAAGACATGAGCCTGATGTCAGCTGACATGTAGGTTCCATGTAGTAACGGTGAGCACTCTGGACTCTGAATCCAGCGATCTGAGTTCAAATCTCAGTGGAACCAAGTTTCTCGTTTGCCCAGCTGCTGTTAAAATTTGAGGCAGGCGAGTAGTAACGTGAAGATCTCAAGGTCTCTGCTGATGACAGTGTCTTTCCTGGCTTTCACCTCTTCATATTCTTGAGCAATAGGCGGCTCAGGCTGATGCTGTATGTCTGAGGTGGAGGCAGCACTTGCTTTGGCTGCACGGCATTTGAAATTCAGCAGCCAAACTCGAAAGCATTCAAGGGCAGGCAGGTATCACTTCAATTGCGTCCTTGAAGAGCGCCTATTTTATCCCATCTTTCCAGGTCAAGTCTCGTACATCACTGCCTAGAAATGCTCATTCACGGATCATTTGGCAAGAGTCATAATAGCGAGGAGTAGGGAAGAGAAGCAACAATGTCATGAGTGGCAGCTTGATGACAGCTCTTTCATTTGCAGAGCAGACAAACTTAGGAGCGGAGCAAGTGCGAGAGCTGAAGCAATGTGTTGCAAAACATGAAGCCAAAGTGGAATGGTCGACATGAAATTTTCAAGCGCTTGCAATTTTGCTAGCGAGTTAGATTCACAAATTTTCTTGTGGCTCAGTGAAACATCGCAATTTGCAGTGCAGCTCGATGTCTCAAATTATGTTCACTCGCTATAAATCGCTCTCCCTTGGAGGCTGCCTGAGGCTTTGGCAAGCAGTTTGCAACCTGGGTCTCATCGCTCACCCTGCGATGATTGGCCTACGCAGGTCCACTGCCTTGCCAAGACAAGTATTTCCACCTGTGTAACTTTGCTGACCCAATTCTGTCACTCAGCAGTTCCTGTGCTGCTGACATCTCCATCCTCAACCTCCTTACCTCACGGCTTGACTATTCTGAGATGTTGGCGCTCTGACTTGCCCTTTGATTCTTCCATAAAGTTGAGCTGATCAAAACCTCTGCTGCCCATATCCTAGCTCGCACCTAAGGCCCTCCAGCCAGCAACTCTGTTTCCAGTCGACGACATTCATTCGTGGCCTGACAAGAAATCAGTCTTCCCGTTGGCATGCTGGCGTTCACATCCCTTTGTGGGAAACTTCCCTCCTGTCTGGGCAGTGTGTTTCAGCGTGTCAGAGCTTGGAAATCGCTGCGCACTTCCTGTTGTTGTTTGTGACGCTTGCACGAATGAAACTGCTCTACTAATGTAAGACATGTGTGCCGCTGCCTCAGCATTGATCTCTGGACATCCCTCAGTAAAGCTGTTGGGCTTTGCAAATAGAACTCAAGTTCTGTCGCAGGATCATGAGGACTCGAAACGTCAACTCTTTTTTTCTCTGCCGATGCTGCCAGACCTGCTGAGTTTTTCCAGGTAATTCTGTTTTTGTTTTTGTTTTGCAAATCTTTGTCCTCCTTCAGGGGGCTGAATCCAAACGTAACGATTTGATGAAGCATTTAATGAGCTCTCCTAAAATCTCCTGATGTGGCTTCTGGCAAAATTGTTTGATATAATCTAGCTGTGAAGAACCTTGGAAACCTTTCCTGTGTCAATGGCATCAAGTAAAGACGTTTCGTTGTTGCTGTTATTGTTGCTGCCATGTTCAATGAAAGGAGTGGCTTTCTTTGAGTAATGATTCAGCAGCCCACACTGTTCCCATGGTGTAACGGTGAGCACTCTGGTCTCTGAATTTAATGATCTGAGGTCAAATCTCGGTGGAAACTTGTATTTGTCACAATCTCGCTGACAGGCTCGGTATATTGCGTCTCCTTTACAATTGTCATGGCATATGATTGGAATGGACAACTTTTGAACCAGCTCGCCTGCCATTTGAATGTGCATGACTGAGCCTCTTGCACCAGCTGCCTGCACCGTCATTGTTTTGGCTCTTGGTCCTGCTCTTTATCTGTCCCATTGAAAGGATGCAACAGTTTGCGTCACACAAGGAGAACCATTGGACGGTTCGCTGGGAACTTTGACGCCACTGTGAATGCAGAAAAGAAATGAGCCTGATATCAGCTGGCATGTAGGTTCCATGGTGTAATGGTGAGCACTCTGGACTTTGAATCCAGCGATCTGTGTTCAAGTCTCGGTGGAACCACGTTTCTTGTTTGCCCAGCTGCTGTTAACATTTGAGGCAGGCGAGTGGATACTTGAAGAGTTCAAGTTCTCTGCTGATTACAGATCCTTTCCTGGCTTTCACCTCTTCATATTCTTGAGCAATAGGTGGCTCAGGATTATGCTATATTCCTGAGGGCGAGGCGGCAGTAGCATTGGATGCACAGCATTTGAAATTCAACAGGCAACAAGCTCCAAAGAATTCAAGGGGAGGCAGATATCACTTCAATTGCGTCCTAGAAGTGCATCAGTTTTATCCCGTCTTTCCTGGTCAGGTCTCGTACATCACTGCCCAGCAATGCTCATTCACGGATCATTTGGCAAGAGTGTCATATTACGAGGAGTAGGGAAGGGAAGCAGCAATGTCACGAGTGGCAGCTTGAACGCAGCTCTTTCATTTGCAGAGCAGACAAACTTAGGAGCAGAGCAGGTGCGTGATCTGAAGCAATATGTTGCAAAACATGAAGACAACGTGAAATGGTGGACATGGAACGTAAAGCGCTTGCAATGTTGCTGCCGATATAGTTTGCAAACTTTCTTGTTTCTCATCGAAACTCGCACTTGGCACTGCAGCTCGACGTCTCAAACTGTGTTCACTCGCCATAAATCCCTCTCCGTGGGAGGCTGCCCGAGGTTTTGGCAAGCAGTTCGCAACCTAGGTCTCATGGCTCACCTTGAGATGACCTGCCAACACAGGTCCGTTGCCTCACCAGGAACAAGTGCGCACTTTCAAACGTAATGATTTGATGAAGCCTTTGATGAGCTCTCCTGAAATCTCCCTATTTGACATGTGCCAAAATTGTTTGATATAATCTGGCTGTGAAGTGTCTTGCAAACAATTCCCTTGTCAACGGCGTCAAGTAACGACGTGTCATTGTCGCTGTTCCGGTTGCTGCCATGTTAAATGTTAAATGTTAAATCCAGCGATCTGAGTTCAAATCTCGGTGGAACCTTGTGCTTTTGTCAATCCCGCTGACAAGCTTGGCCAATTGCGTCTCCTTTACAATTGCCATGGCGTCCGATTCGAGAGGGCAAATTTTGAATCAGCTCGCCTGCCATTTGAATGCGCATGACTGAGCCTCTTGCACCAGCTGCCTGCACTGTCATTGTTTTGGCTCTTGGCCCTGCTCTTTATCTGTCCCATTGAAAGGATGCAACAGTTTGCGTCACACGAGGAGAACCATTCGATGGTTCGCTGGGAACTTTGGCGCCAATGTGAATGCAGAAAAGACATGAGCCTGATGTCAGCTGACATGGAGGTTCCATGGTGCGATGGTGAGCATTCTGGACTCTGAATCCAGCGATCCAAGTTCAAATCTCGGTGGAACCAAGTTTCTCGTTTGCCCAGCTGCTGTTAAAATTTGAGGCAGGCGAGTGGAAACGTGAAGAGCTCAAGGTCTCTGCTGATGACAGTGCCTTTCCTGGCTTTCACCTCTTCATATTCTTGAGCAATAGGCGGCTCAGGCTGATGCTGTATGTCTGAGGTGGATGCAGCACTTGCTTTGGCTGCACGGCATTTGAAATTCAGCAGCCAAGCTCGAAAGCATTCATGGGCAGGCAGGTATCACTTCAATTGTGTCCTTGAAGAGCGCCTATTTTATCCCATCTTTCCTGGTCAAGTCTCGTACATCACTGCCTAGCAATGCTCATTCACGGATCATTTGGCAAGAGTCATATTAGCGAGGAGTAGGGAAGAGAAGCAACAATGTCATGAGTGGCAGCTTGACGACAGCTCTTTCATTTGCAGAGCAGACAAACTTAGGAGCAGAGCAAGTGCGAGAGCTGAAGCAATGTGTTGCAAAACATGAAGCCAAAGTGGAATGGTCGACAGGAAATTTTCAAGCGCTTGCAATTTTGCTAGCGAGTTAGATTCACAAATTTTCTTGTGGCTCAGTGAAACATCGCAATTTGCAGTGCAGCTCGATGTCTCAAATTATGTTCACTCGCTATAAATCGCTCTCCCTTGGAGGCTGCCTGAGGCTTTGGCAAGCAGTTCGCAACCTGGGTCTCATCGCTCACCCTGCGATGATCGGCCTACGCAGGTCCACTGCCTTGCCAAGACAAGTATTTCCACCTGTGTAACTTCGCTGACCCAATTCTGTCACTCAGCAGTTCCTGTGCTGCTGACATCTCCATCCTCAACCTCCTTACCTCACGGCTTGACTATTCTGAGATGTTCGCGCTCTGACTTGCCCTTTGATTCTTCCATAAAGTTGAGCTGATCAAAACCTCTGCTGCCCATATCCTAGCTCGCACCTAAGGCCCTCCAGCCAGCAACTCTGTTTCCAGTCGACGACATTCATTCGTGGCCTGACAAGAAATCAGCCTTCCCGTTGGCATGCTGGCGTTCACATCCCTTTGTGGGAAATTTCCCTCCTATCTGGGCAGCGTGTTTCAGCGTGTCAGAGCTTGGAACTCTCTGCGCACTTCCTGTTGTTGTTTGTGACGCTTGCACGAATGAAACTGCTCTACTAATGTAAGACATGTGTGCCGCTGCCTCAGCATTGATCTCTGGACATCCCTCAGTAAAGCTGTTGGGCTTTGCAAATCGAACTCAAGTTCTGTCGAAGGGTCATGAGGACTCGAAACGTCAACTCTTTTCTTCTCCGCCGATGCTGCCAGACCTGCTGAGTTTTTCCAGGTAATTCTGTTTTTGTTTTTGTTTTGCAAATCTTTGTCCTCCTTCAGGGGGCTGAATTCAAACGTAACGATTTGATGAAGCATTTAATGAGCTCTCCTAAAATCTCCTGATGTGGCTTCTGGCAAAATTGTTTGATATAATCTAGGTGTGAAGAACCTTGGAAACCTTTCCTGTGTCAATGGCATCAAGTAACGACGTTTCGTTGTTGCTGTTATTGTTGCTGCCATGTTCAATGAAAGGAGTGGCCTTCTTTGAGTAATGATTCAGCAGCCCACACTGTTTCCATGGTGTAACGGTGAGCACTCTGGTCTCTGAATTTAATGATCTGAGGTGAAATCTCAGTGGAAACTTGTATTTGTCACAATCTCGCTGACAGGCTCGGTATATTGCGTCTCCTTTACAATTGCCATGGCATACGATTGGAAAGGACAACTGTTAAACCAGCTCGCCTGCCAACTGAATGCACATGACTGAGCCTCTTGCGCCAGCTGCCTGCACCGTCTTTGTTTTGGCTCTTGGCCCTGCTCTTTATCTGTCCCATTGAAAGGATACAACAGTTTGCGTCACATGAGGAGAACCATTCGATGGTTCGCTGGGAACTTTGGCGCCAATGTGAATGCAGAAAAGAAATGAGCCTAATGAATGCCGACATGTAGGTTCCATGGTGTAATGGTGAGCACTCTGGACTTTGAATCCAGTGATCCGAGTTCAAATCTCGGTGGAACCAAGTTTCTTGTTTGCCCAGCTGCTGTTAACATTTGAGGCAGGCGAGTGGATACTTGAAGAGTTCAAGTTCTCTGCTGATTACAGAGCCTTTCCTGGCTTTCACTCTTCATATTCTTGAGCGATAGGTGGCTCAGGCTGATTCTATATTCCTGAGGGCGAGGCGGCAGTTGCATTGGGTGCACAGCATTTGAAATTCAACAGGCAACAAGCTCGAAAGAATTCAAGGGCAGGCAGATATCACTTCAATTGCGTCCTAGAAGTGCACCAGTTTTATCCCGTCTTTCCTGGTCAGGTCTCGTACATCACTGCCTAGCAATGCTCATTCACGGATCATTTGGCAAGAGTGTCATGTTACGAGGAGCAGGGAAGGGAAGCAGCAATGTCACGAGTGGCAGCTTGAACGCAGCTCTTTCATTTGCAGAGCAGACAAACTTAGGAGCAGAACAAGTGCGTGACCTGACGCAATATGTTGCAAAACATGAAGCCAACGTGAAATGGTGGACATGGAACGTAAAGCGCTTGCAATTTTGCTCCCGATATAGTTTGCAAACTTTATTGTTGCTCAGCAACTCGTCGCAATTTGCAGTGCAGCTCGACATCTCAAACTATGTTCACTCACCATAAATCCTCCTCCGTGGGAGGCTGCCTGAGGCTTTGGCAAGCAGTTCGCAACCTAGGTCTCATGGCTCACCTTGAGATGACCTGCCAACGCAAGTCCGTTGCCTCACCAGGAACAAGTGCGCACTTTCAAACGTAATGATTTGCTGAAGCCTTCGATGAGCTCTCCTGAAATCCCCCTATTTCACATGTGCCAAAATTGTTTGATATAATGTGGCTGTGAAGTGTCTTGCAAACAGTTCCCTTGTCAACGGCATCAAGTAATGACGTGTCATTGTCGCTGTTTCGGTTGCTGCCATGTTAAATGTAAGAAGTAATCTTCTTTGAGCAACGATTCAGCATTGCAATGTATCTTCTGGGTTCCATGGTGTAATGGTGAGCACTCTGGACTCTGAATCCAGCGATCCGAGTTCAAATCTCGGTGGAACCTTGTGCTTTTGACAATCCCGCTGACAAGCTTGGCCAATTGCATCTCCTTTACAATGGCCATGGCGTCCGATTCGAGAGGGCAAATTTTGAACCAGCTCGCCTGCCATTTGAATGTGCATGACTGAGCATCTTGCACCAGCTGCCTGCACCGTCATTGTTTTGGCTCTTGGCCCTGCTCTTTATCTGTCCCATTGAAAGGATGCAACAGTTTGCGTCACACAAGGAGAACCATTGGACGGTTCGCTGGGAATTTTGACGCCACTGTGAATGCAGAAAAGACATGAGCCTGATGTCAGCTGACATGTAGGTTCCATGTCGTAACGGTGAGCACTCTGGACTCTGAATCCAGCGATCCAAGTTCAAATCTCGGTGGAACCAAGTTTCTCGTTTGCCCAGCTGCTGTTAAAATTTGAGGCAGGCGAGTGGAAACGTGAAGAGCTCAAGGTCTCTGCTGATGACAGTGCCTTTCCTGGCTTTCACCTCTTCATATTCTTGAGCAATAGGCGGCTCAGGCTGATGCTGTATGTCTGAGGTGGATGCAGCACTTGCTTTGGCTGCACGGCATTTGAAATTCAGCAGCCAAGCTCGAAAGCATTCATGGGCAGGCAGGTATCACTTCAATTGTGTCCTTGAAGAGCGCCTATTTTATCCCATCTTTCCTGGTCAAGTCTCGTACATCACTGCCTAGCAATGCTCATTCACGGATCATTTGGCAAGAGTCATATTAGCGAGGAGTAGGGAAGAGAAGCAACAATGTCATGAGTGGCAGCTTGACGACAGCTCTTTCATTTGCAGAGCAGACAAACTTAGGAGCAGAGCAAGTGCGAGAGCTGAAGCAATGTGTTGCAAAACATGAAGCCAAAGTGGAATGGTCGACAGGAAATTTTCAAGCGCTTGCAATTTTGCTAGCGAGTTAGATTCACAAATTTTCTTGTGGCTCAGTGAAACATCGCAATTTGCAGTGCAGCTCGATGTCTCAAATTATGTTCACTCGCTATAAATCGCTCTCCCTTGGAGGCTGCCTGAGGCTTTGGCAAGCAGTTCGCAACCTGGGTCTCATCGCTCACCCTGCGATGATCGGCCTACGCAGGTCCACTGCCTTGCCAAGACAAGTATTTCCACCTGTGTAACTTCGCTGACCCAATTCTGTCACTCAGCAGTTCCTGTGCTGCTGACATCTCCATCCTCAACCTCCTTACCTCACGGCTTGACTATTCTGAGATGTTCGCGCTCTGACTTGCCCTTTGATTCTTCCATAAAGTTGAGCTGATCAAAACCTCTGCTGCCCATATCCTAGCTCGCACCTAAGGCCCTCCAGCCAGCAACTCTGTTTCCAGTCGACGACATTCATTCGTGGCCTGACAAGAAATCAGCCTTCCCGTTGGCATGCTGGCGTTCACATCCCTTTGTGGGAAATTTCCCTCCTATCTGGGCAGCGTGTTTCAGCGTGTCAGAGCTTGGAACTCTCTGCGCACTTCCTGTTGTTGTTTGTGACGCTTGCACGAATGAAACTGCTCTACTAATGTAAGACATGTGTGCCGCTGCCTCAGCATTGATCTCTGGACATCCCTCAGTAAAGCTGTTGGGCTTTGCAAATCGAACTCAAGTTCTGTCGAAGGGTCATGAGGACTCGAAACGTCAACTCTTTTCTTCTCCGCCGATGCTGCCAGACCTGCTGAGTTTTTCCAGGTAATTCTGTTTTTGTTTTTGTTTTGCAAATCTTTGTCCTCCTTCAGGGGGCTGAATTCAAACGTAACGATTTGATGAAGCATTTAATGAGCTCTCCTAAAATCTCCTGATGTGGCTTCTGGCAAAATTGTTTGATATAATCTAGGTGTGAAGAACCTTGGAAACCTTTCCTGTGTCAATGGCATCAAGTAACGACGTTTCGTTGTTGCTGTTATTGTTGCTGCCATGTTCAATGAAAGGAGTGGCCTTCTTTGAGTAATGATTCAGCAGCCCACACTGTTTCCATGGTGTAACGGTGAGCACTCTGGTCTCTGAATTTAATGATCTGAGGTGAAATCTCAGTGGAAACTTGTATTTGTCACAATCTCGCTGACAGGCTCGGTATATTGCGTCTCCTTTACAATTGCCATGGCATACGATTGGAAAGGACAACTGTTAAACCAGCTCGCCTGCCAACTGAATGCACATGACTGAGCCTCTTGCGCCAGCTGCCTGCACCGTCTTTGTTTTGGCTCTTGGCCCTGCTCTTTATCTGTCCCATTGAAAGGATACAACAGTTTGCGTCACATGAGGAGAACCATTCGATGGTTCGCTGGGAACTTTGGCGCCAATGTGAATGCCGAAAAGAAATGAGCCTAATGAATGCCGACATGTAGGTTCCATGGTGTAATGGTGAGCACTCTGGACTTTGAATCCAGTGATCCGAGTTCAAATCTCGGTGGAACCAAGTTTCTTGTTTGCCCAGCTGCTGTTAACATTTGAGGCAGGCGAGTGGATACTTGAAGAGTTCAAGTTCTCTGCTGATTACAGAGCCTTTCCTGGCTTTCACTCTTCATATTCTTGAGCGATAGGTGGCTCAGGCTGATTCTATATTCCTGAGGGCGAGGCGGCAGTTGCATTGGGTGCACAGCATTTGAAATTCAACAGGCAACAAGCTCGAAAGAATTCAAGGGCAGGCAGATATCACTTCAATTGCGTCCTAGAAGTGCACCAGTTTTATCCCGTCTTTCCTGGTCAGGTCTCGTACATCACTGCCTAGCAATGCTCATTCACGGATCATTTGGCAAGAGTGTCATGTTACGAGGAGCAGGGAAGGGAAGCAGCAATGTCACGAGTGGCAGCTTGAACGCAGCTCTTTCATTTGCAGAGCAGACAAACTTAGGAGCAGAACAAGTGCGTGACCTGACGCAATATGTTGCAAAACATGAAGCCAACGTGAAATGGTGGACATGGAACGTAAAGCGCTTGCAATTTTGCTCCCGATATAGTTTGCAAACTTTATTGTTGCTCAGCAACTCGTCGCAATTTGCAGTGCAGCTCGACATCTCAAACTATGTTCACTCACCATAAATCCTCCTCCGTGGGAGGCTGCCTGAGGCTTTGGCAAGCAGTTCGCAACCTAGGTCTCATGGCTCACCTTGAGATGACCTGCCAACGCAAGTCCGTTGCCTCACCAGGAACAAGTGCGCACTTTCAAACGTAATGATTTGCTGAAGCCTTCGATGAGCTCTCCTGAAATCCCCCTATTTCACATGTGCCAAAATTGTTTGATATAATGTGGCTGTGAAGTGTCTTGCAAACAGTTCCCTTGTCAACGGCATCAAGTAATGACGTGTCATTGTCGCTGTTTCGGTTGCTGCCATGTTAAATGTAAGAAGTAATCTTCTTTGAGCAACGATTCAGCATTGCAATGTATCTTCTGGGTTCCATGGTGTAATGGTGAGCACTCTGGACTCTGAATCCAGCGATCCGAGTTCAAATCTCGGTGGAACCTTGTGCTTTTGACAATCCCGCTGACAAGCTTGGCCAATTGCATCTCCTTTACAATGGCCATGGCGTCCGATTCGAGAGGGCAAATTTTGAACCAGCTCGCCTGCCATTTGAATGTGCATGACTGAGCATCTTGCACCAGCTGCCTGCACCGTCATTGTTTTGGCTCTTGGCCCTGCTCTTTATCTGTCCCATTGAAAGGATGCAACAGTTTGCGTCACACAAGGAGAACCATTGGACGGTTCGCTGGGAATTTTGACGCCACTGTGAATGCAGAAAAGACATGAGCCTGATGTCAGCTGACATGTAGGTTCCATGTCGTAACGGTGAGCACTCTGGACTCTGAATCCAGCGATCCGAGTTCAAATCTCGGTGGAACCAAGTTTCTCGTTTGCCCAGCTGCTGTTAAAATTTGAGGCAAGCGAGTGGAAACGTGAAGAGCTCAAGGGCTCTGCTGATGACAGTGTCTTTCCTGGCTTTCACCTCTTCATATTCCTGAGCAATAGGCGGCTCAGGCTGATGCTGTATGTCTGAGGTGGAGGCAGCACTTGCTTTGGCTGCACGGCATTTGAAATTCAGCAGCCAAACTCGAAAGCATTCAAGGGCAGGCAGGTATCACTTCAACTGCGTCCTTGAAGAGCGCCTATTTTATCCCAAATTTCCGGGTCAAGTCTCGTACATCACTGCCTAGAAATGCTCATTCACGGATCATTTGGCAAGAGTCATATTAGCGAGGAGTAGGGAAGAGAAGCAACAATGTCATGAGTGGCAGCTTGATGACAGCTCTTTCATTTGCAGAGCAGACAAACTTAGGAGCAGAGCAAGTGCGAGAGCTGAAGCAATGTGTTGCAAAACATGAAGCCAAAGTGGAATGGTCGACATGAAATTATCAAGCGCTTGCAATTTTGCTAGCGAGTTAGATTCACAAATTTTCTTGTGGCTCAGTGAAACATCGCAATTTGCAGTGCAGCTCGATGTCTCAAATTATGTTCACTCGCTATAAATCGCTCTCCCTTGGAGGCTGCCTGAGGCTTTGGCAAGCAGTTCGCAACCTGGGTCTCATCGCTCACCCTGCGATGATCGGCCTACGCAGGTCCACTGCCTTGCCAAGACAAGTATTTCCACCTGTGTAACTTTGCTGACCCAATTCTGTCGCTCAGCAGTTCCTGTGCTGCTGACATCTCCAACCTCAACCTCCTTACCTCACGGCTTGACTATTCTGAGATGTTCGCGCTCTGACTTGCCCTTTGATTCTTCCATAAAGTTGAGCTGATCAAAACCTCTGCTGCCCATATCCTAGATCGCACCTAAGGCCCTCCAGCCAGCAACTCTGCTTCCAGTCGACGACATTCATTCGTGGCCTGACAAGAAATCAGTCTTCCCGTTGGCATGCTGGCGTTCACATCCCTTTGTGGGAAATTTCCCTCCTATCTGGGCAGTGTGTTTCAGCGTGTCAGAGCTTGGAACTCTCTACGCACTTCCTGTTGTTGTTTGTGAAGCTTGCACGAATGAAACTGCTCTACTAATGTAAGACATGTGTGCCGCTGCCTCAGCATTGATCTCTGGACATCCCTCAGTAAAGCTGTTGGGCTTTGCAAATCAAACTCAAGTTCTGTCGAAGGGTCATGAGGACTCGAAACGTCAACTCTTTTCTTCTCCGCCGATGCTGCCAGACCTGCTGAGTTTTTCCAGGTAATTCTGTTTTTGTTTTTGTTTTGCAAATCTTTGTCCTCCTTCAGGGGGCTGAATTCAAACGTAACGATTTGATGAAGCATTTAATGAGCTCTCCTAAAATCTCCTGATGTGGCTTCTGGCAAAATTGTTTGATATAATCTAGGTGTGAAGAACCTTGGAAACCTTTCCTGTGTCAATGGCATCAAGTAACGACGTTTCGTTGTTGCTGTTATTGTTGCTGCCATGTTCAATGAAAGGAGTGGCCTTCTTTGAGTAATGATTCAGCAGCCCACACTGTTTCCATGGTGTAACGGTGAGCACTCTGGTCTCTGAATTTAATGATCTGAGGTCAAATCTCGGTGGAAACTTGTATTTGTCACAATCTCGCTGACAGGATCGGTATATTGCCTCTCCTTTACAATTGCCATGGCATACGATTGGAAAGGACAACTTTTAAACCAGCTCGCCTGCCAATTGAATGCACATGACTGAGCCTCTTGCGCCAGCTGCCTGCACCGTCATTGTTTTGGCTCATGGCCCTGCTCTTTATCTGTCCCGTTGAAAGGATGCAACAGTTTGCTTCACATGAGGAGAACCATTTGATGGTTCGCTGGGAACTTTGGCGCCCATGTGAATGCAGAAAAGAAATGAGCCTAATGACTGCTGACATGTAGGTTCCATGGTGTAATGGTGAGCACTCTGGACATTGAATCCAGTGGTCCGAGTTCAAATCTCGGTGGAACCAAGTTTCTTGTTTGCCCAGATGCTGTTAAAATTTGAGGCAGGCGAGTGGATACTTGAAGAGCTCCAGGTCTCTGCTGATCACAGAGCCTTTCCTGGCTTTCACCTCTTCATATTCTTGAGCAATAGGTGGCTCAGGCTGATTCCATATTCTTGAGGATTGGCGGCAGTTGCATTGGGTGCACGGCATTAGAAATTCAACAAGCAACAAGCTCGAAAGAATTCAAGGGCAGGCAGATATCACTTCAATTGCGTCCTAGAAGTGCAGCAGTTTTATCCCGTCTTTCCTGGTCAGGTCTCGTACAACACTGCCTAGCAATGCTCATTCACGGATCATTTGGCAAGAGTGTCATATTGCGAGGATCAGGGCAGGGAAGCAGCAATGTCACGAGTGGCAGCTTGAACGCAGCTCTTTCATTTGCAGAGCAGACAAACTTAGGAGCAGAGCAAGTGCGTGATCTGAAGCAATGTGTTGCAAAACATGAAGCCAACGTGAAATGGTGGACATGGAACGTAAAGCGCTTGCAATTTTGCTCCCGATATAGTTTGCAAACTTTATTGTTGCTCATCAACTCGTCGCAATTTGCAGTGCAGCTCGACATCTCAAACTATGTTCACTCACCATAAATCCCTCTCCGTGGGAGGCTGCCTGAGTCTTTGGCAAGCAGTTCGCAACCTAGGTCTCATGGCTCACCTTGAAATGACCTGCCAACGCAAGTCCGTTGCCTTACCAGGAACAAGTGAGCACTTTCAAACGTAATGATTTGATGAAGCCTTTGATGAGCTCTCCTGAAATCTCCCTATTTGACATGGGCCAAAATTGTTTGATATAATCTGGCTGTGAAGTGTCTTCCAAACAGTTCCCTTGTCAACGGCATCAAGTAACGACGTGTCATTGTCGCTGTTCCCGTTGCTGCCATGTTAAATGTAAGAAGTAATCTTCTTTGAGCAACAGTTCAATGCAATGTAGAATCTGCTGGGTTCCATGGTGTAATGGTGAGCACTCTGGTCTCTGAATCCAGCGATCCATGTTTAAATCTCGGTGGAACCTTGTACTTTTGACAATCCCGCTGACAAGCTTGGCCAATTGCATCTCCTTTACAATGGCCATGGCGTCCGATTCGAGAGGGCAAATTTTGAACCAGCTCGCCTGCCATTTGAATGCACATGACTGAGCCTCTTGCACCAGCTGCCTGCACCGTCATTGTTTTGGCTCTTGGCCCTGCTCTTTATCTGTCCCATTGAAAGGATGCAACAGTTTGCGTCACACAAGGAGAACCATTGGACGGTTCGCTGGGAACTTTGACGCCACTGTGAATGCAGAAAAGACATGAGCCTGATGTCAGCTGACATGTAGGTTCCATGTCGTAACGGTGAGCACTCTGGACTCTGAATCCAGCGATCTGAGATCAAATCTCGGTGGAACCAAGTTTCTCGTTTGCCCAGCTGCTGTTAAAATTTGAGGCAGGCGAGTGGAAACGTGAAGAGCTCAAGGTCTCTGCTGATGACAGTGTCTTTCCTGGCTTTCACCTCTTCATATTCTTGAGCAATAGGCGGCTCAGGCTGATGCTGTATGTCTGAGGTGGATGCAGCACTTGCTTTGGCTGCATGGCATTTGAAATTCAGCAGCCAAACTCGAAAGCATTCAAGGGCAGGCAGGTATCACTTCAATTGCGTCCTTGAAGAGCACCAATTTTATGCCATCTTTCCTGGTCAAGTCTCGTACATCACTGCCTAGAAATGCTCATTCACGGATCATTTGGCAAGAGTCATATTAGCGAGGAGTAGGGAAGAGAAGCAGTAATGTCACGAGTGACAGCTTGACGACAGCTCTTTCATTTGCAGAGCAGACAAACTTAGGAGCAGAGCAAGTGTGAGAGCTGAAGCAATATGTTGCAAAACATGAAGCCAAAGTGGAATGGTCGACATGAAATTATCAAGCGCTTGCAATTTTGCTAGCGAGTTAGATTCACAAATTTTCTTGTGGCTCAGTGAAACATCGCAATTTGCAGTGCAGCTCGATGTCTCAAATTATGTTCACTCGCTATAAATCGCTCTCCCTTGGAGGCTGCCTGAGGCTTTGGCAAGCAGTTCGCAACCTGTGTCTCATCGCTCACCCTGCGATGATCGCCCTACGCAGGTCCACTGCCTTGCCAAGACAAGTATTTCCACCTGTGTAACTTTGCTGACCCAATTCTGTCGCTCAGCAGTTCCTGTGCTGCTGACATCTCCATCCTCAACCTCCTTACCTCACGGCTTGACTATTCTGAGATGTTCGCGCTCTGACTTGCCCTTTGATTCTTCCATAAAGTTGAGCTGATCAAAACCTCTGCTGCCCATATCCTAGCTCGCACCTAAGGCCCTCCAGCCAGCAACTCTGCTTCCAGTCGACGACATTCATTCGTGGCCTGACAAGAAATCAGCCTTCCCGTGGGCATGCTGGCGTTCACATCCCTTTGTGGGAAATTTCCCTCCTATCTGGGCAGCGTGTTTCAGCGTGTCAGAGCTTGGAACTCTCTGCGCACTTCCTGTTGTTGTTTGTGACGCTTGCACGAATGAAACTGCTCTACTAATGTAAGACATGTGTGCCGCTGCCTCAGCATTGATCTCTGGACATCCCTCAGTAAAGCTTGTTGGGCTTTGCAAATCTTTGTCCTCCTTCAGGGGCCTCTTTCAAACGTAAAGATTTGATGAAGCCTTTAATGAGCTCTCCTAAAATCTCCTGATGTGACTTCTGGCAAAATTGTTTGATATAATCTAGGTGTGAAGCACCTTGGAAACCTTTCCTGTGTCAATGGCATCAAGTAACAACGTTTCGTTGTTGCTGTTATTGTTGCTGCCATGTTCAATGAAAGGAGTAATGATTCAGCAGCCCACACTGTTTCCTTGGTGTAACAGTGAGCACTCTGGTCTCTGAATTTAGTGATGAGTTCAAATCTCGGTGGAACCTTGTACTTTTCACAATCTCGCTGACAGGCTCGGTATATTGTGTCTCCTTTACAATTGCCGTGGCTTACGATTGGAAAGGACAACTTTTAAACCAGCTCGCCTGCCAATTGAATGCGCATGACTGAGCCTCTTGCACCAGCTGCCTGCACTGTCATTGTTTTGGCTCTTGGCCCTGCTCTTTATCTGTCCCATTGAAAGGATGCAACAGTTTGCGTCACACGAGGAGAACCATTCGATGTTTCGCTGGGAACTTTGGCGCCAATATGAATGCAGAAAAGACATGAGCCTGAGGTCAGATGCAATGTCGGTTCCATGGTGTAACAGTGAGCACTCTGGACTTTAAATCTAGCAATCGAAGTTCAAATCTCAGTGGGTTTTTGTACTTTTGACGATCTTAATAACAGGCTATTTACATGGCCTTTTATTTGCAATTTCCATAAAGACTGAGATCTGATAAAATCCCACTACCTGATAGCCTACATCCCCAGGCTCTAACAGAGGTAGCCCAGGGATAGTGAAAGTTCTGCTTATGAGATCACATATTCCCACATTTCCTCAACAGTCCCAGTGGACTGGGCATTAGCAAATATAAAATCATTATTCAAGAAAGTAGAGATGGGGAGAAAATGAACTGCAAGCCACTTTGCCTGACATAAGTGTTTAGGCAAGTTTTGGAATTGAGAATGCAGAATATCTTAATATCTTGAGAATGCCCTTAGGACTTCATAGTATGATTGGACACATCAACATGGTTTTGTGAAAGGAAAATGCGTTTGGCACATTTACGAGAGCTTTTTTGAAATGTACCTAGTAGGGAAGATAATGGGGAGCCACTGGATGTATACTTAAATTTCCAGGAGACTTTAAATCAGATGCCCAAGAATGCCCGGTTAGGATTCTTGGTGTTGTGGCTAATATATTTGCATGTGCAGAAGATTTGTTAACAGAAAGGAAGTTGAGAATAGGGATAAATGGAACATTTTGAAGTTGGCAAACTGCAAATAGCAGGGCGCCACAAGGGTCAGTTCTGAATCCTTGTGTATTTGCAAACTTTTTTTTAAGAATTAAATTAAGAGGCTGAGATTAGTGTCCAGGTTTGTTGATGATACCAAGCTAGGTGAGGATGTAAGCTGTCAGCAGATACAAAAACCATTTGAAGAGATTGAGACAGTTTACCAATGTGTACAACAAGTTGGTAGATTGAGCATAATGTGAGAAAGTGTTAGGTCATTCACTTTGATATTAAGAACAGAAAAGCGGGATATGATTCCAACAGCCGCAGCACGTCTAAAAGCTGATGTCATGAGAGACTTGACTGCACTCAGACAAGGAACAAACGAAGTTAACCAATAGGCACAGAAACCAATTAGGAAGGCAAGTCACATGTGGCACCTGTTTCATGGAATTTGGAGTACAACAATAAGGAAATCTTATGACAAATGTGTACGTCTTTGGCCTCTCAGGGAATCATAGGATGAGGGGTGCAGGTGGAGGAGTGGAGTTGAATCTGAAAATCAGCCATGATCCTGTTTAATTTTGGGGCAGGCTTGATGGGCCATATGTTCATTTCCTACTCTTATTTCTCCTGTTCTTCTGAGATCGCAGCTGGGGTACTGTGTGAACTTTTGGTCACTATACTGGATAGAGGATATCATTGCATTGCACATAGTACTGTGAAAGTTCATTAGATTGATAATTGGGAGGATAGGGTTATCCAAAGATAGAAAGGTAAGTAAGTTGGGCCTATTGTCTCTGGGCCTATTCTCTCTGGAGTTTAGAAACACGAGAAGTGATCGCATTGAACTAGACAAGCTTCAGAAGGGACTTGACGTGGTTGAAACTGAAAAGTTTCTTCCCCTGGCTATAGAATCTAGAACATGAGGCCACAGTCTCAGGGTACGTGATCGATCATTTAGTTGTGAGACAATTCTGCAATCAAATGGTGTGAATCGTTGAAATGATTTATCCCAAATTATTCTGGATGCTCCATTGTTGAGTATGTTCAATGTGAATTTAGGCAGAATTTTGTTCCCTCAGGGAATCAAGGGAGTGGGCAGGAAGTGGAACTGAGGCAGAAGATGAACTATGATCATATTGAATAGTGGAACAGTATTGAGGGGGCGTATCATTTATTGCTGTTCCTAATTCTTAAACTCTAATGTTTTTATCCTCGCCACTTATGTCACTCAGTTTCCTGTGTTCGTTCGCCTGCACAATATCCCCAAATCATAGCTTTGCCTCTTTCCATTCTCCTGTGGGGAATTCTCCTCCCTTGAACATCTCACCTTGTTACATGTTTCTAATTTAAAACCCCCATTTCTTTAACATTCACCCAAACATCACTGCAAATTTCTCATTGAGATATCGTCTGTGCTTTCTTCCCTTCACCTCTGCACTCAGCAAGTTCTCATCCTTGGCCATTCCAATCTTCATCTCAGCATTTTTGTTCTTTCTGCTCTGAATATACTCCCCGACTTTCCTTCCAAAATCCTTCCCTACATAATAATTATCCAATCATACCCATACAATCTTATGATCTCAGGTGGTCTCACTACTACTCTAGCCAATGTCACTGCCAAGGCAATCTGATCATTTCCTTGTATCGCAGTCTACTCACATTCACCTTTATCTGCCCAAGTCTATTTCTTTCTCTCTTTGAAAAAGAAAAGGTTATTCGACAAGTCATTTACCATTCCACGTTCAACTTCCCAAGAAACCAGCCCTTGCGGTGCAATGCATTATGACACATCAACAGCTATTGGTTTGTTAAATTACACCATCTCCACCACTTTTAATGAAATTGGCACCAATTAGGCAAATGACCCGTTTCAATCGGATCTGCACCTCTGGGGCGTGATAATAGCGTAATGGTAATGTCACTGGTGTGGCAATCCAGCAGCCTAGGTTAATGCTGTGACAACACAGGTTCCAATTTAAATTTAATTATAATGAAGCCATCATCAATTGTTGTGGAAGCCCATCCAGTTCACTAGTGTCCTTTTCAGGAAGGAAATCTGCCATCCTTACCTGGTCTGGCTTACATGTGACTCCAGGCCCACAGCAATGTGGTTGATTCTTAACTGCCCCTCTGCAATGGCTTCACAAGTCACTGAGTTCAAGGGAAATTAGGGATGGGCAACAAATGCTGGCCCAGTCAGTGAGGCCCCATCCCATGAACAATAAAAAAAAGAATATCTAGCCAAGGTTCTACATCGGTAAGATTACACATGATTCAAAGATTGCTCAGGGATACATAATAATCACTGCCTTATTTTCATGACCACAAACTATCTTCTAATACCCCCTTCCCTCCTTCTCCGACTGTCACTTCTGAAAGTGACTGTGAGGGTCTCATGGACTTCAGTCATCATCAAGGTGTTGATGCAGGAAGGAGGTTTCCCCTGGCTAGGGGGTCTAGAACCAGGGGACACAGTCTCAGAATAAGAGTTAGACCATTTAGGACCAAGATGAGGTGGAATTTGTTCAGTCAGGGGGTAGCAACTCTTTGGAATTCTCGACCCCAGAAGGCTCACTAATTGTTCAAAGTAGAGGTTCCTAGGTTTCTAGATACCAATAGCATTGAGAGATACCAGAATAGAGCAGGAAGATGACGCTGAGGTAGATCAGCCATGATTCAGTTAAATGGCGGAGCAGCCTTGAGGAGCTGAATGGCCTACTCTTGTCCCTTTGTTCTTATATTCCTATGTTGCATTCAGTTGGTGCCTGTCACCTTCATCCTTTCGCTCGCCAGTCAGATCAAATCACCCCCCCAAATTTCCTTCTACTCTCGCCATGAAATCACATTTCCCTCTCGTTCCATGTGGCACCCTGCAATGCTGACTCAGCTATTATCTTGTCCATGAGACTCTCCGCTTTTTCCCCTCTGTCCTATTACGACCTCGCGCTTGACCATCAGTTGCCACATGGAAATATGGTGCAGCAACAGTAACGGAGAAGGAGAGCACTCAAACTTAAAGCCCGGATCTTTCAGACAGCAACATTGATCATCGGATTGGCGCAGCATTTGTAAATTTCCCTGAGTCGGCACTGCTGCGCATTTCTCCCACGGTATTCCAAGCCTGGCTTTTCCTGGAATGCACAACACACTGTTCATCGGGGAACTCCATATTGGGGGAAGACAGGACATGCCTCCTTTTTGCCATATGGTAAGGCTACATGTCCCATTTGAATGTCAAAGGATGAGTGAATTGGTGAGTGGGTGAGTGAGTGAGTGAATGGGTGAGTTAGTGAGTGAATGGGTGAGTGAGCAAGTGAAGAGGTGAGTGAGTGAGTGAATGGGCGACAAAGTGTTTGGGTGAATGAGTGAGTGGGTGACTGAATGGGTGAGTGAGTGAGTGAGTGAACGGGTGAATGAGTGTGTGAATGGGTGAGTAAATAGGTGGGCGAGTGAGTGAGTGGATGAATGAGTGAATGGATGAGCAGTTGGGTGAGTGAATCAATGGGTGAAAGCGTGAGTAGGTGAGTGTGTGAATTGGTGAGTGAATGAATGGGTAGGTGGTGAGGTGGGTAAGTGGATAGCTGAGTGAGGTGGGTAAGTGGGTTGGTGGGAAGTATGGGTGAAGCGGTTAAGTGAGGAGGTGGATGAGGTGGGTAAGTGGGTAGCTGGGTCACCAGATAACTTGATCGGGCTGGGTCGAGGTATTAGTTGGGTTGGGTTAGTTGGGTAGTCCAGTGGCCAGAATGGGTAATCAGGTCAGGGGATATTCGGGTGGCTGAGTCGAATCAGGTTGAGTCAGGGATTGCAGTTGGGTCAGGATTGGTAGTGCGGTGGTTGGGGGTATAGCAGGGTGAGTCTCAGGTGGTCAGGGCAGTCAGGTTAGGTGGGGGGGGGGGGGAGGGCTAATTGGATTGGAGGTCGTCAGTTCAGGGATGTAGACGAGGAATGGGGCAGTCAGGTGGTTAGGGGGAGTTCAGGCTAGGCTGGGGAGGTAGTTGGGTCAAGGGATAGGCAGGTCATCGGTACTGAGGTTGAGTGGTAGTCGGGTTGGTTGAGAGGGTGGTTGGGTTGCAGGTGGTAGTGGTGCAGTCTGGAGTTCAGTCAGAGAACTGGGCGGGGGGAATCAGGTGGCACGGGGCATGTGGGATGGGCTGGGGGTGGTAGTTCAGTCTATCTCAGAGTCTGAGCCATTCACAGGGAGTCCCGGGGAGCAGGGGGGGGTTACCCATCGGAAATTGAAACTTCCCAGGTAATTCTTAGGTACGTCCGCATGTCAGGACTTACACAAGGTCCAGATGCACATCTTCATTCGAATGTCTGGTATCCAAACATCCAGAGACCAGAAAATTTGGGCCATCTTAGCTGCAGCATATTCCAAAGATATATGGGAGGAAAAAAGGAGGGGATGGTAGTATTTATCAAATACACAGTTTTGGACCTAGTAATAGACCGCGTAGTCAAAATATATAATCAATTTGGTTAAAATAGGGAGCAATAAACACTGGGACTGCTCCAAAGATTGGAAAAGGGAATAGAGAGGAAAATTTCAGACAAATTGCCTTCTGCCATGATTGGGGGCTGAGTAAATTGGGCCTTATTCACTCTGGAATTTATAAGTAGGAGGGCTGACCTCAATGAAATGTGTAAGCTTATGGAAGGGCTTGACAGTGTCGGTACTGAGAGGTTCATTCCCTTAGCTGAGGACTCGAGAACACAGTAGCACAGCCTCAGGGTAAACAATCAACCATTTCACACTAAGCTGAGGAGACATTCCTTCACTCAGACGACTGTGAATCTTAGAAATTCATTACCACAAAGGGTTTTGGATTCTCATCATTGGGTGTGTTCAAGGGAGACACAGGCTGAATTCTGTCTCTCTGGGAATCATGGGATATGGGCAATGGACAGGAGAGTGGAGTTGAGGCCAAAGAGCACCCGTGACCATATTGAGTGGCTGAGAGAATCGAGCGGCCCTATGTTCTACTCTTGTTCTTATTTCCTATGTTCTAATGTTCTTAACTTCACCACTGATGTTTTGCCACTCAGTTTCCTTGTGTTCATTCACTCGTGTCCTTTGGCCGTCACTCAGAACCCAAGCCCAACATTTCTATTTTCCCTTTTCTATTCCTGTTTCCACTTTTTTCAGTTGCCTTCTTTGCCACCATGCTTCTGTTTTACCCGCTACCCGCACAAATATCAGTCATTCAGGACGCATCATCTTTCCTTCTCGCACACCGCTTCCCAGCCTGATGCCCTGTCCAATAATCCTCAGACTTCATTCTGTGCCTTTATTTATACCCCCTGCCCACCGAGGTACTTGTTGCTGCCTTCAAACGGGCATCAACCTCAATTACCTCTTTCCATTTTGACCCTGAGCATCAGCCAAGGATTCATCTTTCCAATCTCTTTCCCACTGCCCTCCTAGACCCAACTTCTGTTCTTAAGGGCTTTGCCAGTAAATTGGCTATAACCGCTCCGCCCTTCAGTGCATCCAAGTGCCTTGGAACGAATACTTCTGCTCTATCAGTTTATTGTGGATAGCCGCATTGACATTATAGCCTTGACGAAGACATGGGTGATTGGTTATGACATATTTCTTCTTGATGAAGTGTCGCTGCCTGGTTATGCATTACATTCCCTTCCCCGTTCAAATTGTTCAGTAGTGCAGGATTTATTATCTGTTCCCTTACTCCTCTGTAAAATCCTCTTCTTCTGAGCATCTCACCCTGTGTCACCCTTCAAGCCTTTCATTTAACACCCCCCCCCCCTCCCCCACCTTACATTCTGCATGCCCATCAAAATTCCGGTCGGAATTTCTCATTCAATATCTTCTCTGCTTCCTCGGTTAAACTCTGTTCTGAGGGATTTCTCATCCTCAGCTATTGCAAACTTCATCTCAACTCTTCTTGGACTCCTCTGAGATTACTCTCTGCCTTGATATCCACAAACCCCTCCCTTCATTTTAATTCAACTATCCATATTCATGGCATCCCTTTCAGCCTTATTTGTTCAGATGAAATTGCTAATTCTCTCATTTCTCTCTCTGATAAGACAATGTTTGATCATTTCTTTGCATCACCCTCTTCCCACATTCACCTTCTCCCTCCCATGTCTACTGCTTTCCTTGTCTATCATTGGAAAATAATTATTTCATATCCCTTTACACCTTTGGCTAGCAAAACTCTATCAACCTCAGATTTAAATATTAACAAGCGGATTAGCATCAATTGCTATTTGCAGGGGAGAGTTTCAAAATAATACCATGCCCGATGTGGCAAAAGCGTTTCTTAATTTCTCCCCTGAAAATCTCAGGCCAGGATTTTTCATTGGTGGGGCGGGCTTGGTGGAAGCGGCCGGGGGGCAGTTGCAGAGCTGACCACTGCCTGCGATGGGCTCCGCAGCGCGATTTCATGTGGATTTCACATCAGTGAGGAGTCATAAATGGCCCAGGGCTGTGGTAACATAAAATGGCCACGGGGAACAAACCTAAAAATGGCTGGCTGACACGTGTGGGTTTTCCTTAAACAGATTCTCAGAGAGAGAGGGAGAAAGACAGTGCACCCAAGCGACTGAAAAAAACAGAGGGCAGAATTTTATGGCTGACGTGCGGGTTGTGGAGTCCGAGTCCGCATGTCAACACTTAAAATGTCACGTGCTGATGTCGGGCGAGTGTCCCAATGTCTGTGCGCGGCATCGCGATATTTAGGTGGGCGGGTGCACTATGAAGCGTGACGCACGCCCGCCCATTAATTAAAGGCCTTGTTAAGGCCCTTAACTTGGCAATTGAAGCTGATTTTGAGGAGTCTGTGTGATCTTTGCCTCGACACACGGGCCCAACGGGCAGGTGGGGAATGATCTTTTAACAAACCTCATCCACAGGCGGGATTTGTGGGCTCAGAGGGGTTGTTCATGTTTTTTCTGAAGTATTTAATACAGGAAGTGTTTTAAACTTGCCTGTGTGATCGTTAGCAGTTCAGAACGAATTCCAGCAGCTTCCTGTGTATTTTGAAGCTTCAGCTCAGCACTCTGCAGTCAGTAATCTTTATCGGGCCTGCAGCTTTCCGGAGGCCTCCCTTTAGCCTGGGTATGGGTTCTGACAACGCCACTGGAGGCAGCTCCTCTGAGGAGGAAGGGTGGGATAGAATAAGGAGGCTGGGACTGGACAATCAGCCTCCGGGGGAGCCACCTTTGGGAAGCCAGGCGCAGGCACAAGGGGTGCAGGGCCAAGAGGTTGTCCAAGGTGGAAGGGGCTGCAGAAGCTGCCACTATCCTGCTGCCAGGGTTTACAGGTGGTGCAGCAGCTACCTCAACATGATTGAGGTGCAGTGCCGAACGAGGCTCCGTCTGTCAAGGGAGACAGTCAACTATATCTGTCAGATGATTGGTCCTGAGATCTCTCCTAACTGTGTGGGTGGACACCCCATGCCAGCAGTTCTGAAGGTCACAGTTGCCCTCAACTTCTATGCATCTGGGTGATCTTTGCGGTGTCTCCCAATCAGTTGTCCACACTTGTGTCAAGCAGGTTACAGACACTCTGTTCAGATGGGCAATGACCTTCATCCACTTGCTCTGTGACCAGGCAAGTCAGACACAGCGAGCCAGAGGCTTCGCGGTCATTGCTGGCTTCCCCCGTGTCCAGGGTGCTATAGACTGTACACATGTGGCCCTCAAGGCACCAGCAGGTCAGCCCGGTGCCTTCATCAACAGGAAGGGCTTCCACTCCATGAACGTGCAGATAGTGTGTGACCACAGGATGCTGATTCTACAAGTCTGTGCAAGGTACCCAGGCAGCTCCCACGACGCCTACATCCTCAGACACTCCCAGGTGCCGGGGCTCTTCAGTGCTCCAGCCCGGCTGGATGGATGGCTGCTGGGTGACAAGGGCTATCCCCTCAGAAGGTGGCTCATGATGCCTCTCTACCATCCAAGAATAGAAGCTGAGCAGCGGTACAATAGGAGCCACGGCTCCACAAGGGCTGTGGTGGAGAGAGCCATCGGTCTTCTCACGATGCGCTTCCGATGCCTGGACCACTCAGGGGCTCACTCCAGTACCCCCCCAGATCGTGTCTCTCTGAAAGTGGTAGCAGCTGTGCTCTGCACAATCTTGCGCTGGAAAGGGGGGATGCAGTTGACGATGAAGACCTTGACGAAGTGGATGAGGCTGCACATGATGACTCCAGCAGTGGCTCAGAGGATGAGGAAGCACAGGGCGATGATGAGGGGCAGCACATCGACCCGCTACTACACCAAGGAGGCAGGGACACCCGGGACACTTTAATCCAACTAACCTTCAGCTAGCTCCACACTCATGGATCAGCAGGACCAGCATTACCTGGCGTTTCCACACGTGGCACTTAGGTGCTACATCTTCCACCTCATCAGCTGCAACTAAGGACTTAGTACAGAAACATCAATGTCCACTCAAACACTCAGGAGATTCCTGTGAAACAGACAAATGCAGCACCAAGGAAACACCCTCAGCCATGGTCAGAAAAGTTAACTTTATTCCCACCAAAATAAACCACAAATGTTGCTCAGATGTACATAATTATATATTCCCTAATCCAGGGCCAACACAAAAATCACCAGTGATAAACCCGTGGAGTGCCTAACGTGTCTTATGGTTACAAATGCAGGTGTTACATCTGGGTGTCACCCCATCGCTCGGAGTGGCTTGTGAGACAGCCTGCTGACTCTGCTGTCCTGTTGACCTCGATGACCTTGACGGCCGTCCTCTGGCCCCTGTGCTGGCCCCGCCTGGGAGTGAGTGGCCAGTTCCAGAACTGGCACCTCCCCAGTTGTCGCAGCCTCAATGGATGCAACAGCCACTGGCAGAGGGATGGAGGAACTGCTGCCCTCATCTGGAGCATCCTGAGAGGAGCTCGCAGCGACGACAGGCAGCTGCTGCGCCAACGTGAGGTCACATTGGACTTCACTGCTCACCGCAGATGGATGAGCACCAAGTGGTGACACTCAGTGACCAGAACATCTCCCACATTGCGAATGACCACTCGTGGCCATTAGCACTGTGAGGACTTGCAGGTCAGAGTGTAACCCATTCAGAAGAGTCTTAATCCGATTGAAGCCCCTCTCCATGAGAGTCACCAATATCTCAATGGAGGGAGCCTGAAGCTCTGTCCTGAGGTTCATACCTTCACTGACACTCTGCCTGGACTCCTCCACCACAGAGACCAACTGAAGCACACCCTCATGCAACCCTGCCAGATGCTCTCGTGCACCCTGCCACTTGTCCTGCAGCTGCTGCATGGTTGACACCTCCAGAGGCACATCATCACTGCCCAACGCAGCATGTGCCTGGTCCCCTGCAGTCCTCCGGCTGCTGGCACCATCGGCACTCTGTCCGTGCCATCTCCTCCAGCAACTGTGAAGTGCCCTCTCCACTGTGCCCCGGGACACCAGCCGACATCATAATCCCAGCTGCGCTGGTGCCTGGCTGGCTGAAGGGATGTGACGCAAGTTGCATGTCTTGGCCCTCAGGTGTGGAGGCAGGGGGGGGGGGGGGGGGGGCTCCGGACATGTTGGGGGCGACCATGAGGTGGTGATGCCGAAATTAACAACAAGGACAGTGCATCAGTTAGCGTTCAATCAGTAACACATTTCATCTCTTTCCCCCCAGCCTCATAAGTTGCTCACCCTTCAAGAACCTAATGAGACGAACATTGGTGGGGTGGCAAATAGTCAAGAGGAGGCCCAAACATTATACGCACATACAGACAGACTGGTCAGATCGCCTAAGGAACGCCACATGGAACGTTATGTGGATAGGTGTTTGGTAGGCACTTGGGCAAGACAAGCAGGTACGAGAATATATGAGTAATGGTAGGACCGTGGGAAGTCAGGACCATTACAGGGACCTTGCTGGGCGGACCCGTTAAGGTAACAGAACAGAACATAAGGCGTTTAACAAGTTCGAAGCCAGACTTGTCTTTATTAGCCGAGGAATAGAATTTTGGAAAAGGGAGGTCATGTTGCAAGTGCAGAAAACGCTGTTGAAGCCACATCTACACTTCTGCGATCAGTTGTGACCTGCGCTTCATGGGAGGGATGGCATTGGAGTGGGGAGAATGCAAAGGTTCCTGACCTGGATGCATACTGGCCTGGAGAGTTGCAGTGATGAGGAAACATTGCAAACACTTGCAACAGTTGCCGTGGAGCACAGGAGACTGACAGGTCACATTATTGACCTTTGTACCATTATGAGGGGCATAGAACGGGTAGACAGAAGGCAACATTTCCCCTTGGCACAGGGATGATTAACATGGTGGCATTTATTTCAGTTGAGTGCCACGTAGTTGACAGTTGAGGTGTTGAGGACCTTTTGGACAGAGTAATGTGGGACACACTGGCTGAAAGGGTGGCGGATGTACAAACCCTCCTAAAATGCAGTCAGTCTTTGGCTGTACAGCAGCGATGCCATGGCATGTGAGGCCATGGGGATAGTGCTCACAAATGGGATAAGGTGACTTTGGAAGGTGCTAGAGACGCACATCCTCAAGGTGCTGAGGGACCTTTGTGTATGATTCACACGTCTGACTGTATCAGTCTGTGAATGAGCAGTGTTGCTGCATTAACGATTGCAGCAACCATCAGTGCTTTGGATAGTGGGGAGACAGAGTGGATGGGCCTCAAATACCTGGCTGCTGGACCCCAGCCTCGCTGACACCTGCTGACCTGGCCGCCTGCCTCCTCCCCAGCTCCATGGCCTGCTCCTCGTAGGTGGTGAGGTGCTGCAGCACCAGTCCGCAGACACTCCTGCATATTGCTCTCAGTTTTTGCCTGCAGAACAGAGAAGAGGATTTATTGGGACTGATCGCTCATGTACTCTGCATGCGCTCGCTGCACCCCAACCACAGTGGCCCATCTGAGGCCTCCAGCGCCTCCTGTCCACACTATCCATGTGATCAGTCCCCAGAAGATAGTACGGCTGGTCCCAACCCCCTCCCCCAATGGACACCTTGGACACATTCAGCGTCCATCACTTTGAATAACACATGGGTCTTAGTGCCCATGGCAAGGAGGCACAACTAGGTGCAGCACCAAGACCAGCAGATGGCTCTCGGCCACGACACCGTGAGGCTCCCCTTCCACCAGCTCATCACCATCAATCAGACATGTGTTGGAGTTCTGAGTATGTGTCGAGCTGCCTCCCCTGCAGGTTGCCCCCAGACTACTCAAATGCCACAAACACCAACATATGCTGTGGGGAGAACCCATCTTCTCCTCAACCACTAAGGCTGCTGTAAGCACGGTCACTATCTGTTTGCCCACCCAGCGTGCGCTAAATGCCCAATGCAGTAACGACACTAAGATGTGGTGGGGGGAGGGAGGCCTGAAAGGCTAAGGCTACCTGCTGGGTTAAACAGCCGAGGCTGACATGGTACTCACCCTTCCAGAGCGCGACAACTCATGGAAGCGCTTGTGGCACTGCGACCCGGTGCGCCACACATCGTCATAGGAGCTCAGAGACTCCGCCACCTCCTGCCACACCTACCTGGTGATGTGGGGGTCTCTTCCTCCTCGTATCCTCCGGAAACAATACCTCCCGATGGTTGGACACCTCTTGGAGGACAGCAAGGCAGGCATCTGAGAACCGAGGGGCACAGTGGCCCCCCGCTGGCTCACCCTCACCCTCACCCTCACCCTCACCTCGTGCTGCGGATGACTGGCCATGGTGAGCAGCCTAAAGGAGGTGGCCTGGCCGCTCTTTATACAGACTGCCGTTTCCCCATTGGAACCTGCGGTCTGAACATGCCCGCCGCCGATTTAATTTCCCCGATGAACACGGGAGTCGGAACCCCGCTGGGTGGCCTTTAATTGGCCGGCCCGCGGAAAATGGCGGCGCGGCCAGTTTCGGCAGCGGGGATCGGTCTCCCGCCCGCCTGTCAAGGGCAAAATCCAGCCCAGAGTTACTGGCCGACGGGACAGAGAGAGATTGAAAGAAGGATATAGGTGTTTGTGTGTGTGTGTGTTTGTATGTGTGTGTGTTTATATGTGTGTGTGTTTGTGTGTGTGTGTGTTTATATGTGTGTTTGTGTGTGTGTGTGTTTATATGTGGGTTTGTGTGTGTGTGTTTATATGTGTGTGTTTATATGTGTCTTTGTGTATGTGTGTTTATATGTGTGTGTTTGTGTGTCTGTGTGTTTATATGTGTGTTTGTGTGTGTGTGTTTGTGTGTGTGTGTTTATATGTGTGTTTGTGTGTGTGTGTTTATATGTGTGTGTTTGTGTATGTGTTTGTGTGTGTGTTTGTGTGTGTGTGTGTGTTTATATGTGTGTTTGTGTGTGTGTTTATATGTGTGTTTGTGTGTGTGTGTTTATATGTGTGTTTGTGTGTGTGTTTATATGTGTGTTTGTGTGTGTGTGTTTATATGTGTGTGTTTGTGTGTGTTTATATGTGTGTGTGTGTTTATATGTGTGTTTGTGTGTGTGTGTTTATATGTGTGTGTTTGTGTGTGTGTGTTTATATGTGTGTTTGTGTGTGTGTGTGTTTATATGTGTGTGTGTTTGTGTGTGTGTGTTTATATGTGTGTGTGTTTATATGTGTGTGTGTTTATATGTGTGTGTGTTTATATGTGTGTGTTTATATGTGTGTTTGTGTGTGTGTGTTTATATGTGTGTGTGTGTGTTTATATGTGTGTGTGTTTGTGTGTGTGTGTGTTTATATGTGTGTTTGTGTGTGTGTGTTTTCTGATGGTTTGTGTGTGAGGACAGCACGTTTTCCACTCTCAGCTCGTTTCAACTGGACTAACTGGGTTGATTTTATTCAGGATGCAGGTAGATGGATGAGAAGCGCTTCATTGAATTTAAACACACGAATAAGGTCTCCAACAATTTTAAAAACTCTACTATTGACCAGACAGGAAGAGGGTGCAGGTGGCAACCCTCCCAGGATTGGCCTAGGGTCTCCAGGAAAAGATCAATCTCCCGGACACTGCTGTGTGCAATCCTGGAGAAAACTCATGGAGACATTATACCAGATTGTGTTTTCCCTAATTTTATTTGTACATTTCTCTTGACCAGAGATGGGAATATTGTCTATTGGAGAACTGACTAACTATTTTTTTTCTATTCAATCTTTACAGACTTCAATGTTTCAGGTCAGTGACCTTAAATCAGAGCTGGACCAGGTTACACACTACAGAATCTTCACGCAGAAAGGATGGAGGGGAGGGAATGAACGGAGGCGACCGCCGAATGGTAAAACAGAGAACAAAACAGATGAAATGTGTGCCTTCGCGAAGCAGCTCTGAAGAGGGATGAGTGGATTTTGTCGAGATTAATCCTAAACAACTCCGTGACGCAGGAATCTGTTCCCAGAGACGCACACCAAGGTAAAGATCGACTCCTGTTCTATAGGACAACGGGGCTGGGAACTGTGTAATACTTTACATTTCCAGAAATAGACTTTGTTCATAAAATATGTCAAGGTGCATTAGCGTAACAGTTCCGCTTCAACAATACATTTCAACACAGTTCAATCTATTTTACAGCGGTCTGAGATACTTCAATACACTTAATACTGCTTAGATTGACAATTCTCATTTCATACCCAACATTCCCTTTATTTTATTTTTGTTTGGAGAAAAACAGCGGGCGAGCACAGCCTGGGCTAATGGACCTTGGGGAGCACGGCTCAACTGCCCAGGTACATCGTCCTGTTCCCTCTCCATCACCCACTCGCTCACCCCGCTCCCTCAATTCATTCTGTGAACCAGCTGCCGTCAACAGTAACTTTTAAGAGGAAATTGGAGCAATACCTGAAGGGAAAGGTCATTACAGGGAGAGAAAAGTAAAAGATCATTTCAGGAACTGATTTGGCATTGGGTGTGAAAATGTCATTTCAACTGGGATGCTGCAATGGGAGATCTTTTGTCGGGGTGGGGTGGGGGGGTGGTGGTGAATGAATTTAAAAAGGGTCAAAGTGACACTCAAAGCTGTTTCTCTACCTTATGATTAAAGAGATACACCCCCATGCTCTGCTTGTGAATCCGCGCTACTGCACAAGCAGAGGGGAAACCATCAGACAGGAGATGGAGAGGCTTCGGCATGAGCTGAGCGAGTTATAGACAAGCCTTTCTTTTTACAAAAATGTATTCATGAACATTTATAAAAAGTACATTACATGACCATTCAAAGCGGACATTACATAAGAATCAAACAAACCAGTTGCTCCTCATAATGTGTAACTCACTGCATTAACAAATAGATAATTGACCTGTATTAGAGACCCGATTAAGCCCTTTTCTTTCTGTTAACACCTTATGCCTGTTGCAATTCGCACCCAAATCACAATCATTGTCCCTACATGAAGGGATGATACATGCATAGAGAGTTCTATTATAAATGATTGCTGGTGTAACGTTCGCTTCTGTTGTTGTGATACATTAGCCTATACTCGTTAAGACTTATTTTATAAACGTTATCTATTTTAAAATTGCTATTTTTAGCAAAGTAGGGAAATAGCTAATTAATATAGATTGTGTTAAAATCTTGTCACCAAGCATCTCAGGTTTATTTAAAGTTCAGCAATGACTACCTCAACAATTTCGCAAAGAGGGTTTTCTGCGGAAATAAGACACTTGTTTCACTTTCAGCATCACACTCTCTCCAACTCTGCCCCCACCCCCCTCCCCGCAACACACACACACACACACAGACAAATACACACACACTCAAACTCACACGCACACATTCACCTTCAGCAAACTCCCCCTGCTGGCCGCTATCATAACTGCACATACACAAACAACAATTTTAAAAAAGCATGAAAATAATGTTACCAACTTGTGCAAAAGCTTTTCAGATGCTCTGAAATGTTTCACGCAATTCATTGTTTCATGTGCATTACAGATAATGCGATGCTGGGAGGGTTTTCAATGCTCAGATTGGCCTTTCCCCAACACATTTCATGATCTTCAGTTGCCTTCAAACGGGGGGTCTGCTACCTTCAAGCATTTATTGAGGTGTGAGCTTTGTGGCCTTTTAACCAAGTTTTGCTATCTTTCTATAACATGATGTAACTTGTCTTGTTTTTAAACAGAGTGAAGCTCTGATTCATTTGTGCTGAGTACAATTAGGTTGCAAGTGCAACATTTCGCACAGGCCAGTGCCTGTGAGCATCGTTTCTGTTGACGTCTGCACCGAATATCTGGGCCTCCAGCATCAGCCTGTTTCTCAATCTCCACGCTCTCTGCTGAGACCTCAGCGGTCACTCCTTCAACCAGCTTCACCCCCGGCCCCCAATACGCTCAGTACCCTGCCTTGTCACCTCTTGCACTGCCTTCAAAGAACACCTTAACATCACCTTTTTTGACTGATGCCACTGATTCCTTTTATTTTCTTGCTTCTTTCAAGCTTAGTGTCAAATTGCTCTGCACCCCCTGTTAAAGTGCTCTAAAATGTCCTTTTGACTGAACATTATAGAGAGCGTACTGAAAATTTTGCAGGGGGAATTCAGCCTGAAGCTATGGTGCATTCCGATAAGGACTTAGAGAGGACAGCTATTCCGGTCCTAGGGTGGGATTTTCAGGAGCTAAGGAGGAAATGTATGACCTCTGCACACCACTGCCCCACCCCACCACCCAGCCCAGTGCAACTTGCCAGCGGGAGTAACAATGGGAAGGCAGGAATGATCAATGCGTGCCCCGAAGCTTGTTGCACGAGGCGGGTCTGCAGATTTTTGGGGCAGTGCGGACTGTTCTAGCGCAGGAGGCAACTATTCCATATGGACGGGTTGCACCGCAACAGGACTGGGAGCAATGCCCTCGATGGGAGGGAGTATCACCAGTGTGAGGAGGAGAATTTAAACTGATCTAGAAGGCAGGGTGGGCAGCCAGTGTCTGTATTATAGAAAAGGATTAAGGTCCCTAAAGGAGAGAGTGCCTTTGATAGTATGAGAGAGGGATGCGGTAGCATATTAGATACTCGCAGACTAAGAAGCACCATGAGCTTTAGAAGGTCGGGTTTAGGTTGCATGTATATAAATATTCCAAGTATAAAGTCAGTTAAAGTCTGGAGCTCCCTCCCATACAGCACTATGGGTTTAACTACACTACATGGAATGGTTCAAGAAGGCAAAATGATGGAATGTACTCTGGGCAAGTGTGAGGTTATTTACTTGGTCGGGGGTGAAAAATATGAATTTAAATGCTCATAAAGACTTAGGTGAACTCGTGCAAGCACCACAAAAAGTTAGCATGCATTTACTGTCAGAGTCTGGTCAGGAACCACTAACTGTTTGTTTGAAGTAGATGAAGATTGAAATCCCAGTTGCCTGAACAGAGAATAAAGCTACAAGCTTCCACAGTTTTAAACAAGCAAAACAAACACTACCATAAAAAGTCAGAAAAGTAAAAAATCTACAAAATCTATCTATATTCTCACATTCAGAATTAACATGAGTTAAATATGAATTAACAGGAAAATTGGTCAAACACAGCACATTGCATGTTAAATCGAATGTGTGACCAAGACACAGCTACCAATTTCTCAGTAATTCACCCAAATGTTAGTGATCACTGGGAGTCACAAGATCTCGTTAAGTCTCTGTCTCCCTCACATGGGATTTCAACTTTTCACTTTCGAAAGACTGGCCTCTGATTTCCCTCAAAAGTCTCTGACTGCTTCAATGGCTGCTCAGTTCCCAATGGTTCAATCTCTTCTCCTGAGATTGAAGTCTGTGGAATTTACAAAGCTGAACATCAGTCTCTAATTACTGGCCAATTCTTTCGTAAACTGACACTTCACAAACAGGCCCTGCCTCTGGGTTTCTCTAAACTCTAGAGCCCCAGTTGGACTGAGCTATAAATGGCTCCCAGGTCTTCTTCTGAGCCCCAAATCTCTCCAGTTTGAAGTCAGTGACCTTCTGTCACTATCTCAGCTCCCCAAGACATTGCTGAGCCCTAACTGTTTGGTGTATGCTAACAGCACCCAGGGCTTCTCTATGAGCTGCAAATCAGATGAGGCCCAAACTATCATCATTATTGGCACTAACTACCTTCATATACTCAGAAGCAAAACATATTTTGTGTTTGGTGAGCCCATCAACATTAACCGGAGTTCCTGGCATGAATGTTGTGGTTTATACAAGGAAGTGGGGAGGTGTTTGAATACTTATCATGTCCCTGGTGATGGACTCAATATCACCATGCCCCAGCCCTGATGAAATATCTGCAGAGTTAATTGGAAATGTGGTCATATTTACAGACAGCCATAGAACTGTAGCATATAGAAGGAGCCTGCACTAGACTCTTCAAAAGGAGGATTTAATTATCCCTCACTGGTGCTAGCTTCCCATAACCATGTGACCTCTCATGTTCAAATAGATATTCAATTTCCTTTTGGAGTTAACTGTTGAATCTACTTCCCACTTGCTCAGGTATCTCAGGCCAGATGATATCAAACTGCTGCACTTTTTAAAAGTTTCTTAATATTTCTCATTGATTTTTCTACCAATTAGTTTACACCTCTGACATCAGGCAACTGATCAATGGTCTATTTTGAAACAATCTTTTCTATTCTAATGAGAAGACCCCCGGGTTCTCAAAACTCCCCATTATTACAATCCCAAATGAGGTTACCCCTGGACAAACCTGATCCCAGAGTGGAGCCAAGCTTGATAGATCCTAACTTTTATTTGTTTGTTTAAATATGTGGTGAGTAGCTGCTGAACAGAGTCACGGGGCTCAGCTGTTGAACTTTTAACAAAAGAATAAAACATTTATTAAACAAGAAAAAATGAACTATATTGCAATGCTCCTCCACCCACAATTATACCTTTACAGCTGTGTAGAGATTGATAAGGATAACAAAAGTTACAAAAGTACAAAAGCTATCTTATACTTTAGTCCAAAACAAAAACAGAATTACCTGGAAAAACTCAGCAGGTCTGGCAGCATCGGCGGAGAAGAAAAGAGTTGACGTTTCGAGTCCTCATGACCCTTCGACAGAATTATGCTTTAATGTTCACAGTAAGTACACGGTCCATGTAAACCAATAGGCACCCTGTGGTCTGACACACCACACTCTGAAACCAAGCGACAGACACCACCTCAAACAGGTGCTATGGATCTCTCCTCAACTCCCCACGGACACTTGTTGCACTATGAGCTAACTGATCTAACTGCACTCCGTCTCTCACATGAAGGTTTAACTCCACTCTTCGAGAACTCACCTTGGAATCTTCTCCAAAACTGGCATGTTTTCTCAAGTGCCTTCTACAAGGGTTCACTTCCAGGGTTTCAAACTCTCCTTTTAATGTTCCTTTTCCCTGGGTCAGCACATGAATTCAAGTTGAATTCCACACGCGCTCCCTCACTGACTCAGCTGTCAATATTACCACTGCTTCACATGCCCATAGCAAAGAATTACAGACCTTCAGTTGTCTCTTTGGACATTCTTGCCTCATGCAAGCTTTAAATCTTCTTACTTTAAATCTGCTCTCTGCAGCTTTTGTCTCTTCAAATCTGAAGCTTGGAGCCTTTCTCCCTGCTCCTTACTCTTAACTTCACTTAGCAAAATCTTTTCCAGGTTCTTGTCCTTTGTTTGACTAGAAGATCTGCTTGGGACTTTCTGCTGTTCTACTCACCTGGATTCTTGGGCCTTCTCTTGAGCTTAGGGCTGGCTATCTGTCCCCTTTTGTCTCTCTCTCTGGCCGCAACTTTCAACCAATTTTAGCTTGGAGCTGGTTATCTGCCCCTTCTAGGTGGCTTCTGTTTCACCACTGTCTTCAAAGCAACTCAACTCAAATCTGTTGTTTCTTTAGTTTTTCTGTGTGTGTATGAGGGAGGGACCTGCCTCTCTGGACCTCTGTTGCTCAGCAACAGCCCAATTCTTTTACTTTTGTTTGCTTACCTTAGCTGCAACAGTTAAAAATAATCTCATTAGAAATTCAAACACCTTTTTAAAGTGAAACTAATATTCAATTTGACCTTACTTAACACAGATAGAGAAATATAAATCAAATTTAAACGTTAAAGCTAAAACTCATTCCTAACACCCACAAATACCAATATAACTTGGTTAACTGTCTCTATTTCCTGAGACCAATCCTTGTTAAAAATCATGGATTGAGTTTTTATCTGATGGGATTTCATGAAAATTTGAATGATTTGAACTTTGCATTAAGGAGTCAATAACTCGTGGACCATAAGTCTAACTCTTGAGAGTTAGTTATTTATACGGGTTTTCTGGAAACATTTGTGTTCATGGAAGGGTCGCCAGGAATTGCTCCCGTAATGCCATATAATTGTTGGGAATTCCCAAGAATGTTTCAAAGTTGAGGAAATACAAGGCTGTATTTGAATAGTCATAGGTGCAGGGTTAATGCTTGTGTATTTTTGAATACAGTTCTGGGCCATGTTTACTATTATACTTACTTTCAGAGGGTGTCCACATTTTAAGTACCAAAGGAATAGGACAATGTTCATCGTGGATGGTCAGAAATGAGTAATGAATGCCTCCAGGATTTCAACAACATGGTTTGGTTTCACTGGTTGCATTTAAAACTCAGTATGGAAATTTGACAGAGATTCTGAAAAAAAGTCACATTTTCTCGTATAAATATTAGGTATTTGTAGATTTTAAGAAATGTTCTCACTTCACACAATGTGGTTTTGACATTGTCTGGCCTTAGGAGAAATTCATTTTACAACTGAGTCATCACTGGCTAAATATGATTTTTTTTTCCAAGTTGTTACATAAGGAGTTAATTTGAAGCTGTTTGTTTGATCACTGTAAATAATATCAGTCTCTTCACGCTCTAATTATGCCAATGGAAACTTCCCCCCACCTTAGATAAGGATCTTTGCTCATTGCATTAAATCTGAGAGTCTGCATTAAACCAGAGAGTCTGTCAAAGCTTAAGGCCTCCTAAACAAAGCTGGATTAGTGTTCTACAACATTTGACAAGATGGATCGGAAATCCTCAGTAGAATGGCAGTAGTTTATGCACTTTTAGATATACAGGGAATCTATTATCCCATTCTCGTCGCTATTGGTGTCCCTGGTAAGGCTCAATATCTAGGTATTATTTAAATGCACATTTTAACTGTATTTATGACTCAAATTACCAAATCCAAACTGCCGTTAATGTTTCTTCTAAACACCCTCAGCCTAATGTATGTTATATTTATCTATAAATACTATTTTCATTTTGCAAGTATCCACAGTAACCCTCTTTCGGTGTGGCTGCAGGTACATAACTTCAATATAGCTTTCAAACTGTCAAATGCCTTCTGACACTCGTGTGCAAGTTGAAACTTCATGTACTTTTTTAATAGTTCAGTCAATGGAGCAATCACACTGCTAGAATTTGGTACAAATTTCCAATAACACCCACACACGCCCAGAAATCTCAAAACATCTCGTTTTGTTGACAGCAAGGGGACATCCATGACAGCCTTGACTTTTGCATCTCTCAGAGCCACCTTACCATGTCCAAAGGTATGGCCCAGATATGTAATTTGTGCTTTTGAAAATTCACTTTAAGCCAAATTCATCAGCAAATTTGCTTATCGTAATTGAATAAATAAGTATCAAGTCATCAATATAAACAGCACAATTGCTCCGACCTGCAATTACTTTATTTGTCAGTCTTTGAAATGTTACAGGTGTATTTTTCATACCAAACAGCATGACTTTGATCTGATATAGTCCATCTGGTGTCACAAATGCTGATATTGCCTTTGCTCACTCCGATAACGCTACTTGCCAATATCCTTTTAGCAAGTCAATCTTCATGATATATTTTTATTGTCCCACTTTCGCAATACATTCATCCAACCATGATATAGGATATGGAACCTCTTTTGTTCCCACATTCACCTTTCAATAGCCGACACAAGTCTTCGTGTTCCATCTGGTTTCAGTACTGGCATAATAGGAGAACTCAAGTTACTGCAACTAGACTCAACGATATCATTTTGAAGCACAAAATTGATTTCTTTCTGCACTTGTGATAATTTTGCCGGATTTACTCTATAAGGATGTTGCCTTAGTGAAGGTAAAACTTCTGTAGACACATCATGTATAGCTAAATTTGTCCGTCCCAGCTTATTTCCACAAAGATCTTTTTGCGACCGTAATAGTTTCCCCAAATCACTTTGACACTTATCTGGAAGGTAACTCAATATTACATTTAAATTTTAAAGTACCTCCTCATTATCCAAGTTGATTAGAGGAAAGTCAATTGTAGAATCCTGTATTTCTACTTCCTTCTGATTATCTACCACTACTAACACCGCCTTTTGGTCCTCTTCCCTGTAAAATTAGTTTTTAAGTATAATTGCATGAGACACCCTCTGCTTCTTTCTTGTATATGGAGAATTTATTAAATAATTCACCTCACTCAGCTCATTCTCAATCTTGTAAGGCCTACTAAACCTTGCTTTTAATGAGTCACCCTGTACTGGTAACAGAACTAACACCTTCTCTCTAGCAGCAAAACTGTGAGCTGTAGCTTTCCTGTTTGCTTTCATTTTCACCACTTACTTTGATATCTTTAAATGTTCCCCAGCTAATTCACATCTCTGTCCAATCTCCCTCTGAAATTTGATACATAATCCAGGAGAATAGTTTCTGAATTTTGACCCACCACTTTCTCGTGACTCAATTTCAGTGGCCCTCTTACCTCATCAACATAATCTTGTTCAAAAGGAATTAAACCAGTCGATGCATTAGCACCATTCCCGAAAAACAAGCAAAAAGAATGGAATTCCCCTATTCCAATCCTGTGGGTAATTCTCACTATATGCTTTCATCATAGTTTTTAAAGTTTGATGCCATCTCTCCAAAGTCCTGCGTGATTTAGGATGCTAAGCTGTTGTCTTCAGTTGTTTTATTCCCAAGCTATTCATTACTTCCTTATACAGCTGTGATATGAAATGTGAACCCTGATCTGATTGCATTTCTTCAGATAAACCATATCTTGAAACAATTTAGTTAACTATTCCACAGTTTTCTTTGTTGTAATATTTCTCAAGGGTATCGCTTCAGGAAACATGGTGGACACATCCATTCTTGTCAGTAAAAACTGATTTCCACTTTTCGCCTTAGGGAGGGGTTCTACAGAATCAATCATGATCCATGCAATCCAGGCCAAAAATAGGTTTTGTGTTTTTGCCTTTTGTCTTTCTAATTCCTAAATGTTCCCCCATTGGAATTTCATGAGCTATCCTTCAAACCACATTTCTATATCCAAATGGTAGTACAATCTGAAGTACCTCCCTCCAGCTTTCATTTGCTGGAGCATGACAAGGCCTCCATTTCTTTTCTCATTAAAACATTTCCCTTAATGTAATAACATTCTGGAATACATTTTGCCTCTGTTTCTGAGTAATCTGCCTGATATAAATGTTTTACTGCCCCTCCAAATTATGTTGGGTAATTTGTGAACACATTCCCACTTCTTTACCTATCACTGATTCTCCCTCTTTTACCTGTACACACACCATTGGTTTTTCCCGTGCCTGAACCTCAGAACCCACAGTACGTTTACTTGCAGTAATTTTCTGCACCCCTACAATTCCAACAGATTGTTCCTGCAATTTCCAGCACTCAGATTTCATATGTCTAACTTTATTACAAGTAAAACACCTCAATTTTCCAGTGTCATTTCTACCCTCAGCACCTTTTTTATCCTGGGAAAAAATTTACTGTGAATTCCACCTACTCCTTGTCTTCCCTGACCACCCACCTTCCTTTCACCTTCCCACTTTCTCTCATTTCTGATTTACAATGGTGATTTTTAAAAAAAGATTTAGCTCTATGAATTAACTCATAATCATCATCTACCTCTGCTGCTTGTCTTACCGTTTGAATCCTCTGTTCCTCCACATGAGTTCTCACTACTGAAGGACTTGAAACTTGAAATTCTTCCAATAGAATTGCCTGTCTAAGAACTGTATATGTTGGCTGTATCTTTAATGCCCATGTCCATTGATCAAAATTACTTTGTTTTACGCTTTAAAACTCAATATAAGTTTGCCCAAGCTCTTTTCTCATATTGCTAAATTTCTACCTGTATACCTCAGGAACCAACTAATATGCACTCAAAATAGCCATTTTTAACCACATCAAGGTTTGCTGACATTTCTTCTGACAGTGAAGCATAAACCTCATCTGCTCTACCCAGCAACCTGGATTGTAACAACAATGTCTAGTTTTCCTGTGGCAATTTAATCTGTTTAGCTAACTTCTCAAATGAAATAAAAACCGCTTCCACATCTCTTTCCTCAAACTTTGGAAGAGCTTGTGTTAATTTAAACATCTCCCCACTGGGTTTTAGTTTAAAGGCTTTTTCATCATCAGAACTTTCCTCAGCATCTGATGTCTCCTTTTTAAAATCCAGCTTTTTAAGTTGATGTTCTATGCTCTTTCCCATTCCCTCTCCCATTGTTAACATTTCCATCTGGAGATAAAGTTTTTGCTTTTAATTTTCCTTTTGAAGTAATCTCTCCTTTTCCCAGTCTTTTTCTGCTGCCTCTAGTTTCAGTTATTTCATTTCTAATTTTATTTTGCCTTTTCATTTGAACCAATTCAAGTTTTCTCTGTTCCATTGCTTGTTCAAATTCAAGCCTCTGCATTTCTAACTGAAGTCTCAGTACCTCCAGCTATGATTCACTAATGTCAGGTATCACTTCTAACTTTAAATGCTGTTCCATCATTATGTCTGCTTTCTTAGCCCATGCAGGTATTCCTAATTATGATTTTCCCACTAATTCTATTAACTTAAATTTAGTTACCTTTTGTAAACCAGTCAAAATTATAACATAAACTCCCAGATAAATCTGAGCAACTGCCATAGCCATATTTCAGTCTCACCACTTAAAAGCATCCACACCTTAACTCCTGAATTCAAAGTGCTTCACGTACTCATAACCTTAATATTCACCAGCTCCAAAGCAATCAAGGAATTTCAAATATATCCCAGATGAGTCCCCAAATATGTTATGGCACAGGTGATGGTAAAGTCTAAGTTGTTCAAATCCCAGAGGGAAACCTGAGACTTCTGCCATAACTATTTTTGCAATTTGTATGTTTCAAGATGAGGGCTTTGAATTCAACAGTGATAAGACCACCAAGCCTTATATTTTTTAAACAAAACAATATTAAACTTTCATTAATAAGATAAATAATCTTAAGCACATATATATGTATACAAATTACTACTATAATAACTTCTAAATCCCCTATTTAATCTGATTCCCGTTACACCTCCAATAAAGCAAAGGTAAGACGCATAGCTTTTAAAAGATCCAGCCAAAGAAACAGGATACCCTGAACAATCCATTCAAAGTGAGTTCCTTAACTTCAGTTCTTTGTAGACAGCAGCTTGAGGCTGAGATGCTGAAGGGTTTTCACATTTGTTAGCTGTTAAAATGTCTGCCTTTACACACAGTCTTCTCTCCTTTAAACATATTTCCCCTCTGAATGCAAATTCCCATTGATTCACTAAGTCTTTGGACTTTATCTCCCTGATCGTAAAACATTATCATAGTACCAATTTAGACCAAACATCTCAGGGAAAAATAAACACGCTGGCCAGGATTTTCCCATTGGTGGCTTGGGGGGTGGGGCCTGGTCGCCAAGGGGAAAGTGACAAGGGATGATGTTGGGAAGAATCCCCGAAGTCGTCCCAGGCCATTTAAAATTTTAGGAAGGCAGGCGGACAGCAAAATCAGCTGTCCGCCCGCTGACCTGTCAATGGCCAATTGAGGCCATTGACAGGCTAGTTAAAGTACTTAAAAATCTGCCCGTCCAACCTTAAGGCTGGAGGGCAGGCCAGGAGCCCCAGCAGGTTCCAGATTATTCATGATACTTCATCCCCTGGTGGGATGAAGTTTCATGTCCATTTTGTACAAAAATAATAAAGGTTATGTGTTCTTTATTAACATGTCCCACCTCGTGTGATGTTGTCACATGAGGGGGACATGTTAATAATTTTTTAATTTTTCTATTTTTAAAGTTTTTACCACTGTCAGTAATCTCCCTGAGTTAGGACTTTGCCTCAGGGAGAATTGCGCTCTTTCACACGAATGAGCGTACATTGGCAGATGGGGAATCCCTCCCCTCCCCCCCTCACAGGAAGGGCATAGCGCTTCCCGTCAGGGATGTTGATGGGTGGGCCTTAATTGGCCCACCCACTTAAATTGGCAGCAGGCCCTGTTTCAGTAGCGGGGGTGGGCTGCCCTCCCACCGCTAAAGCAGTGGGGCCCACCCGCCATCCAAGGGCAAGATTCTGCCCACTATTTCTGAACTTCATCTGGTTAGGTGACAAATTTCATCCTTCATTTGAAACCGATCTACTCTGGTTTAAATAAAAATGCAAATATGCTTTTACCCCTTACGTTTTAAACTTTCCCCATGTTTACCTACTTAACATTTTAATTTAGCTCATCTTCTAATTCATCAATCTTCAGATTAGCTGCATTTAATCCAATTGAATTTCTCTCTCTCTCTCTCTCACACACACAGACACATATAGACACAGACACACTATTTTACAATAACTTCCAATACCACTATTATGTATTCCTGACACCAGCACATTTCATTCTGATTCCAGCATTTGGAGAACATTTTACCAGTATCATGATTGATTGTGTAGGACCCCTCCCTAAGATGAAAAGTGGAAATCAGCATTTACTGACAATAATAGATGTGCCTACAAGGTTTCCTGAAGTGATACTGTAATATTGAGAAATATTGCAACAAGAAAATTGTGGAAGAGTTGACTAAATTTTTTACAAGGTATGGTTTACCTAAAGAAATTCAATCAGATCAGGGTTCAAATTTCATGGCAGAGCTGTTTAAGGAGTAAATGAACAGTTTGGAAATAAAAGAGTTGAAGTTGACAGCTTATCATCCTGAGTCACAAGGGGCTTTGGGAAGATGGCATCAAACTCTGAAAGCTATGATGACGGTGTGTAATCAGGCTTATCCACGGAATTAGGTTAGAGGAATTTCATTCTTGCTCTTTGCTATTAGAGACGCTCCTAATGCATTGAACGGTTTCAATTCTTTTGTACTAGCTTATTGCCACGAGCTAAGGGGACCACTGGAATTGATTCATGAGAAATTGGTCGGTCAAAATTCAGAAACTACTCTCCTGGATTATGGACCAAATTTCAAAAATAGATTGCACAGAACATGTGAATTAGCTGGGGAACGTTTAAATATATTACAGCGAGTGAATGAAATGAAGGCAGACAGGCTCGCAGTTTTGTTGCTGGGAAGAACGTTTTAGTTATGTTACCAGTGGGTGACTCATTAAAGACAACATTTAGTGGGCCTTACAGGAGTGAAATGAAATTGAATGAAGTAATTATTTAATGAACACTCCAGTTAGAAGAATCAAGCAGAGAGTGTGTCATGTAAATATGCTTAAAGAGTGTGTTGATGGGGAAAAGACTGAAAAGGGGTGTTAGTGGTGGTAGATAATGAGAAAGAAGTAGAAATACAGGATCCTGAAATTGATTTTACTTTAATCAAGCTGGATAATGAGGGGATACTTTAAAATGTAAAAGTAATATTGAGCTACCTTCCCAACAAGTGCCAAAGTGATTTGGGGTTACACAATCCTATTGGTGGAAGTAAGCTGGGAAGGACGAATTTAGCTTTCCATGATGGGTGGAATTTTCCCAGAATTGCACCAAATGTGGTAGCGGGTGGGTCAAATGGAGTCATACCTGCCAAGGAAAATGGTGGCTTTTCACACCATGTCGTCTGAGCCTGCTTCGTTATTTGTTCATTCTCATGAAATGCAGTTTCCATGGTGGGTGGGGTCTCATTTGCCTGCCGATCATAACCCTGCTGTTACATCACACTGGCCGCCATCTTTAAAAGGCAGCTGCCAGTAAAGTGCTCATTGCCACCAGCTCACCACCCCTGCCTGGGAGACATGGCCAGCCAAGGAAACAAGACTGTAGGCCCCCCCCACTTCATTAATGGATCCCGCAAGTGACTGCTGGATGCTGTGGAGGCTCCTGGGATGTGCTCTACCTCTGCTCTGTCACAGGATGGGCAGCAAAGTCACCAACCCAGCTCGGGATGTGGTGGTGGCGATGGGCAGCGCAAACGCCCAACAGAGGAGGACAGCCACCCAGTGCCGCAAGAGGATGAATAACCTCCTCTGTTCCACCAGGGTAAGTCACTCTTTTCATCACTCCCAACTCACACACTCACAAACACATTACACATCCACAGGGTCCTCACTCACTGCCAGTGCAAGGACATCACCATTCACTCTCTCACACACACCATCAATGTCCTCATCCCATCCAGTGGACCATTCACCACCCACGCAGGCCAGGCATACTTATTCTCTGACCCAGCAGGCGTCCACATACACTCTACCCAATTCTACCCATGCAGGACAAACTAGCACACAACAGGAAAGGTTACAAACAGGTGGAGAGGTGCCAGAGATCAGAGTTCTGACAGAATTAGAAAATAGAGCTATCCAGCTGGCCGGTGCTGATCGGGACTGGTCCTGTGCTGACAATGAGGTTGGCGCTGCTCTACCAAGTGAAGATCCAGCAGTGCAACATCATTCAGAAAACCAAGCTGTGAGTGGTGTGTCCTCTTTCACAGGCCATTGCCATACACTGATTGTCTCCCCTTGCTTTGGCAGGTGCATCTGCCAAACAGCCGACAGAGTCCATGACCCAGGGCCTCCAATCAAGTCCTGAAGAAACCTCTGAAGAAGAATCTGGAGTCACCCTCCCTGAAGTCCCATCACAGCGTCACCCACACCCTCCACCAGCACAAAGCACATACCTTGGCGGGACCTAGCTTTGGAGTAGCCCCGGTGAGCACATCACACTTTCTTATCCACAGTAGGTGGAGGCAGGGACTTCCCAGGTACCCCGCACTCGGAGGACCGCTGGAGGCCAGAACGTTGCTGAATCTGAGTCAGGTGATGAGCCCCTGGAGTCTGTCATGTCACAGTTGCTGGAGCTGCAAAGGCAAGCTCGGGAACATCAGGAAGGGATGTCCGCTGTCTCCTCAGACTGCACTGCATGATGGAGGAGCCCATCCGTCTTCAGGCTGAAGTGATACTGCCAGCAATGCAATGCACTGAGGTCAACACTGACAGAATGGCAGCCGCCATGATGACCTTGGTCCAGGATGTCACTCCTGCACTGCTGCAGGCTTAACTCCATCGCTGATGGCCTCCAACAGTCTGAATGTGCGAGGGATGCTGAGCAGCTTGATCTCATTCCAGCTGCCCATTCCACTCAGAGTCAGACAGGGGCCCTCTGACACCCATAGGGAGGAGGATCAGCAGGCAAACACTCTGGGCCCATGAGCAGTCCATCCGAATCCCCGCTTCCTGTGACCCCAGCAGCTCCAGCTCCACAGGCCCAGGAGGGTGCCACTGCCACACAGCAGGACCCTGAAAGCAGGCCAGGACCCTCCAAGTCTCGGCCCTACAGAGGAGCCTGCCAAGGTCATCACTGACAGGGCATCCCAGTCAGCAGGCTGCCTCCACCTCCACTGTGGATGTCCAGGGAGCACCAAGATGTAGCGGTAGGGTTAAGAAAGTTAGGTAAAAGTAATTGCACAGCCTGGGCATGGGTGTTGATCACTTGTACACACTGTTCACTATTATCAATTAATTCCTAAGAATGTCTCCCTGCCTGTGTCTCCTTGTTCTGATGAGCAATGTTCTTGTCGCTCAGATGTGAAACCTTTTTGCACAAGGTAAAAGGCAGGTGTCTCAGTCCAGGGCCTCTTTGCTGTGCTCTGCCTTCAGACCACAGTGTTTGTCCAGCCTCACACTCCCTGGAAACATTACTGATGCCTGCACCTCGGCGATGCTGGTCATTGCTGCCAGAATGTCATGGGCAGGCATCACAGAGTTCTTTCATTCTCTCTGTGTGCTCTCAGCACCTTTAAGTTGGGGCTGGCCCCCATCACATCAGCATCTGTGACCAGTGATGCTGTGGACCAGCTCCTGAAGGACTGAAGTGCTGAAGGCGGACACAGCATCAGATGCGTATGAATTTTATGACTGTGTCTCTGAGACGGCCCTGATCATGGAGCGCATGCAATCTGCCCTCAGCCAGACAGGAGTCAGACATTCTCAGAGGCTATGTGACCTATGAGGGCTATGGAGTGCCCTCACTGCATGTTGTCATCATCCTCCTCCGAACGAGCAACTATTAGGGCCTCCACTGCATCTCCATGACAAGAGCATTCTCACAGAGGGCACTGGTGCTGAGATAAGCCAGGCTGCAGTCAAAAGTTCAGACCTGCAATGCGCGGATCGATGGTGACACCTCACTGCATGTTGTCATCATCTTCCACAAATCTGGAAACTATGAGGACCTCCCGAGTGCGCCTGCCTCATCTAACCAGTGTCTCAGCCCCATCATTGTCACCACCGAGGACCCTCTCACCCTCATCTGAGGACGCCTCAGCTCCTCCATCTCCACCTCAGCCAGCTCGTCTCCCCATTGGAGCGCCAGGTTGTAAAGGACGCAGTAGACGATGACGATGATGCGTGACACCCTCTGTGGACTGTATTGCAGGCTCCACCAGACCGGTCCAGCCACTGGAACCACATCTTCAGCATCCCGATGGTCTGCTTCACCAAGTTGTGAGTTGCAGCCTGAGCCTCATTATAGCGTCGCTCTGCTGCAGTCTGAGGCTGCCACACGGGTGTCATCAGCCACGGCCTCTGTGGGTAGCCCTTGTCCCTGAGGAGCCATCCCTGCAGCCTCTGTGGACCCTCGGAGTCTGCATGGGTCTGCGAGTGACTCAGGATGTCAGCATCATGCACACTCGTGGAAACTGCGTGCAGACCTGCAAGATGCGTTTCTGGTGGTCACACACCAGCTGCACATTCAGTGAGTGGAAGCCCTTGCAGTTGATGAAGTCCAACAAGTGTAGTGACGGAGGCCTGAGTGCCACATGAGTGCAGTCAATCGCACCCAGCACCTGTGGGAATTCCAATATCAGAGTGAATCCAATAGCCCTTGCATCCTAGCTGTCCCAGTTCCAGGCAAAATGCACAAAGTTGTGTGTAATGGAAAAGGTGGCATCCCTGACCTCATGGATGTATTTGTGGCTGGTGGATTGTGGAATCCCACAGAGGTCACCTGTGGAGCCCTTAAAGGAGCCACTGGCTTAGAAATTGAGCGGCATGGTCACTTTCACAGCCACTGGCAGTGGATGCCCTTCATGTCCCCTTGGTGCCAAGTCCTGGAGTAAGTGGCAGATGTGAGCCACCAGGTCCCTAGACATGCGCAGTCATTGACGACACTGGTTCTCAGTCACCTGTAGGAATGGCACTCAGCATGTATAGACCCTGGGTGTCACTAGGCACTGACCAGCCATGGCTCGCTATCACTCCTGGGCAGTGTGTGCAGGAGTGTCTGCTGCCCCTTCTTCATGAGGTTGCTGCTCCTGCCTTTGTGCAGCCAGGAGCCTCAGTTGCTCTCTCCTCAGTCTTCTACTGTCCCTGCAGGCCATCAGACACACAGCAAGATCACCAGGATCGATGGTCATGCTCCTGCAGTGTGAAGGAGAGAGAGATGGAAGCGTTGTTATCATAGGTGTGCTTAGCACCTTTCCTGGCCCTGCATGACCCCTTAGTGCTTCCTGAAGAGTGCTGGTTACCCCTTGGATGGCAAGAGATGAGTGCGCAGCCCTGTCAGCCTGTGACATGGGGAACACTGGCCCAAACCAGGATGCTGAGATTGCAGGGGGCTGTGAGCACCACCAGCAGTGACTGCTACTTGACTTGCATTGGTGAGGAGAATGTACATCATGTGCAGTCCAACTGCTCTGCAGTGCAATAAAGTGATGGCGGACTCAATGGGCAGAATTTTCTGACCCAACTGCGGGTGGGCACTGAGCCAATCGCTAACAGCGATCGGGGCCGCACCGCCATTTTATGTCGGTGGGCAAATTAAAGCTCACCCAACGTGATTTCTGCCGGGAAGTGCAATGCGCTCCCTGTGTGGGTGGGGGGAATACCTAACGTCTCCCTGATGCTAAGTGCGGCCTCAGGGAGATTGCCTCGACTTCTAAAAATATTAAAAATAGAGAAAAAAAAAGTCCCTTACATGTCCCCTCATGGATTCAAAATTGGCTTAGTTGTAGGAGGCAGAGGGTGATGACAGAAGGATGCTTTAGTGACTGGAAGCCAGTGTCCACTGGCATACCACAGGGACCTGTGCTCGGTCCCCTATTATTCGTCATTTATATATACGACATAGATGACTATGTGGGGAGTAGGATTAGTAAGTGTGTGGATGACATAAAGATTGGCCGGGTGGTTAACAGAGAGATTGAGTGTCTTGGGCTAAAGGAAAATATAGATGGGATGGTCAAATGGGCAGATAAGTGGCAGATGGAATTTAACCCTGAAAAGTGTGAGGTGATACACTTTGGAAGGAGTAATTTGACAAGGAAGTATTCAATGAATGGCATGACACTAGGAAGACCTGAGGAACAAAGGGAACTTGGCATGTGTGTCCATAGATCTCTGAAGGAGGAGGGGCATGTTAGTGGGGTGGTGAAAAAAGCATATGGGACACTTGCCTTTATCAATCGAGGCATAGATTACAAAAGTAGGGAGGTCATGTTGGAGTTGTATAGAACCTTGGTGAGGCTACAGCTGGAGTAGTGTGTGCAGTTCTGGTCGCCACATTATAGGAAGAATGTGATTGGAGGGGGTGCAGAGGAGATTCACCAGGATGTTGCCTGGGATGAAACTTTTAAGTTATAAAGAGAGGTTGGATAGACTTGGGTTGTTTTCCTTGGAGCAGAGAAGACTGAGGGGCAACCTGACTGACGTGTACAAGATTATGAGGGGCATGGACAGGGTGGATAGGGAGCAGCTGTTCCCCTTAGTTGAAGGGTCAGTCATGTGGGGACATAAGTTCAAGGTGAGGGGCAGGAGGTTTAGGGGGGGGGGATGTGAGGAAAAACTTTTTTACCCAGAGGGTGGTAACGGTCTGGAATGCGCTGCCTGGGAGGGTGGTGGAGGCGGGTTGCCTCACATCCTTTAAAAAGTACCTGGATGAGCACTTGGCACGTCATAACATTCGAGGCTATGGGCCAAATGCTGGTAAGTGAGGTTAGGTAGATAGGTCAGGTGTTTCTCACGTGTCGGTGCAGACTCGATGGGCCGAAGGGCCTCTTCTGCTCTGTGTGATTATGTGATTCTGTGAGTTGGGACATGTTCATAATTTACAGAACAACTTTATTACCATTTTTAAAACCTTACATGAAACCTCATCCTGCTGCTGGATGAGGTTTCACATTTTTTCCAGTTCCCGCCAGGGCTCTTGGCCGACCCACCAACCTTAAGGTTGGACGGGCAGGTCCTTTTAATTGGTTAATTGATCCTGTCAATGGCCTCAATTGGCCATTGACAGGTCGGCAGCCCCGCAGCTGATTTTGCTGTGCCCCCGCCTTCCTGAAAATTTAACTGGGGCGGGATGACATCAGGGGTTCCGCCCGATGCCATCCTGCGTAATTTATCTTGCTGGCAAGCGAGCCCCAGCCCCCGCTCACTGACAGTAAAATTCTGCCCAAAGTCTGCGTTGGGGGTGAAGGGTAATGTATGAAGTGCTTGGTGGCCCTTTGGTGCCACTGTGTTGCTTTTATAGGCTGGCAGCCTGACCCCAGTCATATCACTGTGGCTGTGCCTGATCTGTCTTAGTTGCAAAGGAAGGGGCAGTTCATACAGGTACCTCTAACGTTTGACCAGTTCCCTTGCTTACCCTGACCCCCAGCTCAATTGCCTTTGCACAGGATGCAGTGCCAGGGCAGCAATTGACCCTCCCCCTCCCCCCTTTCCCTTCCCCCCCACCCTCAGCAGTCACCTCCGAGGCTGGCCAGTACTTGCCCCCAGACACCCCCCCCCACCCCCCAGCAGTCGTCTCCGAGTCTGGCCAGCACTTGCCCTCCGGACACCTCCCCTCACTGCAGTCACCTCCAGGGCCAGGCATCAGTTCCTCCAGCCCTGCGGTACACCGGAGGGCTGTAAACAGCAAGTGAGCTGTGGAGAACACTGCTGCTCACTCACCTCAGTTCCCACAAAGTGAGGTCCACCAAATGCAAATCGCCTGTGTGCTGTTGTGAAACGTGTCAGCGCGCCTACCGGCCGACTTGGACAGAGGACAGGCCAATGTCCAAGAGCCTGGCAGGATGGCCTTTTAATTACATTCTTATCTATTACAATTAGCCCCCTCCCACCGACTAATGGCAGGAACCACAGCCAGTGGTTGGCAGGCTGAGTGGACGAGCGTGAACTGCCTTCATGCCATCCTGAAGCAGACCATGCCATATTATCCCCCCATGCCGCCAGTGGGCTGGGAAAATTCTGCCCAATGTGTCTGTAGAAGTTTCATCTTCACTCAGGCAACATCCTTACAGGTTAAATCTGGCAACTTTATCACAAGTCCAGAAAGAAATTGAATTCATGCCTCAACATGATATCATTGAGTCTAGTTGCTGCAACTGGAGTTCACCTATTGTACTGGTACCAAACCGAATGGAACCCAAAGACTTTGTTTGGACTATCAAAAGGCGAATATGGTGACAAAACTGGGTCCATATCCCATACCACGGTTGGAAGGTTATAGTCAGAAAGTGGGACAGTCAAAATCTATCACGGGCAGAATTTGGCCGTCGGTGAGCAGGGGGAGGGGCACACTTGCCAATGCGTAAAATGATGCAGGATGATGTTGGCCAATTGAGGCCATTGACAGGATCAATTAACCAATTAAAGGACCTGCCCGTCCAACCTTAATGTTGGTGGGTCGGCCAGGAGCCCTAGCGGGCAATAAAAACAAATGAAACCTCATCCATCAGCCTTAATTTGCCCACCCACTTAAAATGGTGGCGGGGCCCACTTCTCTGGTGGAGATCGGCTCCCCACCTGCTGGAGATTGGGTCGAGCCCACCCACCCGACAGGCAGAAAAAATCTGCCCCACAAAGGTTGGGTTACTAAAAGGATGTTGGCAAGTAGTGTTATTGGAGGAAACAAAGGAGATATAAGCTTTAGTGTGGCCAGGTAAACTATATCAGTTCAAAGTAATGCCATTTGTTAGGAAAAATGTACCTATTCTATTTAAAGAACTTGCAACAATGTAATTGCAGGTCTGAGTAATTGTGCTGTTTATATTGACGACTTGATAGTTTTCAGTCAGATGTGGGAGGAGCATCTGCAACATCTGTAAGAATTATTTACTCGATTACAAGAAGCTAATCTGGTGGTGAACTTGGCTAAAAGTGAATTTGCAAAAGTGCAAGTAACATATCTGGACATGGTAAGGTGGCTCCGAGAGTTGTGAAAGTCAGAGCTATCATGGATTTCCCCGTGCTGACAACCAAACATGAAGTTTTGAGATTTCTGGGCATGAGTGGGTTTTATCAGAAGTTTGTACCAAATTTTAGCAGTGTTGTTGCTCCATTGACGGAACTATTAAAAAGGAACAAGAAGTTTCAATGGACATAGGAGTGTCAAAAGGCATTTGACAGTTTGAAAACTGTATTAGCTATGACACAAGTCTTGGCAGTACCCAATTATGCCACGCAATTTAAGCTGGCCATTGGTACTAGTGATATAGGCATTGAGGCCCTACTGTTACACAAAGATGACACTGGAATTGAAAAACCGATAGGGTATTTTTCACGAATGTTGAATGCACAGCAGGGAAGATATTCAATGGTCAAAAAAGAGACTTTGGGTTTTGTGTTAGTATTGCAGCATTTTGAAGTTTATGTAGCAAATAATTGGTCAGAAGCAATCATTTATGCAGGCCACAATCCTTTAAAGTTTCAAGACAAGTTTCAAGACAGAAATACAAGTCTATTCAAATGAAATGTATTACTACAACTATTTAATCTACAGATTATACATTTAACAGGACAAGGAAATCTGATTGTAGGTGCATTGTCAAGAGTTCGACGCTTAAAGGGAAAATTGGACATTTAAAAACCTGGACACTGGACTACAGTGATTTCTGTTGATACCATGAATTTGTGTATATATTGTTATGCTAATGCATGCATATAGTGATGTAATAGTGTATTGTAAGATGGGTTCAGAAATATGAAGCCATCTTTTTAAATTATGATGGTTAATTTTTTAGTAAGGAGGGGGATGTCAGGAAGATATAATAATTCTCATAATGTTATTGGGATTTATTGTTGAGTAGAGTAAAAGTGGGGTCTGTGTCTATGGGTCAATGTCTGTGCATGGTGTGTGTGATTTAATTGAATTAAAGGCAGCTGGTTTGAAGGTTTTTATGCATTAGAAGATAAGCTAGGTTTGAACTGTTAATTAGGTAGACATTGGGCTAAAGGAAATATTTGCATTTTTAAATAAACCAGAATAGATTTTTTTCAAACGAGAGGTGAAATGTATCACCTAGCCAGGTGAAATTCAGAAACAGTGTGCTTATTTCTCCCAAAGATTACTGGAAAACTTAGTACTGAATGAAGTCCAAAGACATAGTGAAACAATCGGAATTTGCATTCAATGGGGAATATACGTATAAAGGAGAGAAGACTGTAAGGGTAGGCATTCTAAGATCTAACAAGTGTGAAACGCCTTCAGTGTCTAAGCCACTGCTGTCTACAAAGAACGGACGTTAAGGAAATACACTTTGAATTGGCTTGTTCAGGGTATAATATTTCTTTGCCTGAGTCTTTAAAATCTATGTGCCTTACCATTACCTTAATGAAAGTGTAACTGGGAGTTAGATTAATTAGGGGATTTAGAAGTTATCAAAGGAGAAATTTGCAGATCTATGTATGTATTTAAAATCATTTATTTTATTAATAAAGGTTAAGTTTAGTTTGGTAAGAAACCTATAAGACTTGGTGGCCTTATTACTACTGAATTCAAGGCATGAATCTCAAAATTTATACAAATTGCAAAACAAATTGTGGCAGCTGTTTCAAATCTCCCTTTGGGATTTGAGCAGCTCAGCATTTAACATCAGCTGTGCCATAGCAGTGACTGAGTGCTTATTGAAATTTGAGGTGATTGGATACAGCCAAGGTGAATTTATAAAGCTGGGTCATTTTTAATGAAACAAATAGTTTTGTTTATGAGATAGTTAAAATAGAAGACTTTGGGATTCTAGGGAATCTGTGAATATCTATATGTCATATTAACTCCCAGAAAGGAATTGTTCATTTCCACAGAGAGTTGCAAGTTAAAATTACTGTTCTTGAAATTGAAGGAGGATAATTGACTCTTCAGGTATTCTTAATATGGCAGAATGTAGAGTGTTGGGATGATGCATTTATTGTTGAGTTAGGAGCAAGTGGCTGATAGTGTACCACGACTACCGGTGCTAAGGCCTAAACTACTCATTATCATTACCAATGACTTAGTTAACACCACAGAGAGCCATATATGCAAAATTTCTGATCACAGAAGTCTTCAATCACAAGGCCCCATATGGGATTGGTGTGATTCAGAGGCTGAAGTGCAAAAAGAAAGTGGAACAGGAAACGTATCAGCCTCACATCTTTGGGTTTTTGTTTTAATGGTGGTGGTACATGTGGAGGGTGATCAATCCTCTTATTATAAACATATTAGTAATTTATATGTTGTGCTGAACCTGCCCGCCTTCATTGTTAGTCATTCTGCTTCAACTTATTTAGTCTCCTCATGCAGCCTATCAGGTTGATGAGATGGAAAGGACTTCATTGAAAATTTTAATGCTTTTATAACCCTGGTTGTGAGACAGCTGGTTAAGCATCAAGAGTATTTCCTACAGGGTCAATAAGCTACCATGTGAACTATCAATCACTCAATCACATTTGCTGTCACTTGATCAGCACCATGCAACTCCTCTGACCACCTTTGGGTTATGACCCCCCACAGTCTTCTCCCCCAGGTCACCATTGGCTACAAGACCCACCACTGGTCACTCCAAACACCAGAGAAAAGCAAACCACATGTGATTGGGACCTTATATACAAAAGCAGGACCTCCAATCCTCAATCTTTCCTACACCCCAACTGCACTACGAATTCAGGTAGGCTGAGATGTTGTGAAACAGACCTCAATGGTCTCCAAACTGTGGAGAGGAGCCTGAAAGGAGAAGAAATCAACATAGGATATTTGGAATACACATTCTAAGAACCTAACAAAATAAGAATAGGAGCAGGAGTAGACTATTTGATCCATCGCGCCTGCACAGTCTTTTAATATGATCAAGGCTGATCCGATTGTGGCTTTAACTCCACATCCTGCCTCCTACATATTGCCTCCCTCCTCATAGCCTTTGGCTCCCTTGTAGATCAAAAGTCTCTCTAACTCCACCTCGAATATCTTCAATGACCCCGCCTCCAATGTTCTGTGGGGGAGTGAATTCCAAAAATCTAAGAGAAGAAATTCTTCCCCATCTCTTTCTTAAATTGAAGATCCATATTTTGAAACTTTGTCCCCCAATTTTAGATTTCCCTACAAAAGGAAATATCTTCTCAGCATCTACCCTGTCAAACCCCACCAGAATTCTACTTGCTTCAATAAAATCACCTCTCATTCTTCTAAACTCCGATGAGCCCAATCCACTCAGCCTCACCACTTAGACAATCCTTCATCCCAGGAATCAGCCTAGTGAATTTTCTCTGAACTGCCTTCAGTACAAGTATATCCCTCCTTATGTAAGGAGACTACACCAGTCTGCAGTATGCAATGCCCTGTACAGTTTTTCAAGGTGATTACTTTGAAACTCCGCCATCTTGCAATAAAGCCCCAAATTTCTATTTGCTTTCCTAATTACTTGCTGTACCTGCGTACTAACTATTTGTGATTGATGTACAAGGAGAACCAGACTCCTCCGTACCGCAGCATTCTGCAGCCTCTCTCCTTTTAAACAATATTCTGCTTATCTCTTCTACCCACAAAAGTGGGCAACCTCACATATTCCCACATTATTCCCAACCTACCCAATTTTTTGCACATTCATTTAACCTTTGGGCACAGCTTGTGTCCTCCTCACAACTGCCTTTCCCATCTATCTTTGTGTCATCAGAATAATTAGCTACAATACAATCTGTCCTTTTATCCAAGTCATTAATGTAGATAGTAAACAATTGATCCCCCAATTTCTGATCCCTGTGACACCACACTAGTTAAAGCTTCCCAACTTGAAAATGGCCATTTATACCAGCTCTCTATTCATGAGCCAATCCTCTATCCGTGCTAATGTATCACCCCCAACACCATAAGATCTTACCTTGTATAGTAATCTTTTATGTGGCACCTTATCAAATGCTTTTTTTAAATCCAACTACACTACATCTATCAGTTCCCCTTATCTACGCTGCTTGTGTCATCCCCAAAAAAACTAACAAATTTGTCAAACACAAAATCTCTTTAATAAAACCATGCTGACTCAGCTCAATTTTGTTATGGTTTTCGAAATGTCCTTCTACTAATAATGGAGTCCAGCATTTTCCCAATGGCAGTTGTTAGGTTAATTGGCCAATAGTTTCCTGCTTTACATCTCACTCCTTTCTTGAAAAAGGTGTTACATTTGCACCTTCTGGATTTTCTGGCTGCGCAACAGAACAGAAACTATCTCCAACTAAATTCGAGGCCTAAGGTAATTGGCAGAGTAAGCAGTATGGACGTTAGCATAAAATTGCAAAGAGACAATGATAACTCAATTAAATAGGCAAAGCTGCAGTCATTATGCATATTAAGGGATGTATAAGTGAGGTGGATTGATGGTGTTATGATATGGATCAGCAATGATCTCATTGATTAATGGAGCAGAAGTGATGGAATGAATGCTGTAGTCTTGTTGCTGTGCACTTGTATTCCTATATTCAGCTGAATAGCCCCAATATATCCCAGGGTTACTGATCAGCATCAAGTCCCTTGAGAATTGTTCCATCATATCCTAGTGTTACTGCACAGGAGTGGACACACAGAATTACACCCTTGAAATGTCACAAGCATCACTGGAAAGGAGAAGGACTAAAGGTTTACCCACACAATTTCCCAGGGATACTGATCAACAGCAGCATTGAGGGGATTGCAGTTTAATCATCTCTCTGGGTTAATGGGGAAGAGAAGGAGCTAAGACAAGGACCTACCAAATCCCAGGTTCACTGATTCCAATTACAACTGACCAGGCCACAAATAGAACCTATGACCTTTGATTTATTTGGATTTTCACTGGACGGTTACAGTAATTACTCTCTGTTCATCAGAAGAAACCATATTTTATTCCTGGACATTTATAAATATACAAATACATTCTGATTTTTTAGTTTAGAAATGAACTTTAAAAACCCTTACTGATAGTTGGTGTGAAGGCAACCCTCTATAACAAAGTTCTGTTTTGATTAGATTTTGTCATGGGATGTAGCATGCTTTCAGAAAATTACACTTAGTGATCCACTGCACAGATTTTTATCCTCGCATCCTGATGTATAATATTCCTCCTTTTTCCCTTTCTCACTTATTGACAGGTGTGATCCTGTCTCGGAGAAAAAGTGGACTCTCCAAATGTGTCATTGCTATCTGGTGGCCCTGACAGTGGAGGATCTACTGGTCCTTATCTTCAACCTAATACTAATACTCCCTATGTGAGTGCAGGTTATCTCTACAGCAACTTCTGGATTTTGTTTTTAAATGTACATGTGCGGACATCAGAAGTTGCTGTCAATTTTACCACTAAAATGTCGCTGAACATAAATGGTTTCACTATTACTGGTGCAGCAAATTCCGGGCCAATGTAATGGATGTAGCTGGAAAAAGATTCTGACCAGTCGGCAATAGGCGAGGTTCACTTTGCTGAGGCCATCTCTGGGTAGGTTACTGACTTTACTGAAGTAAAGTTTGTCATAATGTTCAACATCTCCATGAGTTGTCCATGAATAATTTATCACTTGGCTGGTGAATACTGTTACACTTTAATATTGTACCTTAAATAAAACGATAATTTCACTGTTTGTGAACAAGACCTCACGTGACGGGTTAAGCAAAAGAAAAATGCTGCCGGTTCTAGAGATCTGTAATAAAAACAGAAAGTGCTGGAAAAACTCAGCAAGTCTGGCCACGTCTGTGGAGAGAGAATCAGAGTTAACACTTTCAATATGACTTCTTCTGAGACGAGTCATATTTGACTTGAAACGTTAACTCAGATTCTCTCTCCATAGGTACTTCCAGACCTGCTGAGCATTTCCCGCACTTTCTGTTTTTAATGCAACAGGTTAAAGTTGCATGCAGAAGTCACCGAGCATCTTACAGATCATGATCGATATAGTTTAATACACTAGTTATACACTTGACCTCCAGATGCAAAAAACCCCAGAAATTTGCAGCACTTACACTGTACATATTTATGTGCATTTTTCCACGCCAGTTACAGACCATCAGTTAAGTGAACACATGTCATGTTGTACACACGACAACTGATTGTCTCACTAATGGGGTACAAGTGGGGTTAACTGTAAATGAGGTATAAATTACATGCTCAAAAAGACGAATGGAAGAAAATTAATCGAGACTGTCTTCAGTATGTCACCAATATAATATAGCAGCCTAAAGACAGAGTAATAGTTCAGGGATGAGATTACCTTCGATACTTCCAGCCTTCTTGCCCACACTATGTTGTTGCGTTTCCAGTAAATGGGAGTCTGCTGATGTGAACCTGCATAGTTTCTTCTGAGGTACATGGAACTTTACAATGTTGAACATTTTTATCAATCATGTCCTTTCAAAAGAGAAGAATCCAATAATATCTTGCTCATACATTATGAATTTACATTCAAGGATTAACTGTGCAGCCATTATTTGAAGCCATTACCCAAAAACAATTCAATACCTTTTACCAATATAGAGAACTGAACACTGAACTCCAGTATCACTATGTCAGTCACAAAGTTACCTTACTTGATCTAAGTGTTACATCCTTGCTATGCACTCTAACATGTTTGCTTTCATAACAGTCTAGGCACTATTTTGTTTATATATATATTGGTATGTAAAGACCCATTCACGCACAATCAGTATTAGATTTCCAACTGTCATACTTCATAAACTTTTCATGATATAACTGAGCTATCACTTCCAAACGAGGACCCAGAATTCCAATGGGAACACAACGGTAAACAGTCCAGTTAGACTGACTCCAGGAATGGTCAGCGTAGAATCCGGACCACCCCATGGCCTCATGGCTTTAGGACCAACAGTGGGGAAAGCTGTTGCAGTTTACATCTAATAGGCACCCTTAGCCAATGAAGAAACATTCCTTGGCATTGAACACCGACAGAATGCCGACTGTATTAATAGCACTGCATACACTCTGAATCAGAGACATCATTAACATTAACCAAGACAGGTTTTGTACCACTCTCATTGATCATACTGACAGGTCCCCACAGGGCATAACAGCCAGCTGAGTTTCTGGCAAGAAGTTTGTTAAAAAAACTTAGGGGAATAACTTGCATCACCCCATCCTCACTATTAATCCTGCTGTAAATACATCTCCCTGACATTAGTGCGGTGGTTAAGAAATAGAGATAGTTTAAGTGAGTCACATTTGTAGTTGTGGGTGTTATGAATGAGTTTTTGCTTTAAAGTTTAAGTTTGATTTGCATGTCTGTTTCTGTGTGTTAAGAAAGGTTAAATGGAGTTTCAGTTTCACTTTAAAAAGAGGCTTGCATTTCTAATGAGGTGTTTTAAGACTCCTAAGGAGAAGTTAAACAAGCGCAACGGGGGGCCAGAGAGGCAGATCCGTCCCACAGACACACACACGGAAGATGCAAAACAGCAGCTGTTTTGGAAGCTTTCTGAGTGCAGTTGGTTCTGAAAGTAGCTGTCAGTAGAAACTGAAGCAAAGGGGACAGAAGGCCAATCGCAAGCTAAAGATAAACCCTAAAAATCCAGGGGAGTAGAAGAGGTGAAAGCCTAAAGATGTCCTCCTGGTCAAAGGAAGGTCAGGAACCTGGGAAAATGTCCTACTAATGAAGTTAAGAGCGAGGGGAGGAGAGAAAGGCTCCAAGCTACAGATTTAAAAAGACAAAAGCTGCAGAAAGTAGATTTAAAGTAAGGGCAGCTTGCAAAAAGCAAGAAGGCCCAAATACACAACTGAAGGTCTATAACTTTTTGCTATGGGCATGTGAAGCAGTGGTACAGTTAACGCTGGGTTTGTGAGATAGCATGCATGGAAGACAGCTTGAAAGCATCTGGTGACCCACTGAAAAGGAACGTTAGAAGGAGAGTTCGAAACCCTGGAGGTGAACCCTTGCAGAAAGCGTCTGAGAGAAAGCATCAGTTGGGGAGAAGATTCCAAAGTGAGGTCTTGAAGGGTGGAAAATGGAAAACCTCATGTGAAAGACAGAGTTCAATGAGATCAGTTGGCTCATGGCATGATAAGTGTCTGGGGGAAGTTGAGGAGAGATCCATAGCAGCTGTTTGAGGCTGCAGCTGTCAGCTGGTTTGAGTGTGGTGTGTCTGACCACAGGGTGCCATAGGTTTACATGGACTATGTACTTACTGTGATCATTAGAGTATAAGATAGCTTTTGTAATTTGTGTTATCCTTACAAATCTGTCTATATCTGTAAAGGTATAGTTGTGGGTGAAGGAGTATTATAATATAGTTCATCTTTCCTTGCCGAATAAATGCTATATTAGTTTGCTGAAAGTTCATCAACTGACTCCTGTGCCTCTGTTCAGTAGCTGCTCTCCACATATTTAAACAAACAAATAAAAGTTAGGATTTATCAAGCTGGGTTCCACTCTGGGGTCAGGCTTGACTGGGGGGTGGCCTCAGCTGGATTTGTAGCAGGGAGGCCTGACAAACCTATATTTATTGTGGATACCGAAAATGCCCCCATCCCCACATCATCTTATGCTGACTCACTGTCATACGAGTTGCAATAGAATAAGGGCAGACCTAGCAGTCCACACTGTGCAAAATGTGCTGCTGGACGCCAGTAGTAGCAGAACTCTATGGCAAAACAGTTTTTCAATCATTGCCAAACATATCCTTCATTGTTCCAGCGTCATCAAGCCAGATGTTGTCCAATCAGCAGGAAACAATTGCATGCATGAACCAGAACAGCTGGAAATGAAAGTGAAGTGCCAACCAGGTACAGCTACAATGTGCAAGCAGCATGTTGTAGGTAAACATAAGCGATTCTGCAAGTAACAAACCAAATGAAACCTCCTGTTATGACCCCTGTGGAGACCAAAAAACTAAAACCAAATTTACCGAACTAACCCAACAAAAAAATTAGTCGACAAAATTTCAAATTTATAACTTTTATTTTAACAATCAAACCAAAAATATCAACATAAGTTAGACATAAGCAGGCAAATCATTGTCGACAGATATTTAACAAACTGCACAAACTAGCAGATGCAAGAAACATTGGCCTAATGGATTTATCATTCAGCCCACTCAATGTCAATGGCATTACGGTCACCCACAATGTCCTTTGTAACTCTGTCTTCCTCTTGTAGAGTTCCAGATCCTTTCTTCATGCCAGATGTATCCACTGATTCTCCTCTGACAGCTGTTCACAACCAAACTGCATCCCACTGGCGCTGGCTTGAATAAAATGCCTGCTCTGGTCAATATTGGTCCCTTTAAAATAACTGAAACAATGGTAGTAACTTCACTTTTCTGAGCTGTGCTCATGGATCCAAACATCAGGCTTCCTTCATTAACACTGACCCCCCCCCCCAACACATACACAAACACACAGCTCTCCACAGCCTAACTTACCTGCAATACTGGCCAATCTGATATTGCTCCGTGCCTTTCTGTTTTCAATAGTTTCAGGTTCCTAGAAATCTGAGTCACAGCCTCATTTCCCAGGATGCTTTTTAGAAATCAGAGAAGCCCCACCAAAATGTGATTGAAAGGGAAATAATAGAATCGGAAAACAAACCAATTAGGAATAGAGAAACAGATTGTTGGAGCATGTATACGCATATAAAAAGGAAGGGGTTAGTTCAAGTAAACGATGGTCCCTTAGAAATTATTATGGGGAATGAAGAAAAGACAGAGGTATTGAACAATTTTTTTTGCAGCAGAAGACACAAGTTACATGCCGAAAGTTGAGGGTAACCTATGTGCTAATAAGATTGGGGAAATTAAGCTAATTTATATCAGCAGCGGAAAAACAATGGGGAAAATCAAGGGACTAAAATCAGATAAATCTCCAGGATCCAATAGCCTACACCTTAGGTTCTAGTAGAGATAGCTGAAGAGATAGAGGATGTAGTGGTTATGATTTCTCAAAGTTCCCTGGATTCTGGAATGGTCCCAGCAGATTGAAAGTTAGAAAATGTAACACCACTATTCAAAAGGTGAGGGAGAGAGAAAACAAAGAACTACTGGCCAGTGAGTCTGCTGTCAGTCACAGGGAAAGTGATGGAATTGATTATTAAGGAAGTCTTTAAAATGCCTTAGAAAATGAAAGTAGTTTGAAAACAAGTCAACATGGTTTTAGGAAAGGAAATCCTGTTTGACAAACTTATTAGAGCTCATTGAGGTTCTAACTAGGAGAGTAGATGAAGTGGAACCAGTAGATGCGGTATACATGGATCTCCGAAAGGCATTCGATAGGGTACCACAAAATAAGATTAATCAGCAGAGCAATGGGTCTTGGAGTTCGGGTGATATATTAGCATGGATAGTGGATTGGTTAATGGGCATAAAGCAGAGTAAGGTTAAATGAATCATTTTCAAGTTGGCAAACTGTGACTAGAGGAGATGCAACGATCAGTGCTGTTGCCTCAGCTACTTACAGTCTATATTAATGAGTAAGCAAAGTGACAGAGGGAATTATTTCTAGGTTTACTGATGATATAAAGTCACATAGGATTTCAAGCAGTGAGGAGGACACAAGGAGACTGAAGGGCTTTAGGTATATTAAATTAGTGAGCAACAAGATGCAGCTGGAGGTTAATGTGGGGAGATGGGAGGTTATTTGCTTTGGTCATAAGACTAGAAAGCCACATTTTTAAAAGGCATGAACCTTGTAAATGTTGTAAATTAAACATATATTTTAATACAATAGGTTAGCATTCAGGTACAGCAAGCATTAAGAAAGAAAATTGAGGATTGAGGTACAAGAATAAAGAAGTATTTCTGCAATTGTATAAGGCTTGGTGGAGACCATGCCTGGGATACAGTGTGCAGTTCTGGTCTCAACATTTAAAGAAGGATTTTTTTCAATTCATTTATGGCATGAGGTCATTGGTCGGAGGACATTTAAGAGTCAACCACAATGCTGTGGGTCTGGAGTCACATGTAGCCCTGGCCAGGTAAGGATGGCAGATTTCCTTCCCTAAAATGCATTAATGAACCATATCGGCTTTCACAACATTGGTTTCATGGTCAACAGATTTTGACTGAATTCAAACTCCACCATATGCCTTGGTGGGATTCCAATCTGGGTCCCCAGAGCTTTACACTGGACTGGAATACCAATCCAATAGCAAAACTGCTACACCAACACCTGGGATTGAGAGTCCTTTGAATTTAAAGGATTATGTTTTGGATTGAGGGAGAGCAGATTTTAGTGAAATAAGGCAGGATCTGGCCAAGATAGACTGGGAACAGCTACTTGTGGGGAAATCTACAGAAGAGCAGTAGGCAGCATTCAAAAAGGAAATGGGGAAGTTACAGGCTCAACATATTCCCTCTAGGTGATAGGAAGGAGTAACAAGCCCAGAGAACCATGGATGACCAGAGATATTCAGGATATGATGAGAAGGAAAAGAGAGGCTTTTAGCAGGTACAAGGGAAGCAAATCAGTGAAGGTATAGTGAAGTGTAGAAAGTGCAGGGTGGAGCTTAAGAAAGCAATTAGGAGAGCAAAGATGGGATATGAGAAAACTCTGGCTGGTAAAAATAAGGAAAATCCCAAGATATTCTATAAGTATATTAATGGGAAGAGGATAATCAGGGAAAGAGTAGGGCCCATTAGGGTCCAAGAGACAATCTATGGGTGGAGCCAGAGGACATCACTAGAGTGTTGAATGAATTCACATCCGTCTTCACCCAAGAGAACGAGGATGAAGGTATGGAACTCGGGGAGAGAGACTGTGAGGTTCTTGAGCAAATTGATATAGGGAATGACAAGGTATTGGAGGTGTTGGCAGGCTCAAAAGTGGACAAATCTCCAGGTCTGGATGATTTGTGTCCCAGACTGCTGAGGGAGGCGAGGGAGGAGATCGCAGGGACTCTGACCCAAATTTTTAATTCCTCTCTAGCCATGGGGGAGGTGCCAGAGGACTGGAGAACAGCTAATGTGGTTCCGCTATTTAAGAATGGTTGTAGAGCTAAGCCAGGGAACTACAGGCCAGTGAGTCTCATGTCAGTGGCAGGGAAATTATTGGAGAAAATTCTGAAGGAAATAAACTATCTCCACTTGGAGAGACAAGGTTTGATAAGGGATAATCAGCATGGTTTTGTCAGAGGGAGGTCATGCCTAACAAATCTGATGAGGTTTTTTGAGGAGGTGACCAGGTGTGTAGAAGAGGGTAGTGCAGTTGACATAGTTTATATGGATTTCAGCAAAGCCTTTGACAAGGTCCCACATGGGAGACTTATAAAGAAGGCAAATGCACATGGGATACGGGTTAATTTGGTAAGGTGGATTCAAAATTGGCTTCATTGTCGGAGACAGAGGATGATGACAGAGGGCTGTTTTAGTGACTGGAACCCAGTGCGCAGTGGCGTTCCACAGGGATCTGTGCTGGGTCTCCTATTATTCAATATTTATACAAACGATAGAGATGACCATGTGGATGGTAGGATTAGTAAGTTCGCAGATGATACAAAGATTGGCTGGGTGGTTAACAGTGAGGTTGAGTGTTGTGGGCTACAGGAAGATATAGACGAGATGGTCAAATGGGCAGATAAGTGGCAGATGGAATTTAACCCTGAGAAGTGTGAGGTGATACACTTTGGAAGGAGTAATTTGACAAGGAAGTATTCAAGGAATGGCATGACACTAGGAAGTTCTGAGGAACAAAGGGACCTTGGCGTGTGTGTCCATAGCTCTCTGAAGGCGGAAAGGCATGTTAGTGGGGTGGTGAAAAAGGCATATGGGACACTTGCCTTTATCAGTCGAGGCATAGATTACAAAAGTAGGGAGATCATGTTGGAGTTGTATAGAACCTTGGTGAGGCCACAGCTGGAGTATTGTGTGCAGTTCTGGTCACCACATTATAGGAGGGATGTGATTGCACTGGAAGGGGTGCAGAGGAGATTCACCAGGATGTTGCCTGGGATGAAACATTTAAGTTATGAAGAGAGGTTGGATAGACTTGGGTTGTTTTCATTGGAGCAGAGAAGACTGAGAGGCGACCTGATCGAGGTGTACAAGATTATGTGGTACATGGACAGGGTAGATAGGGGACAGCTGTTCCCCTTAGTTGAAGGGCCAGTCATGAGGGGACACAAGTTCAAGGTGAGGGGTAGGAGGTTTAGGGGAGGTTTGAGGAAAAACTTTATTACCGAGAGGGTGTTGATGGTCTGGAATGCACTGCCTGGGAGAGTGGTGGAGGTAGGTTGCCTCACATCCTTCAAAAACTACCTGGATGAGCACTTGGCATGTCATAACATTCAAGGCTATGGGGCAAGTGCTGGTAAATGGGATGAGGTAGGTAGGTCAGATGTTTCTCATGTGTCGGTGCAGACTCGATGGGCCGAAGGGCCTCTTCTGCACTGTGTGATTCTGTGATTATGCTTGTTGCATCATTGAATACTTTCAAGGCTGAAGTGGTTAGGTTTTTGCACTCAAAGGTAGTCAATGGAGATTGGGATCTCTCAGAAAAGGGAACTTGATGTCATGAATCTGCTATGATTGTATTGATTCACCGAGCAAAATCGAGGGCCCACGTCATGTACTACAACAAGAACATAGGAAATAGAAGCAGGAGAAGATGATATATCCCTCTGAGCCTGCTTCGTCATTCAATATGATCTTGGCTGATCATGGGTTTCAACTCCACTTTTCTGCCTGTTCCCTACATCCCTTCGTTCTATGAGACTAAGTATCTGGTTATCTTAATGTTGTTTATAAGCAAAGAATGGGCATCCACAACCCTCTGGAGTAGAGGATTCAAAAGATTCACAACCCTTTGAGTGAAAGCAATTCTCCACATCTCTGTCCCAAATGATCAGCCTCTTATCCTATGTCACAGGACCAATCCTGCGAAGCACCTTAATAACCATAAATGTTTCAATGGGATCGCTTTCCTGGTTGATGAATAGATGGAAGGTAAGATGAAGCAGCAAAAGGTGTGTGACAAATGCTAATGTTTTGAAACAAGTAAGAACCTGGCTGTGCATAGGTAGTTCAGACTTTTATGATCATTTATTGAAATAAACTGGTTCGGCCTCAATTGAAGCATTCTTTCCAATTCAAGGCATCACAATTCAGGAAGGATGTGAAAGCTTTAGAAGCCATGCAACACAATTTACGATAGGAAGGTTTTTCTTTATTTTGTTCGTGGGATGCAAGAATTATTGACAAGGCCTATATTTATTGCTTATCCATAATTGCCCTTGAGAAAGTGGTGGTGAACTATCTTCTTGTAGGTACACCCACAGTGCTGTTAGGCAGGGAGTTCGAGAAGTTTGACCCAGCAACAGTGAAGGAACTGGATATAGTTCCAAGTCAGGATGATGCATGACTTGGAGGGGAACATGTAAGTGGTTTCCGTAGGGATCGTTCCCTCCGGGACACCCTGGTCCATTCCTCCATTACCCCCTACTCCTCAACCCCCTCCTATGGCACCACCCCATGCCCACGCAAAATATGTAACACCTGCCCCTACACAACCTGTATTCTGTTCGGTTTGAAAAGCATCCCTTTCTACTTTACATTAGAACCTGACAGGGTAATCAGCAATATACCATGGGATTGCTTAACAAAAGAAAACTATTTCACTGATCTTGGGTGGGTGGTATTTGACTGGGCTGATTCAGTTCTAACCCCCTTGCTCCCACTCTTTTTAATTCTGTTGCTAAACTTCCTGACGATCAGACACATTTTAGTGACCAGTCGAGTCCGTAAGGCACTGAGGGATCAGAGCAAAGGAAATAATCAGAGTGACCCAGAGATGGAGAGCAGGAGGAAATCTGTCATCCTGCTCTTCATTGTTTCTGGCAGTTTCACAGCTTTGTGGTTGATAACTGTTGCAGAATTCTTATATTATAACATTACAGAGCCTAATTATGCTGAATACAATGGTTCTCTAATTGTCTTTGAACAAGTTGGATATATGCTGCAAATTTCAAGTTCCTGCACAAACACTTTTATTTATGGGGTGACTAATACCAAATTCAGGGAGCAGTTCAAGGTCTTGGTGAAATATCCAGTGAACCTGATTGTTAAATTGATTAAGCAGTAAGAAAAGCTGAGCTCAGATCAGAGTTGCATCTGGCTGTGTCTCGTTCCTTATTTGCCCCAAGACTTCCCTCCCTTGAACTGCAGCAGATTCGCTTTTGATCTCATTTGTGTGTGACATTTCTTCGTTGCTTGTGCTGTGAGCTGTTTTGACTAACAAATCCACCACTTGTTTTCAAGGCAGGGCAGGCAGCCAATGTGTTGAATTTTAGTTGTTGGCAGTCAATTCATTCACACTATGTCACAACCTGTGGACAGCTTCTGGGACAAAAGCTGATCAAATGGGTTGTAGTTCTAGAGGCTGTGGGGTTAAGTTTTGCAGAATGTTTTATCCAATTATTTTAAGACATGTTATGTAAAATATTAACAAATAATGTAATCGGATGAAGATATATATGGAATCAACGTTTTTGCAAGGAACACTTTTCCTATGCAAAGGACATCGATTTGCAAAAGTGACTATTTTGCATTTGCGAAGGACACATGCTGCTTTTATGGAGACACTCTATGGAATACTCAGAGAGAGGTCATATTCTCCTGCTGTTGTGTGAAAAGATATTTGATTTAGAAGAATTTGAAAGGGACTTCCACAGAGGGAACAGCCTTAACACATCTCTTTATTATGAAACATCTTTCATTAGTTTGAGCTGTTTGTGATTTGAAAACCCCAGCAGAAGACCTCATTGCTGCAAACTGAGAATTCATAAAGGAGAATTCGGAATCAATACCACTGCCTCCATTAAGCAACCCCAAAAACTAGCAGCTACTGTGGACTGGGACCCCTCAGCTGTAAACAAGCATCTGGATGCTCTGCAATTTTTTTCCAAATCTACTTGCTACTAGGCCAAATTGTAATGTCTCATACTTTCCAGAATCCTACTTTCTTCATGCTTGGAGGGATTGCATGTGTGTTGTATTTGCATTGGCAAGTAGTTGGACATATTTGTACTTTTTAACCTTTTTGTTAATAATTTCTGCATCATTGCCTAAGTGAGTTTTAGCAAAAAAAAATTAACCGTTTTTACTTGTTAACCTAAGGAACCTGGCTGACACATTACTTGCACTGAGCTAGATACAGTATCTCTATACATGATGTGATTCCTCTCTTTGTCCCACTCCTGAGTTGACTATAATAGAGTTTACATATATGTCTATATAACTATATGTAAACTCTATTATAGTCAACTCAGGAGTGGGACAAAGAGAGGAATCACATCATGCCTGTTGAACTGGACATAACACAATATAAAAAAAAACACATGCACTCCCTCACGGTGCTATCTCTATCTAGTTGCTTTTAATGTTCATACCAGCTCATCCTCCTTCCCTCCTTCCCTTTCTCTATTTCTGTATCCAATGTGAAGTGAAAGATTGTGACCAATGCTGCTCCTCTTTCTGCCGTTTCTTCTTTTGAAGAGAGATAGAGGGAGGAAGATTAGACCAGAGATGGTTCAGGGAAAATTTGACCTAGGACTTCAACATTTGATGGGTGCTATTAGAATAAATGTGGATAAACTGTTTGCAATGACAACTGGAGGACACACACTTAAGATAATAGGCAAAAGAATGAGGTGAGTTAATTAGCTTTTTGATGCTATGAGTTATTATGAGCTGGAATATATTCTCTTAAATGGCAGTGGTAACAATTCAAACAAACACTTTCAAAAGAGAATTAGAGAAAGACTTGAATGGGAATTTTTGCAAGGTTATGTAAAAAAAGGCAGAATTGTGAAACTATAAAACTCAGTGAGCTTGGACACGAGCAGGAGAGAGACCTCATCCTGAGTGAAACACAGCCAGAATGAGTGTTGGCAATTTGGTGCACAGTGGGAATTTGGTGCAGAAGGGAAGAGGTGCTCTTTGCGTTTTTTCTTTGCTATCCAACTTCTTAAATCTTCAGAGAGTGGTCTTGCTCTGCTGTAGCGGTAGAGATTACAAGAGAGAGAAATGACTGTTAAGTAGTGGGTAAGGTCGGGTAAGTATTCATTACTTTTATCACTTATAGTTTAAAGTCTTTTTGTGGTTTATAGTTTGTATATTCTATAGTAACGACGATCGGGAAAGAAGGGCCCTAGAATAATTGATGTAAAAGGTTTAATTTAAAGGGATAAGTCATGGCAGGAGAGCTCAGAGCCATGGTGTGCCCCTTGTGCTCCATGTGGGAAGCCAGGAACATATCCAGTGCCCGGGACCAGCATGTCTGCAGGAAGTGTGTCCAGCTGCAACTCCTGAAGCTCAGGTTTCAGAGCTGGAATGGTGGCTGGGGACAATGTGGAGCACCTGCGGGTCTGAGAACATCGTGGATAGCACATTTAGAGAGTGGTCACACCGCAGGTGAAGGGACTTGAGGAAGGAAGGGAATATGTGACCACCAGGCAGCCCAAGAGAAACAGGAAGTTAGTTCGGGAGTCCCCTGGGGTCCTGCTCACAGCTGGTATTTCATTTTGGAGGCTGATGAGGGCACTGGTTCCTCCAGGGAGTGCGGACAGAGCCAAGCTTCTGGCACCACAAGCGGCCAGTACGGGAGGGGAGGAAGGGAGGAAGAGCAATAGTAATACGGGATTCTATAGTCAGGGGAACAGATAGGTGCTACTGTGGTCGTCAAAGTGACTCCAGGATGGTGTGTTGCCTCCCTGGTGCCAGGGTCTGGGATGTCACTGAATGGTTGCAGGGCATCCTGAAGGGGTAGAGGTCATGGTACATGTTGGTACCAATGACATAGGTAGAAAGAGGGATGAGGTCTTGCATCAAGAATTCAGGGAGTTAGGCAGTAGACTAAAAAGCAAGACCTCTTGGGTTGTAATCTCTAGATTACACCCAGTGCCATGTGCTAGTGATCACAGAAGCAGGAGAGTAGCACAGACGAATGCATGGCTTAAGAGTTGGTTCAGGATGGAAGGCTTTATATTCCTGGATCACTGGGACTGTTTCTGGGGAATAGGACCTGTACAAGCGGGACGGTCTACATCTGAACCAGAGCGGGACTAACATCCTTGCTGGTGAGTTGGCTAGTGCTGTTGCAAAGAGTTTAAACTAATTTGGCACTGCTGGGGAGGACACAGAATGTTAGCAGAATAGGGACACATCATAATACAGTAAAACGCTCAAGTCACAGGGAGTACAGCTGCATTAATTTTCAAGGGAGTAAGGCAAGGCTGGATGGCTTCTCCTTTCATGCTAGGTTTATTAGAGGTAAAATGGATTAGTTAAGGGTGAGGATTGACATGTGAAATTGTGCTATGGTAGCCATCACTGAGACGTGGTTGAGGGAGGGGCAGGATTCCGGGATATAGAATCTTCAGGCGAGACAGGGGAGGGGGTAAAAGAGGAGAAGGTATTGCATTAAGGAGAGATGATATCTTGGAGGGGGCATCAAATGAAGCTTTGTGGGTAGAACCTAGGAATAAAAAAGGGCAGCCACAATATTAGATGTTTATTATAGACCCCCAAATAGTCAGCGGGAAATTGAGGAGCAAATATGTGCACAATTTGTGGAGGTGTGTAAAAACAATAACAATAGGGTAATTATATTAGGTGATTTCAACTTTCCCAACATTAATTGGGATAGACATAGTGTTAGGTGTTTGGATGGAGTGGATTTCTTGAAATGTGTACAGGAGAACTTCTTAGGTCAATATGTAGAGGGTCCAACAAGGGACAGTGCAGTGCTGGACCTAATTCTGGGGAATGAACGCAGACAGGTGGCTGACGTGTTGGTGGGGGAGCATTTTAGTGATAGCGACCAGAACATGGTACAGTTTAAGCTTGTTATGGACAAAGAAATAGCCAAGCTGCAAAAAAATGCTTTGAATTGGGGGAGAGCCGGTTTTAGTAAAATAAGGCAGGGTCTGACCAAGGTAGACTGGGAACAGTTACTTGTGGGGAAATCTACAGGAGAGCAATTGGGGCGATGTGAGGGATCATTCAAAAAGGAAATGGGGAGGGTACAGGCTCAACATGTTCCCTCAAGGGTGATAGGAAGGAGGAACAAGCCCAGAGAACCATGGATGACCAGAGATATTGAGGTTACGATGAAAAGGAAAAGAAAGGCTTTTAGCAGGTACAAGGGAAACAAATCAGCGGAGGCATTAATGGAGTACAGAAAGTGCAGGGTGGAGCTTAAGAAAGCAATTAGGAGAGTAAAGAGGGGATATGAGAAAGCTCTGGCTGGTGAAAGTAGGGACAATCCCAAGATATTTTATAAGTATATCAATGGGAAGAGGATTACCAGGGAAAGAGCAGGGCCCATTAAGGACCAACGGGGCAATCTGTGGGTGGAGCCAAATGATATCGGTAGAGTGTTGAATGAATACTTCACATCCGTCTTCACCCAAGAGAATGAGGCTGAAGGTTCGGAACTCGGGGAGAGAGACTGTGAGGTTCTTGAGCAAATTGATATAGGGAATGACAAGGTATTGCAGGTGTTGTTAGGCTGAAAAGTGGACAAATCTCCAGGTCTGGATGATTTGTGTCCCAGGCTGCTGAGGGAGGCAAGGGAGGTGATCGCAGGGGCTCTGACCCAAATTTTTAATTCCTTTCTGGCCATGGGGGAGGTGCCAGAGGGCTGGAGAGCAGCTAATGTGCTTCCTCTATTTAAGAAGGGTTGTAGGGATTAGCCAGAGAACTACAGACCAGTGAGTCTCACGTCAGTGGTAGGGAAACAATTGGAGAAAATTCTGAAAGAGAGAATCTATCTCCACTTGGAGAGGCAAGGTTTGATCAGGGATAGTCAGCATGGCTTTGTCAGAGGGAGTCTAACAAATTTGATGACGCTTTTTCAGGAAGTGACCAGGTGTGTAGATGTGGGCAGTGCAGTTGATGTAGTTTAAATGGATTTCAGCAAAGCCTTTGACAAGGTCCCACATGGGAGATTATAAACAAGGCAAATGCACATGGGATATAGGGTAATTTGATAAGGTGGATTCAAAATTGGCTTAGTTGTAGGAGACAGAGGGTGATGACAGAAGGATGCTTTAGTGACTGGAAGCCAGGGTCCAGTGGTGTACCACAGGGATCTGTGCTGGGTCCCCTATTATTTGTCATTTATATAAACGACATAGATGGCTATGTATGGGGGAGGATTAGTAAGTGTGCGGATGACATAAAGATTGGCAAGGTGGTTAACAGTGAGGCTGAGTGTCTTGGGCTACAGGAAGATATAGACAGGATGGTCAAATGGGCAGATAAGTGGCAAGTGGAACTTAACCCTGAAAAGTGTGAGGTGATACACTTTGGAAGCAATAATTTGACAAGGAAGTATTCAATGAACGGCATGACACTAGGAAGTTCTGAGGAATGAAGGGACCTTGGCGTATGTATCCATAGCTCTCTGAAGGCAGAAGGGCATGTTAGTGGGGTGGTGAAAAAGGCATATGGGACACTTGCCTTTATCAATCGAGGCATAGATTACAAAAGTAGGGAGGTCATGTTGGAGTTATATAGAACCTTAGTCAGGCTACAGCTGGAGTATTGTGTGCAGTTTTGGTCACCACATTATAGGAAGGATATGATTGCACTGGAGTGGGTGCAGAGGAGATTCACCAGGATGTTGCTTGGGATAAAACATCTGAGTTATGAAGAGAGGGTGGATAGATTTGGATTGTTTTGTTTGGAGCAGAGAAGACTGAGGGGCGACCTGATCGAGGTGTACAAGGTTATGAGGGGCATGGACAGGGTGCATAGGGAGCAGCTGTTCCCCTTAGTTGAAAGGTCAGTCACCAGGGGAAGTTAGTTCAAGGTGCGGGGCAGGAGGTTTCGGGTGGATGCGAGGAAAAACATTTTTACCCAGAGGGAGGTGACAGTCTGCAATGCACTGTCTGGGAGGGTGGTGGAGGCAGGTTGCCTCACATCCTTTAAAAAGTACCTGGATGAGCACTTGGCATGTCATAACATTCAAGGCTATGGGCCAAGTGCTGGTAAATGAGATTAGGTAGGTAGGTCAGGTGTTTCTCACGTGTCAGTGCAGATTCGATGGGCCAAAGGGCCTCTTCTGCTCTGTGTGATACTGTGATTCTCTAATAGGATAGTTCTTTCAATGAGCGGACAGGGTTACAAAAGGCTGAATGAACTCCTTCTGTGCTGTATTATTAGAAGATTTCAGGAGCAAGAGATTAAGCGAGAAGCGGGGGTCCGAGAGAGTGAGGGAGAAAGCAGAATACAGGACAACAAGAGGAAAAGAGTGACAAATGATGGGAGAGAGAAAAGGCAGTAGGGTGAAAGAAAGAAGCAGAGAAAGCTTACAACAGACAGAGAGAAAAAAATTAGGAACATAGACTGAGCGAGCAAAGGAGGGAGTTGGAAAGACTGAAAATTCAAGGAAAGGGTAAAACAGAGGAAGGTAATGGGAAAGGACAGAGGCAGCTCGAGAGAGAGAGTGGGGGGTGTAGAGCAAGTGAGAAGGATGTTCAAATGGGTAAAGGTAATATGCACACAGAGAGTGAGTGAGGGAGAGAATGAAACAAAGAAAGAGAAAGAGGGAATGGGTCAGGAGGAGGAATGGAAATTCGAGAACGAGAGAGAGATGGGAGAGAGCATGAAAGAGAATTTAATTGAGAACGAAAGGATGTTAGCGACAAGGACAAGGAGGAAGTGAAAACGACTAAGAGAGCGCACAGGACATAGGGAGGAATTTTCGGGTCAGCGAGCGGGGGCGGGGCCCACTCTCTGACGGGTAAGATGATGCGCAGTGACATCAGGTGGGCGTCCCAACCTCACCACATCTCATTTAGACCTCCAGTTCAGTGAGCGTGCAGCCGAATCGGCTCTGCGCCTGCCGAACTGTCAAAGACCTATTAAGGCCTGTTAAAATCTAATTGAACTAATAAATTGAGCTGCCCGTCCAACCTTAAGGTTTTCATGGAGCCTCATCCATGAGTTTCATGAAGTGTTTAAAAATTCAATTAATTTATTTATTAAAATTCATTGACATGTCCCAGCTCATGTCATATGAGGGGACATGTTTTAAAAGTTTTTAATTTATTTAATTGTTTAAAGTTTAAGCTACTCTCCTTGAGGCACCTGTGTGCCTCAGGAAGATTTCTGCACACTTTTGCGCCTGCATGAAAGAGCGCAGACCCCGACTCAGGGAATCCCCCTCCCCGCCTGCACAGGGAGCGCTTCTGGGTATTTGAAAACATTAATTAACGCTCCCATGTAAAATGACAGTGCGGACCTGATTGAGGCCGCCGATAGGGTTCATGCCCACTCCCACTCACCCCGGCACAACCTCCCCCGACAGGGGGATAATTCTGCCCATAGAGACAGGGACAGAAATAGACACAAAACAACCTGGGTCAGAGACCCACAGAGAACAATAAACTGATAAACGGACAAATAGAGATTCAGTCAAGGACAGAAAATTGACATGTCAGTGACAGGGAAAAGGAGAAAGGCAGAGACAGAGAAAACAGGCGGCGACTGAAGGAGAGGTATGGACATTGAGTGAGAAGTTGTGGAAAAAATTGAAAGAATGAAATGCATGGGAAAGGAGACATGGACATTAAGGGAGGAATGAAAAGATGTAGAAAGAAAGAAAGAGAATCAGCGACTGAGAGAAACAAGACTAGAGAGAGGAAAAAGACGTCTATTTTGAGGCAGTAATGGACAGAAAGAGAATAAAAAGAGAGCAAGTGGCAGAGACAGGGAAGGGACAGCACAAGAAACAACCAGAGATAAATGGGCATGAAAGAGAGAGAGAGAGAGATGGATAGAGCAGACATTGAGAGAGAAAGGGGAGGAAGAGGAGGACAAATGATAGTCTGGGATGTAGCTAAAGAGAAAAACTGGTAAAAGAGACAGGAAGTCTCCCAACAGATGCCCTCATCCAACATGTAATCGCTCCTCCCCAACACATACCCATCCCTACCCAATAGGTATCCACACCTCACTACTATAGGTCCATCCATTACCAACACGTATATCTCCAACATGAACCTGCAGCTCCCTGAAACAAACCAACCCATCTGCTCCTCTCCAACACTGATCAGCTCCTCCCCAACAAGGATCCACCCCTCCCCAAAACAGACACAGCCCTAATGAACCTAGATTTGCCAAACCCCTCTTTCCCACACAGAAAGCGACTCAAATAATTTCTGACCAAGGGCCATTGTTGATCTGAAACGTTAACTCTCTTTCTCCCTCCACAGATCCAACCTGACTGCTGAGTATCTCCAGAATCCTCTGTTTCTTTTTCAGATCTTCAGTATCTGTAGTATTTTACTTTTGAAAGAGGAGAGTGATTGAGATGGAGACTTGGGAGCAGAACAGACGAAATTAGAGATGGTAATACAGAGAGGGACTGATAGATGTTTATAAAGGGAGAGACATAAATGGAGAGATAGTGATTAATCAAGAGAAAGTTTCAGTTAGAGAGCCATTCATTAGAGATAATGAAGGATATAAATGGATAAGAAGTAACTGTAGGGGAGAGTTGGAGATGGAGGGTATCAGTGGTGGAGAGACAAGCTGGTGATAGAGTAACAGATAAGGAGAGACTAGATGGAAATCAAGCAATAGCGATGTGGAAGAATAGGAGTGGAGGAAGGGGCACTGAGGTAGAAATGGAGAAATTGATATGAAGTGGGTTTATCAAACAGTGTTATAAAGATATAGAGAGATTCACGGTAAGAGGGAGACATATAGATCTGAAAAGTAACAGCAAGGGGAAGATGGAGATGGTAGGAGATTTAAAGAGAGAGAAGGACAGATGGTGCTGGAGAAATAATACCCTAGAGATGGGAGACAGAGGAACAAGGAGAGAGACAGAGGTGTTGGGATTGTAACAGAGCAATTAGGAATGTCCCTCACGGGCCTAATGTTCTGCTTGCTTCCAAAGAATGAATAAAAAAAGAAAGGTGAGATTTTGAGCAGATCAAAAAGAGAGGAAGAGATTAAGGAGAGAGTATCGGAAAGGTCACAGCATAGAATTGATTAGCGAGTGGCAGAGAGTGAAAGTAGAAGATAGGAAAGTAGCAAGAGCAGCAAAGAGGTTTGAAGTTATAGGAATGAAGCAACTTTTAGAGCAAGTAAAAGAAAACAGAGATTCAGCATCTTCAAAGAAGCTGACATTCCAGAGTTCAAACCAACATAAACCCCGACTGAGAGTTGAGTCCAAAAACAAGGCTGACACCCCAGCCATACTGACAAAACTGCACAGCTGGAGGTGCCTCTTTCAGATGAGATATTAAGCTGAGGTCTTGTTTCTCTCCCTTAGGCTGAGTTCAACTATTTCCAAAAAGAGCTGAGAAGTTTTACCTGGTGTCCTCAGTTCAAATTGAATCCCTATCATAACACAGCCGATGGTAAAGGCTGAGTTGTTCAAATCGCAGAAGCAACTATCATAACCCATTTTTGCAATTTGTGTGTTTCGAGATGCAGGCTTTGAATTCAGTAGTAATAAGACAACCGAGTCTCAAGAGGTTTTTTTTAATAAAACTAAATTAAACATTTATCAATACAAAAAACATTGTAAACACATAGGCCAGAAGTTTCCAGTTGGTGGGCGGGCTCAGCAGGAGTGGGCGGGGGTGGCCAGGGACTCAATCATTGCCCACGATTGGGTGGGCACCACGATGTTATGTGGGTGGGTCAATTAAGGCCCACCCAGCATAATTCACGGCTCCTGAGGTCAGTGTGAAGGGGGGTGGGAAGCAGCTGGAGGCCAATGGCAACCTGAAGTCTTATTCAAAAACAGCGCAGGCAGCCATCTAAGGCTGCGACGGAGTTCAGTCATCTACGTCGAGTTCGTTTATCTGCCACAGAGTTCGCTCAACTGCCACTGAGTCTGGTCATTTTCCACTGAGTTCGGTCATCTGCAATGAACAACATCATTGGAGAGCAGGCCAGGCGGGAGGGCAGGCCGCTGGGGCAGTCGGCGCTGAAGTTTTCTGATGAGTGCCTTGCTGCCCTCCTTGAGGAGGTGGCAACACGCCGGGATATCCTTGTCCCAAGGGCTGGGAGGAGGAAGCCCTTACACTAACTAAGCGTGGCTGGGAGGAGGTGGCATCATGGGTCAGCTCTCGCAATGTGGTGAGGTGCACATGGGTGCACTGCAACAAGTGGCTTAATGACCTCCTGCGATTGGGAAGGGTGAGACCGCGTTGGCATGGGTCACTTAGCAGTTAGATTACCACCACCCCACCCCCTCCATACCCCCCACCACCCCCACCCCCACCACCACAGGATGTGGGCATCGCTGGCTGGGCCACAATTTATTGCCAACCCCTCGTTGCCCGTGAGAAGGTGGTGGTGAGCTGCCTTCTTGAGCTGCTGCAGTCCATGTGGTGTAGGGACACCCACAATGCTGTTAGGGAGGGAGTTCCAGGATTCTGACCCAGTGAGAGTGAAGGAACGGCCGATATATTTCCAAGTCGGGATGCTGAGTGACTTGGAGGGGAACTTCCAGGTGGTGGTGATCCCATGTGTCTGCTGCCCTTGTCCTTCTCGATGATGGTGGCCGTGGGTTTGGAAGTTCTTAGAGTGAGTGGCAAATGACATGGAGACAGCATCTGGGCAAGGGGGTCAGCCCTGCCTGCTTGGAATGAGTGTATTGCACCTCCATGGTCACAAATCGGATGAGCCCTGCAAGGTTTTCCTCAGGTGGGGTTGGCCAGGCTGCATTGGTAATGCAGGTACAGGGTGGACTAATCAATGCTCCTCTCCTTTCAGGAGAATACAGCACACAATAATGCTGAGAGGGTGCAGACTGGCGGAGCACCACCCCACTTCTGATCCTCACCAGATATGAGCAGGAAGCACAGGAGCTGGGGAGGCGCCATGCGTCTAGATCAATCGGCTGTGGTGAGGTTGGGGTGCAACTGGGAGGTAAGAGTGCAGTGGACTGAGGTCACAATGTCTGTCATTGCAACCATTCCACTCTTGTCTATGTATTGATTTCAGCCTCCAACATGGAATCCCCATTGATAATGGAAAGACGAGGGCACCATGATCTGGGTGCCAGGCACATTAATGGTGTAACTCATTCAACTAATCAAATGTTCCTGTCCTTCCCTTCAGGCTCACCAGAGCATGCCTGGTCTCAGGAGCCTGAGGGACCACCGCACACCCCTGAGGGCACAGCTGATATAAACGCATCAGCATCACACTCTCTCAACCAGGCAGGCAACAGCACAGATACCAGCACCTCAGTGGGAATAAGATCATCAGCTAGTATCTCAGTGCACAGCATTGAGAGCTCTTCACACTTGCTTGAGGTGCAGGCGGAGGCAGAGAGTGCCCAGGGCACTGGCAGTCAGAGGACGGCTGGGGACCAGGAACATGCTGAATCAGCAGCTGATGATGGGCCTCTGGATTCGTCCCTGAGGCAGCAGGTTCTGGAAGTCCAGCAGGGTGTGCGGGAGGATCTGGCGCAGGTACATGAGGGAATGCGTGTCATGGTCTCCATGTTGGAGGAGTCTATGTTGGGCATGCGCAATGCAATGACCCTCATGGCCAAGTGCACTGCCTCCTCCATGGAGGGAGTGGTGACTCTAACAGAGAGGTTGCTCCAGGAGGACAATCAGTTGTTCCTGGGGATGTGCTAGGACCTGCAAGTCCTCACATTGGCAACGACCTCAGGCAGTCACTGTCAGTGTGGGAGATGGATTGGACACCCAGTATCCCAGCTAGGTGACCATCCATCAATAGTAAGCAGGGAGGTCCAAAGCGAACTGACGTTGGTGCACAAGCTGCTTCTTATCTCTGCAGGCTCCCCTCAGGGCGCTCCAGATGATGGCAGCAGTTCCTCCGCCCCTCTGACAGTGACCGTGGCATCCAATGAGGCTGCAACGACTGGGGAGATGCAATCCTTGCCACTGGCCACTCCCTCCCAGTCAGGGCCAGCACAGGCTCCACGGGCCAGAGGACGCCCGCCAAGGTCAACAAGGCCAACAGGACAGCGGAGTCAGCAGGCTGCCTCCAATGCTGGTGCTAGTGAGGGGGGAGAACCTAGACATAGCACCCGTAAGCATAAACGTAAAGCACCTTGGGGCTTATCACTCGTCAATTTCTTTTGCCCCACTTTTAAGTTACTGTGATGTTGGTGTGACGTTGAACACCTTTTCATTTAGTTTGATTTCTGTATGCCAAGCTGCAAAACATTAAGTGTGTTCGTTCTCAACAAGCCTCTGGGTGCTTCATTAGTTCTGCAGGTGAAAAGGTGAACCATGATGTTATGAGTGACTTGTTTGTCATTGAGCTTTATTGAAATGGCACATAGTTCATGCATTTGACCAAGCAGAAGTTCCTGTCAGGTATCGAGTATGGAGCCTGCAGCCCTGGCATGTGGTGGTGGTTCTTATTTGGAAGGCTAGCTGAAGGAGCATTGGATCAAATCCTCCCGGGTGTACCTGCCTCCCTGGAGGTTACTCAGGTCAGCGTCTATCCCCTCAGCTTTCTCCTGAGTGTGCTCGCCTTCAGACTCAGTACTGGACTCCAGAGCAGCTGTGTCAACATCTTCTTCCTCCACTGCATCCTCCCTTTCCAGTGCCAGATTATGGCGAGCGCAGTATGCAACCACTATCAGTGACACACGATCTGGGGGGTACTGCAGTGCCCTGAACGGTCCAGGCATCGGAAGCGCATCTTGAGAAAACTGATGGTTCTCTCCACCACAGTCCTTGTCGAGGTCTGGCTCCTATTGTACCGCTGCTCGGCCTCTGTTCTTGGCTGGTGGAGAGGCATCATGAGCCACCTTCTGAGGGGATAGCCCTTGTCACCCAGTGGCCATCCATCCAGCCGGGCTGGAGCACTGAAGAACCTCAGCATCTGTGAGTGTCTCAGGACGTAGGCATTGTGGGAGCTGCCTGGATACCTTGCACAGACTTGCAGAACCTGCATCCTGTGGTCACACACTATCTGCATGTTCATAGAGAGGAAGCCCTTCCTGTTGACGAAGGCACCCAGCTCACCCACTGGCACCCTGATGGCCACATGTGTACAGTCTATAGCACCCTGGACATGGGGGAAGCCAGCAATGGCCGCGAAGCTTCTGGCTCACTGTGCCTGTCCATGTGGTAGTGAATGAAAGTCAATGCATGACTGAAGAAAGTGTCTGTCATCAGCTTGATACAACTGTGGGCAGCTGATTGGGAGACCCCACAAGGATCACCCACTGACCCCTGGAAAGAGTCATAGGCATAGAAGTTGAGGGACACTGTGAACTTCAGAGCCATTGGCATGGGGTGTCCACCCACCCAGTCAGAGCTGATCTCAGGCCTGATCATCTGACAAATGGAGATCACTGTCACCCTTGAGAGGTAGAACCTCCTTTGACATTGCACCTCAGACATATTGAGGTAGCTGCATTGCTGCCTGTAAACCCTGGCAGCAGGATAGTGGCGTCTTCAGCCCCTTCTGCCTTGCAGTTCCTGTTGGTCCTGCACCCCTTGTACCTGCACCTGTCCTCCCACAGGTGGCTCCCCTGAGAAGGCTGAATATGGACCTGTGGCCTCCTCCCCCTTCTGGCCCTCTCTTCTTCCTCAGAGGAGGTGCTGCCAGCGGAGACCACAATCCCCATTCCCTGGGTAAGGGAAGGCTGCCTGATACCTGCAAAGCCCAAGTGTTATGAGTCCTCCAGAGTCCTGAACTGAAGCCTGTTATTTCTGTCAAAGCAGCTCTGAAGCGAAATGAAGTTGTCCTGTTCACACAAGCAGTAAGTATTAAACTAAAGTTCTAACAACTCACATTAGCGAGCCCAGTCACCCCTTTTATCGTGCCCATAGATGAGGTTATTAAAAATGTGACCAACCCGCCTCCTCGTTGGGCCGATGTGATGCCCTCAAAATCAGACAGGTTGCTCAAAATCGTTGTCAATTGATGCCTCAAAGGCCTTAACTGGCTTGTCAATTAATGGCGGGTGCGCCTCCGAACTCATTGTGTGCCTGCCTTCCAAAATATTGCGATGATGCGTGGTGACATCGGGACACTCATCATTATACACGCATGTGTGACGAGCCCACCACCGCATGCTGACTGTGAAAGTCTGCCCATACATTCGTTTACAAAATTACTACTATAATAACTGCAAAAATCCCCTAATTAATCTGACCCTCAGTTACACCCCCATTAACACAACTCTACAACTCAGATTTAAAGAGACACCTGGCAGAACACACCCTAGACAGTTGCCTTCAAAACGAGTTTCTTTCAGCTCTGGATCCTTGCAGTCAGACATGAGGTTTACAGGCTGGAGGTTTCTCACACTTGGATCTTAAAATGCCCCTCCTTACACACAATCTCCTTTCTCCTTTATACATATCTTTCTCTTCGAATGTAAATTTTCCATTTTATCATTATGCATTTAATTTTACCTCTTCTAACAATAACATTCTTTGATTCCACCAATTTTATTAGTAAGCTGATGAAATAAACACCTTGCTTGGTGTCTTTTAGCTAGGTGCAAGATTTTGCCTATTCTTTTGAATAGTTTATTTAAAAATGCAAATTTCCCCCTTGACACCTGTATTTCTAAACTTTCCCCTGTTTATCTAATTACCATTTCAAACCTCCTTATTTCTACACATCAAAGCCTCTAGACCAGCTGGCTTTAATCCAATGAAGACACACACACATACACATACATAGACACAGGCACCACTAAAATCTATTTTAAAAAATAATTTCTAATAACATTATAGACATTATTATCTCTTCATGACAATTCCTCAGGCAGAATAATTGAAACTGAATATCCAGTCATTAATCAGGTTTCTGCCTTGATCTTGTTGTCCATGATAACCTTGTGGTAACGTTGCAGTGAAGATTGCAACACCCATTACAATCATTCAAGACACATCCTTCGTCCTGCCCAGCTATGTGAACCGTTCTTGGAAAATGGAACAGTAAAGTGCCTGAACCTGTCAACTGCACAGCCCTTTGACTTTTTCCCTTATATAGAAATAGTTGAATTATATCGGGACTCACTTCATTCATACAGTGGCTGTAAGAGCAGGTCAGAGCCTAGGATTTCTGCGGTGACTATCTGACCTCCTGACTCCTCAAAGCCTGTCCACCATTCACAAGGTACAAGTCAGGAGCATGATGGAATACTCACCACTTGTCTGGAGGAGTGCAGCTCCAACAACACTCAAGAGGCTCAATATCATCCAGGATAAAACAGTCAGCTTGATCGACATCCCATCCATCACTTTCAACATTCACTCCCTCCACCACCAATGCACAGTGGCAACATTGTGTAGCATTTACAAGATGCACTGCAGCAACTCACCAAGGCTGCCTCAACAGCACCTTCCAAACCCATCTACCACCTAGAAGGACAAGGGCAGCAGACACATGGGAGCACCACCACCAGCATGTTCCCCTCCATGTCACACACCATGCTGACTTCACCATTTCTTCACTGTCGCTGGGTTAAAACTTGGAACTCCCTCCCTAACAGCACTGTGGGTGGACCTATGCTACATGGACTGCAGCGGTTCAAGAAGGCAGCTCACCACCACCTCCCAGTGGGTAACTGGGATGGGCGATTAATGCTGGCCTACCCAGCGATGCCCACATCCCATGAAAGAATGATGTAAAGATTGAGATGAGGAGGAATTTCTTCTCTCAGATGGTCATATCCCAGGAAGCAGTGTATGCTGATTCATTGAATATATTCAAAACTGAGTTAGACAGATTTTTGTTTCTTGACAAGAGAGTCGAGGTATATTGGTGACAGGCAGGAAGTGGAGTTATGGCCATAACCTTATCACCTATGATCTTATTAAATGACAATGCATGCTTGAGGGGCCAAATGTCTTATACATGCTCCTGTTTCTTGTTATCATTATGTTCGTAGGCCATACACAAAGGTATGCTTACACAAGGCAACAAGAAAAGGAAAAAAGGGGTAATAAGTGTAAATGTTACTATCCTTTAATACCCTATCCCTGATACAATAAGGATAGTATCCTCTAATATCCACACAGGGGTAAGGATATGTTACAATGTACTGTTATATGCCATAGGGGTAAAATGGATGCACGACAATACTCTACAATACCTCTGGAACCTTTTAGAAATTATAATTAGGGAGAAAATTGCACAAATGTGGGTTAATTGAGATAATCCAAAACAAATTTGCTAATGGTGTCCCAAGGAAAAAAAAATTTGGATGCAGAGCGGTTGGGATTTAGAATACACGACCTGAGAGGGCAGGCCTAGATGTTCTACTGCATGAGTCACAAAAAGTTAGTATGCAGGTACAGCAAGTAATTAAGAAGGCTAATGGAATGTTATCCTTTATTACAAGAGGAATTGAACATAAAAGTAACGATGTTATGCTTCAGCTATACAGGGCATTGGTGAGACCGCACCTCGAATACTGTGTGCAGTTTTGGTTTCTTTATTTAAGGAAGGATATAAATGCGTTGGGAAGTGGTTCAGAGGAGGATTACTAGATTGATACCTGGAATGAGCAGGTTGTCGTTTGAGGAAAGGTTAGACAGACTGGGCTTGTTTCCACGGGACTTTAGAAGACTGAAGAGTGTGATGAGATTGAAGTGTATAAGATCCTGAACAGTTTTGACAATGTGGAGACAGAAAGGGTGTTTCCTTTGGTGGGTGAGTCCAGAAAAGAGATGAGAAGATTTTTTTTCTCTGAGGATTGTGCAATGTTGGAACTCTCTGCCTCAGAAGCTGGTGGAAATGGGATCATTGAATATTTTTAAAGCAGAGGTACAAATATTCTTGTTAGGCAAAGGAATCAAAGGTTATCGGGGGTAGATGGGAATGTGGAATTAAGAGCACAGACAAATCAGCCATGATCTTATTGAATGGTGGAGCAGCCACAATGGACAGAATAGCCTACTTCTGCTCCCATTTCTAATGCATGTAGGAGGCTGGGAGGAGGCTTTCAAAAGGGAATTGCATCATTATTTGAAAAAGAAAAATTGTGCAGGGTAACAGTGAAAAGGAAAGGAGTGTCACTAGGTCAATTCTTCTTGCAATGGGCCAGCAGGGCTTGCTGAATGGCCTCCTTCTGCATTGTAGCTATTTGTCTAATCCTATGATTTCACGGGGGCAATGGAGATATATGACTGTGCCCTAAAGTACTTGCACCCAGAGGTAATAAAGGTGTATGAGAGTCTCCTGTAATACCCCGCACCAGCAATACGGATGTATAATGGTATTCTCTGATACCCTCACACAGGAGTAATAAAGAAATAAATCAATATTCTGAATATCACACACACGGGCAAATGTCATCCAAGGATTTTATCTCATATCCTACACAGAGGCAAATGGGAATTTATGACAAAGTCTAGAATGTGCAGTAGAAAATGCATCAGAAAACAGGAAATAGAATCAAGAATAGTCTACGTGGATTTCACAAGGGAAGGTCATACTTGACCAACATTATCAAATTCTTGAAACAAACAACAAAATGAGATGGCAAGGATAATGCAGCAGATACAATAGATTTTAATTATCAAAAGCCTTCCAGAAGCTGCCTATTTATAAACTCTTCACTATGATGAAAACAATAGGGTCAGGAGACAGGCAACAGAATGGAGAGCAATAAAAACAGGAAATGCTGGTAAAACTCATCTGGTCTGACAGTATCTGTGGAGAGAGAAACAGAGTTAATGTTTCGAGTCCATATGACTCTTCTTCAGAGCTAAAGAGGGGATAGCAAGCTGGCTGCAGAACAGAAGAGAAAGTGTACGAGTTAAGGGTAGCTGCACATGCTGGCTAAAGGTGGGAAGTAGGGTTACACAAGGATAGGTGTAGAGACAACTTGTTCACTAGTTATACAAACAGGTTGGTCTCTGGAATCACAGAATCGCACAGTGCAGAAGAGGCCCATCGAGTCTGCACCGACACGTGAGAAACACCTGACCTACCTACCTAATCCCATTTACCAGCACTTGCCCCATAGCCTTGAATGTTATGACATGCCAAGTGCTCATCCAGGTAGTTTTTAAAGGATGTGAGGCAACCTGCCTCCACCACTCTCCCAGGCAGCGCATTCCAGACTGTCACCACCCTTTGGGTAAAAAGGTTTTCCCTCACATCCCCCCTAAACCTCCTGCCCCTCACCTTGAACTTATGCCCCCACATGACTGACCCTTCAACTAAGGGGAACAGCTGCTCCCTATGCACCCTGTCCATGCCCCTCATAATCTTGTACACCTCGATCAGGTCGCCCCTCGGTCTTCTCTGCTCCAATGAAAACAACCTAAGTCTATCCAACCTCTCTTCATAATTTAAATGTTTCATCCCAGGCAACATCCTGGTGAATCTCCTCTGCACCCCCTCCAGTGCAATCACATCCTTCCTTTAATGTGGTAACCAGAACTGCACCCAGTACTCCAGCTGTGGCCTCAGTAAGGTTCTATACAACTCCAACATGACCTCCCTACTTTTGCAATCTATGCCTCGACTGATAAAGGCAAGTGTCCCCTATGCCTTTTTCACCACCCCACTAACATGCCCCTCCGCCTTCAGAGATCTATGGACACACACGCCAAGGTTCCTTTGTTCGAACTTCCTAGTGTCATGCCATTCGTTGAATACTTCCTTTTCAAATTACTCCTCCCAAGGTGTATAACCTCACACTTTACAGGGTTAAGTTCATTTTGCCACTTATCTGCCCATTTAACCATCCCATCTATAAATTCCTGTAGTCAAAGACACTCCTCACTGTTAACCACCCGGCCAATCTTTGTGTCATCCGCACGCTTACTAATCCTAACCCCCGCATAGTCATCTACGTCAATTATATAAATGATGAATAACAGGGGACCCAGCACAGATCCCTGTGGTACGTCACTGGACACTGGCTTCCAGTCACTAAAGCATCCTTCTGTCATTACCCTCAGTCTCCTACAACTAAGCCAATTTTGAATCCACCTTATCAAATTACTCTGTATCCCATGTGCATTTACCTTCTTTATAAGTCTCCCATATGGGACCTTGTCAAAGGCTTTGCTGAAATCCATATAAACTACATCAACTGCACTAACCTCATCTACACACCTGGTCACCTCCTCAAAAAATTCAATCAAATTTGTTAAGTATGACCTCCCTCTGACAAAGCCATGTTGGCTATCCCTGATCAAACCTTGCCTCTCCAAGTGGAGAAAATTCTGAAGGAGAGAATCTTTCTCCAATAGTTTCCCTACCACTGAGGTGTGACTCACTGGCCTGTAGTTCCCAGGCTTATCTCTACAACCATTCCTAAATAGCGGAAGCACATTAGCTGTTCTCCAGTCCTCTGGCACCTCCCCTGTGGTGAAAGAGGAATTAAAAATTTGGGTCAGAGTCCCTGCAATCTCCTCCCTTGCCTCCCTCAGCAGCCTGGGACACAAATCATCTGGACCTGGAGATTTGAACACTTTTAAACCTGCCAACACCTCCAATACCTTGTCATTCCTTATATCAATTTGCTAAAGTACGTCACAGTCTCTCTCTCCGAGTTCCATACCTTCACCTCATTCTCTTGGGTGAAGACGGATGTGAAGTATTCATTCAACACTCTACCAATATCATTTGGCTCCACCCATAGATTGCCCCCTTGGTCCTTAATGGGCCCTGCTCTTTCCCTGGTTATCCTCTTCCCATTGATATACTTTTAGAATATCTTGGGACTGTCCCTACTTTTACCAGCAAGAGCTTTTTCATATCCCCTCTTTGCTCTCTTAATTGCTTTCTTAAGGTCCACCCTGCACTTTCTGTATTCCACTAATGCCTCCACTGATTTGCTTCCATTGTACCTGCTAAAAGCCTCTCTTTCCCTTCTCATCCTATCCTGAATATCTCTGGTCATCCATGTTTCTCTGGGCTTGTTACTCCTTCCTATCTCCCTAGAGGGAACATGTTGAGCCTGTACCCTCCCCATTTCCTTTTTGGAAACCCCCCCCCCCCCTACCAACTACTCCTCTATAGATTTCCCCACTAGTGACTGTTCCCAGTCTACCTTGGCCAGATCCTGCCTTATTTTACTAAAATCCACTCTCCCCTAATCCAAAACATTTTTTTGCAACTTGTCTATTTCTTTGTCCATAACAAGCTTAAACTGTACCATGTTGTGGTTGCTATCACTAAAGTGCTCCCCCACCAACACGTCAGCCACCTGTCTGGCTTCATTCCCCAGAATTAGGTCCAGCAATGCACAGTCCCTTGTTGGACCCTATATAAATTGACCTAAGAAGTTCTCCTGTACACATTTCAAGAAATCCACTCCATCCAAACCCTTAACACTTTGTCTATCCCAATTAACGTTGGGAAAGTTGAAATCACCTAATATAATTACCCTATTGTTATTGATTTTACACACTTCTGCAAATTGTGCACATATTTTCTCCTCAATTTCCCGCTGACTATCTGGGGGTCTATAATAAACACCTAACAATGTGGCTGCCCTTTTTTTTACTCCTAACCTCTACCCACAAAGCTTCATTTGATGCCCCCTCCAAGATATCATCTCTCCTTACTGCGGTAACTGACTCCTTAACTAATAATGCAACACCTCCTCCTCTTTTACCCCCTCCCCTGTCTCGCCTGAAGATTCTATATCCCAGAATGTTGAGCGGCCAATCCTGCCCCTCCCTCAACCACATCTCGGCGATGGCTACTATATCACAATTCCACATGTCAATCCTCACCCTGAACTCATCCATTTTACCTGTAATACTCCTGGCATTAGTGTAGAGGCCATCCAGCCTTGCCTTACTCCCTTGAAACTTAATGCAGCTGTACTCCCTCTGACTTGACTTGAATCAGAAATATAATTTTGAAATTGGCAGAGGATATCACTTTGAAGGGTTTAGTTCATACAGCAAGTTTCCAATTGTCAGGAGGCCAAAAATAGTGGCCATAATTATAAGATAAATTAATGAATCTCGTATGAATATTGGGAATAACTCATTACACAGACAATGATGAAAATGTGGGACTAGCTATTGCAAGTTACAGTTGAGAAGAATAGCATCAAAACATTTAAGGGGAAGTGAGATAAGTAAATGAGTAAAAGTAATGCAATAAATATATATGGCAATAGCTTACATCAAAGCAACAATAATGTATAACCATGATATTATGGAAGACAGCTAATTGTTCGAGTGCATCAAAAATCCGTGTGTCTGTGTGTGTGTTTCAGTGTGCCTGTCTGTCCATCTTTGTGTGTGTGTGTCTCTCTCTCTGTCAGTCTTTGTGTCTGTGTGTATGTGTGCCTGTCTCTCTGTCTGTCAGTCTTTGTGTGTGTGTGTGACTGCCTGTCTCTGTCAATCTTTGTGCTTGTGTGTATATGTGCCTGTCTCTCTATCTCTGTCAGTCTTTGTGTACGTGTGCCTGTCTCTCTGTCTGTCAGTCTTTGTGTTTGTGTGTGTGACTGCCTGTCTCTGTCAGTCTTTGTGTCTGTGTGTCCATGTGTATGCCTACCTCCCTGTCTGTCAGTCTTTGTGTGTGTGTATATCTGTCTCTCTGTCTGTCAGTCTTTGTGTGTGTGTGTATGTGTATGTGTGTGTGTGTGTGTGTGTGTGTGTGTGTCTGTCTCTCTGTCTGTCAGTCTTTGTATGTGTGTATGACTGCCTGCCTTTGTCTGTCAGTCTTTGTGTGTGTGTGTGTCTGTCTGTCTCTCTGTCTGTCAGTCTTTGAGTCTATGTGTGAGATAGAGAGAGACTGAAAAGCAGGAGATTCTGTCAGAAAAAAAGAGAAAAGTTAGATTTGAAGTTGTGGCTGTGCAGCAGAAAGTTGAAGAGACAGTCTGCCTGTGTGGAACAGGGGAGGAATGTCTGACTATATGAGAAAGGAGTGAACAGATTTTTAGTTTTTTAATTTCAGAACACAACCCCCTAAGATTTCAGTTTTGCTTGTGATATTCTTCTAATGTATTCCCCGGTGGCCAATTGTGAGATTGAGATTACAAAGCAGCAACACATTTCACCTTTATTACACAATCAGTTTAACCACCCAGTGTGCTCTGGATGCTAACAGTTCCAAAAATAATTGAGGTATGATTTAGATATCTGAAGGTGAGACTGTATGTATGTGTGTGTCTGTGTGATAATGACAGCATTCAGCAGAAAGGTATTTGAGAGTGAGACTCTATGCATTCATTTTTGCAACTAACTCTAATAAATTAGTTAAATATGGTTTCCCTTTCACAAAACCATGTTAACCCTGCCTAATTGCATAAGATTTTCTAAGTGCCCCTCTATAACCTCCTTAAAAATAGATTCCATCAATTTCCCTCTGGTAGATGTTAAGTTAGCTGGTCTATAGTTTCCTCCTTTCTGTCTCCCTCCTTTCTTGAATAGAGAGGTTACATTTGCTATTTTCCAGCCTGATGGGACCTTTCCAGAATTTAAGGAAGTTTGGAAAACTACAAGCAATGCAACTAGTACCTTTGCTTCTTTAAAGACTCTTGGATGAAGTGCATCAGGTCTTGGGGAATTGTCAGCTTTTAGTTCAAATAATTCTCTCCCAATTATTGGAATTGTTTTAAGTTATTCTCAGTGTAGGGGAAATGAGAATCTGCACATAACCCCGTGTTATACCTGACCTGGGAGTGTTTGATGGGGGCAGTGTAGAGGGAGCTTTACTCTGTCTCTAACCCCGTGCTGTACCTGTCCTGGGAGTGTTTGAAAGGGATAGTGTAGCGGGAGCTTTACTCTGTATCTAACCCCGTGCTGTACCTGTCCTGGGAGTGTTTGATGGGGATTTTGGAACACGAGTTTTACTGTGTAACTGTCTGCATGTTGTACCTGTTATGGGACATTTTAAGTGGAAGATTTTAGATAAAACCTTACACTGTATCTCACACAGTGATATATCTGTCCAGGGTGTGATTGATGGAGACAGTGTAGAGGGAGCTTCACTCTCTATTGAAGCCTGTGAAGTGGCTGCCTTGGGAGTGTTTGAGTGGGACAGTGTAGAGGAGCTTCATTCTCTACCTGCCATGGGAGTGATTGAATGGGAGCTTTACTCTGTACCTATCCCCTGTATCCAGGTTACTGTATATCACTTTGGTCTCCTTATCTAAGCAAGTGCCATAGAGGGAGTGTCACTAATGTCCACTAGATTGATTCCTGAAATGGGGGCATTGTCCTATGATGAGTGATTGAACAGAATGGGCCAATATTCCCTACAGTTTAGAAGAATGAGAGGTAATCTAATCGAAATATTTAAAATTCTGAAGGTGTTTGACAGGGTTGGTGCTGGTCTGGGAAGTTAACATGGAACACAAACTTCAGGGCTTACGGCTGCAGAGGACAGTATCTATCCCCGTGACTATACTGTCCCTTACCACGACTACACTCCTATTTCCTCCCACGACTTGAATGGCTCCCTGTACCAGGGTGCCATGGTCAGTTCACTCATCTCCCTGCAGTCACCACTCTTGTCCACAAAGCTTGCAAGAACATCATTTCTTTTGGAAAATTGCAGGGACTGATGCCCCTTGAACGCTACCCCCTGGGTCCCCATACCTGCCTCACCTGGAGTCATACCCTCCTGTCCCTGATCCCAGACCAAACTGCAATGATCCAATCTGAGGGGTGTGACCACCTCCTGGAGCAAATTGCAGGTAGCTTTCCCCCTCCCTGATGTAGTGCAGTGTCTGTAGCCTGGACTCTAGCTCCTCAACTCGGATCCGAAGTTCCTTGAACTGCAAACACTTACTGCAGATGTGTTTGCTCTGCATCACCTTGCTGTCCAGCATTTCCCACATGCTGCAGCAGCTACACAGCACCCATCCTGCCATCACTATCGTATTTTATTTAATTTATAAATTAATTACTCTAGTGTCCCAGCTCTTTACACTTGAAGAATCCCCCACTCTTTATACGTTATTGTGATTTTTTTTAACACTAGTATCGATCTTATAGTTAGCAAGCCATTTTAAAGAAAAAGAGAAAAAACAAACTCGAGAGCTTACTTTTACTTTAAGGATGAGAATACTCACCAATCCCACTCTCCAATCAGCTGCTTTCTGTTGTGCTCATGTCACCTTGTGGTTCATGACATCATTCCACCACTGGCCTCACTGAAGTCTCTCCAGTCTCTCCACTCTTTTTAAAATGAAGTCTCCCCACTCTCTGCATTCTTATTAAAATGAAGTCTCCCTGCTCTCCATGCTCTTTGTAACATGAAGTCTCCCTGCTCTCCACAGTCTTTTTAAATTGAAGTCTCTGCACTCTTTTTAAAATGAAGTCTCCCTACTCTCCACACTCTTTTCAAAATGAAGTCTCCCTGCTCTCCACACTCTTTTAAAATGAAGTATCCCTGCTCTCCAGGCTCTTTTCAAAATGAAGTCACCCTGCTCTCCACACTCTTTTTAAAACAAAGTCTCCCTGCTCTCCGTGCTCTTTTTAAAATGAAGTCTCCCCACTCTCTGTGCTCTTTTTAAAATAAAGTCTCCCTGCTCTCTGTGCTCTTTTTAAAAATGAAGTCTCCCTGCTCTCCATGCTCCTTTTAAAATGAAGTTAACTCACTCTGTGCTCTTTTTAGAATGAAGTCTCCCTGCTCTCTGTGTTCTTTTTAAAATGAAGTCTCCCTGCGCTCCACACCTCCACACCCTTTTTAAAATGAAGTCTCCCTGCTCTCCACACCTCCACACCCTTTTTAAAATGAAGTCTCCCTGCACTCCATGCTCTTTTTAAAAAGAAGTCTCCCTGCTCTCCATGCTCCTTTTAAAATGAAATTAACTCACTCTGTGTTCTTTTTAGAATGAAGTCTCCCTGCTCTCTGTGCTCTTTTTAAAATGAAGTCTCCCTGCTCTCCACACCTCCACACCCTTTTTAAAATGAAGTCTCCCTGCACTCCACGCTCTTTTTAAAAAGAAGTCTCCCTGCTCTCCATGCTCCTTTTAAAATGAAATTAACTCACTCTGTGCTCTTTTTAGAATGAAGTCTCCCTGCTCTCTGTGCTCTTTTTAAAATGAAGTCTCCCTGCTCTCCACACTCTTTTTAAAATGAAGTCTCCCTGCTCTCCACACCCTTTTTAAAATGAATTCTCCCTGCTCTCTGTGCTCTTTTTAAAATGAAGTCTCCCCACTCTTCTTGTAAAATACTGAAAGGAATAAAGTACCGAAGACATATGTTTGAGACCACTTCTTGTCTCAAACTGTTTATAGCCATTGTAACAACTTTGAAGTATAGTCATTACTGTAATATGGGAAAAGCAGCAGCAATTGCTGCACAGTTAACTCTCACAGACACCAATGTGCTGATTACAGTTAAACATTTTCTGATGTTGGTTGAGATTTTTGTGCTTAAGCCCTTGAGTGAGACTTGAACCCAGAACCTTGTGATTCAGTGTTGTCCTCAGCTTCTTCTGCAGACCCTCCTCATCCCCCTGAAACATAGAGAGCAGCCCAGGTTAGGGGTCCAGCACCAGGGTCACTCATCACCCCTCAGCAGGGGGGAGGTGGAGGGGGGGTGGTGGGGGGAGTGTGGAGGGGAGGGGGGGTTGCAGGGGGCAGTGCAGGGGGGTGCGGGGGTTGGTCACCCACTGACCCCATAACAAGGGTCGCATGCAGTCCAATGTGCCTGCTGATGTGTACGTCACTACATTAAATCGGCAAGAATTGTATCTGTCCTTGAAGCAGCTTCAAAACGTAACTCATGATAATTCAATGTGGTAAATGTTGCATCTGTTCTGATACTGAACCGCACAGATATTGACCGTCTGAAATCATTGCTCTCATTCAGGGCAGGATCATAGGGGATACAATTGCCCTCAGTATCCACAGGGTTGTGGAGTGGGTAAACCAGACATGAGCTCATTGCCCTAATCACGCACACCTATGACCCATGGTCAAAAATGTATATGTTTGGTGAACACAGGAAATGAGGAGGAATTTCTTCACTCAGAGGATGGTGAATCTTTGGAATTCTGTCCCCCAGAGGGCTATGGAAGCTCAATCATTGAGCATGTCGAAGACATGTTGGGACCAAGGGGCAATCTATGGGTGGAGCCAGAGGACATCGGTAGAGTGTTGAATGAATACTTCACATCCAACTTCACCCGAGAGAATGAGGATGAAGGTATCGGACCCGGGGAAAGAGACTGCGAGGTTCTTGAGCAAATTGATATAGGGACTGACAAGGAATTGGAGGTGTTGGCAGGCTTAAAAGTGGACAAGTCTCCAGGTCCGGATGATTTGTGTCCCAGACTGCTGAGAGAGGCAAGGGAGGAGATCGCAGGGGCTCTGACCCAAATTTTTAATTCCTCTCTGGCCACAGGGGAGTTGCCAGAGGACTGGAGAACAGTTAATGTGGTTCCGCTATTTAAGCCAGATTGTCGAAATAAGCCAGGGAACTACAGGCCAGTGAGTCTCACGTCTGTGGTGGGGAAACTATTGGTGAAAATTCTGAAGGAGAGAAACTATCTCCACTTGGAGAGGCAATGTTTCATCAGGGATAGTCAGCATGGCTTTGTCAGAGGGAGGTCATGCCTAACAAATTTGATTGAATTTTTTGAGGAGGTGACCAGGTGTGTAGATGTGGGCAGTGCAGTTGATGTAGTTTATATAGATTTCAGCAAAGCCTTTGACAAGGTCCCACATGGGAGACTTATAAAGAAGGCAAATGCACATGGGATGCAGGGTAATTTGATAAGGTGGATTCAAAATTGGCTTAGTTGTAGGAGACAGAGGGTGATGACAGAAAGATGCTTTAGTGACTGGAAGCCAGTGTCCAGTGACGTACCACAGGGATCTGTGCTGGGTCCCCTATTATTCGTCATTTATATAAACAGCATAGGCAACTATTTGGGGGGTAGGATTAGTAAGTGTGCGGATGACACAAAGATTGGCTGGGTGGTTAACAGTGAGGAGTGTCTTTGACTACAGGAATTTATAGATGGGATGGTCAAATGGGCAGATAAATGGCAAAATGAACTAAACCCTGTAAAGTGTGAGGTTATACACCTTGGGAGGAGTAATTTGACAAGGAAGTATTCAATGAATGGCATGACACTAGGAAGTTTCAACAAAGGGACCTTGGTGTGTGTATCCATAGATCTCTTAAGGCGGAAGGGCATGTTAGTGGGGTGGTGAAAAAGGCATTGGGGACACTTGCCTTTAGCAGTCGAGGCATAGATTGCAAAAGTAGGGAGATCATGTTGGGTTTGTATAGAACCTTGGTGAGGCCACAGCTGGAGTACTGTGTGCAGTTCTGGTTGCCACATTATAGGAAGGTTGTGATTGCACTGGAGGGGGTGCAGAGGAGATTCATCAGGATGTTGCCTGGGATGAAACATTTAAGTTATGAAGAGAGGTTGGATAGACTTGGGTTGTTTTCGTTGGAGCAGAGAAGACTGAGGGGTGACCTGATCGAGGTGTACAAGATTATGAGGGGCATGGACAGAATGGATAGGGATCAGCTGTTCCCCTTAGTTGAAGGGTCAGTCACAAGGGGGCATAAGTTCAAGGTGAGGGGCAGGAGGTTTAGCGGGTATGTGAGGAAAAACCTTTTTAACGAGAGGGTTGTGAGGGTCTGGAATTTGCTGTCTGGGAGTGTGGTGGAGGAGGGTTGCCTCACATCTTTTAAAAAGTACCTGGATGAGCACATGGCACGTCATAACATTCAAGACCATGGGCCAAGTGCTGGTAAATGGGGTTAGGTAGGTGGGTCAGGTTTTTCTCATGTGTCAGTGCAGACTCGATGGGCTGAAGGGCCTCTTCTGCACTGTGTGGTTTTGTGATTTCAAGAATAGGTTTCTGAAGATTAATGACATCCAGGTTCATGGCTGTAGCCCAGAAAGTGGCGTTGATGTAGAAGATCAGCGAAAATGTAATCAAATGGCAGAGCAGGCTTGATGGGCTGAATGATCTACTCCTGCTCCTTATATTCCTACATTGACCAGTTGTTAGAGACAGTTGTTGAAATATTGCTTCACAGTCTCAGGATATTTCTCTTTTTGAAAATCAACAGGCCGTTTGAATAACATACTTATCATTTTGGCAGCTGGAGAATTTTCATTATTTCAGTTATCAGGTTTATGAACAGAAATGATCATGGAGAATCAAATAGTTGCAGAGACGTTGAACAAGTATTTTGTATCTCTCTTCTCAGCAAAAGACCCAATTTGTGGACCAGAAATAGACATTAGCCAACAGCTAATTAAAATGAGGAACCTGATTAACATCAACAGAGAAAAAAAATTAGAGAAATTTAAATAACAAAGCTATTAAATCCCCAGGACTGGATGATCTAAATCCTATGGGTCAAAAATAAGTAGCTGCAGAGATAGTGAATGCACGGTTGTACTTTTCAAAAACTTCCCTAGATTTTGGAAATGGCCCAGCACCTGTGAAAGTTATGCAATGTAGCAGCTCTGTTCAAGACAGGAGGGAGATATAAGTAGGAGAACTGTTAGCATGACATCAGTCCTCAGGAAAACACTGGAGTGTAATATGAAGGAAGTCTTAACACTGCACTTAGAAAATCATAATATGGCAAAGCAAAGTCAACATAGTTTTACAGGAGGAAAATCATGTTTACCAAATTTAGTAGAAGATTTGAAGATGTAACTAGAACGGTAGATAAAGAGCAAACAGCAGATGTATGTACTTGAATTTCCAAAAAGAATAATGAAACAGGCAAGACGAATTTTGGGAGGGAAAGGTTTCACCTGATGTTCTTGCTCTGTTTTGATATTTTTTATTCATTCCTGGTATGTGGACATCACTGGCTAGGCCAGCATTTATTGCCCATCCCTAATTGCCCTTGAGAGGTGGTGGTGAGCTGCCTTCTTGAACTGCTGCAGTCCATATAGTGTAGGTACACCCACAGTGCTGTTAGGAAGGGAGTTCCAGGATTTTGACCCAGCGACTCTGAAGAAATGGTGATATATTTCCAGATCAGGATCGTCAGTGACTTGGAGGGGAACTTCCAGGTGGTGATGTTTGCTGCCCTTGTCTGTCTAGATGGTAATGGTCTTGGGTTTGGAAGGTGCCGTCTAATGGGATGGGCAACAAATGCTGCCTTTGCCAGTGATGTGCACATCGCATGAAAGAGCTACATAAATTGCACAGACCTTAAGAAATAGGAGCAGCAGTGGACCATTCAGCCTGCCTGGACCCTGCTCCACCATTCAATCCGATCATTGCCGAACTTGGGCTCCAACTCCACTTTCCTGCCCGCTCCCCAAATCCCTTATCTCCCTGAGAGACTAAAAACCTGTCTACCCCAGCCTTAAATGGATTGAACGATGGAGCACCCACAATCCTCTGGGGTAGAGAAATCCAAAGATTCACAACCCTGTGAGTGAAGAGATTTCTCCTCATCTCAGTCCTAAGTGATCAGCCCCTTATCCTGAGACTGTGTCCCTGTGTTTTAGATTCCCCAACCAGTGGAAACAATCTCTCAGCATCCACCCTATCAAACTCCTTCAGAGTCTTGTTGGTTTCAATGAGATCGCCTTTCATTCTTCTAAACTCCAGGGAATATAAGCCTAATTTACTCAGCTTCTCACCATTGAACAACCCTCTCATCGTCGGGGATGGGGGGGGGTGGGTGGGGGAAGGATCAGCGACTTTGGTACAGCTCCAAATCAGAACCTCAGTATTGCCCGAAACTTCACTGTCAGAGATGGACCTCCTGCTGACTCATTGCAGCAGGATCGCTGGTTGAGTTTGCTGGCTCGATCTGCTGAAAGGATCTGCAGCCTGAGAGCTTGTGGGAATGGGTGCTGCCCCAAAATGGGGAAAAAAGTCAGTAAAACTTGGAGATGAGCGGGTACCGGTAAAACTGGTCCGACATGGCCTTGTACACCTTGAAATAGAATTCCATTTTTCCTGATTTCTCCTGGGATTTGAACAGTTGGAACAGATTTTTTCTTTCTGGGGTCACTTTAATTACATCAATAAACACACATCCACTTTCAAGTTCCTTCGTGTTGTTTTATTCACCTCATCGCACTCACTGTGTGCTGCAATGACAGCCATCCAGTGTCTTCCTGGGACCTCCAGAATGGATTAGCCAATCCCATGGGAAAGGCTGATTGTGTCCTGTGCACCAAGAATGTGCAGAAAAAGGGGGGATCAGCAGATTGATCATTGTTGAATCCACAGCAAAGGAATAGAATCTGAGAAAGGCTAGAAATGAAACTGACCTTCCACCACTTTCTTGCTCTATCTGTTGTGTCCCACAGGGAGAATTAATGGACGGGCTGATTACCCACAAGAGCAGCATCTGAACTCGACTTTCGACCCCAATGACCAGTTGATATCAAGTTAATCGGACCGGCTCTTTAGCATGAGGAATCCAGTAACATTATCAACCTTGGTGTGAACAACACTGGGAACCGGCTGAGTGCGGTACAACCAGACTGGGAATGGCAACTGTGCTATACTGGGTCCCAGGAGTGTGTTATACCTGGATTGGGACGGGGATGCACCAAGACCCAGGTGTGTGTCTGGTAACTGAACAAGGGAATGTCCTCTGAGGAGACCCGAAAATGTGCTGTACTGGGATGCAGGAGTGCATGGTATTGGGATGTAGGAGTGTAATGTACTGGGATGCAGGAATGCGCTGTATTGGGGTGCAGGAATGCGCTGTATTGGGATGTAGGAATGCGCTGTATTGGGATGTAGGAAAGTGCTGCACTGAGATGCAGGAATGTGCTGCACTGGGATGCAGGAATGCAATGTACTGGGATGCAGGAATGTGCTGTACTGGGATGCAGGAATGTGCTGTACTGGGATGCAGGAATGTGCTGCACCGGGATGCGGGAGTGTGTTATTCTGAGATGTGGGAGTGTGCTGTATTGGGATGTGGGAGTATATTGTACTGGGTTGTGGGAGTTCGTTGTACCAGGTTGCGGGAATGCGCTGTACTGGGATGCGTGAGTGCTGTATTAGGTGAGAATACGCTGGATCAGGATGTGGGAGTGCATGACCCGGATTTCAATGTACTTTCCTACATTTTTTCAACATCAATGAAACATGTTCTCACTGGTCAGTGTATAACTTAGCTCAGGCTACTTTATTCAATAACGTAAAAGGAACAGATCACAGAGTATGAAGCAAAATGCTTGGCACAATCAGTTCAAAGTGTGCATGGAAACTGAATAACACACTTGGATTAACACAAGGGGGTGAGGGGGTGAGATGCTGCAAATTTGATATAGAAGTATTGATATTTTTCTCCTTAGATCAATAACCTTCAGAGTCTTCCTTTCTTCCCACTGCTGTGGTTTCCTTTCAGAGGCACCAAACAGCCCATCAATCATGGCAATGTGAACTAATGATGTATCTTGTATTGGTGATAAAAAAAATCACAGCAAGTATTCATTCCCTGAGTCACCTGGCATTGTATGCTCAGATTAGCTGTGTGAAGCAGTGAACAGCTCTTTGGCTGAAAAGCCATATATAGATAGCATTTGAGGGCAACTTGTCAATATTTATTGCCATCTCTAAATGAAGGTGATGGTGAGCCACAGTGCCATCAGGGCGGGAGTCCAGGATTTGACCCAGCGATAGTGAAGGAATGGTGATATAATTCCAAAACAGGATGGTTTCTGTATGTAAATAAAGAAAACTGGCAGCTTATCCAGAGTTTAACAAAGAAAATACATTAAAAATTCAAAAAGTGTAAGGCATTCTCACTGAAATAATTTGCCCATCATTGTGAGGGGATATTTTACTCCATTCCTCAACTCATCTCTGAATTTTCTCTGTGTCACTGCATAAATAAATGTGTTTGTGCAGCAACTTAGAAGCTGAAGCATGAACCCTATTTCCCTAACAAATGTTGGTAGAGGAACAGGATAACCCAAGTAATCAAATCGTTTCAATATAGAACACAACAGAAAGACCACCCACAACACAATGAAATTCCCTGATATAACAAACAGTAAAATCATGGATTTCCTTCGATTCCCCATCTCTGGGTCATTGGGTCTCTCCCCACGGCTCTGACACTGGAGTCTCCTGCGGGCTGTGTTGGCCACTATAATGTTTCTGACTGTCAAGACATTGAACAGTAATATCAAAAGAAATGGAATAAAAGGTGTGAAAATGTAATGAATTAATTCAATGATGGACCAGACCAATGAACGAAGTACAGCGAGTTTCACGTGGCAAAACCAAGGACTGTTAGAAAGTGAATATTCACTTGTATACATAAAATACCAAAAAGTATTCTTCAAGCAGCTCACCACAGTCACTGTTCCAAGGACCACAGAGGCTGTTTTTGCAGTGCAATATTTAGGTTTTAGTTTCTGAGAGCAAATAGCTACAAATCGATCAAAGGTGAAAGTGACGGTGAACCAGACAGAACAGTCAGTGACAGCGTAAAGCAGGACAGCATGGAAATTGCAAATTCTGATGTAGTACAGAAATGTAGATTGTTCCCGATAAACAATAGGAATCTGTCTTAGGATCAGATCGATGATAACAACCAATAGGTCTGCCACTGCCATTGCAACCAGATAGCTGGTCACACATTTGGAGAGACCACACTTTCCCCGACACATGATCACAATCGTCATTACGTTAACTGCAACCACAAGAAGAATGTGGGATTATTCAGCAAAAACTGTAATAGTAGGGTTTTAACATACTTCCCATGAAATAGCGGAGCAGCTTCCGGAATATGCATATGAGGATTCTTCACAATAAACTGAAATTTGAGAAGGATATGCAGTGATGAAATATAGTATTTTATAATATTTTAACTCTGAAATAGTTCTGGAGATAGGATTTGTAATCAGTGCAATCAGTAATGAATTGCAAAAAAGCAATACAAATGAAACATAATTTAAAAGAGGCTGTGAATTCAAATTAAATAAAAAGAGGAGGTGAATGCAATTTAAATAAAAGAAAACAATCAGGAATGGGAATAAGCAATTCAGCCTTGTGAGTTCATTCTACCATTCAATTAGATCCCAGCTTACCTATATTTGAACTCCATGTACACACCTTTGTTCCTGAATATATTTGACTGTAAAAGAAAACTATTAATCTTAGTTTTCAAATATTTATTTTATCTAGAATCAACAGCTTTACTGGGGAAGAAAATTCATATTTTACACTTTGTGTGAAGGAGTAAATTTGGCATCAACTCTGAAAGGCCTAGCTGAGGTGCAGGTGATGAAAAAGTCCATGGGGTAAGTGGAGAAGCAGAGTGGGTTAATCAGTGAGTTAGTTAACAGTGCTCACCATCTGTGCTCTCACACTGACCACGCACTGACTATGGTCAACACTTTCGGGCATTGAGCACTTGAGTAGAATGATACAAGTCAAACTTTCCCATTCCAAGGCTTTTTCAGATCCTTCTAAAAAATATTAAATATTGAATCCCTATATGTTTTGGATATTAGAAGTGAGGATCATTCTGATCCTCTGCTCCTGGATTCTCATATCATTGATCAATTTATATATATATGTGAACAGCATTAAAAAACAGATAAGATGCAGGATAAAGACTATGCAAAGGCAAAAACACATTAGAAAGAGGCAAGGTGCTAGCATGGATAGAAGATTGGCTGTCTGGCAGGAGACAGAGAATGGCAATAAGGGGGTCCTTCTCAGGATGGCGGCCGGAGACAAGTGGAGTTCCGCAGGGGTCAGTGTTGGGACCACAACTTTTCACTTTATACATTAATGATCTAGATGAAGGAACTGAGGGCATCCTGGCTAAGTTTGCAGATGATACAAAGATAGGTGGAGGGACAGGTAGTACTGAGGAGGCGGGGAGGCTGCAGAAAGATTTGAACAGGTTAGGAGAATGGGCAAAGAAGTGGCAGATGGAATACAACGTGGGGAAGTGTGAGGTCATGCACTTTGGTAGGAAGAATAGAGGCATAGACTATTTTCTAAATGGGGAGAGAATTCAGAAATCTGGAGTGCAAAGGGACATGGGAGTCCTAGTCCAGGATTCTCTTAATGTTAACTTGCAGGTTAAGTCGGTAGTTAGGAAGGCAAATGCAATGTTGGCATTTATTTCGAGAGGACTAGAATATAAAAGCAGGGATGTGCTGCTGAGGCTTTATAAGGCTCTGGTCAGACCACATTTAGAATATTGAGAGCAATTTTGGGCCCCGTATCTTAGGAAGGATATGCTGGCCCTGGAAAGGGTCCAGAGGAGGTTCACGAGAATGATCCCAGGAATGAAAGGCTTAACATATGAGGAATGTTTGAGGACTCTGGGTCTATACTCGAAGGAGCTTAGAATGATGAGCGGGGATCTGATTGAAACTTACAGAATACTGAAAGGCCTGGATAGAGTGGACGTGGGGAAGATGTTTCCATTAGTAGGAGAGACTAGGACCCGAGGGCACATCCTCAGAGTAAAGGGAAGACCTTTTAGAACAGAGATGACGAGAAACTTCTTTAGCCAGAGAGTGGTGAATCTATGGAATTCATTGCCACAGAATGCTGTGGAGGCCAGGTCATTGAGTGTATTTAAGACCGAGATAGATAGGTTCTTGATTGGTAAGGGGGTCAAAGGTTACGGGGAGAAGGTGGGAGAATGGGGTTGAGAAACTTATCAGCCATGATTGAATGACGGAGCAGACTTGATGGGCCGATTGGCCTAATTTCTGCTCCTATGTCTTATGTCTAAAGAGAGAAAGAAAGAGAAAAATAGAGAAAAAGAAAAAGAGAAAAGTGAAAATGAGCGAAAGAGAAAAAAAAAGCAAAACAGAAAAAGAGGGAAAGAGAAAAAGAGCAGAGTGAAAGACAAAAGAACGAAAGATAAAAAGAAGAGGATGAAGGGAATGAAAAGAAAGAATTCACGTTGTTAAACATTTATCATAAACTGCAGTCAACGCAAAGCACCTTCCAGCTATTTAGGTATCTTTCATATATATCCGCTGCCGCAATTTTAAAACATTGTCACTGTTGTTATTCAGGGGAAGTAACAAAATAAAGAGCTGGTCACGCATTCAGAGTTCCCGGGACCGAAGTCCCTGCCCCAGCTAGTAACTTACTTGTAACTTACCAGGGACACCAATCGCAGCCAAGATGGGGAAGTAAATCTTTTCTACATCGTAAAGCACCCAAAGGATCTTGAGCTTCAATAGAAAACTTAGAGACATTTTCTCCTTTGGCCAGTATAGCTGATTCGGTATTTGTTGTTGACGCTGGAAGAAATTCTCTGTTTGATGTTTTGAGAGTATCCTATTCTTTATAGAGAGAGAGAGAAAAAAAAATAGGTCAGAAAATAGGGTCCCCTGGCGCCTGGGCTTTACTGACAATCACTGAACAAACAAAATCAACAGCTTACATTCCAAGAATTTTAACAATAACAGAAGCTTTCCAATTAGAAAATTCCGTGAAGACCAAGGAGCAATTCCCACAACTCTGCTCTCTCATTTCTCTTTGATTTTTTAAACTTCCGTTAAATTGAACCCTCTCCCGCGACCCCAGCACGCCCCCCCCCCCCCCAACTCCCACCACCCCCAACCCCACTAATTAATTTAAAGTCCTATCTACAACTCTAGTTGTACGATTCGCCAGGGCACTGGCCCCAACATGGTTTAAATGAAGCCTATTCCAACAGAACAGCTCTGTCCTTCCCCAGTACTGGTGCCAGTGCCCCATGAATCAGAACCCATTTCTCCCACACCAGTCTTTGAGCCACCGATTTACCTCTCTAATTTTATTTACCCTATGCCAATTTGCATGTGGCTCAACTGTAATCCGGAGATTATTACCATTGTGGTTCTGCTTTTTAATTTAGCCCCGAACTGCTCGTAGTCCCTCAGCAGAACCTGTTTCCTAGTCCTACCTATGTTGTTGATACCTATGTGGACCAGGACAACTGGATCCTTCCCCACCCACTCCAAGTTCCTCCAAAGCCCTGAAGAGATGTCCTTAACCTTGGCAACAAGTAGTCAACACAGCCTTCGGGACTCTCTGTCTTTGCTGAAGAGAACAGTATCCATTCCCCTTAACTATGCTATCCCTATTACTACTACATTTCTCTTTTCATCCCACACTTGAATGGCGCTCTGTACCACAGTGCTGTGGTCAATTTGCTCATCCTCCAGTGATCCTATCCCTGACCATGGTTGAAATTTGATGTAATTAATCTATATCTAATCCTGTGGCATCTCAGCCCTGTAGTGTTGAGGAGACAGTGTAAAGGGGCTTATATTCTGTATTCAACATCAAGCTATACCTACCATGGGATTGTTTGATGGGGACAGTGTAGGGGGATTTATACTCTGTATCTAACCCCGTGCTGTACCTGCCCTGGAAGTGTTTGATGAGGACTGTGTAGCGGGAGCTTTGCTCTGTGTCTAACCCTGTGCTGTTGCTGTCCTTGGAGTGTTTGCTGGGGACAGTTTAGAGGGAGCTTCACTCTATAGCAAGCCATGTGCTGAAACTGCGCTGGGGGTTTTTGATGGAGACAGTGAAGAGGGAGCTTTACGCTCTAGCCAACCTTGTGCTTAACCTGCCCAAAGAGCATTTGATGGGTGCAGTGCAGAGAGGGAACTGTACTCTGCATTTAACACTGTGTTATACCTGTCCTGGCACTGTTTGAAGGGGACAGTGTAGAAGGAGGTTTGGTCTGCATCTAAGTCCATGCTGTACCTGAACACCTGACTCTCCTCACAGTTTTAAACTGAATTCCTGCTCTCTCCTCAATACAAAGAACAAAGAAAAGTACAGCACAGGAACAGGCCCTTCGGCCCTCCAAGCCTGTGCCAATCATATTGCCCGTCAACTAAAACTGAACTCCTCGCTGTTTTAAACTGAGCTCAAGGCTCTTCTTGCTGTTTGAAACTGAACTTCTGCTCTCTCCTCGCTGTATTAAACTGAACTCCCGCTCTCCCCTCACTATTTTAAACTGAACTCCCGGCTCTCTCCTCACTGTTTTAAGTTGTATTCAAGGCTCTTTCTCCACTGTTTTAAACTGAACTTCTGCTCTCTCCTCGCTGTGTTAAACTGAACTCGTGCTCTCTCCTGGCTGATTTAAACTAAACTCCCATTCCATCCTCGCTGTTTTAAACTGAAATCCTGCTCTCTCCTCGCTGTTTCAAATGAAACTCCAGGATCTCTCCTTGCTGTTTCAAACTGAACTCATTGCTTTCTCCTTGCTGTTTTAAACTGAACTCCTGCTCTCTCCTCGCTGTTTCAAATTGAACTCCCAGCTCTCTCCTCACTGATTTAAACTGAACCCTGCTCTCTCCTCACTGTTTTAAACTGAACAACTGCCCCCTCCTTGTTACTTTAAACTGAACACCCATTCCTTCCTCAATCTTTTAAACTGAATGCCCAGCTCTCTCCTTGATGTTTTAAATTGAAATCCTGCTCTCTCCTCAGTATTTTAAACTGAACTGTTAGCTCACTCCTCCCTGTTTTAAACTGACCTTCCAGCTCTCTCCTTGATGTTCTAAACTAAACTCCCGCTCTCTCCTGGCTGTTTAAAAGTGAATACCCCCTCCCTTCTCGCTGTTTTAAACCAAACACCCGGCTTTCTCCTCACTGTCTTAAAGTGAAGTCCCGCTCTCTCCTTGCTATTTTAAACTGAATGCACGGTTCGCTTCTTGCTGTTTTAAACTGAACTCCTGCTCTCTCCTCGCTGTTTGAAACTGAACAACTGCCCCCTCCTTGTTACTTTAAACTGAACACCCACTCCTTTCTCAATCTTTTAAACTGAACACCCGGCTCTCTCCTCAATGGTTTTAACTGAACTCCCGCTCTCTCCTCACTACTTTAAACTAAACTGTTGGCTCACTCCTCCCTGTTTTAAACTGAACTTCTAGCTCCCTCCTTGTGGTTCCAAACTAAACTCCCACTCTCTCCTTGCTGTTTTAACCTTGCTTTCTCTTCACTGTCTTAAAGTGAAGTCTGCTCTCTCCTTGCTGTTTTAAACTGAATGCACGGATCTCTCCTTGATGTTTTAAATGGAACTCTCGCTGTTTCAAGCTGAACTCCGAGCTCTCTCCCTGTTGTTTTAAACTCAATTCCTGTTCCCTCCTCGAAGTTTTAAACTGAACTCCCTGCTCTCTCCTCGCTGTTTTTAAATGAACACCTACTTGCTCATCGCTGTTTTAAACTGGCCTCCCACTTTCTCCTCGCTGTTTCAAACTGAACTTCTGCTCTCTCCTCACTGTTTTAAACAGAACACCTTCTCACTTCTTCTTGTTTTAAACTGAACACTACTCCCTCCTCGATCTTTTAAAATGAACGCTCGGCTCTCTCCTCACTGTTTTAAAGTGAACTCCCACTCTCTGCTCGCTGATTAAACTGAACTCACGGCTCTCCTCATTGTTTCAACCTGAACTCCCTCTCCCTCCTCATTGGTTTAAACTAAACTCCTGTCCCCTCCTGCCCTCTCATCACTGCTTCAAACTGAACTCCAGCTCCCTCCTCATTGTTTTAAATTGAACTCTGACTCCGTCCTTGTTATTTTTAACTGAACTCCCATTCCATCCTCGCTGTTTTAAACTGAACTGCTACTCTCTCCTCGCTATTTCAAACTGAACTCCTGACTTTATCCTCTCTGTTTCAAACTGAACTCCCGGCTCTGTCCTTGCTGTTTTAAACTGATCCCCCAGCTCTCTTCTCATTGCTTTAAAGTGAACTCCCGGCTCTATTTGCTATTTTTAACTGAATGCCAGTTTTCTCCTCGCTGATTTAAACTGAACTCCCACTCTCTCCTCACTGTTTTAAACTGAACACATGCTCCCTCCTCATTGTTTTAAACTGAACTACAGCTCTTGCTTCCCTGTTTCAAACTGAACTCCCGCTCTCTCCTCATTGTTTCACGTTGAACACCAACTCCCTCCTCGCTGATTTAAACTAAACTCCCACTCCCTCCTTGCTGTTTTAAATTGAAATCATGCTCCATCCTTGCTGTTTCAAACTGAACTCCTGCTCTCTTCTTGCTCTTTCAAACTGAACTCCCAGTTCTATCCTCTCTGCTTCAAACTGAACTCCCCACTCTCCTCGCTGTTTTAAACTGAGCTAAAACAAAAATACCTGGAAAACTCAGCAGGTCTGGCAGCATCTGCAGAGAGGAACACAGTTAATGTTTTGAGTCTGAATGACCCTCCAACAGAACTAAGTAAAAATAGAAAAGAGGTGAAATATAAGCTGGTTTAAGGGGGGTGGAGGTAGAGCTGGATAGAGGGCCAGTGATAGGTGGAGATAACCAAAAGATGTCACAGACAAAAGGTCAAAGAGGTGTTGAAGGTGATGATATTATCTGAGGAATGTGCTAATTAAGGGAAGAAAGCAGGACAAGCAAGGTACAGTTAGCCCTATTGGGGTTGGGGGTGTGTGGTGAAGGAATCAAAACAGGCTAAAAGGTAGAGATAAAACAATGGATGGAAATACATTTAAAAATAATGGAAATAGGTGGGAAAAGTAAAATCTATATAAACTATTGGAAAAAAAGGGGGAATCGGAAAGGGGATGGGGATGGAGGAGAGAGTTCATGATCTGAAATTGTTGAACTCAATATTCAGTCCGGAAGGCTGTAAAGTGCCCAGTCGGAAGATGAGGTGCTGTTCCTCCAGTTTGCGTTGAGCTTCACTGGAACAGTGCAGCAGGCCAAGGACAGACATGTGGGCTTGAGAGCAGGGTGGTGTTAAAATGGCAAGCGACAGGGAGGTCTGGGTCATACTTGCAGACAGACCAAAGGTATTCTGCATTTGGTCTCTCCAATGCAGAGGAAACCGCATTGGGAGCAACGAATGCAGTAGACTAAGTTGGGGGAAATGCAAGTGAAATGCTGCTTCACTTGAAAGGAGTGTTTGCGCCCTTGGACGGTGAGGAGAGGGGAAGTAAAGGGGCAGGTGTTGCACCTTCTGCAGTTGCATGGGAAGGTGCCAGGGGAGGGGGTTGAGGTGTAGGGGGTGACGGAGGAGTGAAACAGGGTGTTCCAGAGGGAATAATCCCTGTGGAATGCCTCCAGGAGGGGTGAAGGGAAGATGTGTTTGGTGGTGGCATCACGCTGGAGTTGGCGGAAATGGCAGAGGATGATCCTTTGAATGCGGAGGCTGGTGGGGTGATAAATGAGGTCAATGGGGACCCTATCATGGTTCTGAGAGGGAGAGGAAAGTGTGAGGGTGGATGCACGGGAGATGGGCCCCACCCCAGTCCCACTAGGGCTATCTGTACCTTGCTTGACCTGCTTTCTACTCTTAATTAGCACATTCCTCAGATAATATCACCACGTTCAACACCTATTTGTCCTTTTGTCTGTGACATCTTTTGGTTGTCACTGGCCCTCTATCCAGCTCTACCCACCACCACCCCCCTCCACCCCCTTAAACCAGATTATATTTCACCTCTTTTCTATTTTTACTTAGTTCTGTTGAAGGGTCATTCAGACTCGAAATGTTAACTGTGCTCCTCTCTGCAGATGCTGCCAGACCTGCTGAGTTTTTCCAGGTATTTTTGTTTTTGTTTTTGACTTCCAGCATCCACAGTTTTATCCTTTTCAACTGAGCTCCCTGCTCTCTACTTGCTGTTTGAAACTGATCCCCCTGCTCTCTCCTCACTGTTCCTAACTGAGCTCCCTGCTCTCTCCTCGCTGTTCCTAACTGAGCTCCCTGCTCTCTCCTCACTGTTCCTAACTGAGCTCCCTGCTCTCTCCTCACTGTTTTAAACGGAACACCCAATACCTCCCTATTGTTTTAAAACTAAATGCCCGGGGCTCTACTCAGTGTTTTAAACTGACCTCCCGGCTCTCTCCTCGCTGTTTCAAACAGAACTCCCTCTTTCTCCTCAATATTCTAAAGTGAGATCATGCTCTCTCCTCGTTGTTTTAAACTGAACTCCTGCCCTTTCCTTGCTGTATTAAACTGAGCTCCCAGAAATCTCCTTGCTGTTTCAAACTGAACTACAATTCTCCCCTTGGTCTTTTAAACTCAACTCCACTCTCTCCTCACTGTTTTAAACTGAACTCCCTGCTCTCCTCACTATTTTAAACTGAATGCCCGGCTCTTTCCTGGCTGTTTTATGCTGAAATCACACTTGCTCCTCATTGTTTTAAATTGAACTCCTACCCTCTCCTTGCTGTAGTAAACTGAACTCCCACTCCCTCCTTGTTGTTTTAACTGATCTCCCACTCTCTATTTGCTGTTTTAAACTGAACTCATGGCTCTCTCCTTGCTGTTTCAAACTGAACACCTGCTCTCTCCTGGTTGATTTAAAATGAATACCAGCTCCCTCCTCACTGTTTTAAACTGAACTCCCACTCTCTCCACGCTATTTTAAATTAAATACCCGGCTCTCTCCTCGCTGTTTTGAAATGAAGTTATTACTCTCCTCATGTTTCAAACTGAACTCCCGCTCCCTCCTCATTGTTTAAACTGAACTACTGCTCTCTCCTCCCTGTTTTGAACTGTACTTGCACTCTCTGCTCACTGTTTTAAACTGAACTGCTCTCTCCTCGCTGTTTCAAACTGAGCTGCCGACTCTCTCCTTGCTCTTTTAAACTGAATGCCCGGCACTCTCCTCGCTATTTGAAATTGATCTCCCAGCTCTCTTCTTGCTATTTCAAACTGAACTCCTGGCTCTCTTTGCTCTTTTAAACTGTACTCCCAGCTCTCTCCTCCCTGCTTTAATCTGAACACCACCTCTCTCTTCACTGTTTTAAACTGAGCTCCCACTCTCTCCTGACCATGTTAAAGTGAAAACCCATTCCCTCTTCACTGTTTTAAATGAAGCTCCATCTCTCACCTCACTATGTTTAACTGAACTCCCAGCTGTCTCCTCATTGTTTTGAACTGAACTCTCACTCTCTGCTTGCTGTTTTAAACTGACCTCCCAGCTCTCTCCTCACTGTTTTGAACTGAATACCCGGCACTCTCCTCGCTGTTTGAAATTGATCTCTTCTCACTGCTTCACTCTGTACTCCCGGCTCTCTCTTCACTGTTTTATTCTGAACACCAACTCTCTCCTCACTGTTTTAAACTGAACTCCCACTCTCTCCTGACCATTTTGAAGTGAATACCCTCTTCCTCCTCGCTGTTTTAAATGAAGCTCCATCTCTCACCGCACTATGTTAAACTGATCTCCTGGCTCTCTCTGCTCTGTTTTAAACTGAACTGCCACTCCCTCCTCACTGTCTTAAGCTGAATTCCTGCTCTCTCCTCACTGTCTGAACCTGATGTCCAAGCTTTCTCCTCACTGTTTTAAACTGAACACCCGCTCCCTTGTCAATGTTCTAAACTGAATGCCCGACTGTCTCCTTGCTGTTTTAAATTGATCTCCTGCTCTCTCCTTGCTGTTTCAAACAAAACCCGCAGCTCTCTCCTTCCTGTTTCAAACTAAACCCCCAGCTCTCTCCTCTCTGTTTTAAACTGAACTTCAGCTCTCTCCTCACTGTTGTAAACTGAATGCCCAGCTTGCTCCTCACTGTTTTAAACTGCACACCTGGCTCTCTCCTTGCTGTTTTAAATTGTATGCCCGGCTCTCTCCTTGCTGTTTTAAACTGAACTCCTGGCTCTCCTCGCAGTTTTAAACTGAAGTCTCACCCTCTCCACGCTATTTTAAATTAAACTGAACTCCTGGCTCTCCTCACAGTTTTAAACTGACATCTTGCCCTTTCCACGCTATTTTAAATTAAATGCCTGGCTCTCTCCTCATTGTTTCAAACTGAACTCCCACTTTCTACTTGTTGTTTTAAAATAAAATCACTGCTCTCCTCACTGTTTCAAACTGAACTCCCAGCTCTCCTCACTGTTTTAAACTGAACTCTCACTTCCTCCTCGCTGTTTTATCCTGAACTCCCACTCCCATTTAGAAAGAGTAATTCTATACTTTCATATTTCATAATGTATGTTAATAAGCTTTGCCTTCTACCTGACAAGTCTAGTTTGACCAGTAATTTTGTTGTTTATTAAAGAAATCTGGGAATTGAGTGAGTGGACATTCTGAGATCCATCAGCAGAACACATACTTGGATGATTAGCTAGCTGGAGAAATCATATATGTTGTGACCCGTGGGTTGGTGAAACTAGAGGTAGACAGTGCATTCCTTCCATTGTGGTCTGAGTGATTGACATAGCTAACCCTGCCACTGCACGTTTCATTGGTGTTACCTCACTGAGAATACCGCATACAGTTCTGGTCACTGCAGTGCAAGTATAACATGCAGAAATATCAAGTGTGCAGAAGGAATCAGCCAGAAGGATTGAGGAATTGGAGATTTTGGAGTATAAACCAGAATTTTTTTAAATTGGGCTTGCTCTCACTAGAAATAGGGCTTGAATGAAAATAGTTTTAGAATTTTAAAGAGAGTAGATGATGTAGATGTAGGTCCCAGCAAGCTATTCCACCAGGAGCAGAACAATGAAAGCATTTAACACAGCCTGTGCTTGAAGGCTGGTAAGACCAGAACTTAACTTTGGAACTACTACCTCAGTGGGTGAGTGGGCAAGCTGTAGAATAGGATGGTGAGGGAGATGGTTATTTCAAACGTATATTCAATGGGTTTATTTCAGTAAGTGGATCTTTGGAATTCGCTGCCCAGAGATCCATGGAGGCTCAGTCATTGAGTACATTCAAAGCAGTTGTTGATAAATTTCTAGATCTCAATGACATCAAGGGGTGGGGATAGGGCAGGAAGAAGGCGTTGAGGTAGAGGATCGGCCATGATCTAGTTCAATGGTGGAGCTGGCTCAAGGGGCTGAATGGCCCACTCCTGCTCCTATGTTCCTAAACACTTTTTTAGATTACAATATAATGACAGTGTAAGACATGTCAGCTGGTAATGCTCACATGTCCCTGAGCTCTCTGGCATTGGTGTTCTTTTTCACCATATGTCTGCATCTGATTGGACTAATGGATGGAGATTGATTGTTCTGATTAGCCGATAACTTTATTATCATTGAATCACATGACATCGATACGGTAGATAGCGTAAAACATAAATCTTCCTCATTTTACATCTATTTTTGAATACCTATGGATAGTGGAGTGTGGTTGTACAGCGGAGTCCACTAAGTGGAGAACAACCGGTGGAGATAGCACGTATAAAAGAGTGCCCGTCGGCAAGATCTGAACCAGTCCCAAGAAGGATATTGAAATCTGTTTTGTAAATCAGTGAAAATGATGTGCAGCAAATGATCAGCGCTTGGACTCCCAATGTGAATGCACATATTTCCCAGCACCCACTGGGATGGTGGAAATGTACCAGGCCATAGTCAGCACAGGAAGGGAACAGGAAAATCACCGAGAACAGGTTACCATATCCAATTGTGTGAGGATGCATTTTGCCCCAAATATTCTTAGATTTACGGTAAAGATCTTGGGGTGAACGAGTATCTCAGAGCACAGGCAGTTTGTGAGATGGTTGCAAATATGAAAGGGCAGAGTTATGGATTCCAATTTATGGCGGATTTACTGTTTACAATAGTTAAATAGTTTAAGACCAAGAGTTAATGGATATTTCGCCCCACTTTTTAACTCGGCTCTGAATTTACTCTGGGTCCCTGCATAAATAAACGGGTTAATGCAGGAACTCAGAAGTGAAGCATAAATCCGCTTTCCTCCAGAATAAAATTGGATTCATTGTAATTGGAACCTGAGAAATAACTAACGTTCGCAATTCGGACATAGAGGAACGTTATAAAAAACAGCAGCCACAACAGGATGAGACTGCCTGAGATACAGAAGAGCAAAACTATGGATTTTCTCCGGCTCTCCATCTCTGGGTCACTCTGATTCTCAACGTTGCTGCGGACCTGGAGTCTTCTACGGGTTCTAATGGTCATTAAAATGTGTCTGACAGTCAGGACATTGAACAGTAAAACCAGAAGGAATGGGAGACATGGGGATGAGATGCGGTGAATCCAGTCAAATGCAGCCCACGCAGGTGAGGTATAAAATATTAACTTAATATTGCAGAACCATGGAATATTCTTAATTGCATACGAAGGTTCATAAATAAAATACCAGAATGTGTTTTTGAAGGAACTGACGCCGCAAACTGTTCCTATCACCACAGCCGCCGTTTTCTCGGTGCAATATTTAGCTTTCAGCTTATGGCAACAAATGGCTACAAACCGGTCAAAAGTGAACACGACGGTTACCCAGATAGAACAGTCTCTGATCCCATAAATTAACACAAAACTGAAACTGCAGACCGGGGTGATGAATAGGAAACTGGTTGGGAAATAAATACCAAATGTCCGGTTTAATACTACAGCCGTGATAATGACCAGGAGATCGGTCACCGCCATGGACACAAGGTAGTAAGTGATACATCTAGAGAGACCGCATCTTCCTCGGGACAGGATCACAATCACTGCCAAGTTAGCTGTAACAGAGAACGAGAGAGGAATTGGTTATGCGATGGAGAGACAGAGTTAGAACGGAAACATTACGACACCGACTCCCAACAAAATATTTTGTTTGGCAAGATTCGGTATGAAATTTATAGATTTGGCACTTGATCCTGAAATGAAATCGATCCCTCATCCTTTGAACACCTGTTTATTTGTTTCAAATAGGCATCCAAATGAAAATAGGACAGATTAAATTAATCAAACTGAAACAAAGCATCATAGGAACAGAACGTCCAATGAATCAACTTGGGAATGTCAAATTGTCATTAAAAAATGACAGTCTGAAAGAATGAGTGAATAGTTAATAAAAGTCGTGCAAATCATGCGATGTCAAAATTAATGGCATTACAGGAGACAGTTAAGATAATACATATTAAAACATCAGACATTAAAGCTGAAAACATAGACTAATGGGCAGAGACTACCAGTTAAAATTGATTGTGTCTTGTTAGGAAGCCAAGTGCCCTCATCCGATATAGTACTGTCCAATTTCTATTTGGGATTAGGATTTTACAACCATCAACAATGGCTTCAGAGTCACCATTACTGAGACAAGCCTTCAATTCTAGATTTTATTAACTGAATTTAAATTCTACCAGCTACCATGATGTGATTTGAACCCATATCCCCAGAGCATTAGCCTGGGTATTACTCATCCAGTGACATTAACACTATACCATTGAGCTATTTAACAAGGCAGCGGTGCTAACTCCAAATTGTTTTGCCTGTAGTCGCCTGACGTTTTTAATGTCCAGATCTATCTTGACTGACAGGTGGTGAAGCTCCATTCAGAGAAAGGCTTGTCGAATGGAGCATTCCCTCACTCCGCTATCAGGATAAGGTATCGCTTTTGTCTTATCCTTGGATATTCAGCTCTGTAGCCCAGGTATGAGAGTTGGCAGCAGTTATACAGCCGCGCTCAATGTAGAGAAAAGATTAGAGACGAAAGCATTCTGTTGTATTGCCAACTACAGAGATCAGAATGAACACCCGTTGTCACAATGGAACCATCAGCAACAATTTATGTGGAAGGATAAGGCCAGACTGAAACCATGAATAGGGTTAGAGATTGAGAACATTGTGTGAGTTATGAGGAAAGCAGATTCATTGTTAAAATTACCACTTGTATTACATTTCGGCAACTTGCTTATCTTTTTGCCAACAATTCGTTGCCCAAATAATGTACCTTCAATCGAGTCGGTCGGTAAAATTTGTGGATTGTAACATATTGATCAATGAAATGCTGTGACGTTAGATAACACTGTAAATAGCAACAATAATTAAGAGAAACATATGAATAATTTTATAAAACATGTCAGTAAAGGATATGAAACAAAATACTATGGATGCTGGAAACCTGAAATAAAAACAGAAAATGCTGGAAAAGCTCAGCAGGTCTGGGAGCATCTGTGGGCAGAGAGACAGAGTTAACATTTCGAGTCCGTATGACTCTTCTTCAGAGCTCTTGAAATTAACTCTGTTTCTCTGTCCACAGATGCTGCAGGCCTGCTGAGGTTTTCCAGCTTTTTCTGCTTTTCTTCTAGTAAAGGATGTATCTGGCGACTAAAATCAATTAACATCTTAGTGGCCGTAGATTTCCATTTGTAGTTGGTGGTGTTATTTATGAACTGACACAACATAACAAATATTTGATTTAATTCATTTTTTTAAAATGCAGCTACAAAGTGAATGCATTCTGCATCAATGCCGTAGAATCTGGAATGAGTAGGAAATAATTTTCATCACCATGGTCTATTTTTATTCTATGACAGGATGAGGGCGTTGGTGGCAAGGCCAGCATTTATTGCTCCATCCCTCATTGCCCTTGAACTGAGTTTCTTGCTCAGGCATATCATAGGGCAGTTAAGAGTGAACCACACTGCTGTGGGGCTGGAGTCACATGTAGGTCAGATCAGGGAAGGAAGGATGGCAGATTTCCTTCCCAAAAGGAGATTAGTGGCCCTGATGGGTTTTCACAACAAATCCACTATTACTGAGAAAAGCTTTATATTCCAGATATTAATTGAATTTAATTTCCACTAGCTGCTACAATGGGACTTGAACCCATTTTCTCAGGGGATTAGCTGAGGTCTCGCAATTACTAGTATCAGTGTCATTGCGACTTCACTACCATGTTACTTAACTGGCTCAATTTCTTAATCATCTGCACAGGCTGCAATGTATCGTTTCGGTAACTCGAAACTACAGTGGACGTGCACTGAGTATAAACGAATGGCCATGGTGTCAGTGGCCTAATGTTAAAACCAAACTCACCACAAGTTAGAGTGCAGCGGGCAGCAAAATAACCTCCATATGTATCGTATAATAAAGTCACAATAGCTGTGATGCAATCTCCTCTAACTTAACACGTCCCTATCTTCCACACAGAAGCAGCATTATCACAGTGCAGCGTGATAACAGCACTGCATGATAATTGACCCACATCATCAGTGTCAGTAACGCAACACGACCACAAGAACAGCAGGATAACGGTGTGCTGATTCACCCATAGTTACAATATCAGTGAGACGACTCTCCACCATGTACCCAGTGGTAATAGTATGGTGCTTCTCCAGCATTAGTAATGTGAGTAACACAACACAACTGTAGAACAAGGGACGTGCTGTCGAATGTTTTCGTTTTGGCAATTTCATCAGGGCAATTTGCATGAATGCCAATTGTAAAGGGAAGGACAATTTATACTGCATGAGAAGAGAGTGCTGATCGGTTGGCAAGCCGGCTCTGATTGGCACCATTCAACATTAGGAAAACTGAAATTATTGTCATGGGCCCCCGGCATCCCTCCCCCTCCCCCTCCCCATCCCCCACAAGCTCGATTGGCTTGTCCACAACAAACTGTTCGCTGACCACGGCCTGAGCCAGAAACAAGTCGCTCCCAATACTGGCGCCTATTTGAATGTCAGTTGAACTTGCTCCTATATAATATAATTTACCAAGATCCGCCTAATTCCGCCTCTATAATATATCCCGCCTCCTGCCAAGTTATTGAAACCCTCAGAAATGAGTTTGCTGCCCCAAAACTCAAAGACTCAATGCTTTCCTTGCTGCCCTTTCCTCCAAATATCCTATGGCCCGACCCTAACTGGCAGCAAGAGCCCAATAGCCATCACCCTGATGTTCACAGACTGCACTGGCGCTACATCCGGCAGGAATCAACTGACATGTGTCACCACAGGGAAGGCGCGAATACAAAACCGCCCCGTTATTGTTCTTGGTGATCGCTCATCCGCGGTAACAGCTGGTGACATCGGTAAACCGGGAGAAGATACATTAAAAGGGGGAGAAATGATACATTACAGTAATGGTAAGAAAAGATTCTTTGAAATGGGATATCTTTCTATCGTTAAATGGCAGACGTGTTATATTTAAAAGGAAGAACTGTTACCTTCCCGAAAATACATTATAGATACCAAATTATACAGTGAGAAGATTTATAAATAATTATACCGTTAAAGAGGATAAATTAATTGTTAATGCGGGGAAGTTATGCTGTTAAATGAGACAAATGATTAAATTGAAGGGGGTCATTTTTGGCTCCAGAAGAGAATTGATACAGTTTAAAGGGGAGAAATTATGTTCAAGCGTAGACATTACACAAGTAAAAGGAAACAAGAATATCAGCAAACAAGAGCAATGATGTAATTAAACAACGAGTTCCATCGCTAGAAAGTAACTCCAGTACCTTACCTGGAGTACCGACAGCGGCAAGGATGGGATAATAAAGAGCAAACACCAGACCCTTTGGTGTACCGTGCATTTTTGTAAAAAGCTTTGTACTGCGTGGAATTGTGACATATTTATACCTGGTGTCGGCCTCCAGGGAGGCATTCGGTGTTTCGGCCTTTTTTATATTAATTGCAGTAATTGAAACAAACAAATTAGATCCGGGACTAGTGCTTTCGTTTTGATGAGATGTCTATGACTTAATTAGCTCTAAGGGAGAGAGGCCCCACTGTTGTCCTGAATGCGGTTACAATAAATGTGAGTGCACCTTGTACACGAGGAAGGCCCTGGATTTAAAATTCTCGAATAGTGAATGAACAGCTGTCAGCAAAATATATTACTGACCAGAGACCCCTCTGCAGGAGGAAGATGCGCTTAGATTCTCAACCCTGGTCGATATCCAGATCTCGTCCGGGGGAAGCAAAGCTGACTTGCAACCGGTTGCTAATCCCTCTGAGAGTAGGCAGCCAGTTTTATGGTGACTCTGCCTCTGTGTGGTCTGACTGCATGTCCACCAATCAATTTTGGATGAGCCGCAATTTCCTTCAGTTAAACATTGAGATGCATGAAGGCATCACCTTCAGCACCAGCACAAAATTCTGACCTTCGCCACCATCTCTAACCGCCACCCCGCCCGTGTTTCTGTCTTACAAGTTACATATAGGGGTTTGTTCAGACTCCAGCTGGAGCAGCGCATATTTAAGAACCGCTAATATAAAATAAAAGTAGAAAATGCTGGAAAAGCTCAGCAGGTCTGACAGCAGCTGTGGAGAGACAAATAGAGTTAACCTTTCGAGTCCGTATGCTCTTCTTCAGAACTCTGAAGTGACTTGGAAATATATCAACTCCACATTCTTCAGAGATCTGAAGTTGAGTCATACAGTTTCGAAACGTTACCTCTGTTTCTCTCTCCACAGATGCTGTCAGACCTGCTGAGATTTTCCAGCATTTTCTGTTTTTATGTCATTCCCAACATCTGCAGTATTTTGCTTTTATTTAAGAACCGCTGTATTGGTTTTGGAGTTAAATCATCACACTTACACCAGAAGAAACCGTAAGTGCTTATCTTATAAAGTCAAGTTACAAGTTACGTTCCCTTGAGCGTAAACTATTGAGGTGTCATCTAATTGAGATGTTAACAATGATAAAATAATTCAACAGGACATGTAGAGTGAACCGATTTCCTCTGACAATGGAAGCAAGAAATTGGGAACCTAACTTAAACTGAGTTAGGCCAATGCTGGGACAGGCTTGAGGGGCCGAATGGTCGATTCCTGCTCCTAATTCCTATGTTTGTATATAAGAGAGAACTTAGATAGGACTATTTGACATGAAAGGTAGTATAAATCTGAAATTTATTGGCCAAAACACGGTAGATGCTGGGACAACTTGACCTTCCACACCTGAGCTCAATGGATTTTATGATGTGATTGTGTCAATAGATATGAAATTTAGGCTCCAGGACAAAGCACTTGATCAGCACCCCACCCACCACCATAAACATTCATTCCCTCCACCATCGATGCACAGTAGCGGCAGTGCGTACCATTCACAAGAGGCACTGCAGCAACTCACCAAGGTTCCTTCGACAGCACCTGGCAAACAAGTGGTTTCTACCATCTAGAAGGACAAGAGCAGCAGAGGCATGGGAACACCACCACCTGCAAGTCCCTTTCCAATCCCCTCACCATCCTGACTTGGAAGTATATCTTCATCTCTTCACTGTGGCTGGGTAAAAAACCCACTTGAACAGCATCCCTTCCACCACCTTCAACATGATTGCACAGTGGCAGCAATTTGTACCTTCCGCAAGGTGCACTGCAGCAGTTGCTTAGGCCACTTCAAAAACACCTTCCAAACTTGTAACATTTACCATCTGGAAGTAAAGTGTCAGCAGACACATGGGAATGCTACCACCTGGAAATTCACCTCTAGGTGATACACCATCCAGACTTGGAAATATATTGCTGTTCCTTCACTGTCGCTGGGTTAAAATCCTGGAAATCCTTGCCTAACAGCACCATGGTTGTAACTAAGCCACATGGGCTGCAGCAGATCAACAAGGTGAACCACCACCTTCTCAAGGGCAATTATGGATGAGCAGAAAATGCTGGCCTACACACACACAAAGACTGACAGGCAAAGAGACAGGCAGTCTCACACACACATGCACACAAACAGATACAAAGACTGACAGACAGAGAGACAGGCACACACACACAGACACAAAGACTGAGAGGCAGAGAGACAGACATGCACACACTGGCATAAAGACTGAGAGGCAGAGACAGACACATACACACACACACACACACAAAGACTGACAGACAGAGAGACAGACATACATATACACACCAAAGACTGACAGACACAAAGACTGACAGACAGAGAGACATAAACACACACACACACACACACACACACACACACACAGGTAAACGGACACACATACTTTTGATGCACTTCAACAATTAGCTGTCTTCCATATTATCATGGTTGTAAATTATTGTTGCTTTGATGTAAGCTATTGCCACATATATTTATTGCACTATTTAAACTAAATTACTCATTTACTTATCTCACTTCCCCTTAAATGTGTTGATGCTATTCTTCTCAATTGTATTTTGTAGTAGCCAGTCCCACATATCCACCATTGTTTGGTGTAACAAGTTGCTCCCAATGTTCCTATGATATTCATTAATATATCTTATAATAATGGCCCCTGTTTTTGGCCTCCTGACAATTGGAAACATGCTATATGAACCATACCCTTCCAGCATCCGCAGTTTTTTTGTTTTTATCCATTCAAACTGATGTTGTCTCCAAATTTCAAAATTATATTTCTGATTCCAGAGACCAACCCATTTGTATAACTAGTGAACAAGTTGTCTCAACACCGATCCTTGTGGAACACTACTTCCCATCTTTAACCAGCATGTGCAGCTACCCTTAACTCATATACATAGCTTTCTCTTCTGCAGCCAGCTTGCTTCCCCGCTTCAGCTCTGAAGAAGGGTCATATGGACTCGAAACGGTAACTCTGTTTCTCTCTCCACAGATGCTGTCAGACCGGATGAGTTTTACCAGCATTTCCTGTTTTTATTGCTCTCCAGTCTGTTTCCTGTCTCCTGACCCGAAATGTTTTCATCATAGTGAAGAGTTTATCAAGACAGCTTGTAGAAGGCTTTTGAGAATTAAAAATCTATTGCATCTGCTGCATTATCCTTGTCGACTCTTTTTGTTGTTTGTTTCAAGAATTTGATAATGTTGGTCATTATGACCTTCCTTTGTAAAATCTATCTTGACTATTCTTTATTTCCTGTTTTCTGATGCATTTTCTACTGCACATTCTAGGATTTTGTCATAAATTCCCATTTGCCTTTGTGTGGGATATGAGATAACATCCTTGGATAGCATTTGCCCCTGTGTGTGGTATTCAGAATATTGATTTATTTCTTTATTACTCCAGCTTTTCTAATCTATCTATGTAACTGTAATTTCCCATCGCTGCACCATTCTTGTATATCATTTCTGTACTCTTTCTAAATCCTTCAGATCCTTCCTAACGTGTGTGCCTAGAACCAGCTGTAATACTCGAGATGAGGATGAAACAATGTTTTATATAGGTTTTTCATAACTTCCTTGGCTTTGTACCCCATACCTCTATTGATAAAGCCCAAGAGCATGTGTGGTTTATCCACTGCTCTCTCAATATATCTGGCCACTTGAAATGATTATTGCACATATAAAACCAGATCCTTCTGCTACTGCACCCAATTTAGAATTGTACGCTTCATTTTACATTGTCTCCCCACATTCTTCCTACCACAATAGATCTCTTCACACTTCCCTACATTAAATTTTACCTGCTATTCATCCGCCCACTGTACAGATATGTCCTGCTGAACGTTTATACTATCCTCCTAACAGTTTGCAATGCTTCCAAATTTCGTGTCATCCAGAAATTTTGAAACTGTGCCCTGTACACTGTTGTGATATTCCTCTAGGGGATAGCAGCATGATATAACTAGGAGGGAAGTGTGTCATGTGATCCAGTCTTAGTTTCATTTCTGTGTTGAGCAGAACACACACACACAGATGCGGCTCTACTGCTGATGCCTTCAAGATTTCTATCCATTTATGTCGCTTCTCATGTGCCTAGTCTAAATAAATGAACCCAAAACATATTTACCCAATCCCTCATGAGCGGTCGGTGATTTTACATCATTATAACAACATGGCATGTGTCACTAATATATAATCAGGAAAGACAGGGGTTCTAACCCCTGAGGAACTCTATTGTAAACCTTCCGCCAGTCTGAAAGACACAATCATTCACCACTTCCTGTTTATGTCATTCAGCCATTTTCATATTTATACTGCCACTGTCCCATTTGTTCCATACAATTTGATTTTGCTTAGAAGTTTGTTGTGTGACACTTTATTAAATGCTTTTTGGAAGTCCAGGTAAACCACATCAACAGCATTATGCTCATTAACTTTCTCTGTTACTTCATCAAACAACGCAACCAAATTAGTTAAATACAAACTTCCATTAGCAAATTTGTTCTGGGTTATCTCAATTAACCCACATTTGTGCAATTTTCACCCTAATTATAATTTCTAAAAGGTTCTGTAGGTATTGTAGAATATTGCTGTATATCCATATTACCCCTGTGGCATATTACAGGACATTGTAATATATCCTTACCCCTGTGTGGGTATTAGAGGATACTATCCTTATTGCATTGGGGGTAGGGTATTAAAGGATAGTAACATTTACACTTATTACCCCTTTTTTCCTTATCCTTGTTGCCCTATGTGAGCATACTATGAACATAATAATAACTAAAAACAAGAGCATGTATAGGACATTTGACCCCTCAAGCATGCATTGTCATTTAATAAGATCATGGGCCATAACTCCACTTCCTGCCTGTCACCAATATACCTTGACTCTCTTGTCAAAAATCAAAAATCTGTCTAACTCAGTTTTGAATATGTTCAATAAACCAGTCTACAATGTTTCCTGGGGTATGACCACCTGAGAGAAGAAATTCCTCCTCATCTCAATCTTTATGTCATCCTTTCACATGATGTGGGCATTGCTGGACATCCCTAATTACCCTCGGGAAGGTGGTGGTGAGCTGCCTTCCTGAACCGTTGCAGTCCATGTGGCATAGGTACACCCACAGTGCTGGTGGGAGGGAGTTCCAGGATTTTAACCCAGCGACAGTGAAGAAATGGTGAAGTGAGGATGGTGTATGGCTTGGAGGGGTCTTGCAGGTGGCGGTGTTTCCAAGTGCCTGCTGCTCTTGTCCTTCTAGGTGGTAGAGGTCATGGGTTTGGAAGGTGCTGTTGAGACAGCCTTGGTGAGTTGCTGCAGTGCTTCTTGTAGATGCCACACAATGCTGCCACTGTGCATCAGTGGCGGAGGGAGTGAATGTTGAAGGTGGTGGGATGGGATGTCGATCAAGCCAACTGTTTTCTCCTAAATAATGTCAAGCTTCTTGAATCTTGTTGGAGCTGCACTCCTCCAGACAAGTGGTGAGTATTCCATCACACTCCTGACTTGTACCTTGTGAATGGTGGACAGGCTTTGAGGAGTCAGGAGGTCAGATAGTCACCGCAGAAATCCTAGGCTCTGACCTGCTCTTACAGCCACTGTATGAATGAAGTGAGTCCCGATATAATTCAACTATTTCTATATAAGGGAAAGAGTCAAAGGGCTGTGCAGTTGACGCGTTCAGGCACTTTACTGTTCCATCTTCCAAGAGAGGTTCACATAGCTGGGCAGGACGAAGGATGTGTCTTGAATGATTGTAATGGGTGTTGCGATCTTCACTGCAATGTTACCACAAAGTTATCATGGACAACAAGGTCAAGGCAGAAACCTGATTAATGACTGGATATTCAGTTTCAATTATTCTGGTTGAGGAATTGTCATGAAGAGATAATAATGTTTATAATGTTATTAGAAATTATTTTTTAAAATAGATTTTAGTGGTGTAGGTGTCTATGTATGTGTCTGTGTGTGTGTCTTCATTGGCTTTGCAGGTATCAGGCAGCCTTCCCTTACCCCGGGAATAAGGATTGTGGTGTGCACTGGAGGCACCTCCTCCGAGGAGGAAGAGAGGGCCAGAAGGGGGAGGAGGCCAGGAGTCCATATTCAGCCTCCAGGGGAGCCAGCTGTGGGAGGACAGGTGAGGGTACAGGGGTGCAGGGCCAACAGGAAGCCCAAAGTGGAAGCGGCTGCAGAAGACGCCACTATCCTGCTGCCTGGGTTTACAGGTGGCAACATAGCTACCTCAATAGGTCTGAGGTGCTATGCCGAAGCAGACTCCATTTCTCAAGGGAGACAGTGACCTCCATCTGTCAAATGATTGGCCCTGAGATCAGCTCCGACTGTGTAGGTGGACACCCCATGCCACTGGCGCTGAAAGTCACAGTGACCCTCAACTTCTATGCCTCTGGCTCTTTCCAGGAGTTAGTGGGTGATCTTTGTGGGGTCTCCCAATCAGCTGCCCACAGTTGTGTCAAGCTGGTGACAGATGCTCTGTTCAGGCGTGCATTGACTTTCATTCACTATCGCATGGACGAGGCCAGCCAGGCTGAGCAAGCCAGAGGCTTTGCCATGATTCCTGCATTCCCCCACATCCAGCATGCAATTGACTTACATATGTGGCCATCGGGGCATCAGCATGTCAGCTTGAAGCCTTTGTCAACAGGAAGGGCTTCCACTCCATGAACGTGTAGATAGTGTGTGACCACAGGATGCTGATCCTACAAGTCTGTGCAAGGTACCCAGGCAGCTCCCAAGATGCTCACATCTTGAGACACTCCCAGGTGCTGAGGTTCTTCAGTGCTCCAGCCCGGCTGAATGGATGGCTGCTGGGTGACAAGGGCTATCCCCTCAAAAGGTGGCTCATGATGCCTCTCCACCGTCCAAGAACAGAGGCTGAGCAGCAGTACAATAGGAGGCAGGCCTCCACAATTGCCATGGTAGACAGAATCATCAGTCTTCTCAAGATGCGTTTCCGATGCCTGGACTGTTCAGGGGGGCGCACTGCAATACTCCCTAGATCGTGTGTCACTGATAGTGGTTGCGTGCTGCACTCTCCACAATCTGGCACTGGAAAGGGGGGATGCAGTGGAGGAAGAAGATGTTGACACAGCTGCTTTGGCAGCAGACGATGAGTCCAGTAGAGTCCGAGGGCGAGCACACTCAGGAGAATGTTAAGGGGATAGACGCTGAACTGGACAACCTCCAGGGAGGCAGGGACACCCAGGAGGCTTTGATCCAACGCTCCTTCAGCTAGCCTTCCGAAGAAGCACCACCAGCACATGCCAGGCTGCAAGCTCCATATTCGATACCTAAGAGCAACATTTGTTTGGTCAACAGCGTGAACTATGTTCCATTTCAATAAAGCTCAATGACAAAGAAGTCACTCATAACATCATGGTTTACCCTCTCACCTGCAGAACTAATGAAGCACCCAGAGGCTTGTTGAGAACCAACACATTTAATGCAGCTTGGCATACAGAAATCAAACTAAATGAAAAGATGTTCAACGTCACACCAACATCACAGTAACTTAAAAGTGGAGCAAAAGAAAACTACGAGTGATAAGCCCCAAGGTGCTTGACGTTTATGCTTACGGGTGTTATGTCTAGGTGCTCCCCCCTCACTAGCACCAGCATTGGAGACAGGCTGCTCACTCCACTACCCTGTTGGCCTTGTTGACCTTGGCGGGTGTCCTCTGGCCCGTGGAGCCTGTGCTGGCCCCGCCTGGGAGGGAGCGGCCAGTGGCACAGCTGGCATCTCCCCAGTCACCGCTGCCTCATTGGATGCCACGGTCACTGGCAGAGGGCCAGAGGAGCTGCTGCCCACATCTGGATCACCCTGAGAGGAGCCCGCAGAGATGACAAGCCAAAGTCAGTTCGCCCTGGACCTCCCTCTCACCATTGATGGACGAGCACCAAGCTGGGATACTGGGTGGCCAATCCATCTCCCACACTGACACTGACCCCCAACTGAGTTCATTGCCAATGTGAGGGCTGCAGATCCAAGCACATCGCCAGGAAGCCCAATTGATCTCCTGGCGGACCCTGTTCATGACAGTCGCCACTCCCTCCATGGAGGGGGCAGTGCACTCAGCCATCAGGGTCATTATGTTGCTCGTGCCCAACATAGACTCCTCCAGCATGGAGACCATGACACACATTCCCTCATGTACCTGCGCCAGATCCTCCCGCACACCCTGCTGGACTTCCAGAATCTGCTGCCTCAGGGATGAATCCAGAGACACATCATCAGCTGCTGATTCAGCATGTTCCTGGTCCCCAGGCGTCCTCTGACTGCCAGTGCCCTGGGCACTCTCTGCCTCCGCCTGCACCTCAAGCAAGTGTGAAGAGCTCTCAATGCTCTGCACTGAGATACTAGCCGACGATCTTATTCCCACCGAGGTGCTGGTATCTGTGCTGTTGCCTGCCTGGTTGAGAGAGTGTGATGCTGATGTGTTCATATCAGCTGTGCCCTCAGGGGTGAGCGGTGGTCCCTCAGGCTCCTGAGACCAGGCATGCTCTGGTGAGCCTGAAAAGAAGGACAGGAATGTTTGGTTCGTTGAATGAGTTACGCAGTTAATGTGCCTGGCACCCAGATCATGGCGCCCTCGTCTTTCCATTATCAATGGGGATTCCATGTTGGAGGCTGAAATCAATACATAGACAACAGTGGAATGGTTGCAATGACAGACATTGTGACCTCAGTCCACTGCACTCTTACCTCCCAGTGGCACCCCAACCTCACCACGGCCAATTGATCTAGATGCATGGCGCCTCCCCAGCTCCTGTGCTTCCTGCTCATATCTGGTGAGGATCAGAAGTGGGGCGGTGCTCTGCCAGTCTGCACCCTCTCAGCATTATTGTGCGCTGTATTCTCCTGAAAGGAGAGGAGCATTAATTAGTCCACCCTGTACCTGCATTACCAATGCAGCCTGGCCAACCCCACCTGAGGAAAACCTTGCAGGGCTCATCCGATTTGTGACCATGGAGGTGCAATACACTCATTCCAAGCAGGCAGGGCTGACCCCCTTGCCCAGATGCTGCCTCCATGTCATTTGCCACTCACTCTAAGAACTTCCAAACCCACGGCCACCATCACCAAGAAGGACAAGTGCAGCAGATAGATGGGAACACCACCACCTGGAAGTTCCCCTCCAAGTCACTCAGCATCCTGACTTGGAACCTAACTGCTGTGCTAAGTGACCCATGCCAACGTGGTACCCACCCTTCTCAATCGCAGGAGGTCATTAAACCACTTGTTGCAGTGCACCAATGTGCACCTCACCACGTTGCGAGAGCTGACCCGTGATGACACCTCCTCCCAGCCACGCTTAGTTAGGATGGGGGACCTCTTCCTCCCAGCCCTTGGGACAAGGATATCCTGGCGTGTTGCCACCTCAAGGAGGGCAGCAAGGCACTCATCATAAAACTTCAGTGCCGACTGCCCCAATGACCTGTCCTCCCACCTGGCCTGCTCTCCGATGACATTGTCCATTGCAGATGACCAAACTCAGTGGAAAATGACCGAACTCAGTGGAAAATGATCGAACTCAATGGAAAATGACCGAACTCAGTGGCAGTTGAGCGAACTCTGTGGCAGATAAACGAACTCGATGTAGATGACTGAACTCAGTGGCAGCCTTAGGATGGCTGCCTGCAGTGTTTTTGAATAAACCGTCAGGTCACCATTGGATCCGGCGGACATTGGCCTCCGGCTGCTTCCCACCCCTCTTCATACTGACCTCAGGAGCCGTGAATTACGCTGGGTGGGCCTTAATTGACCTGCCCACATAACATCGTGGTGCCCACCTGATTGCAGGCAAAGATTGAGTTCCTGGCCACCTCCGCCCACTCCTGCTGAGCCCGCCCACCAACTGGAAACTTCTGGCCTATGCGTTTACAATGTTTTTTGTATTGATAAATGTTTAATTTAGTTTTATTAAAAAAAACCTCTTGAGAATCGGTTGTCTTATTACTACTGAATTCAAAGCCTGCATCTCGAAACATACAAATTGCAAAAATGGGTTATGACAGTTGCTTCTATTTTCCTTCTGCGATTTGAACAACTCAGCCTTTACCATCGGCTGTGTTATGATAGGGATTCAATTTGAACTGAGGACACCAGGTAAAACTTCTCGGCTCTTTTTGGAAATAGTTGAACTCAGCCTAAAGGAGAGAAACAAGACCTCAGCTTAATATCTCATCTGAAAGAGGCACCTCCAACTGTGCAGTTTTGTCAGTATGGCTGGGGTGTCAGCCTTGCGTTTGGGCTCAACTCTCAGTCGGGGTTTATGTTGGTTTGAACTCTGGAATGTCAGCTTCTTTGAAGATGCTGAATCTCTGTTTTCTTTTAGATGCTCTAAAAGTTGCTTCATTCCTATAACTTCAAAGCTCTTTGCTGCTCTTGCTACTTTCTTATCTTCTACTTTCACTCTCTGCCACTCGCTATTCAATTCAATGCTGTGACCTTTCCGATACTCTCTCCTTAATCTCTTCCTCTCTTTTTGATCTGCTCAAAATCTCATCTCTTTTTTTTTTATTCATTCTTTGGAAGCAAGCAGAACATTAGGCCCGTGAGGGACATTCCTAATTGCTCTGTTACAATCCCAACACCTCTGTCTCTCTCCTTATTCCTCTATCTCCCATCTCTAGGTTATTATTTCTCCAGCACCATCTGTCCTTCTCTCTCTTTAAATCTCCTACCATCTCCATCTTCCCCTTGCTGTTACTTTTCAGAACTATATGTCTCCCTCTTACTGTGAATCTCTCTATATCTTTATAACACTGTTTGATAAACCCACTTCATATCAATTTCTCCATTTCTACCTCAGTGCCCCTTCCTCCACTCCTATTCTTCCACATCGCTATTGCTTGATCTCCATCTAGTCTCTTCTTATCTGTTACTCCTTCACCAGCTTGTCTCTCCACCACTGATACCCTCAATCTCCAACTCTCCCCTACAGTTACTTCTTTTACGTTTATATCCTTCTCTATCTCTCTATGAATGACTCTCTAACTCAAACTTTCTCTCGATTACTCACTATCTCTCCATTTTTGCCTCTTCTTTTATAAACATCTAGCAGTCCCTCTCTGTATTACCATCTCTAATTTCCTCTGTGCTGCTCCCAAGTCTCCATCTCCATCACTCTCCTCTTTCAAAAGTAAAATACTGAAGCTACTGAAGATCTGAAAAAGAAACAGAGATTTCTGGAAATACTCAGCAGTCAGGTCAGATCTGTGGAGGGAGAAAGAGAGTTAACGTTTCAGATCAACAATGGCCCTTGGTCAGAAATTATTTGAGTCGTTCTGGTGAAAATTACCTGTGTGGGAAAGAGGGGTTTGGCAAATCTAGGTTCATTAGGGTTCTGTCCGTTTTGGGGAGGGGTGGATCCTTGTTGGGGACGAGCTGATCAGTGTTGGAGAGGAGCAGATGGGTTGGTTTGTTTCAGGGAGCTGCAGGTTCATGTTGGAGATATACGGATACGTGTTAGTTATTGATAGACCTATAGTAGTGAGGTGTAGATACCTATTGGGTAGGGATGGGTATGTATTGGGGAGGAGTGATTACATGTTGGATGAAGGCCTCTGTTGGGAGACTTCTTGTCTCTTTTACCAGTTTTTCTCTTCAGCGAGATCCCACACTCTCTTTCTTCCAGCTCTTCCTCCCCTTTCTCAATGTCTGCTGTATCCATCTCTCTCTCTCTCTCTTTCATACCCATTTATCTCTGGTTGTTTCTTGTGCTGTCCCTTCCCTGTCTCTGCCACTTGCTCTCTTTTTATTCTCTTTCTGTCCATTACTGCCTCAAAATAGACGTCTTTTTCCTCTCTCTATTCTTGTTTCTCTCAGTCGCTGATTCTCTTTCTTTCTTTCTACATCTTTTCATTCCTCCCTTAATGTCCATGTCTCCTTTCCCATGCATTTCATTCTTTCAATTTTTTCCACAACTTCTCACTCAATATCCATACCTCTCCTTCAGTCGCCGCCTGTTTTCTCTGTCTCTGCCTCTCTCCTTTTCCCTGTCACTGACATGTCAATTTTCTGTCCTGGACTGAATCTCTATTTGTCTGTTTATCAGTTTATTGTTCTCTGTGGGTCTCTGACCCGGGTTGTTTTGTGTCTATTTCTGTCCCTGTCTCTATGTTTCATGCTTTCTCTTGTTCTTTTTCACTTCCTCCTTGTCCTTGTCTCTAACATCCTTTCGTTATCTATTAAATTCTCTTTCATGCCCTCTCCCATCTCTCTCTCGTTCTCGAATGTTCCGTTCCACCTCCTGACCCATTCTCTCTTTTTCTTTGTTTATTTCATTCTCTCAATCAATCACTCTCTGTGTGCATATTTCTGTTACCTCTTTGAACATTCTTCTCACTTGCTCTCTCTCCCTACTCTCTCTCGAGCTGTCTCTGTCCTTTCCCATTACCTTCCTCTCCCTTTCCTTTAATTTTCAGTCTTTCCATCTCCCTCCTTTGGTCTCTCAATCTATGTTCCTAATATTTTTTCTCTCTCTCTGTTGCAAGCTCTCTCTCTCTGCTTCTTTCTTTCACCCTATTGCCTTTTCTCTCTCCCATCATTTGTCACTCTTTTCCTCTCATTGTCCTGTATCACTCTTTCTTCTTCACTCTCTTGATCCCCCACCTCTCACTCAATCTCTGCTCCTGAAATCTTCTAATAATGCAGCACATCCAGCCCGTCAAACTTCTGTCTGTTCATTGAAAGGACTATCCAATTAGATTCACAATGCTGCCTTTTTTTACATAACCTTGCAAAAAAATCCCATTCAAGTCTTTCTCCAATTCTCTTTTGAAAATGTTTGTTTGAATTATTGCCACTGTCATTTAAGAAAATTATTCCAGATTAAAACAACTCAAAGCAGAAAAAAACTAATTATCTCATCTCGTTCTTTTGCCAATTACTTTAAATGTGTGTCCCCCGGTTGTCATTGGAAACAGTTTATCCACATTTATTCTAACAATACCCATCGTATGGTGAAGTACTAGGTCAAATTTCCCCTGAACTGCCTCTGCTGTAATGAGTACATTTACCTCCCTCCTTCTATCTCTCTTCAAAAGGAGAAAAGGCAGAAAGAGCAGCAGCATTGGTCACAATCTTTCAATTCACATCAGATACAGAAAGAGAGACGACTGTTTTAGAAAGGGAAGGAGGATGAGCTGGTATGAACGTTAGCAGCAACCTGGTAGAAATAGGACCATGAGAGAGTGCTTGTGTCTTTTTTATATTGTGTTCTGTCCAGGTTAACAGGCATGATGCGATTTCTCTCTTTGTCCCACACCTGAGTTGACAGAGTTTGCATATATTTAACTGTGTCTAGCTCAGTGCAAGTAATAAGTCAGCCAGGTTCCTTAGATTAACAAGTAAAAAGGGTTAGTTGTATTTCTAGAACTTGCTTGGGTAAATTTGCAGAAATTATTAACAAAAGTTTTTAAAAGATGCAAATATGTTCATCTACCCACTAATGCAAATACAACACACATGCAATCCCTCCAAGCATCATAAAAGTAGGATTCTGGAGAGTATAAGATATTACAAATTTGGCCCAGTGGCAAGTAAAGTCAGAAAAAAAAACATAGAGAATCCAAATGCTTGTTTACAGCTGAGGGGTTGCTCACTGGACGTATTGATTCTGAATTCTCCTTAATGAACTCTCAGTTTGCAGCAATGAGGTCTTCTGCTGAGGTTTTCAAATCACAACAGCTCAACTTTAATGAAAGAGGTTTCAGAATAAAAAGGTGAGTTAAGGCCGCTGCCTCTGTGGAAGTCTCTTTCTGATTCTTCTAAATCAAATATCTTTTCACACAACAGCAGGAGAATGTGACGTCTCTCTGAGTATTCCATAGAGTGCTGTCCATAAAAGCAGCATGTGTCCTTCGCAAATGCAGCATAGTCACTTTTGTAGACCAGTGTCCTTTGCTTAGGAAATGCATTCCTTTCAAAAAAGTTGAATGCATGTTTATGTTCATCCAACTACATAATAAATTAATATTTTACATAGCATGTCTTAAAAAAATTGGATAAAACATTCTGAAAAACATAATTCCACAGCCTCTATAAATACAACCCATTTGATCAGCTTTGGTCCCAGAAGCTGTCCACAGGTTGTGACATAGTGTGAATGAATTGACTGCCAACAACTAAAATTCAACACACTGGCTTCCTGCCCTGCCTTGAAAACAAGTGGTGGATTTGTTAGTCAAAACAGCTCACAGCACAAGCAACGAAGAAATGTCACAAGCAAATGAGATCAAAAGCGAATCTGCTGCAGTTCAAGGGAGGGAAGTCTTGGGGCAAATAAGGAACGAGACACAGCCAGATGCAACTCTGATCTGAGCTCAGCTTTTCTTACTGCTTAATCAATTTAACAATCAGGTTCACTGGATATTTCACCAAGACCTTGAACTGCTCCCTGAATTTGGTATTAGTCACCCCATAAATAAAGTGTTTGTGCAGGAACTTGAAATTTGCAGCATATATCCAACTTGTTCAAAGACAATTAGAGAGTCATTGGATTCAGCATAATTAGCCTCTGTAATGTTATAATATAAGAATTCTGCAACAGTTATCAACCACAAAGCTGTGAAACTGCCAGAAACAGTGAAGAGCAGGATGACAGATTTCCTCCTGCTCTCCATCTCTGGGTGACTCTGATTATTTCCTTTGCTCTGATCCCTCAGTGCCTTACGGACTCGACTGGTCACTAAAATGTGTCTGATTGTCAGGAAGTTGACCAACAGAATTAAAACGAGTGGGAGCAAGGGGGTTAGAACTGAATCAGCCCAGTCAAATACCACCCACCCAAGATCAGTGAAATAGTTTTCTTTTGTTAAGCAATCCCATGGTATATTGCTGATTACCCTGTCAGGTTCTAATGTAAAGTAGAAAGGGATGCTTTTCAAACCGAACAGAATACAGGTTGTTGCAATCACCACAGCTGCAGTTTTCTCTGTGCAATATTTTGTTTCAGCTCCCGACAACAAATGGCAACAAAACGATCAAAGGTGAAAGCGACTGTCAACCAAACCGAAGTGTTTGTGGATATATGGCTCAGGACAATAATGATACTGCACACAGGAGTAACATCAAGGAAGGAGCCCTGGAAATAATAATAACTGATCCGGTATAATACGACCTCATTAATTACAACCAATAGATCAGCCACTGCCATGGCCACCAGATAGCATGCGATACAGGCGGAGAATCCACACTTCCCTTTGGATAGGATCACAATCGCCATTAAATTAACTGCAACGCAAAGAAGGAATAAAAGACAGGCGATTACTGATCAGCAGATCATTCTCTATGCCTGAGGCCAGCAGTACACATGAGAATGTACACTATACCTCAGTGCCCTTAGCCCAGCTCAACACAATTGCACATAATAGTTGTATCACTGCCTGGGGAAGAATAACTTTAACCTTGCAGGAAGGTTTCTTTCCACTTCCGAGCCAGTGGGGAATCATATCCTCAAAGTTAAGTGTTTATGGTTTACAGCAGCTTGTTTGGATCTTTTGTTTCACTCATGGTGAAGAATGTAATTGTTTCAGTGTGACCGTCAAGTTTTATGGTTTTGCTGAAACAATCAACAATGATCTCACTTGTATTGTGGGGTTTTCCCGCTCCGTGAATTGAATTGAGATAAATTAACTCTTATTTTGAAAGTGAGGCTTCTAGTGCTTCTCTTGCATAAAAGAGAATGCAACAAGTGAGTTTAGAGAAGGGGTACCAGGCAAAGCATTAACTGATGATGGTCAAGAGGATATTCACTGGCCGAGGATCATTCAGTGCCTTGCATGTGAAATCACAACCCTATCTAGTTTGAGAATGCTCTTTATGTGGCAGTTTGAACCAGAGCTCCTTAAATGATTGCCACAGCTTCTCTACCATCTTAACTTGTCACCTAGTTTCCCATTCCATCTTAGCCAACTCCATCTTCATACCCCTTTAATTGCCTTTATTTAAGTTTAGGACACTAGGATCAGACCCAAAGTTCTCACACTCAAACTGAATGTGAAATGCTAGAATGATGTGATCACTCTTACCTAGAGCATCCGATACTACGAGGTTGTTAGTTAATCCTGTCTCATTACACGTTACCTGTTATAAAATAGCCTGTTCACTGGTTGGTTCAAGAACATATTGTTCTAAGAACCTGTCAACAACTCACTCTATGGACTTATCCTCCAGGTTACCTTAGTAATTTATTTAATTCAAACTATATGAAGATTAAACATTCCAACAATGGTTGCAGTATCTATCTTACAACCCCCCATTATTTCAATATTTCAGCACAACTCGAGCAACATTTATCATGGGGACTCTCAGAGGCTTCTCCCAAAAAGAGTAAATGCTGTGCTACTCCACCTCATTGGACACCTTATAGGCGTTCCCAGGAGAAATGAGTACTTTCTCATGGCCGTCATGCTAAGCACGCCCCTTGATGGCGACGAGTAATGTCTGAAGTTCAGAGGGTGCAACAGAAACCGCAGGAGATAGAGAAGTGAGGGGAGGAGTGTGAGGCAGTCTTCCTCCCCACACCTGTGCCAAAGGACAGACTTCTCTCTTTGGAGATGCTCTACCAGGACTTATAATGTTTTGTCCTGAATCTGTACACCTCTTCCCTACCATTTGAGTTATCCTGCAACTTGTTGACATTAGCAACACAGAGCACAGTAGTACTGAATTCCAGCAGTCAACATGCACTGCTTCATGAATATTGCTTCTAGACAATAGTAAATTGCTAAACCTGCTTGTGTCTGTTTAGCAGCTCCTGGCAAGTTCACACTGTCGCAATTGCCAAATCACAATTCTGTGAAATCTGGACTTTCAGACAGGCAAGTATTATTAACGCTGCATATATTTAAGCACTTGGTTTCACCTTTTATCCAAAATAACCCAATTGTTTTTTTTAAGTTTAGAGATAAGCCACCTTAAGCTATTATTTCAAGTAGTTGATGTGAGAAATGAGTCTGCGCAAGACTGTTCCTTTTAAACTAATACAGCACCTCTAACATCAGAGAATCTCATCTTAATACAGCACCATAAACAAGAATAGCTGCTGAATAAAATATATCCTCAATATTTCACAGCATTTCATATCAATACAGGATTATGAAATTCTTACAGGACATTTTCCAAACCTATAGTTTTCTAATTTAGACAACGACTCAAATTAATACAGCTAATGACTAAAATGCATCACCTCAAAATGACCCAGCATCAAAAACTAATACTGCATCACGATCTAATATTGCATTTCACACTAATACATCTTAAAAGTAACACAGCACTGAAACCCAATACAGCTCCTCCAGGATATATTTCCTCATACAAATAGAACTCAAACCAATAAAGCTGCTCAAAACAATGCAGCAGCTCAACAAATGCAGCATCTCAAATCAATCATTAAACCGAGCAAACAAAGCATTTCCAACTCACAAAAGATCTCAGACTAATGCACCATTTCTAATGGAAAGAGCACCTTGAACTAATGCAGCATTTCAAACAAATGCAAAGTAATCCAGCTTTACAGTAGCATCTTCAAGTAACAAAACATGAATTTTGCTGAAAAACATCAGCGCTCTTTTCTTATGCAGTATAAATTATTGTTCAATTTACATTTCATGTTCTTGCAAATTGTCCTGATGATTGCAAGGTGCAAAGCTTCAACAACATGTGTTTTATTCAGCAATACTCAAGATCTATATTATCTAATGACAATTTCCATCAGATCAACACAGACTAATATAACACCCTAAGCTAATTTGGCATCTGAAATTAATACAACATCCCAATCTAATCCATCAAGTTTTAGAAGATGTTCTGTTAAACGCAACTGCTTAATTATTTAGCATGACTAATGATTCCAATACAAATACACTTCTTTTATGAAAATATTAAAAGCACAATAAAGTGCAGAACATTCTACTTTTTGAAATAATACGTCTGTCTCTATGACAGTCACCACCATGTGTTATGTTATCACAGGGCAAAGGCAAGAATCAACTCAAGATTTTCAATATTTAATTGATTATAGTTACTTACCAGGGATGCCAATGACGGCAAGTATAACGTAATGTATTTTAATAGCATTGAGAAATGTCTCAATCATATTCTGAATGAAGCAATCCTGTCCCTTCCTGCTGCAGGTAATTTTTCCCAACTAAATGGCGAAGGGCTTTCATTTATACTCTTTTGGATGTCTGCTGGGACCGAATAATTGCTTCAACATTGACATTAGTTTCAACATACAGGGTAAGTCAGCATGGCTTTGTCAGAGCGAGGTCATGCCTAACAAACTTGATTGAGTTTTTTGAGGAGGTGACCAGGTGTGTAGATGAGGGTAGTGCAGTTGATGGATTTCAGCAAAGTCTTTGACAAGGTCCCATATGCGAGACTTATGAAGCAGGCAAATGCACATGGGAAACAAAAACAGAATTACCTGGAAAAACTCAGCAGATCTGGCAGCATCGGCGGAGAAGAAAAGAGTTGACGTTTCGAGTCCTCATGACCCTTCGACAGAACTTGATTTCGAGTCCAAGAAAGAGTTGAAATATAAGCTGGTTTAAGGTGTGTGTGTGGGGGGGCGGAGAGATAGAGAGAGAGAGAGGTGCTTGTGTAGACAAACAAGCAGTGATAGAAGCAGATCATCAAAAGATGTCAGCGACAATGGTACAAAAGAACACATAGGTGTTAAAGTTAAAGTTGGTGATATTATCTAAACGAATGTGCTAATTAAGAATGGATGGTAGGGCACTCAAGGTACAGCTCTAGTGGGGGTGGGGAGAGCATAAAAGATTTTAAAATATTTAAAAATAATGGAAATAGGTGGGAAAAGGAAAATCTATATAATTTATAGGGAAAAAAAAAGGAAAAAGGGGGAAACAGAAAGGGGGTGGGGATGGGGGAGGGAGCTCACGACCTAAAGTTGTTGAATTCAATATTCAGTCCGGAAGGCTGTAAAGTGCCTAGTCGGAAGATGAGGTGTTGTTCCTCCAGTTTGCGTTGGGCTTCACTGGAACAATGCAGCAAGCCAAGGACAGACATGTGGGCAAGAGAGCAGGGTGGAGTGTTAAAATGGCAAGCCACAGGGAGGTTTGGGTCATTCTTGCGGACAGACCGCAGGTGTTCTGCAAAGCGGTCGCCCAGTTTACGTTTGGTCTCTCCAATGTAGAGGAGACCACATTGGGAGCAACGAATGCAGTAGATTAAGTTGGGGGAAATGCAAGTGAAATGCTGCTTCACTTGAAAGGAGTGTTTGGGCCCTTGGACGGTGAGGAGAGAGGAAGTGAAGGGGCAGGTGTTACATCTTTTGCGTGGGCATGGGGTGGTGCCATAGGAGGGGGTTGAGGAGTAGGGGGTGATGGAGGAGTGGACCAGGGTGTCCCGGAGGGAGCGATCCCTACGGAATGCCGATAAGGGGGGTGAAGGGAAGATGTGTTTGGTGGTGGCATCATGCTGGAGTTGGCGGAAATGGCGGAGGATGATCCTTTGAATGCGGAGGCTGGTGGGGTGATAAGTGAGGACAAGGGGGACCCTATCATGTTTCTGGGAGGTCACTGACCTCATCTCCTCTGGGGATCTCCCTCCCACAGCTTCCAACCTGATAGTCGCCCAACCTCGGACGGCCCGCTTCTATCTCCTACCCAAAATCCACAAACAGAACTGCCCCGGTAGACCGATCGTCTCAGCTTGCTCCTGCCCCACAGAACTCATTTCTCGTTATCTTGACTCCCTTCTCTCTCCCCTTGTCCAGTCCCTTCCCACCTACATCCGTGATTCCTCTGACACCTTACGTCACATCAACAATTTCCAGTTCCCTGGCTCCAACCGCTTCCTCTTCACCATGGACGTCCAATTCCTCTACACATCCATCCCCCACCAGGATGGTCTGAGGGCCCTTAGCTTCTTCCTCGAACAGAGGCCCGAACAATCCCCATCCACCACTACTCTCCTCCGTCTGGCTGAACTTGTTCTCACGTTGAACAATTTCTCCTTCAACTCCTCTCACTTTCTCCAAATAAAAAGGTGTGGCTATGGGTACCCGCATGGGCCCCAGCTATGCCTGTCTCTTTATGGGGTATGTGGAACATTCCTTGTTGCAGTCCTACTCCGGCCCCCTTCCACAACTTTTTCTCCGGTACATCGATGATTACTTCGGTGCCGCTTCATGCTCTCGTCGGGACTTGGAAAAATTTATTAATTTTGCTTCCAATCTCCACCCCTCCATCATTTTCACGTGGTCCATCTCTGACACTTCCCTTCCCTTCCTTGACCTCTCTGTCTCAATCTCTGGTGATAGACTGTCCACCAATATCCATTACAAACCCACCGACTCCCACAGCTACCTCGACTACAGCTCCTCACACCCCACTTCCTGTAAGGACTCCATCCCATTCTCCCAGTTCCTTCGCCTTCGTCGCATCTGTTCCGATGATGCTACCTTCAAAAACGGTTCCTCTGATATGTCCTCCTTCTTCCTTAACCGAGGTTTTCCACCGACGGTCGTTGACAGGGCCCTCAACCGTGTCCGGCCCATCTCCCGCGCATCCGCACTCACGCCTCCTCCTCCCTCCCAGAAACATGATAGGGTCCCCCTTGTCCTCACTTATCACCCCACCAGCCTCCGCATTCAAAGGATCATCCTCCGCCATTTCCGCCAACTCCAGCATGATGCCACCACCAAACACATCTTCCCTTCACCCCCCTTATCGGCATTCCGTAGGGATCGCTCCCTCCGGGACACCCTGGTCCACTCCTCCATCACCCCCTACTCCTCAACCCCCTCCTATGGCACCACCCCATGCCCACGCAAAAGATGTAACACCTGCCCCTTCACTTCCTCTCTCCTCACCGTCCAAGGGCCCAAACACTCCTTTCAAGTGAAGCAGCATTTCACTTGCATTTCCCCCAACTTAATCTACTGCATTCGTTGCTCCCAATGTGGTCTCCTCTACATTGGAGAGACCAAACGTAAACTGGGCGACCGCTTTGCAGAACACCTGCGGTCTGTCCGCAAGAATGACCCAAACCTCCCTGTGGCTTGCCATTTTAACACTCCACCCTGCTCTCTTGCCCACATGTCTGTCCTTGGCTTGCTGCATTGTTCCAGTGAAGCCCAACGCAAACTGGAGGAACAACACCTCATCTTCCGACTAGGCACTTTACAGCCTTCCGGACTGAATATTGAATTCAACAACTTTAGGTCGTGAGCTCCCTCCCCCATCCCCACCCCCTTTCTGTTTCCCCCTTTTTCCTTTTTTTTTCCCTATAAATTATATAGATTTTCCTTTTCCCACCTATTTCCATTATTTTTAAATATTTTAAAATCTTTTATGCTCTCCCCACCCCCACTAGAGCTGTACCTTGAGTGCCCTACCATCCATTCTTAATTAGCACATTCGTTTAGATAATATCACCAACTTTAACTTTAACACCTATGTGTTCTTTTGTACCATTGTCGCTGACATCTTTTGATGATCTGCTTCTATCACTGCTTGTTTGTCTACACAACCACCTCTCTCTCTCTCTATCTCTCCGCCCCCCCACACACACACCTTAAACCAGCTTATATTTCAACTATTTCTTGGACTCGAAATCAAGTTCTGTCGAAGGGTCATGAGGACTCGAAACGTCAACTCTTTTCTTCTCCGCCGATGCTGCCAGACCTGCTGAGTTTTTCCAGGTAATTCTGTTTTTGTTTTGGATTTCCAGCATCCGCAGTTTTCTTTGTTTTTATAAATGCACATGGGATACAGGGTAATTTGATAAGGTGGATTCATAATTGGCTTAGTTGTAGGAGACAGAGGGTGATGACAGAAGGATGCTTTAGTGACTGGAAGCCAGTGTCCAGTGACGTACCACAGGGATCTGTGCTGGGTCCCCTATTATTTGTCATTTATATAAACAACATAGGCAACTATGTGGGGGGTAGGATTAGTAAGTGTGCGGATGACACAAAGATTGGCTGGGTGTTTAACAGTGAGGTTGAGTATCTTGGGCTACAGGAAGATATAGACGGGATGGTCAAATGGACAGATAGGTGGCAAATGGAATTTAACTCTGAGAAGTGTGAGGGGATACACTTTGGAAGGAGTAATTTGACATGAAAGTATTCAATGAATGGCATGATACCATGAAGTTCTGAGGAACAAGGGGACCTTGGCCTGTGTGTCCATAGATCTCTGAAGGAGGAGGGGCATATTAGTGGGGTGGTGAAAAAGGTATATGGGACACTTGCCTTTATCAATCGAGGCATAGATTACAAAAGTATGGAGGTCATGTTGGAGTTGTATAGAACCTTGGTGAGGTCACAGTTGGAATACTGTGTGTTGTTCTGGTCACCACATTATAGGAAGGATGTGATTGCCCTGGACGGGGTGCAGAGGAGATTCACCAGGATGTTGCCTGGGATGAAACATTTAAGTTATGAAGAGAGGTCGGATAGACTTGGGTTGTTTTCATTGGAGCAAAGAAGACTGAGGGGCGACCTGATCAAGATGTACAGGATTATAAGGGGCATGGACAGGGTGGATAGGGGGTAGCTGTCCCCCTTAGTTGAACGGTCAGTCACGAGGGGACATAAGTTCAAGATGAGGGGCAGAGGGTTTAGGGGGGATGTGGAGAAAAACTTTTTTACCCAGAGAGTGGTGAGGGTCTGGAATGCACTGTCTGGGAGGGTGGTGGAGGCAGGTTGCCTCACATCCTTTAAAAAGTACCTGGATGAGCACTTGGCACATCATAACATTCAAGGCTATGGGCCAAGTGCTGGTAAATGGGATTAGGTCAGTAGGTCAGGTGTTTCTAACGTGTCGGTGCAGATTTGAAGGGCCTCTTCTGCACTGTGTGATTCTGTGATTCTGTGATAACCGAACAGATTGCAACAGCTGATTCTGTTACATATGTGATAGCATATTATGGAATGTTCAATACTGATACTTGAAGGAAAAAAACAAGCTGGATAATTTTAATGATATTTAGTAATTAGTTATTATTGGAAGCTGTATTCCAAACACCCAGAAGAATACACGCAGCAGGGGAATAGGTACACAACCACTTGCATCTTCCCCTCCAATTCACGCATCATCCTGACTTGAAACTATATATCCAGTTCCTTCACTGTTGCTGGGTCAAAATACTCACACTCCCTGCCTAACAGCACTGTGGGTATACCTACAAGAAGATAGCTCACCACCACTTTCTCAAGGGCAATTAGGGACAGGCAAAAAATACTACCCTTGCCTATGATTCTCGCATCCCATGAACAATTTTTTTTTTAAATCCTCTTCTCATAAATTGTATTGCATGGTCTCTAAAGTCTTCACATCCTTCCTGAATTGTGGTGCCTAGAATTGGATAGAGTGCTTCAATTGAGCCCGAACCAGTTTAATTCAAATAAAGGTTCATAAATGTTCTAATTCCAAGGCTTCTACCAGCGAGAAGGACAAAGGCAGTAGATGCATTATGCCACCACCTGGAAGTTTCCCTCCAAGTCACTCACCATCCTGACTTGGAAATATATTGTCGTTCCTTCTCTGTCACTGGGTCAAAATCCTGGAACTCCCTCCCTAACAGCACTGTGGGTGTACCTACACCACATGGATTGCAGCGGCTCAAAAAGGCAGCTCACCACCACCTTCTCATGGGCAATTAGGGATGGGAAATAAATGCTGGCCTAGCCAACAGCATTCACGTCCTGTAAAAAAAAACTTTGCTTAAGTACTCTATTTGTTAAACCAACGCATGCCGTTTTAAGCACTTTCTCAACCTCCACTGCCACCTTTAATGATGTGTGCTCATAAACCCACAGGTCTCTCTCTGTTCCTGATTCCCCTTTAGAATTTTACCCGATAGTTTATACTGCTTCTCCTACCAAGATTGATCATTTAGCACACCTCTGTGTTAACTTTGATCTGCTATGTGTCCTCCTGCCTACATATGCCTTGGCATCTATCACTATCTTCCTTACAAGTCACTATATTTTTAAGTCTGGTGTCACCTACAAATTTCATAACCATGCCTAATTCATGAAAAAAATATAAAACATAGTGACCCAAACACCGGGCAGTAGGCAACGCCACTGTATACTTTCCTCCAGTCTGAAAAACAAATGTTCTCCACTACCTTCTGTTTCCTGTCACTCAGCCAACTTAATATTCATTCTGCCACCATCCATTGTAAGTTATTGACTTTAACTTTGCTGCCAGCGTATTATGTAGCACTCCTCATATGAATTTTGGGTGTATAGCTAGACCATGCCAACAGCATGACCTCATCCAACCATCTCTGTTACCTCATCAAAACATCAATCAAGTTAGTTAAACATGATTTTCACACAAATCTTGTTGGTTTTCCTTAATCACTCCACACTGAGAATTTTATCCTGCACCATTATTTCCCACAATTACCTAACTGAGCTGACTGGGTTACAGTTACTGAATTTCTCCTTACGTCCTATGCGCACAGTTTAGCACCACCCTATCTAAAAGGCTTTGGATGAAACTTCCACTATTTCCAACCTTATTTCCCTCAGTACCTTGTCTGACTCTACTGACTAATCGAATTTCGGTACCGACAGCCTCTCTAATATCTGTTCTATACCATTTCTTTTAAAGGCCATCCAGGATTTCAACTACTGTTATGACCACAGCCGGTGTTAATTGCTGCTCAAACCAAATCCCAGAGGGAAACTTGGTTTACGGGCCATATCCTTCTATTTGTATTCTGAAAGTGAGAGGAAGATGTACCGATCTCAGCAGTGAGAGGTCCAGTAACACTTGGATTTTAAAATTAAAAGTAAAAGTTTTATTAACAAGAATTAAAGAAAACTGAAGTACACAAGATTACAGTTACATTATTAATGTTTGCCTTACAAAATATTCTGCAAAAAGACTCTCTGCTGGGTCAGACCCAGAAGGAAGCAATTCCAAGCAACACTCCCTTATTGATGTTGGCTAGAAAAGAAATCCAGTAATATTACACAAAGAAAATTGCTGTAGCTTTAATAAAGGCATACCACATTACCTCTACCCCCCCCCCATCCACTCTGCGGTGGAATCCATTTCAGAATAAAGCTGCTTGTCGCAGTCCAAGACATTTCTAGCTTGACTGGATGGTTGATTCAAACTGCACATCCTCCCAGCCCAGGGCTGACAGTTCCCAGCTCAGTTCCAGGTATCTCTAGCCAAGCTCTCCTCAGTTACTCTAAAATTCCTTTGTCACCTTTCATCTCCAGTTCCATTATTCTCGCGCAACTTTGAATCTCAAACCCTTTCAAATTTAAAATCTTTTATGTCTCTATCTTGTCTTTGCTTTCAGGTCAATGAAATATAATACCACCGCTACTATATGAACATATAGACGAGGAGCAGAAGTAGGCCATTCAACCCCTGAAGCCTGCTCCGCCATTTAATAAGATTATGGCTGATCTGATAGTAACCTGAAATCTGCATCCCACCTACAGCCAATAACTGATCATTCCCTTGCTTACCAAGAACCTATCCACCTCTGCCTCAAAAATATTCAGAGTCTGCTTCCACCACCTTTTCAGTAAGAGAGTTCCAAAGACTCATAACCCTCTGATTGAAAAAAAATTCTCCTCATTTCAATCTTAAATGGATGACCCCTTATTTTTAAACAGTTCTAGATTCTCCCACAACAGAAACATCCTCTCCAGACAACCTGACTCCTGTCAATCTTTTGCCATGCTTAATTAAATCACACACACACACACACACAGACACCCAGCCTTCTTTACAGAATAACACAATATTCCCCAAAAATATTAAGAAAAATAACATCCATTCTCACCCTGCCTTATCTTCTGCTCTGCGTTTAGTAGAATCTTATTCCATGGTAATGACAGAAGTGCAGAACACATTTAATGGTTCAGTCAGGCTTGCTTCCTGCATGATCAAATCTCCTTTTGGGCCCGAATTGGCCTCAGCCCTCTTCTTACTAATTGTTTACCATTTACATTCCCAAAGAAGAATTTTACATTCCCTTTTATGTTAACTGCCAGTCTTATCTCATACTTGCTTTTTATCTTACTTATTTGCTTTTTCACTTCCCCTTTGAACTATCTAAGCACAGCCTGATTCTCACTTGTTTTAACACATTAACGTTTGTCATACACCTTTTTGCTACTTCATCTTACCTTCTATCTATTCATCAGCCAGGAAGATGATCCCAATGAAACATTTAAGGTTATTAAGGGGCTTGACAGGGTCAATACTGTGGCATAGGATAGGAGGCTGATCATTTAGGACATTTTTCTTATTCATTCACTAGATGTGGGTTTCGCTGGCTGGGCTAGCATTTATTGCCCATCCCTAGTTGCCCTTGAGAAGGTGGCGGTGAGCTGTGTCCTTGAACCGCTGCAGTCCATGTGGTGTAGGTGCACCCACAGTGCTGTTAGGAAGGGAGTTCCATGTCAACCCAACAACAGTGAAGGAACAGCGATATATTTCCAGCTCGTGATGGTGAGTGACTTGGAGGGGAACTTCTAGGTGGTGATGTTCCCATCTACCTGTTGCACTTGTCCTTTTAGATAATAGTGGTCATGGGTTTGGAAGGTGCTATCAAAGGAACATTGGTGAATTCCTGCAGTGCATCTTGTAGATGGTACACACACTGCTGCCACTGTGTGTCAGTGGTGGAGGGAGTGAATGTTTGTGGATGTGGTGCCAATCTGAATTTTAAGGACTTTCAACCTCAGGCAGTGGCGTAGTGGTATTGCCGGTGGACTGGTCTTCCAGAGATCGAGAGTAATGCTCTGGGGACTCAAGTTGGATCCCATCAAGGCAAATTGTCATCGTGCATCATTTTAGGCACCGGCATGTCGGGCCCACCCCTGGCACACCGACTGAAAAATCAGGCCTCAGTGCTTACTGTACCCGAATGCTAACCTATTGTGTTAAAATACAAGTTTAATTCACAACATTTATAAGGTTCATAACTTTTAAAAATGTGGTTTTCTATACTTATGACCAAAGTGAATAACTTCACACTTCCCCACACTGAACTCTATCTGTCATCTTGTTGATCACTAATTTAATATACCAAATCTCTTCAAACCTCTTTGTGTCCTCGTCACTGCTTGAAATCCCATGTAGCTTTGTATCATCAGTAAACCTAGATAGAATCCCCTCTGTCACTTAGTCTAAGTCATTAATATAGATTGAAAATAGCTGAGGCACCAGCACTGATCATTGCATCTCCTCTAGCCATAGCCTGCCAACTTGAAATGACTCATTTAACCTTACTCTGCTTTATGCCCATTAACCAATCCACTATCCATTCTAATATATTACCTGAGCTCTAAGAGCCTTGTTGATTAACCTTTTTTGCAGTACCTTATCGAATGCCTTTCAGAGACCCATGTATACCACATCTACTGGTTCCACTTTATCTGCTCTCCTAGTTACAATCTCAAAGAGCTCTAATAAGTTTGTCAAATAGGATTTCCTTTCCTAAAACTAGGAAAGTTGACTTATTTTTAGCCTCTTTTCATTTTTAAGGCATTGTTGAGAACTTACTTAATAATCGATTCCAGCACTTTCCCTGTGACTGACAGCAGGCTCACTGGCCAGTAGTTCTTTGTTTTCTCTCTCCCTCACCTTTTGAATAGTGGTGTTACATTTGCTAACTTTCAATCTGCTGGGACCATTCCAGAATCCAGGGAATCTCTTCAGCTATCTCTTTTAGACCCCAAGGTGTAGGTTATAAGGTCCTGGGGACTTACCTGATTTTAGTCCCTTGCTTTTCTCCATTGTTTTTCTGCTGCTGATATAAATGAGATTAATTTCCCCAATCTTATTAGCACGTAGGTTACCCTCTATTTTCAGCGTGTAACTTGTGAGTTCTACTGCGAAGGCGGACACAAAATATTTGCTCAATATCTCTGTCTTTTCCTCATTCTCCATAATAATTTCTAAGGGACCAACGTTTACTTGAGCTAATCCCTTCCTCCTTAGATACGTGTACAAGTCCCGACAAACTGTTTTTCTATCCCTAGTTGGTTTGTTTTCAGATTCTATTATTTCCCACTCAATCACATTTTGGTGGGCCTTCTCTGATTTCTAAAAAGTATCCTGGGAAATGCGGCTGTGACCTCAGATTTCTGGGAAACTGAAACTATTGAAAACAGAGCCACAGAGTAATAAGATATCAGATTGGCCAGCACTGCAGGTAAGTTAGGCTGTGGAGAGCAGTGTGTTTGTGTATGTGTTGGGGCGGGGGGGGGCGGTGGGGGGCAGCAGTGTTAAAGAAGGAAGCCTGATGTTTGGATCCATGAGTGCAGCTCAGTAAAGTGAAGTTACTACCATTGTTTCAGTTATTTTAAAGTGACCAATATTGACCGGAGCAGGCATTTTGATCAAGCCAGCGCCGGTGGGATGCAGGTTGGTTGTGAACAGCTGTCAGAGGAGAATCAGTGGATACATCCAGCATGAAGGAAGGATCTGGAACTCTACAAGAGGAAGACAGAGTTACAAAGGACATTGTGGGTGACCGTAATGCCATAGACGTTGAGTGGGCTGAATGATAAATCCATTAGGCCGATCTTCCTTGTATCTGCTAGTTGATGTGCAATTTGTTAAATATCTGTCGACAATCATTTACCTCTTTATGTCTAATTTATGTTGATCTTTTTGGTTTGATTGTTAAAATAAAAGTTATAAATTTGAAATTTTGTCCACTGATTTTTTTTGTTGGATTAGTTCGGTAAATTCAGTTCTCTTAGCTTGTTGGCCTCCACAGGGCTCATAACAGGAGGTTTCATTTGATTTGTTATTTGCAGAATTGCTTATGTTTACCTGCAACATGCTGCTTGCATATAATTCCACATTGTAGCTGCACCAGGTTGGCACTTAACTATCATTGGCAGTTGTTCTGGTTCCTGCATGCAATTATTTCCAGCTGATTGTACAACATCTGGCTTGAAGGCGATGGAACAGTGAAGGATATGTTTGGTAATGTGTTGAAAAACTGTGTTGCAATAGAATTCTATTACTGATGCCCAGCAGCACATTTTGCAGTTTCAGCTGCTAGGTCTGCTCTTATTCTATTGTAATTTGCATGGTGGGGAGTCCACCTAACACGATGTGGGGCTGGACATGGTGTTTACAATTAATATAGAGTCATCATCCCTCCCTGTTACGAACCCAGCTGAGGCTGCCCATGGACAAGCCTGACTCCAGAGTGGAACCCAGCTTGATAGATCCTAACTTTTGTTACAGATTTGCAAGGATAACACAAGTTACAAAAACTCTAAAGTTCACAGCAAGTACACAGTCTATGTACACCTATGACACCCTGTGGTCAGACACACCATTCTGAAACCAATTGACAGCTACCACTTCAAACAGATGCTATGGATCTCTCCTCAACTCCTCCCAGCTGCTTATCACACTGTGAGCCAACTGGTCTCACCGCACTCCATCCTTCACACAAGTGTTTCCAATCTCCACTCTCCAAAACCTCACCTTGGAATCTTCTCCCCAACTGATCCTTTCTCTCAGACCCTTCTACAAGGGTTCTTCTCCAGGGTTTCACTATCTCCTTTTGATGTTCCTCTTCCCTGGGTCACCACATGCATTCAAGTTCTCTTCTACACACTCTTTCTCACCAACTCAGCTGTGAGCACTGCAGCACTGCTTCATATTCCCATAGCAAAGAGTTACAGACCTTCAGTCATCTCTTTGGGCTTTCTTGTCTCATGCAAGCTGTCCTTGCTTTAAATCGACTTTCTGCAGCTTTTGTCTCTTTAAATCTGTAGCTTGGAGCCTTTGTCTCTGCCCCTCACTCTTAACTTCATTAGCAGGACCTTTTCCCAGGTTCCTGTCCTTCCTTTGACCAGGAGGACATCTTTAGGCTTTCACCTCCTCCATGACCCTGGATTTTGGAGTTTTGCTTTAGCTTGGGATTGGCCTTCTGTCCCCTTTGCTCCAGTCTCTCCTGGCAGCTACTTTCAAAACCAACTGCACTCAAACATCTTCCAAAACAACTGCTGTTTCTCTTCTTCTGTGTGCATTTCTTTGGGAGGGACCTGCCTCTCTGGCCCCCTGTTGCCAGTTGTCTATTGTTGTGTTTGTTTAACTTTTCTTTAGAAGTCTTAAAGCTCCTCATTAGAAATGCAAGCACTATTTTAAAGTGAAACTAAAGCTCCATTTGACCTTTATTAATACACAGTAACATTAATACAAATCAAACTTAAACTTTAAAGCAAAAACCCATTCCTAACACCCACAAATACCAATATAACTTATTTAAACTATCTCTATTTCCTAGCTATCCCACTAAGGTCAGGGGCAGATGTATTTATAGCAAGTTTAATGATGAGGATGGGACGATGCAAGTTATTCCCTCAAGCTTTTTAACAGACCTTTTGCCAGAAACCCAGCTGGCTGCTATGGCCTGCGGGGACCTGTCAGTATGATCAATGAGAATGGTACAAAACCTGTCTTGGTTAACACCAATGGTGTTTCTGTTGCACAGTATATGCAGTGTTATTAATAGATTTGGTATTCTGCACATGGTGTTCAATGCTGGAGAATGCTGCTTCATTGGCTAAGAGTGCCCATTAGGTGCTAAACTGCAACAGCTTTCCTTGCTCATGTTGGTCCTAAAGTCATGAGGTGACGGGGTGGTCCAGATTTTACGCAGACGATTCCGGGAGCCAGTCCAACTGGACTGTTTGCTGTTGTGTTCCCATTGGAATTCTGGCACCTCATCTGGAAGTTATAGTTCAGTTATATCATAAGTTTATGAGGTATGACAGTCAGAAATTTAATATTGATTGTGCATGAATGGGTCTGTACATACCAAAATAGATATCAACAAAATAGTGCCTAGACTGTTATGAAAGCAAATATGTTAGAATGCATAGCTAGGATGCAACAAATAAACCAAGTAAGGAAATATTGTAACTGCCTCAGTGACACTGGAGTTCTATCTTCAGTTCTCTATGTTGGTAAAAGGTATTGAATTGTTTTGGGGGAATGGCTTCAAATAATGTTCAGCGACATTTTAGTGATAAAATTGACAGCAACTTTTGATGTCCGCACATGCACATTTAAAAGCAAAATCTAGAAGTTGCTGTAGATATAACCTGTGCTCATACAGGAAGCGTTATTGCAATTTTCACTTATGGCGTCTACACAGAAATCACTGTTAATGTATGAAAATAAATTACTCACTATTATGACACTAAATACAAATGAAAAGCTTACACCGTTTCAATGAAGAATAGTTATTGTTAACAGTGTGCTATGCCATAATTACTGTAGCACAACATCTCTGGATTTGTGGAGACTCACTCCCTCAGAACATAATTTAAATGCCATTGATGATCAACAAAACTAAAGCATTTTTTTCTTGATTTTATATTTATTCATTTGTTTCTTCCTTAATCCTCTTAGTCCAAACTGCCATGTGCAAAGCCTTACACTGTGATCCGACATTGAGAATAAATTTAAATGTTCTTCCAAACAATTTAGCTGTAATTTATTTAATTTATTAATTTTTATTAATTAATGGTAATTAATTGATTAGTTAATTTTCCTGTCCAGTGATTTGTCTGCAGTTTATTTATTTATCTGTGTATTTATTTATTCTTTTTGCTATATACATTCTGCCTTGTGATTTATGATGACTTTTCAATAACATGGATTAATCAGTGTCCCTGCTTCGATCCCTGTACATATGTGTTACAGATTCTCTGCAGACGGTGCCACATTTAAGCTGATGTCAGGAAAGGAGCGTTCACACAATCGAGCCCACTCAAACTTTGTGAGCAGATCTCTTTCCCGAAATGAACAATGAGAACCGTGGGAATATTTGATGCTATGATCCTGGACCAGGCCCCTAGGTTTTTGGTATGATCCTGTTAGGGACCAGTAATGTTTTGTTTAAAGTAGACAAGGCACTTGATAAGAAAATAAACCACCAAGATTCCACGAGCTTTGAACAGACAAAATATGCTTTACTATACAAAGTTAGAAATGTAAAACAATCTACAATATATGTAGTTTATACTCTAAAATTTAGAATTAATGTGAGTTACACATGAATTAACAGATAAACTGTGGTCAAACATCGCACAGTAAACATCAAATGGCAGATGAGCTCAAGATTGATCCCTTGGATTTCTCAGCAACTCACCCAGAAGTCAGGATCTATATGAGTCACCAAATCTCATTAAAGCTCTACCTCCTTCACAAGGGATTCCAACCCTGCACTTTCAAAATCTAACCTCAGAACTTCCTCAAAGTCATTCTGACTCCTACTGCTTCAACAACAGCTAACCTCTCAGGATTTCAATCTCATCTCCCGAGACTCTGTTCCCCTGGATTCCTGAGTCTGCACTCCAGCCTTTAACTACTGGCGCAATTTCAGCTCTCTGGGGCTTCTCTTGAGCGCTCTCTCCCTGAAGCTTGTCAACTCAACGCTTTGGTGCTCATAACAGCAACAAGTGCAACCTGCATTGGAACATCCTATACTTGAAGTGTTACAATCTCCACGAGCTACTACCTTACACAACACACACGGACACAGAAAAAAATGTATTTTATCACAAAGGACAATAGTATCACAGTCCTTCCAGTCAACTTGCATGTGCACAGAGAGTAATAAAGTTCAGCTGGCAGAGCTGTTGTCGCAAGTAGTGGGGTTTGCGGTTATATCAATTTAATTTTATTCTAAATAAAGGATTACAATAGAATAAAATTCCACGTAAGGCAGCTGTTCTAAGTTCACAAATCTCATCTTGCACTAAATCTGAATTCAAACAAGTCACCTAGATTTCTTTCCAAATTACATGGTTACAAAGGCTGAATGGAAATAAGTTGCATTAATGTTTGGAATAAGTATATGGTCCATCTGCAAAAAAATCTTTCAGTCACCTTGCTACTTTACCATCTTAGAAAGCTTAATGAAAGGATATTTCACTCCATTCTTCACCTCCTCCCTGAATTTATTCTGGGTTATGACATAAATAAAAGAGTTTGTGCAGCAACTCAGGAGCTGAAGCATAAAACCAAGCTCCTGTACAATGCGCGACATCTCAGGAATATCAACTGTGGGCAGCAGATGAATTCTGGAATACATCGTATACACCAGGAACAAAACCCACAGAATGATGAAATTGCCAGATATCACAAAAAGCAATGTAATTGATTTTCTTCTGCTCTTCGTTTCTGGATCACTCTGACTCTCCCCATTTACCCGATCCCGGAGTTTCTTGCGAATTCTGATCGTCACTAAAATGTGCCTGACAGTTAAAGCATTGAGCATCAGAATCAAAATAAATGGTACACACGGGGTCAAAATATAATGCAACAATTCAACTCCTGTCCACACTGGTGAAAACATGACACTGAAAGTAAGAGTGCAGAGCCAGGGTGTTCTCAAAAGCATATATCTGCTTGTCACCATAAAGAACCAGAAAATATTCTTCACAAGGAACAACACAGTCATTGTACCAATAATCACAGACGCCGATTTCTCAGTGCAATATTTATTTTTCAGCTTCTGACAACAAATGGCTACAAATCGATCAAAGGTGAAAGCGACAGTGAACCAGACAGAACAATCTGTCACTGCATAAAGTAACACTGCATGGATATTACATATTGGCAGAGTGAGAAGGAAATTAAACATGCTTTGATAAACAATAGGAATCTGCCTCAGTATCAGATCGATGATAAGGGTCAGTAGATCTGCCACTACCATGGCAAACAGGTAGCGAGTGACACATTTGGAGAGTCCACATTTGCCCCGAGACAGGATCACAATTGTCAATAAGTTAACTATTAGAAAGGGATAAAGGAAGAATATTATATGTCAGGGTGAGCAGAGCAAAACCTGTGTGATGGATCATTAGATAAAATTTTCTGAAAGCATGTTACATCCTGTGACAAAATCTAATTAAAACAGAATTTGATTAAAGAGGGTTGGCTTAACACCAACCATCAGTATAGATTTTTAAAGTCCATTTCTAAACTAGAAAAGAAAAATACATTTGTTCATTCATAAATGTCCAGTAATTAAATATGGTTTCTTCTGATAAATGGAGAGTAATTACTCTGGTCAGTCGTGTGAAAAACCAAATAAATCGAAGGTCATAGGATCTATTCATGGCCAAGTTAGTTGCAATTGGAATCAGTGAACCTGGGATAAGGTAGGTTCTTGCCTCAGGTCCTTCTCCTGCCCATTAACCCAGAGGGATGATTAAGCTGCAATCCCCTCAACACTGCTGGGAAATTATGTGGGTAACCCTTTCCAGTAATGCTTGTGATATTTCAAGGGTATAATTCTGCGTGTCCACTGCTGTGTAGTGACACTAGGATATGATGGAACAATTCTCAAGGGACTTCATGCTGATCAAAAACCCTGGGATATTTTGGGGCTATTCAGCTGAATATAGGAATACAAGTGCACAGCAACAAGACTACAGCATTCATTCCATTGATTCTGCTCCATTAATCAATGAGATCATTGCTGATCCATATCATAACGCCATCAATCCACCTCACTTATACATCCCTTAATATGCATAATGACTGCAGCTTTGCCTGTTTAATTAGAAAGTCATAACACAATTTAGCTGAGCCGACATAGTTTTATGAAAGGGATTTTGTGTTTCGCAAATTTGTTAAAGTTAGCATCAACCCTAGAGCGGGGTAGATAAGGGGAACAGGTAGATGTAGTGTAGCTGGATTTCAAAAAGGCATTTGATAAGTTGCCACATAAAAGATTACCATACAAGGTAAGATCTCACGGTGTTGAGGGTGATACATTAGCACGGATAGAGGATTGCCTCATGAATAGTAAATAGAGAGCTGGTATAAATGGCCATTTTCAAGTCGGAAGCTTTAACTAGTGTGGTGCTACAGGGATCAGAAATTGGGGCATCAATTATTTACTATCTACATTAATGACTTAGACAAAGGGACAGATTGTATTGTAGCCAAATTTTCTCATGACACAAAGATAGGTGGGAAAGGCAGTTGTGAGGAGGACACAAGCTGTGTGCAAAGGTTAAGTGAGTGGGCAAAAAATTGGTGGATTGGGTATAATGTGGGAATATGTGAGGTTGCACACTTTTGTGGGAAGAAGAGATAAGCAGAATATTGTTTAAAAGGAGAGAGGCTGCAGAATGCTGGGGTACAGAGGAGTCTGGTCATCCTCATACATCAATCACAAATAGTATGGAGGTACAGCAAGTAATTAGGAAGGCAAATGGAAATTTGGAGCTTTATTGCAAGGTGGTAGAGTTTCAAAGTATAAATCTTGAAAAACTGTACAGGGCATTTGTGTACTGCATACTGCATAAAGTTGCACTGATGGCAGTTCAGAGAAATTTCATTAGGCTGATTTCTGGGATGAAGGATTGTCTAAGAGGTAAGGTTGAGCAGATTGTGCTCATTGGAGTTTAGAAGAATGAGAGGTGATTTTATTGAATGAGATTCTGGTGAGGCTTGACAGGGTAGGCACCGAGAGGATGTTGCCCTTCATAGGGAAATCTAGAACTGGGGGACAAAGTTTCAAAATAAGGGTCTTCTATTTAGGATAGAAATGGAGAGGAATTTCATCCCTCAGATTTTTGGAATTCACTACCCAAAGAACTTTGGAAGCTGGGTCACTGAAGATATTCGAGGCTGAGTTAGACAGACTTTTGATCTACAAGGGAACCATAGGTTATGGGGAGGGGGGAAATGTGTGGGAGGCAGGATTGTGGAGTTAAAGCCACAATAAGGGCAGCCATGGTATTATTGAATGGCGTAGATGGACCAAATAGTCTACTCCTGTTCTTATTTCTTATTTTATGTTCTTAGAATGGGTTTTCCAAATATCATGCATTGACTATTTTTTCCTTCTAGGCTCCTGTGCACAGTCTGGAGACATTTCAGGTAGAAATCTGTTTCGCAACATTTCAGCCTATTTGAGTTGTTAGTGTAGTTGGGGTGTGAGAGAGATTGAGGATTGGAGGTCCTGCTTTTGTACATAAGGTCCCAAGCACGTGTGGACCGCTTTCCTCTGGTGTTTGGAGTCACCAGTGGTGGGCGTTGCAGCCAATGGTGACCTGGTGGAGAAGATTGTGGGGGTCATAGCCCAAAGGTGGTCAGAGGAAGTGCTTGGTGCTGATCAAGTGATAGCAAATGGGAATGAGCGATTGAGAGTTCACATGGTAGCTTATTGACTCTGGAGGAAATACTCTTGCTGCTCAACCAGCTGTCTCACAACCAGGGCTGTAAAGGCATTAAAATTTTCGATGAAGTCCTTTCCACTTCATCAACCCGATAGGCTGCACAAGGAGACTAAATGATTTGAAGCAGAATGACTGTAACAATGAAGGTGGCCAGGTTCAGCACAACATTGAAATTACCAATATGATTATAACAAGTGGATTGATCACTCTCCACATATACCACCACCATTAAAACAAAAACCCAAGGATGTGAGGCAGGTAAGTTTTCTGTTCCAATTTCATTTTGTACTTTAGCTTCTGAATCACCCCAATCCGATATGGGGCCTTATGATTGATGATTTGTGTGATCAGTAATTTTGCATATATGTCTCTCTGTGGTGTTAACTAAGTCATTGGTAATGATAATGAATAGATTAGGCAAGAGCACATGTAGTGATGGAGCACTATCTGCCACTTGCTCTTAATTCAACAATAAATGCATCATCCCAACATTCTACATTCTACCAGATAAAGAATACTTGAAGTGTCAATTATCCTCCTTCAATTTCAAGAACAGTAATTTTAATTAGCAACCCTTTATGAAAACTAGCAATTGTTTTCTGGGAGTTAATATGCCATATAGATATTCACATATTCCCTAAAATTCCAAAATCTTCTCCTTTAGCTATCTCCTAAACAAAACTACTTGTTTCATTAAAAATGGCCCACACTTTAAAAATTCATCTTGGTTGCATCCAATCACCTCCTTATTAAAAAATGAAGCACCATAATTTAAAAGATGGCTTCATTTTTCTGAACCCACCTTCCACTTCATTATTACATTACCAGATTGCATGCATTAACATAATATATACTCAGCAGGAATCATTGTAGTCCAGGTTTTTTTAAATGTCCAATTTTTCCTTTAAGTATGAAGCTCTTGACAATGCATCTACAATCAGCTTCCCTTGTGCCACTACATGTATAATCTGTAGATTAAATGTTTGCAGTAAGCAACTCCATCTGAACAACCTTACACTTCTGTCTCAAAATTTGTCCAGAAACTTTACAGGATTGTGGTCTGTAAAAACAATTGTTTCTGACCAATTGTTTGCAACATGAATCTCAAAATGCTGCAATGCTAACACCAAACCCAGAGTCTCCTTTTCAACCATTGAATATCTTCTCTGTTTTACATACAATTTCCATGAAAAATATCCTATCGATTTTTCAATTCCAGCATCACCTTCATGTGACAGTACAGCCCCATGACCTATATGACTTTTGTCAACGGCCAACTTAAATTGCTTGGCATAATTGGGTACTGCCAAGACTTGTGTCATAGTTCATACAGTTTTCAAACTGTCAAATGCCTTCTGACATTCTTGTGTCTATTGAAACTTATTGTCCTGCTTTAATAGTTCAGTCAATGGAACAACCTCAATGCTAAAATTTGATACAAATTTCCAATAAAATTTCCACTCATGCCCAGAAATCTCAAAACTTCTCATTTTGTTGTCAGCACAGGGAATTCCACGATAGCCTTGACTTTCACATCTCTCAGAGCCACCTTACCATGTCCAATGGTCTGGCCTAGATATGTAACTTGCGCTTTTGCAAATTCACTTATAGCCAAGTTCAGCACCAAATTAGCTTCTTGTAATTGAGTAAATAATTCTTCCAGGTATTGCAAATGCTTTTCCCATGTCTGATTGAAAACTATCAAGTCGTCAATATAAACAGCGCAATTGCTCAGACCTGCCATTACTTTGTTTGTCAGTCCTTTAAATGTTACAGGTACATTTTTTGTACCAAACTTTGAACTGATATAGTCCATCTAGAGCCACAAAAGCTGCTATCTCCTTTGCACTCTCCAATAATTGCCAATACCCTTTTAGGAAGTCAATCTTTGTGATACATTATGACCGTCCCACTTCCTCAATACAATCTTCCAACTGAAGCACAGGATATGAACCCAGTTTGGTCACCGCACTCACCTTTCAATGGTCCACACAAAGTCTTTGTGTTCCATTCGGTTTCAGTACCAGCATAATAGGCAAACTTCAGTTACAGCAACTAGACTCAATTATATTCATTTGAGGCATGAATTCAATTTCCTTCTGTACTTGTGATAAGCTTGCCAGGTTTAATTTGTAAGGATGTTGCCTTAGTGAAGATGAAACTTCTATAGACACATTGGGTGGAATTTCCCCTGCGCGCTGGTGGTGGGCATGATGGGTGGAATGCGTGGAAAATATGGCCTGACCTGCTTCACGAAGGCGTGAAATCAGGTCAGGATCATCTGCTCAGCCCGCCAAGGCAGGCCATGTTTCCCACTATTGGTTGGCAGGGGACTAATTGTAATACATTAGCATATAACTAAAAGGCCATCCCGCCAGGGTCTTGGAATCCCTCCGGATTGTCTGTGCACTTTGGCAGGAAAGCACGCCGACGTGTTTCACAACAGCATACAGGCAACATGCACTTGGTAGCCTGCACTTTGGGGGAACTGAGGTGAGTGATTAGCATTCTCCACAGCTCATCTTTTGTTTACAGGCCTCAAGGGTGCCGCAGGGCATGGACAACTGATGCCTGGCCCTGCAGGCAACCGCTATGGGAGGTGTTGGTGTCCGGGGGCAAGTGCTGACCAGGCTTGGAGTTGTCAGTGGTACTGCATTATGCACACAAGCAATCGGGGTGGGGGTCAGGGTAAGCATGGGAACTGGGCACACATTAGGGACACCTGTATAAACTGACCATGCCTCTGCAATTGAGGTTGATCAGGCGCAGCCACAGTGATATGATTGGGGTTGGACTCCTAGCCTGCCTGCCCACATAAGCAATGTGGTGGCACCAAAGGGCCACCAAGCGCTCCATACGTTACACCCCCCACCCCGGGGGGGTGAGTCCGCCATCACCTTATTGCACTGCAGATCAGTTGGACTGTACACATTATAGAATCTCCTTGCCAATGCTGGCCATGTAGCAGTCACTGCTGGAGGTGCTCACAGCCCTCTACAATCTCAGCATCCTGGTTTGGGCTAGGGTCACCCATGTTGCAGGCTGACAGGGCAGCCATGTAGCGCACTCACCTCTGGCCATCTGAGGGGTGACCAGCACTCTCCAGGAAGCACTAAGGGGCAGTCACATGGGCTGGGAAAGGTGCTAAGTACAGCCATGATGACCACGTCTCCCTCTCTTTCATGCTGCAGGAGGTCCACATCAGGACCACGGATCCTGGTGGCCATGCTGTATGCCTGATGGTCACAGAGATCGTAGAATGCTCCCGGCTGTGCAAAGGCAGGAGCAGCAACCTCATGAAAAGGGGGCAGAAGCGGCTCCCTCACTTGCTTCCCAGGAGCGCCAGCGGGCCGTGGCTGGTCAGTGCCTAGTGACACCCAGGTCTATAGACACTGCCTGCCATTCTGTCAGATGACTGAGAACCAGTGTCGCCAATGACTGAGAACCAGTGTCGCATGTCTCAGGACCTGGTGGCTCACACCTGCCACTTACTCCAGGACTTGGCACCAAGGGAACATGAAGGGCATCCACTGCCAGTGGCTGTGAAAGTGACCTTGCTGCTCAATTTCTATGCCAGTGGCTCCTTTCAGGGCTCCACAGGTGACCTCTGGGGGATTCCACAATCCACCAGCCACAAATGCACCCACGAGGTCAGGGATGCATCGTCTCCATGGCAACAACTTTGTGCATTTCGCCCGGGACCGGGACAGCCAGGATGCAAGGGCCATTGGATTCTCCCTGATCTCGGGATTCCCACAGGTGCCGGGTGCGATTGACTGCATGCATGTGGCGCTCAGGCCTCTGTCGCTATACTCGATGGATTTCAGAAGTTGCAAGGGCTTCCACTCACTGAACGTGCAGCTGGTGTGCGGCCACCAGAAATGCATCCTGCAGGTATGTGCACGGTTTCCAGGGAGTGTGCACAATGCCTACATCCTGAGTTGCTCACAGATCCCTGCAGTCTTCCAGGGTCCACAGAGGCTGCAGGGATGGCTCCTCGGGGACAAGGGCTACCCACAGAGGCCGTGGCTGATGACACCCATGCGGCAGCCTCAGACTGCAGCAGAGCGACGCTATAATGAGGCTCAGGCTGCAACTCACAACTTGGTGAAGCAGACCATCGGGATGTTGAAGATACAGTTCTGGTGTCTGGACTGGTCTGGTGGAGCCTTGCAATGCTGTCCACAGAGGGTGTCACACATCATTGTCATCTGCTGCGCCCTTTACAACCTGGTGCTCCATTGGGGAGACAAGCTTGCTGAGGAGAAGATAGAGGAGCTGGAGGTCTCCTCAGATGTGGAGGATGCCGACGGGGTTGAGGGTGAGAGGCTCCTCGGTGGTGGCAATAATGGAGCTGACAGTGGCTAGACAGCAGGCTAGACAGCAGGCGTGCTCAGGAGGCCCTCACAGCTGCTAGATTTGTGGAGGGTGACGATGACATGCAGTGAGGTATCCCCATAGTTCCTCACATTGCAGTTGTGAATATTTGACTCCAGTCTGGCTTATGGCAGTGCCAATACCCTCTGTGGGAATACTGCTGTCATGGAGATGCAGCGGAGGCCCTAATTGACGCTCAGTTGCAGGAGGATGATGGCAACATGCAGTGAGAGCACTCTATAGATCTTCACATAGCCTCTGCGAATGTCTGACTCATGTCTGGCCAGAGGCAGCTCACCTGCTCCATGATCAGGGTTATCTCAGAGATGCAGCCATGAAACTTTAGATGCATCTAATGCTGTGTCCACCTTCAGCACCTCAGCCCTTCAGGAGCTGGTGCACAGCATCACTAGTCACAGATGCTGATGTGATGGGGACCAGCCCCACCTTAAAGGTGCTGAGAGCACACAGAGAGAATGAAAGAACACTGTGATGCCTGCCCACTACATTCTGACAGCAATGACCAGCATCGCCGAGGTGCAGGCATCAGTAATGTTTCCAGGGAGTGTGAGACTGGACCATCACTGTGGTCTGAAGGCAGAGCACAGGGAAGAGGCCCTGGACTGAGAGACACCTGCCTTTATCTTGTGCAGAAAGGTTTCATATCTGAGTGACAAGAACATTGCCCATCAGAACAAGGAGCCATAGGCAGGGAGACATTCTTAGGAGTTTATTGACAATAGTTAACAGTATGTAGAAGTGATCAACACCCATGCCCAGGCTGTGCAACTACTTTAACCTAATTTTCCTAACCCTGCCGCTAAGTCTTGGTGCTCCCCGGACATCCACAGTGGAGGTGGAGGCAGCCTGCTGACTGTGATGCCGTGTCAGTGACGACTTTGGCAGGCGCCCTCTGTAAGGCTGAGACTTGGAGGACCCCGGCCTGCTTTCGGGGTCCTGCTGTGTGGCGGTGGCACCCTCCTCGGCCTGTGGAGCTGGAGCTGCTGGGGTCACAGGAAGAGGGGACTCGGATGGACTGGTCACTCCCAGAGTCACCTGGATAGCTGGCCTCGTGGGTGCACCTACTGATCCTCCTCCCTATGGGTGCCCGAGGGTCCCTGACTGACTCTGTGAGTGGAATGGGTAGCTGGAATGAGATCGAGCTGCCCACCACCCCTCTCGTATACACACTTTTGGAGGCCATCAATGATGGAGTTAAGCCCGTGCAGCAGTGACTCCCTGGACCAAAGTCTCCATGGTGGCCATCATTCTGCCAGTGTTGACCTCAGTGTGTTGTAATGCTGACGCTATCATCTGAGACTGGAGATGGACACTCCATCATGCTTTTCAACCTGAGTAGCGGACATCCCTTCCTGATGTTCCCGAGCTTGCCTTTGCAGCTCCAGCAACTGTGACATGACCAACTCCAGGGGCTCCTCATCTGACTCAGACTCAGCAACGTTCTGGCCTCCAGCAGTCCTCTGAGTGCCAGGGACCTGGGAACTCCCTGCCTCCACCTGCTGTGGATCAGAGAGTGCGATGTGCTCACCAGATTGTGATCCCGAGGCTACTCTAAAACTAGGTCCCACCGAGGTGTGTGTCTCTGCACTGGTGGAGGGTGAGGGGGAGCGCTGTAACAGGACTTCAGGGAGGGTGACTCCAGATTCCTCTTCCGAGGTTTCTTCAGGGCTTGATTGGAGGCCCTGGGTCATGGACTCTGTCGGCTGATTGGCAGATGCACTTGTGAGACCAAGAGGAGATAATTACTGCATGGCAGTGGTCTCTGAAAGAGGACACATCACCCACGGCATGGCTGTCTGAATGATGATGCACTGCTGGATACTCACTTTGTAGAGCAGCACCGAGCTCACCAACACCACAAGACCAGTCATCACCGTCCAGCTGGATAGTTCTGTTCTGGGATTCTGTCTGAACTTTGATCTCTGGCAAGCCTCCAGCTGCCTGGAACCTTCCCCTCCTGTTGTGTGCCAGTTTAGCCTGGATAGATAGAGATGGGGAGAGTGTATCAGGAAGACTGCCGGGCCAGATGATATGTATGCTTGGCCTGCGTGGATGGTGAGTGGTCCCATGGACGGGATGAGGACAGTAACGATGAGTGTGAGAGAGTGAATGGTGATATCCTTGCACTGACAGTGAGTAAGAGCCCTGTGGGTGTGAGATGTGTTTGTCAGTGTGTGAGTTGGGAGCGATGAAAAGTGTGACTTACCCTGGTGGAACGGAGGAGATCATTCATCCTCTTGCAGCACTGGGTGGCTGTCCTCCTCTGCTGGGTGATTGCGCTGACCACCACTGCCACCACATCCCGAGCTGGGTTGGTGACTTCGCTGCCCAACCTGCAGCCAGAGCGGGGCATCCCGGCAGCCTCCATGGCATCCAGCAGTCGCTTGCAGGATCCGTCAATGAAGTGGGGGAGGAGGGGGGGCTTCAGTCTTCTCGCCTTGGCTGGTCATGTCTCCCAGGCAGCGAGTGGTGAGCTGGTGGCGATGAGCACTTTGCTGACGGCTGCCTTTTAAAGATGGCGGCCAGCATGCTGCAACAGCAGGGTAATGGCGGGCAGGTTAATGAGAGCCCGCTGGCCATGGAAACTGCGTGTTTTGCAGGAGAGAATAAATTATGAAGCGGGCTCAGGATGAAATGCCATGAAAACCTGCCACTTTCGTCGGCAGATAGGACTCCATTTTACCCATCCGCTAGCGCATTTACTGCAATTCTGGGAAAAGTCTGCCCATCATGTACAGCTAAATTCATCCTTCCCAGCTTATTTCCACCAATAGAATTGTGTGACCACAATAGTTACCCCAAATCACTTTGACACTTGCCTGGAAGGTAACTCAGTATTACTTTTACATTTTAAAGTACCCCCTCATTATCCAGTTTGATTAAAAGCAAACCAATTTCAGAATCCTGCATTTCTACTTGTTTCTCATTATCTACCACCACTAAGACTTTCTTTTGGTCCTATTCCCTGTCAAAGTACTTTTAAAGCTTATTTTACATGACACACTCTCTACTGCTTTCTTCTAACTGTAGTGTTTATTAAATAATTTACTTCACTCGATTTCTTTTCACTCCTGTAAGGCCCACTGAACCTTACCTTTAATGAGTCACACTGTACTGGTAACAGAACTAAAACCTTCTCCCCAGCAACAAAACTGCGAGCTGTAGCTTTCCTGTCTGCTTTCATTTTCATCACTTGCTGCAATATCTTTAAATATTCCCTAGCTAATTCACATGCTCTGTCCAATCTCTTCCTGAAGTTTGATACGTAATCCAGGACAGTAGTTCCTGAGTTTTGACCCATCAATTTCTCATGAATCAATTTCAGTGGTCCCCTTACCTCATGCCAATTAAACTAGTTCAAAAGGACTGAAACCAGTTGATGCATTAGGACCGTCCCTATTAGCAATGAACAAGAATGGAATTACCCTAACCGAATCCCTTGGCTAATCCTGAATACACGCCTTCATCATAGTTTTTAGAGTTTGATGCTATCTTTCCAAAGCATCTTCTGGCTCGGGATGATAAACTGTTAAATTCAATTGTTCTATTCCCAAACTGTTCATTTATTCCTTTGACAGCTGTGACATGACATTTGAACCCTGATCTGGTTGTATTTCTTTAGGTATATCTTGTAAAATATTTAGTCAACTCTTCCACAATTTTCTTTGTTGTAATGTTTCTCAAAGGTGTCGCTTCAGGAAACCTTGTAGACACATCCATTATTGTAAGTGCTGACCTCCACTTTTTGTCTAACAGAGGGGCTCTATACAATCAATTATGACCTTGTAAAAGGTTCTTCAAATGCTAGGATTAGAATGAAAGGTGCTGGTGTCAGGAAGATATAATAATGGTATCGGAAGTTATTGTAAAATAGTGGTATTTGTGTCTATATGTGTCTTTGTGCGATGCAATTAGATTAAAGGCAGCTGGCCTGAAGGCCTTCATGTATTAGAGAATGAGCTAGTTTGAAATGTTAAGTAGGTAAACATGGGGGAAGTTTAGAATATAAGGTGTAAAAGGGCATTTACATTTTAAATAAACCAGACCAGATTGGTTTCAAAGGAGGGGAGAAAATTGTCACCGAGCCAGGTGAAGTTCAGAAACAGTGTGTTTATTTTTCCCAAAGATTTTTGACAAAATTGGTACTATGATAATGTTTTATGATCAAGGAGATAAGGTCCAAAGACATAGTGAAACAATGGGAATTTGCAATCAAAGGGGAAAATATATATAAAGGAGAGAAGGCTGTGTGTAAAGGCAGGCATTTTAAGATCTAACAAGTGTGAAAAGCCTTCAACATCTGAGCCTCAAGCTGGTGTCTACAAAGAACTGAAGTTAAGGAAACTCACTTTGAATTGGATTATTCAGGGTATCATGTTTCTTTGCCTTGGTATTTTAAAATCTATATCTTACCATTGTGTTAACAGAGGTGTAACTTGGAGTCAGATTAATTAGGGGATTTAGAAGTTATTATAGTTATAATTTGTAGACATATGTATGTGGGTAAAATCATTTCTCTTATTAATAAATTGTTTAATCTGGTTTTGTAAAAGCCTATAAGGCTCAGTGGTCATATTACTACTGAATTCAAAGCCCACACTTGACTTTTACAAATTACAAAAATAGCCGTGGCAGCTCTCTCAAGTTTCCCTCTGGGATTTGAACAACTCAGCCTTTACCATCAGCTGTGCCATAACATATTTGGGGGGTTGTCCAGGATATATTGAAATTCCTTGATTGGTTTGGAGCTGGTGAATCTTAAGGGCACGAGTACAAGAAGCACTTTGAATTCAGGAGTTCTTGTGAGGGTGTTTTGAGGTGGTGAGAATGCAATATGGCTATAGTAGTTGCTCAGACTTGTCTGGGAGTTACATTATAAGTTTGGCTGGTTTACAAAAGATACCTAAAGTTAAGTTTGGAATTGGCGGAGAAATTACAATTAGGATCACCTGCTTGAGATAAGAAGGCAGACATAATGATGACACAGTATTTAAAGTTAGAAGGGATACCTGACACTAGTGAGTCATGCTGGGGGTAGTGAGACTTCAGTTATAAAAACAGAGGCTTGAATTTGAGCAGGCAAAGGAACTGAGAAACTTGAATTGGAGGCAAATGAAAAGGAAAAAGAATTATAAATGGAGAAATGGGAACTAAAGGCAGCAGGAAAAGGGAGAGAGATTACTTCAAAAAGAAAATGAAACATTTGATCTCCAGAGGGAAAAGTTAACAATGGGAGAGGGAATGGAAGAAAGAGACAGAGAGTGTTGGCTTAAAAAGTTGGATTTTAAAAAGGAGACATCAGATGCTGAGGAAAGTTCTGATGATGAAAAAGCCTTTAAACTAAAACCCAGTGGGGAGATGTTTAAATTTGTACAAGCTCTTCCAAAGTTTGAGGATAGAGATGTGGAAGCAGTCTTTATTTCATTCGAGAAGATCGCTGAACAGATGAAATGGCCACAGGAAAACTAGACATTGTTGTTACAATCCAGGTTGCTGGGTAGAGCAGATGAGGTTTATGCTTCACTGTCAGAAGAAATGTCAGTGAACTATGATGTGGTTAAAAAAAAGAGGCTATTTTGAGTGCATATGAATTGGTTCCTGGGGCATACAGGCATAAATTTAGGAATATGAGAAAACAACCTGGGCAAACTTATATTGAGTTTGAAAGAGAAAAACAAAGTAATTTTGACCAGTGAATACAGGCATTAAAGATGCAGGCAACATGTACAGGTCTTAGAGAGATAGTTCTACTGGAAGATTTTAAAGATTCAATTCCTTCGCTAGTAAGAACTCGTGTGGGGGACATAGATTTCAAATAGTAATACAAACAGTAGATGTAGATGATAATTATGAGTTAGTTCATAGAGCTAAACCTATTTTTCATCACCCTTTTAATTCAGAAAACAATAAAAATTGGGAAGGTGAAAGGAAGGTGGGTAGTCAGGGAAGAGAATGAGTAGGTGGAAATTCACAGTAATTTTTTTTCACAGAATTAAAAGGAAGGTGCTGAGGATAGAAATTACATTGGACAATTGAGGTGCTTTCATTGTAATAAAGTTGGACATACAAAATCTGAGTGCTGGATATTGCAGGGAAAATCTGTTGGAATTATAGGGGTGCAGAAAAATATTGAAATTAAAAGTATTGTTGGCTCTGAGGTTCAAGCACAGGAAAAACCAGTGGTTTGTGTACGGGTAAAAGAGGGAGAATCAGTGAAAGTTAAAGAACTGGGAATGTGTTCATAAATTACCCAAGTGAATTCACAGGGACAGGTTGCAGAGATGTTTAAAGATTTTATGTGTGAAGGGAAAGTCTTTCCATATATAGGGAATGTGTATAGGGTGGAGTAGGTAAAGATGTTACAATTTTAAGAGACACAGGGCCTAGTCAATTTCTTAATGTTGTAGGATAATGATATGTGTTGTTCAGAGGGAGCATTGCAGGTGATAATAAGTGGGGTTCCTGGAGATGTGAAACCTATTCCATTGTGGAAGTTAAATTTAAACAGTAAGTGAAAAACAGATGAGGTAATTGTTGGTGTAGTGGAAAAAAGTGCACATTGCAGGGACTTAATTCATTCTGGCTAATGATATAGCTGGATCACAGATGTGAGTGATTAGGTAAGGGAATGACTGAAATTGATTCATGAGAAATTGGTGGGTCAAAATCTAGAAACTACTCTCCTGGATTATGTATCAAATTTAAGAGAGAGATTGGACAGATTATGTGAATTAGCTAGGGGACATTTAAAAATATTGCAGCAAATGATGAAATTGAAAGCAGACAGGAAAGCCACAGCTCATAGTTTTGTTGCTGGGGAAACGGTATTAGTTCTGTTACCAGTACCGGGTGCCTCATTAAAGGCAAAGTTTAATGTGCCTTACTGGGTTGAAAAGAAGATGAGTGAAGTTAATTATTTAATAAATACTCCAGAAAGAAACAGAGGGTGTGTTATGAAAATATGCTTTAAAAGTAATTTGACAGGAAAGAGGACCAAAAGCAGCTGTTTGTGGTGGTAGATGACGAGGAAGAAGCAGAAATGCAGGATTCTGCAATTAATTGTCCTCTAATCAAGCTGGATAATGATGGGGTACTTTAAAATTTAAATGTAATTTTGAATTGGTTTTCAGATAAGTGTCAAAGTGGCTTGGAGAAGCTATTGTGGTCACAGACAGATCTTTGTGGAAATAAGCAGGGAAGGACAAATTTAGCTATACATGATATGTCTGTAGAAGTTTCATCTTTGCTGAGACATCATCCTTATAGATCAAATCTGGCAAAAAAAAAAATCACAAGTGCAGACAGAAATTGGTTCCATCCTTCAAAATGATATCATTGAGCCTAGTTTCAGTAACTGGAGTTCTCCTATTGTGCTAGTACCAAAACCAGATGGAACACAAAGACTGTGCTTCCAAGGTGAATGTAGGAACAAAAGAGGTTGCATATCCAACACCACAGTTGGATGAATGTATTGCAAAAGTGGGACAGTCAAAATGTAATACAAAGATTAATTTGCTAAAAGAATATTGGCAAGCAGCATTATCGGAGACAGCAAAGGAGCTTTTGTGACACCAGATGGACTATATCAGTGTAAAGTCATGCAGTTTGGTATGAAACATGCACCTGTAACATTTCAAAGACTGACAAACAAAGTAATTGCAGGTCGGAGCAATTGTACTGTTTATATTGACGGCTTGATAGTTTTCAGTCAGATGTGGGAGGAGCATGTACAACATCTGGAAAAAATTATTTACTTGATTACAATAAGAAAATAACTTGGTTTAAAGTGAATTTGCAAAAGCACAAGTTATGTATCTGGGCCATACCATTGGACATGATGAGGTGGCTCCGAGAGATGTGAAAGTCAAAGCTATCATGGATTTCCCAGTGCTAATGACAAAATGAGAATTGTTGAGATTTCTGGGCATCTGTGGGTTTTACCTGAAATTTGTACCAGATTTTAGCAGTGTGGTTGCTCCATTGACTGAACTATTAAAATAGAGCATGAAGTCTCAATAGACGCTGGAGTGTCAGAAGGCATTTGACAGTTTGAAAACTTTATTAACTATGACACAAGTCTTGGCAGTACCCAATTGTGGCAAGCAATTTAAGTTGCCCATTAACACAAGTGATGAAGGCATTGGGGCCGTACTGTTACATGAAGATGGCATTGGAATTGAAAAACCGACAGGGTATTTCTCATGGAAGTTAAATGTACAACAGAGGAGATATTCAATGATTGGATAGGAAACTTGGTGTTTGCTGTTAGAATTACAGCATTTTGGAATTTATATTGCAAGCAATTTGTCAGAAACAATTATTTATATAGACCACAATCCTTTAGATTTTCTGGATAAATTTCGAGATCCAAGCACAAGACTGCTCAGATGGAGTATATTACTGCAACCATTTAATTTACAGATTATACATGCAGCTGGATGAGGACATCTAATTGCAGACGCATTGTCGAACATTTAAAGCTCAAAGGAAAATTGCAGATTTAATACCTGGACACTGGACTGAAATAACCTCTGTTGATACAAAGGATTTCTATATATATAATACAGCATTAAGGATTGACTAACCCCTGCATCTCTTAACATTTTAACATATTTACCTGCTCCACCCTGTACACATGAAAAGACTTTCCCTTCACCCACAAAATCTTCAAACACCTCTGCAACCTGCTCCTCCAAATTCTGTTGGGTAATTTGTGCACACATTCCCACTTCTTTACCAATCACTGATTCTCCTTCTGTTACCTCTACACAAACCACTAGTTTTCCTTAGAACCCACAGTGCTTTTACTTCCAGAATGTTTCTGCACCCGTATAATTCCAAAAGATTTCCCCTGCAATTTCCAGCACTCAGATTCAGTGTGTCCAACTTTATTACAATGAAAACACCTCAATTTCAAATGTCACTTCTACCATCTGCATCTTCCTTTTTATACTGAGAAAAAACTTCCTGCGAATTTCCACCTGCTCCTTCTCTTCCCTGACTGCCCACTTTCCTTTCACCTTCCCACTTTCTATCATTTTAGCAGAAACAGAGAGCATGCAGACAGGGTCTTTGTTTGATTGATTCTCCAATGCATTCATAATTATCACCCATTCAAATCAATAATTCAAAACATAAATTCAGAGAGGGTTGTAATGATCTGCCAGTCGAGTGTCACTCATTTTACACTATGGCCAGGTTAAAAGTATCCACAAGTCAGTCCATCCGTTTGTCTCTCTATCCAAACTAATCTAATAATACATATGATGGACCAATTTCCAGTTACCTGGCAATGCTGTTTGATTTATAGTCACAACCAAAGGACAGATGATGTACCTAACAATATGGCCCTGCCACCTTTCATGTGAGGAAGTTATTTACTTTACTCTTTCACAGGATTTGGGCATCGCTGGCAAGGCCAGTATTTGTTTCCCATCCTTGAACTGAGTGTCTTGCCAAGCCATTTCTGAGATAAAGAGTCAACCACATTGCTGTGGGTCTGGAGTCACATATAGGCCAGACTGGTTAAGGATGGCAGATTTCCCTCCCTAAAGGGCATTAATGAACCAGATGGGTTTTTACCACAATCGTTTCATTACTGAGGCTAGTTTGTCAATTCCAGATTACTAATCCCACCAGGTGCCAGCAAATCCCCTCCTCCTATCAGAATGGCAGTGTAACAATGTGAATTTGGTGAGTTCCACCTGCAAGTGGAACTTCAACTTAAGGATAGAATGTAAAACGAGGACATCATTGAGGAATATATCCAGCACGTTATGCTATTTAACATCCAACTGGAACAAAAATCAGTTGGAATTATCTATCACCAATTGGAACTCTGTTATCAACTTAATTTAGCAGAAATAAGATCCCTAAAGTCATGAACAGATATTTGATGTAATTTGATTCACTATCCAAGGGTTAAACACAGCCTGTCTATTGAACAAGACGTGCAGGAGGGAACAGACACCTCACCAGCGGTAGAACCCAACAGATTCTCCTATTCAATGACAGGATTTTTCGGCTGGTTCTCTGAACCTTCTCGTCTACTTTGTTTTTTAATCATTCCACCTACAGCCTCAGCCGTTGTTTAACACCCAGGTGGTAAAGATGAAAGCCTACCACAAGGTGTCAGTGCAGACAGCAACCTGCAAGCTATTAAAGGAAATCAGCGAATAACATTTTCGGGGAAGTAATGTACCTGCAGCCACACCGAAAGAGGGTTACTGAGGAAACTTGCAAAATGAAAATAGTATTTATAGTTAAATATAACGTACATTATGCTGAGGGCGTTTAGAAGAAACATTAACAGCAGCTTCGATTTGGTAATTTGAGTCATAAATACAGTTAAAATGGGCATATCAATAATACCTAGACATTGAGCCTTACCAGGGACACCAATAGCGGCGAGAGTGGGATAATAGATTTTCTGTATATCTAAAAGTGCATAAAATACTGTCCATTCTACTGAATATTTCCGATCCATCTTGTCAATCGTTGCAGCTTTGTTCAGAAGACCTTAAACTTTAACAGATGCTCTGGCTTAATGCAACGAGCGAAGGTCCTTATGTAAGGCGGGGGGAAGTTTCCACCGGCATAATTAGAGCGCCAGCAGACTGACATTATTTACAGTGATCAGACAAACAGCTTCAAATTAACTCCTTATGTAACAACTTGAAAAAAACATAACTCATATTTAGCCAGCGAGGGCCAGATGTAATATGAATTTCTCCTAAAGTCAGGGTCGAACAATGTCAAACCACATTGGGTGAAGCGAGAACATCTTTTTTATCCACAAATATCTAATTATTTATACGAAAAAAATTGTTTTTTTTTCAGAGTCTCTGTCAAATTTCCATACTAAGTTTTAAATGCAACCAGTGAAACCAAACCATGTTGTTGAAATCCCGGGGGCATTCATTACTCATTTCTGACCATCCACGATGAACAAAATGTGGAGACCTTCTGAGAGTAAATATAATAGTAAACATGGCGCGGAATTGTATTAAAAAAATACACAAGTATTAACCCTGCACCTATGACTATTCAAATACAGCCTTGTACTTCCTCAACTTTGAAACATCCTTGGGAATTCCCAACAATTATATGGCGTTACGGGAGCAATTCCTGGCGACCTATTCACTAACAAACTTTTCCAGAAGACCAGCGTGAATGACTAACTCTCAAGAGTTAATTAAACTTAAGATCCACGGGTTACTGAGTCCTTATTCAATGCAGAGTTGAAATCATTCAAATTTCCATGGAATCCCATCAGATAAAAGCTCAATCCATGATTTTTAATAGGAATTTGAGTTCCATGGTCTTAGGAAATAGGGATGGTTTAATTAAGTTATATTGGTATTTGTGGGTGTTAGGAATGAGTTTTAGCTTTAATGTTTAAGTTTGATTTATATTTCTCTGTGTTAAGTAAGGTCAAATTGAGTTTTATTTTCACTTTAAAGGTGTTTGAATTTCTAATGAGGTTTTTTAAGTGTTGCTGAGGTAAATAAACAGAATAGAAGAATTGGGCTGTTGCTTAGCAACAGGGGGTCCAGAGAGGTAGGTCCCCCCACAGACACAAACACAAAGGCTAAAGAAACAGCAGATTTGAAGACAGATGTGAAACAGAAGCCATCTAAAAGGGGCAGTTAGCCAGCTCTAGGCTAAAACTGGTTAAATGTAGTTGCCAGGGGGAGACTGCAGCAAAAGGGGACAGGTAGCCAGTCCCATGCTAAAGAAAATACCCCAGAATCCAGGAGGGTGGTACAGCAGAAAGTCCCAAGCAGACTTTCTAGTCAAATGAAGGAGAGGAGCCTGGAAAAGGTCCTAAGTGAAGTAAAGAGTGAAGGGCAGAGAGAAAGGCTCCAAGCTTCAGATTTAAAGAGACAAAAACTGCGGAAAGCAGATTTAAAGTGAGAACAGCTTGAAAGAGGCAAGAAGGTTCAAAGGGTCAAGCGAAGGTCTGTAATTCTTTGCTATGGACATGTGAACCAATGGTACTGTTGATGGCTGAGTCAGTGAGAGTGTGTGGAAAACAGCCTTAATGCATGTGGTGGCTCAGAGAAAAGGAACATCAGGAGGAGAGTTTGAAACTCTGAAGGTGAACTCTTGCAGAAGACACCTGAGAGTAAGCGTCAGATTCCAAGGCGAGGTCTTGGACAGTGGCAATTGGAAACTCTTGTGTGAAAGACTGAGTGCAGTGAGACCAGTTGGCTCATGATGTGACAAGCATCTGAGGAGAGTTGAGGAGAGATCCACAGTATCTGTTTGAAGTGGCATCTGTCATTTGGTTTTAGAGTGTGGTGTTTCTGACCACAGGCTGCCTATTGGTTTACATGGACTGTGTACTTACTGTGAACATTAAAGCATAAGATAGCTTTTGTAACTTGTGTTATCCTTACAAATCTGTATATATCTGTAAAGGTATAATTGTGGGTGAAGGAGTATTGTAATATAGTTCCTCTTGTTTAATAAATGTTTTATTATTTTGTTAAAATTTCAACAGCTGACTCCTGACTCTGTTCAGCAACTACTCACCACATATTTAAACAAACAAATAAAAGTTAGGGTCTATCAAGCTAGGCTCCACTCTGGGATCAGGTTTGTCCAGGGGTAATCTCAACTGAGATCACAACAATGGGGAGATTTGAGAACCCGGGGGGGCCTTTTCATTAGAATAGAAAAGATTGTTTCAAAATAGACCATTGATCAATAGCCTGATGTCAGAAGCATAAAATAATTGGTAGAAAGATCAGCAAGAAATATGAGGAGACTTTTAAAAAATGCAGAAATTTGATATCACCTGGACAGAGATACCTGAGCAAGTGCGAAGCAGATTCAATAGTTAACTACAAATGGAAATTGAATGTCCATTTGAACATGAGAGGTCACATGGTTATGGGAAGTTAGCACCAGCAGGGATAATTAAATCCTCCTTTTGAAGGGTCTAGTGCAGGCTTCTTGTATATGCTATAGTTCTATGGCTGTCTGTAAATATGGTCAGATTTCCAATTAACTCTGTAGATATTTCAACAGGACTGGGGCATGGTGATACTGAGCACATCAACAGGAACACTATAAATATTGAAACACCTCCCACTCATATAAATCACAACAGTTGCACCAGGAACTCTGGCTAATTTTGATGGACTCACTAAAACACAAAATATGATTTGCCTCTGAGCATATGGAGGTAGTTAGTACCAATGATCAATGGAAGGAATGCATTAGTTTGGGGCTCATGGTATTTGCAGCTCATAAAGAAGCTCTGAGTGCTGTTAGCAAACACCAAGCAGTTTATAGTTCAGTGCAACTGGGGGTCTAGAGTTTTGAGAAACCCAGGGGCAGGGCCTGTTTGTGAAGTGACAGTTTGTGAAAGAATTGGAATCATGCCAGTAATTAGAGGCTGATGTTCAGCTTTACAAATTCCATAGAATTCAGTCTCAGGAGAAGAGATTGAACCATTGGGAACTGAGCAGCCATCGAGGCAGTCTAAGCCTTTTGAGGGAATTCAGAGGCCAATCCTTTGAAAATGAAGATCAAAATCCCTTCTGAGGGATTCAGAGTTTTAAGGAAATTTTATGACTCCCAGTGATCACTGACATCTGAATGGGTTACTGAAAAATCTGTGGGCTGTGTCTTCATCACACTTTTGAATTAATATGCAGCGTGGTGTGTTTGATTACAGTTTTCCTGTTAATTCATGTTTAACTCATGTTAATTCCGAATGTTAGAGAATAAGATAGATATTGTAGATTGTTTTACTTTTCTGGCTTTTGTTCTGTTTGTTTAAAATCGTGGAATCTTGTAGCTTCATTCTCTATGCGGACAACTGGGATTTGAAACTTTGTCTACTTTAAACAAACAGTTACTTGTTCCTAACCAGGTTCTGACAGTACATGCATGCAAACTTTTTGTGGTGTTTGCATGAGTACACCTAAGTCCTTATGAACATTTAAATTTACCATTTTCACGCCTTTTAAAGCATCTTATGTTTTTATAATCTTCCGACGAAGTAAATAACCTCACACTTGCCCAGAGTATGTTCCATTGTTTTGCCTTCTTGAACCGTTGCATTCCATGTAGTGTAGGTACACCCATAGCGCTGTATGGGAGGGAGTTCTAGAATTTTAAATGACTTTATACTTTGAATGTTTGGGCAGATGTTTACATCTGGCGTGCGGGCGCGTGCCTGACAGGCCGCAAGGTAAAGTGACGTGCAATCACGTCGGGCATCATCGCGATATTTCACTAGGCGGGCACACTATGAGGACGGAGGCGTGCCCGCCATTAGTTAACGGGCCACTTAAGGCCCTTGAGACACCAATTGTCTGTGATTTTATGTAGCCCATGCGATTTTAAGCGCGTCACATGGATGTAATGGGCAGGCCACATTTTCAAAAACCTCATCCACAAGCAGGATATGAGGGGTGAGTGGGATCACTAATGCAAGTTGTTAGCACTTCAGATTATAACTTACTGCTGCTTTCTTGTCTGAACAGGACTATTTCATTTCGCTTCAGAACTGCTTTGACAGAAGTAAGAGGCTTCAGTTCAGGACTCCGGAGGAGTCAAAACACTTGAGGCCTTCCAGGTATCAGGCAGCTTTCCCTTACCCTGGGAATGGGGATTGTGGTCTCCACTGGAGGTACCTCCTCTGAGGAGGAAGAGAGGACCAGAAAGGGGAGGAGGCCAGGTGTCATAATTCAGCCTCCAGGGGAGCCATCTGTGGGAGGACAGGTGCAGGCACAAAGGGTGCAAGACCAACAGGAAGTCCAAGGTGGAAGGGGCCAAAGAAGATGCCACTATCCTGCTGCCAAGGTTTACAGCCGGTGATGTCTGAGGTGCAATGCTGAAGGAGGTTCCGCCTCTCAAGGGAGACAGTGATCTCAATTTGTCAGATGATTGGCCCTGAGATCAGCTCCGACTGTGTGGGTGGACACCCCATGCCAGTGGCACTGAAGGTCACAGTGACCCTCAACTTCTTTGCCTCAGGCTCTTTCCAGGAGTTGGTGGGTGATCTTTGTGGGGTCTCCCAATCAGCTGCCCACAGTTGTGTCAAGCTGGTGACAGATGCTCTGTTCAGGCGTGCATTGACTTTCATTCACTATCGCATGGGCGAGGCCAGCCAGGCTGAGCGAGCCAGAGGTTTCACAGTGACTGCTGGTCTCCCCTGCAACCAGGGTGCAATCAATGGTACACATGTGGCTATCAGGGCACCAGTGGGACAGCCGGGAGACTTTGTCAACAGGAAGGGCTCCACACCATGAACATGCAGATAGTGTGTGATCACAGGATGCAGATCCTACAAATCTGTGCAAGGTACCCAGGCAGCTCCCAAGATGCTCACATCCTGAGACAGTCCCAGGTGCCGGGGCTCTTCAGTGCTCCAGCCAGGCTGGATGGATGGCTGCTGGGTGACAAGGGCTATCCCCTCAGAAGGTGGCTCATGATGCCTCTCCACCATCCAAGAACAGAGGCCGAACAGTGGTACAATAGGAGCCAGGCCTCGACAAGGACAGTGGTAGAGAGAAGCATAGGTCTTCTCAAGATGCAATTCCGATGCCTGGACCGTTCAGGGGACGCACTGCAATAATCCCCAGATCGTGTGTCACTGATAGTGGTTGCGTGCTGCACTCTCCACAATCTGGCACTGGAAAGGGGGGATGCAGTGGAGGAAGAAGATGTTGACACAGCTGCTTTGGCAGCAGACGATGAGTCCAGTAGAGTCCGAGGGCGAGCACACTCAGGAGAATGTTACGGGGATAGACGCTAAACTGGACAACCTCCAGGGAGGCAGGGACACCCAGGAGGCTTTGATCCAACGCTCCTTCAGCTAGCCTTCCGAAGAAGCACCACCACCACATGCCAGGCTGCAAGCTCCATATTCGATAGCTAAGAGCAACATTTGCTTGGTCAACAACATGAACTATGTGTCAGTTAGTTCAATGACTAACAAGTCACTCATAACATCATGGGTTACCCTTCACCTGCAGAACTTATTAAGCACCCAGAGGCTTGTTGAACACAAACATGTTTAATGGTGTGGCGCCTGGCATACATAAAACAAATTAAATGGAAAGGTTCTCTCTATCACACCTAATAATAATTAACGTAAAAGTGGGGGGAAAAATATCACCAGTGATAAGCCCGTGTTGTGCTTAAGGTGCTGTAAGTGTTCATTTTCGGCTGCTACATCTAGGTGCCCCCCTCGCTGGCACTGGCATTAAAGGCAGCCTGCTCATTCTGCTGCCCTGTTGGCCTTGATGACCTTGGCAGGCATCCTCTGGCCTGTGGAGCCTGTGTTGGCCCCACCTGGGGGGGGGAGTGGCCTGTGGCACAGTTGGCATCTCCCCAGTGGCCACAGCCTCATCGGATGGCACGGTCACTGGCAGAGGGGCGGAGGATCTGCTGCCATCATCTGGAGCACCCTGAGGGGAGCCTGCAGAGACAACAAGCAGCTCATGCGCCAACGTCAGGTCACTTTGGGTGTCCCTGCTCACCATTGATGGACGGACACTGAGCTGGGATACTGGGTGCCCAATCCATCTCCCACACTGACACTGACCAGCTGAGGTCATTGCCGGTGTGAGGGCTGCAGGTCTGAGTGTGTCCCCAAGAAGCCTTGATTCAGCTCCTGGAGGAGTCTCTCCATGAGAGTCACCACTCTCTCCATGGAGGGGGCAGTGCGCTCAGCCATGAGGGTCATTGCATTGCTCATGCCCTACATGGACTCCTCCAACATGGAGACCATGACACGCATTCCCTCATGTACCTGCACCAGATCCTCCCGCACACTCTGCTGGACTTCCAGAATTTGCTACCTCAGGAATGACTCCAGAGGCCCATCATCAGCCGCTGACTGAACATGTTCCTGGTCCCCAGCCCTCCTCTGACTGCCCGTGCCCTGGGCACTCTCTGCCTCCGCCTGAACCTCAAGCGAGTGTGAAGTGCCGTCAATGCTCTGCACTGAGATACTATCCAACGATCTAACGCCCACCGAGGTGCTGGTATCTGCACTGGTGCCTGCCTGGCTGAGACGGTGTGATGGAGGTATGTTTCTAGGGTTGCTGTCCTCTGGGATCAGTGTTGGGCCTTCAGGCTCCTCACCCCGATGGGCTGCTGGTGATCCTGAAAGGAAGAACAAGGACATGTTATTTATTGAAGTCATTACCCTGTTACTGTGCATGCCTGGAACCCGGATCAGGGTGCCCTCGTCCTTCCATTATCAATGGGGATTCCATGTTCAAGGCTCACATCAAAATAGAGACAACAATGGAATGGTTGCTATGTCAGACATTCTGACCTCCCTGTGGCACCCCAACCTCACCGCGGCCGGTTGATCTAGGCACATGGCGCCGCTCCACTCCTGGGCCTCCTGCTCATGTCTGGTCAAGATTAGAAGGTGGGGTGGTCCTCTGCCAGTCCGCAGCCTCTCAGCATTATTGTGGGATGTCTTCTCCTGAAACGACAGAGGAGCATTGATTAGTCCACCTGGTACCTGCAGCGCCATTGCAGCCTGGCCAACCCCACCTGAGGAACACCTCGCAGGGCTCAGTCGATTTTGACCCTGGAGCCCCAAAACATTCATTCCAAACAGCAGGTCTCACCCTCCTGCCCCAGATATTGCCTCTGAGGACCAGGGGTGGAGTGGGGGCCTCCCCTAACTGCTGTGCTAAGTGACCCATGCCAACACGGTGCCCACCCTTCCCCATCACAGGAGACCATTAAACTGCTTACAGCACTGCACCCATGTACGCTTCACCACATCATAGGCGCTGACCCTGGATTAGGCACCCAATATACCAGCTGGGTGCATGTCCATCAATGGTGAGAGGGAGGTCCAAAGTGACCCAACGTTGGCGCACGAACTGCTTGTTGTCTCTGCGGGTTCCCCTCAGGACACTCTGGATGATGGCAGCAGATCCTCTGCCCCACTGCCAGTGACCATGCCATCTGATGAGGCTGTGGCCACTGGGGAGATGCCAGCTGTGGCACTGGCCATTCCCCCCCCCCAGGCGGGGCCAACACAGGCTCCATGGGCCAGAGGACACCCGCCAATGTCATCAAGGCCAACAGGGCAGCAGAGTGAGCAGCTGTCTCCAATGCCAGTGCCAGTGAGGGGGGGAGCACCTAGACATAGCACACGAAAATGAAAACTTACAGCACCTTAAGCACAACACGGGTTATCACTGGTGATTTTTTTTCCCACACTATTACGTTAATTATTATTAGGCGTGATAGAGAGCACTTTTCCATTAAATTTGTTTGGCGCCACACCATTAAATATGTTTGTGTTCAACAAGCCTCTGGGTGCTTAATAAGTTCTGCAGGTGAAGGGTAACCCATGATGTTATGAGTGACTTGTTAGTCATTGAACTTTATTGAAATGACACATAGTTCATGTTGTTGACCAAGCAAATGTTGCTCTTAGCTATCGAATATGGAGCTTGCAGCCTGGCATGTGCTGGTGGTGCTTCTTCGGAAGGCTAGCTGAAGGAGCGTTGGATCAAAGCCTCCTGGGTGTCCCTGCCTCCCTGGAGGTTGTCCAGTTTAGCGTCTATCCCCGTAACATTCTCCTGAGTGTGCTCGCCCTCGGACTCTACTGGACTCATCGTCTGCTGCCAAAGCAGCTGTGTCAACATCTTCTTCCTCCACTGCATCCCCCCTTTCCAGTGCCAGATTGTGGAGAGTGCAGCATGCAACCACTATCAGTGACACACGATCTAGGGAGTATTGCAGTGCGCCCCCCTGAACGGTCCAGGCTTTTGAAGCATATTTTTGGTGAGGTAGGTGGGGTTTTATCCTCCCGTCCCTGGGGACAAGTATATCTCTGTGTGCTGCCACCTCCTCCAGGAGGGCAGCAAGACACTGGTCGGAAAAACGTGGCACCGACTGCCCTCCCGCCTGCCATGTTCATCACTGAGGTGCTCCATGCCGAGGGTCCTTCAAGTCAAAGGCAGCCTTCCCTTGGCTGTCACGGCTGCTTTTGAATTGGCCGCTGGGTCGCCATTGAACCTGGCCAAGTCGCATATTACACTGAGCGGACCTTAATTAGCCCGCCTGTGTAAAATGGCGGTGCGGAGCAAATCATGGATGGTGGTCAGGCTCCTGCTGAGCCCACCCAACCAATGTAAAATCCTGGCCAAAATATTTCTTCAACTTTCTTGCCATTTTGTCACGCCCCATGATAATTTCTGCTCATCAATCTGCCAATTAAAATAACGAATATTCATCAACTGTCAAAATGGTAGATTAAATAGTTTATTCAAAGGAGGTGTTGAGTTGCAAAAGAGCAATATCCTGAGATTGCGATGTACTGTTGATAAAGTGTAATGCTCTCTCTGGGCAGGTACAACATAGGTAAGACACTCAGTAAAGCTCCATCATAATGCCAAAGGTATGTGCAAAACTCTCGAGAAGCAAAGTCCAATCAGTGATATTTTTCACACAATCTCCAGACCACTACAGCTCGATTAGGTGCAATTACAGCTCAGATTAGATGCAATGTAAACCTCCATCTAGATTGACCTGCCAAGTGCCTTGATGGCAAAAATTGTACAGGACAGGTACAGAATAATGCTTCCTCTGCACTTCCCCGTCAATCACTCCAAATGCACTTATGGTACAGGTTAGACTTTGGGGCAAAATCATTTCTGACAAATGAAAACAGAATGTCCGTTGAATAGATAGATGTGACTTTCAATTATTCATCCAAATGTTGATGTTGTCTAACTGGAGACTCTACAGAAGGAATGAGCAGCAGGTCAGAGGGAAAGATGAATGTGCGGCACCCCAGCTCGTCTTCTCACATCTCCCTCTGGCTCCCTTATTCCTTCCTGGGGTTATATAAAATTATCTTCCTAGACTTCCCAAGTGAAATGTGTCTGTTGTATCCAAATGTTGTTCATCCAGTTCACCTTCCATGCCCTGAAATTAAAGGGAGTTTCTCACTCCTGCGGGCAATGGGCTTTTCAGACTCATGTGGGAGTTTGTGTGAATCAAACACCAGTTTATTGAAAACTATATCCCTGGCATGATGTTTACTCACCTCCCCTCGGTCACTTTTTCAAACCCATGCTGCATCTGCCCTGGGAATGCCTAATAGGGAAGTGTAGGTGGACTCTTACTCTGTATCAAAGCAATGCTGCACTTGTCTCTTATAGCTGGAAGAAACAGAATTGAGCGAACATCACTCTACATCTAACCCGTTCTGTGCGTGAATTGGAAGTGTTTGATTCGACATTATGTAATGATGCTAGCCATTTACTCTCTTGTTAGCATTTGACTTTCTGATAAACACCATGTGGTCATGTGATAATGGTGCTTAAACATTATCTTCCATTCCAGGTGAAACAGAAAATGAGGAACTCCTCATTCCGATTCCCCACACCTTCCATGTTGAACAGTTACCCAGAGTGCTGATTATTTCAGATATAAACTTCCCTCCATGTTGGCACCCAATACAATTTTTATCCACAGAGAGAATTAAAATCCCATCATATTTTATCAAAACGTTTGGCAATGTTTCACCTAGATATTCTTAAAGACACATCAACAGAGTGAATCTCCAGTCATGAGGCCCATCTGCAAAAATAAACTGCAGGGAAACGATTGGACCTCAGCCTCACAGCATTGGTCCCATCAGGAAAACCAAACTGATCAAGGGGAGCAGACAGTGGGAGAAGAATTCAGGATCTGGGGAAATGATGGGGGAATGGGACAAGTTGAACTGCTCTTACAGAGGACCAGCAAGGCAAGACAGGGCAAAGCAAGAATGTCCTCATTGTATATAGTAACAATGCTCTGATTCACCATTTATTTCAGGAAGCAGCAGAGTCCTCTTTTGGTCATTCATCTGAAGAACAGTTCCTGCAACATTACAGTAATCCTACACAATGATATATTCTATCAGTGGGAGTTATCGGATCAAATGCAAGTGTCTGGCTTTTAAACTTCTGACCTAGAAATGAGAAGACTAATGAATAATTCATAATTATCGAATCTTGGAATTATAAGTACAGGAGGGAGTTAATTGGCCTATGCTCTTTCCCTAGTTCTTTGGTTCAGTTATTCAATTAATCCCACTACCCTGTTTTCCCCCATAACCTGCATGTTGAGTTGAACTCATGTTTAACTCAAACAATTCATGGATCCACCATAGCCAAATGAATAGCCTCTGCTTATCTCACTCTAAGAATGTGAGTACTCACAGTTCATTATTAAATGTGTGGCATCATTAATTGTGTGCTTCACACCCTTCGTTCCTTTCCTAGTTTAAATTGGTGTTCCACAAGTGTCAGTTACTCAATGGTAGGTGACCCAATTAGTTAATAAGAAATAATAAGAAATATGAGCAGGAGTGGGCCATACGGCATTTGGAGCCTTCTGAGGTTCAGTAAGGTCTTGGTAAACAGTCAAATTACCTTCCTGCTCTGTTTCCATATCCCCTAATGCCCCAAAAAAGCCATGTTCATCTTGAATATGCTCTTCACAATCCACTGGGATAGAGAATTCCAAAGTCTCACAATTCCAAAGTAAATAAATTTCTCCTCAGCTCAGTTCTAAATAGCCAACCCCTTATCCTGAGACTATACTCTCCAGCCAGGACAAATAGTCTGTCAATCCCTCAAAGTATTTTCTATCTTTCAGTAAAATCACCCATAATCCTTCTAAATTCCAGAGACGAAAAGGCCATTTTCTCTCATTAATTATGACAGGCCTCCCATTCCAAGAATTAATACCACTTGGTTGCACCCCATCTAAATCAAGGTTATTCTTCCTTAGATGAGAAGATCAAAGTTGTATATAGTACTCCAGACGTGGTCTCACTAAGGCCCATACAATTTCAACAATGATTACTGACTGTGATAATTCAATTCCATTAAGACAAATGCTAACATACAATTTTCATTCATAATTACTTGTTGTACCTGCAACTTCCCACACTTTGTGCCCAAGTCCAAAGTCCTTCTGAGTACCAAAATTTCACACTCTCTCACTGAAGGGGGAAGTGAAAGGGTTAAAGACTGGAACAAGGGACAAAGAGGTAGCTTTGATAATCCACACGCAGCTCTGAGACACTGAGACAAGGTCAGGGATCATGTGTACGTGCCTTGATCCTGATTGGATGGTAGAATCATGAATATGTGCCTTGAATGTAATTGCATAACCTAGTCATGTGTATATGAGTTCAATTGGGTAGACATATTAGAGTAAGAGGTATGTCAGTTACTGATTTGGCATATTCAATTGTACTGTGATAAAAAAAAAATACAAAAGTAGTGGGATGGAATCAATTGGGGAGCTCTGTGCCATTTTGTTGAATGGATGCGGCTCCCCTGCATATGCTTGAATAAAGCCAATGAAAAGAAGCTTGAGTCTTGTGTGGTCACTGCAGGATCGGAGGGTGCTTGAACTCCCTTTCATTCACCATTTGAAATGTATTCTGAATCCCATTCTGCTTGCCAATGTAGATAATTTCACATTTTATATTTCATCTGCTCTATCCTGCTAAATCACTTAACGTGTCTATATCCCTGTTCAGCCTCTTTGTGCCTTCATCACTGCTTACTTTCTCACCTAGCATTGTATCCTCAGTAAATTGGGAGCCATTAAACTTCACTTCCTTATCCAAGTCATTGATATTGTTTGCAGATATCTAAATCCAAAACTCTGAACCTTGTGGCACTCCACCTTGCCATGCTGAAAATTTGTTCCTACTCTTTGTTTGCTGTCCAGTAACCAATTCCCAACCCATGCTAATGTACAACCTCCAATCCAATTAGCTCTAATCTTCTGATATTAACTCTTCTGTAGCAACTTATCGTATGCCTTCTGAAAACCGAAACGTGCTACACCTGCAACTTTCCCTTTTGTTTAGCCTATTAGTTACAACGACATTCTTCATGTATGAACCCAGGTATTGAATGTTTGTGAAATATTAAAGTATAGCAGGGGCATTATATCTAGACCTGGCCCAGTATTCGCCAAACATTGGTATTTTCGACCACGAGTCATGGGCATGTTAATGGGGGGGTGGTGGGGGGGGGTGAGTTCTGGATGGATCTAACCCCTCCACAACCTTGTGGACACTGAGGCCAACTTCATGCCCTATGACCTCACCCTAAATGACAGTAACGTCTCCACAACAGTCAGTATCACAGTGGATGCAACATTTACCACCTTGAATTATCAGGAGTTACATCTTGAAGCTGCTTCAAGGACATAAGCAATTCTTGCCCATTTAAGGCAGTCACATACACATCAGCAGGCACATTGAACTGCTGTTAAATACCGGGTAGGTACACCTCTCTGCGACTCACAGATATCCAGACAGTGAAGACAAAGGGAGTAAAGAGTGCAGGTGAGAGATCAAATTTTCGTTGTTTTTTTTAGCTCTTTCACCCATTTGTCTCTCAGTAATTCCCCTTTCTCTGTTCCAGATTACTCTCCTAGGCGAGGTATTGTGTCTTAAAAAGTTCTTTTTCACTTGCAGTGAAATCCAGGTGAAGTTCGACTCATTCCTCGAATAACAAACAGTTTAGTGGGGATATGACAGTGGATGCAAGACTGAGAGTGATAGATATTTCCTGGGTAATGTGATCAAGCGATATAGAATCAAGGCAGAAAAGATTCAATGAAATGGTGAACTAGCTTGAGGGCTGAATCACCTGTTCCAGTTCAAATGTTCATATTTGATTATTCCAGCCATTGCTTTCATTTTTTGAGGACCACAGGATTCTGCTTCCTTCCAAGCACAATGTAACAATGTTAATTTAGTACTGAAAACTAACATGTCAAAGGAACGTATTAAGTAGTAACTCAAGATGTGGATCCATTGTGGACACAAAACAAATGTGTAAGTACATAGTTACACTATGACAACTCCTCGTTCCTGAGAGCACCAGAAATATAATATTTTATGTAACTAAGCTGAATTTCAATTAACATTTATATGGAGATGATGTTTTTCACACTATGGAAAGTTTCCCTTTTCAACGTTTGGTGGGTAGAATCACACCTAAGATTAAGAAAGCGTCTTACCCCAACTCCATAAAACCTAATTAAAGCTATGAAGCAGAATTTTACATTCGTTGTGCAGGTGGATACCCGACAGGCCAGAACGCTAAATGATGCGCGATGATGTTGGGTGTGCATTCCGACCTCATCGCAAAGTTGTGCGATATTTCATTTGGCGGGCGCATGGCGGAGTTGGCTGCGCGCCCGCCAATAATTGAGAGGCCTATTAAAGCCATTAGCCAGGTAATTAACCTGATTTTTATGTTACCCGTCCAACCACATAGATGGCGGGCAGACAAAAAGGCCAAGCGGCCTTCAGGTTTTTTAGGAAACCTCATCCACAAGCGGGATGAGGTTTCCTAAAGTTTTTACAAATCAAATAAAAACTTTCGTTGAAAAGTAAAAACATGTCCCATCTTATGTGACACAGTCGCATGAGGGGACATGTTTCATTACATTTTTATTGTATTTATTTATTTTTTTTAATCTTCAATCTCCCAGGCCTCAGGGAGATCGAAGTGCTCTGTCGTGCGCATGCCTTAATTGGCCCACCCGTGTGAAATCGCGGTGCGGAGCCGATCAGGGGTGGCAGTCAGCTCCGTGACCACCCCTGCCCACTCCTGCCGAGCCCGCCTGACGATTGGAAAATCCTGGCTGTAGATTTGCTTTTCATAACAAAACTTATTGAAAAGAAAACAAACAGGTATATAACCGTCCAATTCAGAAATAACCTGAATGTACACTGCGCGCATGCATATGAACGGCGTGAGGTAGTTAGATCAAATGAACCAGCAATCGGTCAAGCAGTTATTCCAGCAAAGTCACTAAATGAAGATAACTTCATCTCCGAATAAACCGTGTCTGTAGTGGCGTCAGGCGAGCGTCCCAACGTCACCTTGTGACATCAAGATATTTAGCTGGGCGGGCGCGTGATGAAGTGCAACGCTCCCCGCCATTAATTAAAGGGCTACTTAAGGCCCTTAAATCGGCAGTCAACGCCAATTTTCAGGTGCCCGTGAGATCTTTGGCTCCGCACATGGGCGCAATGGGCAGGCGGGTAAGCGACCTTTTAACAAAACCCATCCACGGGCAGGATATGAGGGCTCAGTGGAGTTGTCAATCTGGTCTGTGAAATACTTATTGCAGGAAGTGTTTTAAAGTTGACTGTGTGATCTGTAGCAGTTCAGAACGAATTCCAGCAGCTTCCTGTGTATTTTGAAGCTTCAGCTCAGCACTCTGCAGTCAGTAATCTTTATTGGGCCTGCAGTTTTCTGGAGGCCTCCTTTTAGCCTGGGTATGGGTTCTGACATCTCCACTGGAGGCAGTTCCTCTGAGCAGGAAGGGAGGGATAGAATAAGGAGGAGGCCAGGAGTCGACAATCAGCCTCCAGGGGAGCCACCTTTGGGAGGCCAGGCGCAGGCACAAGGGGCGAGGACCAGCAGGTAGTCCAAGGTGGAAGGGGCTGCAGAAGATGCCACTATCCTGCTGCCAGGGTTTACAGGCGGCAGAGCAGTTACCTCAATATGACTGAGGTGCAGTGCCGAAGGAGGCTCTGTCTGTCAACTAAATCTGTCAGATGATTGGCCCTGACATTTACCCTAACTGTGTGGGTGGACACCCTATGCCAGCTGCTCTGAAGGTCACAATTGCCCTCAACTTCTATTCCTCCAGCTCCTTCCAGGGCTCAATGGGTGATCTTAGTATTGTCTCCCAATCAGTTGTCTGCACATGTGTCTAGCAGGTTACAGATGCTCTGTTCAGTTGGGCATTGACTCTTACCCACTTCCCCTGCTACTAGACCAGCCAGGCACAGTGAGCCAGAGGCTTTGCGGCCATTGCTGGCTTCCCCCGTGTCCAGGGTGCTATAGACTGTACACATGTGGCCAAAAGGGCGCCAGCGGGTGAGCTCGGTGCCTTCGTCAATAGGAAGGGCTTCCACTCCATGAACGTGTAGATAGTGTGTGACCACAGGATGCTGATTCTACAAGTCTGTGCAAGGTACCCAGGCAGCTCCCACGACGCCTACATCCTCAGACACTCCCAGGTGCCGGGGCTCTTCAGTGCTCCAGCCCGGCTGGATGGATGGCTGGTGGGTGACAAGGGCTATCACCTCAGAAGGTGGCTCATGACGCCTCTCCGCCATCCAAGAACAGAAGCTGAGCAGCGGTACAATAGGAGCCACGGCTCCACAAGGGCTGTGGTGGAGAGAGCCATCGGTCTCCTCAAGATGCACTTCCGATGCCTGGACCACTCAGGGAGCTCACTCCAGTACCCCCCCAGATTGTGTCTCTCTGATAGTGGTAGCAGCTGCGCTCTGCACAATCTTGCACTGGAAAGGGGGGCACACAGTTGACGATGAAGACCTTGACGCAGTGGGTGAGGCTGCACATGATGACTCCAGCAGTGGCTCAGAGGATGAGGAAGCACAGGGCGATGATGAGGGGCAGCACATCGACCCGCGACTACACCCAGGAGGCAGGGACACCCGGGACACTTTAATCCAACGACCCTTCAGCTAGCTCCACACTCATGGATCAGCAGGACCAGCATTACCTGGCATTTCCACACGTGGCACTTAGGTGCTACATCTTCCACCTCATCAGCTGCAACTAAGGGCTTAGTACAGAAACATCAATGTCCACTCAAACACTCAGGAGATTCCTGTGAAATATACAAATGCAGCACCAAGGAAACACCCTCAGCCATGGTAACACGTGTGGATTTTATTTTCATCCATCATATGGTGCAGCAAAATTAATTCTTAACCTTGTTACAATGTTAAAAAATATAAATTCCCTAATCTCGGGCCAACACAAAAGCACCAGTGATAAACCCGTGTAGTGCCTAAGGTGCCTTATGCTTACATTTGCGGGTGCTACATCTGGGTGCTGCCCCATCACTCAGAGTGGCTTGTGAGACAGCCTGCTGACTCTGCTGTCCTGTTGGCCTCGATGACTTTAGGTGTCCTCTGGCCCGTGGAGCCTGTGCTGGGCCCACTTGGGAGGGAGTGGCCAGTCCACATCTGGCACCTCCCCAGTTGTCGCAGCCTCAACGGATGCAATGGTGACTGGCAGAGGAGTGGAGGAGATGCCACCCTCAACCAGAGCGCTCTCAGAGGAGCTCGCAGAGACGACAGGTAGCTGCTGCGCCAACGTGAGGTCACATTGGACCTCCCTGCTCACCGCAGATGGATGGGCACCGAGCGGTGACACTTGGTGCCCAAAACATCTCCCACATTGCAAATGAGCAGCTGTGGCCACGGGCGATATGAGGGCTTGTAGGTCTGAATGTATCCCCAGGAGAAGCTGGTTTCTCTGGTGGAAGCCCCTCTCCATGAGAGTTGCCAATCTATCCATGGAGGAAGCCTGATGTTCTGACATGAGGTCCACTGACGCTCCGTCTGGATTCCTCCCCACAGAGAGCAGGTGAAGCACACCCTCATGCAACACTCACAGATGCTCCTGCGCACCCGCTTACCTTTCCTGCAGCTGCTGCATAGCGGACGACTCCAGAGACACATCATCATGGCCCGACTCAGCATGTGCCTAGCCCCTTGCAGAGCTCCGGCTGCTAGCGCCATCGGTGCTCTCTGTCTCTGCCATCTCCTCCAGCGATTGTGAAGCGCCCTTTTCACTGTGTCCGGGGACACTAGCTGATATAACAATTCTCACCGATATGGTAGTCACTGCGCTGGTACCTGCCTCACTGAAATGGTGTGATGCTGGTGACAGTTCAGGCTCCTCAGGTGTGAGAGGGGGCATCTGCAATTTGTCCTGGCAGCCACGTTCTAATGATGCTGAAATTAAACAACAAGGACAGTGGATCAGTTTCCCCCCAGGCACATAATGCCCTCAACCTTCAAGAACCTAAGGAGACAAATGTTGATGGGGTGGCATATAGTCAGGTAGTGGCCCAAACATTACAGGCGGGTACAGGTGGGCTGGTCAGATAGCCTAAGGAATGCCACATGGAATGTTATGTGGATAAGTGTGAGGTGATGCACTTGGACAGGACAAACAAGGTACAGGAAAGACGAGAAATGGTAGGACCTTGGAAAGTAAGGACGAGTACAGGGACCTTGCTGGGCATGTGAACAGGCCCATTAAGGTAGTTGAACAGGAACATAAGGCGTTTAAGAAGGTAAAAGCCAGACTTGTCTTTATTAGCCATGGAATAAAATATAGGAAAAGGGAAGTCATGTTGCAAGTGCAGAAAATGCTATCAAGGCCACAGCTACAATTCTGCATTCAGCGCTCCATGGGAGGGATGGTATTGGAGCAGGGAGAGTGCAGAGGGACCTGACTGGGATGCATGCAGGCCTGGAGAGTTGGAGTAATGAGGAAACATATCATAGACTGGGGATATTTGCCGTGGAGCACAGGAAATTGAGGGGTGACATTATTGACCTTTGTACCATTATGAGAGGCATAGATCGGGTCGACAGAAAGCAACATTTCCCCTTGGCAGAGTGATGGCTAACCTGGTGATGTTTATTTAAGGTAAGGGGTATGGGGTTGACAGGTAAGGTGACGGGGAACTTTTGCACAGAGTAATGTGCAGCACTGGCTGAAAGGGTGGTGGAGGCAGAGACCCTCCTAAGATGTGATAAGTATTTGGGTGTGCAGTAGTGATGCCATGGCATACAAGGCCATGGGGATAGTGGTCAGAAATGGGATAAGGCGACTTTGGAAGGTGCTAGAGACGCGCATCTTCGAAGGGCCGAGGGGCCTTTGTCTATGACCCACACGCCTGATTCTATCAGTCTGTGAATGAGCAGTGTTGCTGCATTAACCATTCCAACAATCATCAGTGCTTTGGATAGTGGGAAGACAGAGCAGATGGGGCTTTGGGCCTCAAGAACCTAGCCGCTCCACCCCAGCCTCACTGACACCTGTGGTCCCGGGCGTATGGCTGGTTTCTAACTCCAGGGACTGCTGTTTGAAACAGCTCAAGATGATGATTCAAGATGATGAATCCCTCTGGATTCTTACCTTCTCTTGATCTTTTCATTGAGAACTGTCGGCGCGACATTAGTCGTCTCAATTTCTCTGCTCCTCTCACCCATTCTAACCTGTCTCTCTCTGAACTTACTGCACTCCATTCTCTCAGGTCCAACCCTGACATTGTCATCAAACCCGCTGACAAGGGTGGTGCTGTTGTTGTCTGGCGCACTGACCTCTACCTCGCGGAGGCTGAGCGTCAACTCGCAGACACTTCCTCCTACCTCTCCCTGGACCATGACCCCACCACTGAACATCAAGCCATTGTTTCCAGGACTGTCACTGACCTCATCTCCTCTGGGGATCTCCCTCCCACAGCTTCCAACCTGATAGTCGCCCAACCTCGGACGGCCCGCTTCTATCTCCTACCCAAAATCCACAAATAGAACTGCCCCGGTAGACCGATCGTCTCAGCTTGCTCCTGCCCCACAGAACTCATTTCTCGTTATCTTGACTCCCTTCTCTCTCCCCTTGTCCAGTCCCTTCCCACCTACATCCGTGATTCCTCTGACACCTTACGTCACATCAACAATTTCCAGTTCCCTGGCTCCAACCGCTTCCTCTTCACCATGGACGTCCAATCCCTCTACACCTCCATCCCCCACCAGGATGGTCTGAGGGCCCTTAGCTTCTTCCTCGAACAGAGGCCCGAACAATCCCCATCCACCACTACTCTCCTCCGTCTGGCTGAACTTGTTCTCACGTTGAACAATTTCTCCTTCAACTCCTCTCACTTTCTCCAAATAAAAGGTGTGGCTATGGGTACCCGCATGGGCCCCAGCTATGCCTGTCTCTTTATGGGATATGTGGAACATTCCTTGTTGCAGTCCTACCCCGGCCCCCTTCCACAACTTTTTCTCCGGTACATCGATGATTACTTCGGTGCCGCTTCATGCTCTCGTCGGGACTTGGAAAAATTTATTAATTTTGCTTCCAATCTCCACCCCTCCATCATTTTCACGTGGTCCATCTCTGACACTTCCCTTCCCTTCCTTGACCTCTCTGTCTCAATCTCTGGTGATAGACTGTCCACTAATATCCATTACAAACCCACCGACTCCCACAGCTACCTCGACTACAGCTCCTCACACCCCGCTTCCTGTAAGGACTCCATCCCATTCTCCCAGTTCCTTCGCCTTCGTCGCATCTGTTCCGATGATGCTACCTTCAAAAACGGTTCCTCTGACATGTCCTCCTTCTTCCTTAACCAAGGTTTTCCACCGACGGTCGTTGACAGGGCCCTCAACCGTGTCCGGCCCATCTCCCGCGCATCCGCCCTCACGCCTTCTCCTCCCTCCCAGAAACATGATAGGGTCCCCCTTGTCCTCACTTATCACCCCACCAGCCTCCGCATTCAAAGGATCATCCTCCGTCATTTCCGCCAACTCCAGCATGATGACACCACCAAACACATCTTCCCTTCACCCCCCTTATCGGCATTCCGTAGGGATCGCTCCCTCCGGGACACCCTGGTCCACTCCTCCATCACCCCCTACTCCTCAACCCCCTCCTATGGCACCACCCCATGCCCACGCAAAAGATGTAACACCTGCCCCTTCACTTCCTCTCTCCTCACCGTCCAAGGGCCCAAACACTCCTTTCAAGTGAAGCAGCATTTCACTTGCATTTCCCCCAACTTAGTCTACTGCATTCGTTGCTCCCAATGTGGTCTCCTCTACATTGGAGAGACCAAACGTAAACTGGGCGACCGCTTTGCAGAACACCTGCGGTCTGTCCGCAAGAATGATCCAAACCTCCCTGTCGCTTGCCATTTTAACACTCCACCCTGCTCTCTTGCCCACATGTCTGTCCTTGGCTTACTGCATTGTTCCAGTGAAGCCCAACGCAAACTGGAGGAACAACACCTCATCTTCCGACTAGGCACCTTACAGCCTTCCGGTCTGAATATTGAATTCAATAACTTTAGGTCGTGAGCTCCCTCCCCCATCCCCACCCCCTTTCTGTTTCCCCCTTTTTTTCCCCCTTTTTTTTTTCCCTATAAATTTTATAGATTTTTCTTTTCCCACCTATTTCCATTATTTTTAAATATTTTAAAATCTTTTATGCTCCCCCCACCCCCACTAGAGCTGTACCTTATGTGCCCTACCATCCATTCTTAATTAGCACATTCGTTTAGATAATATCACCAACTTTAACTTTACACCTATGTGTTCTTTTGTCCCATTGTCACTGACATCTTTTGATGATCTGCTTCTATCACAGCTTGTTTGTCTACACAAGCACCTCTGTCTCTCTCTCTCTCTCTCTCTCCGCCCCCCCCCCCCCCCACACACACCTTAAACCAGCTTATATTTCAACTCTCTCCTGGACTCGAAATCAAGTTCTGTCGAAGGGTCATGAAGACTCGAAACATCAACTCTTTTCTTCTCCGCCGATGCTGCCAGACCTGCTGAGTTTTTCCAGGTAATTCTGTTTTTGTTTTGGATTTCCAGCATCCGCAGTTTTCTTTGTTTTATCAAGATGACGAGCTGGGTCTGGCCGCCTCCAGTGCGTGAACATTCATGTGCATTGTGCGCATTTTTCTCCTGCAGAACAGAGAAGACCATTTATTGGGGCTGATCGCTCGTGTACTCTGCATGTGCACACCGCACCCCAACAACAGTGGCCTATCTGAGGCCTCCAGTGCCTCCTGTCCACACTACTGATGATCGGTCACCAAAATATAGTATGGCTGCTCCCAACCCAGCCCCCCACCCCCATCAACGCCCACCTTGGACACATTCTGCATCCATCACTTTCAGAAACATATGGTCTTAGCTCCCATGGCAAGGAGGCGCAGCTAGGTGCAGCACCAAAGGCATCAGGTGGCTCTTGGCCACAAGATCTTTAGGCTCCCCTTCCACTGTCTCATCACCGTGAATAGGACATGTGTTGGATTTCTAAGTATGTGCCTAGCTGCATCTCCTACAGCTTGGCCCCCAGGCTACTCAAGTGCAACTAATACCAACACATGCTGCGTGGAGAACCCATCTTCTCATTAACCACTAAGGCTGATGTAAGCATGGTCACTACTGCTTGACCACCCAGCGTGCGACAAATGCCCAACATGAGTCAATGCAGTCACATCACTAAGATGTGGGGCGGGGGGGATCCTGAAAGGCTAAGGCTACCTTCTGCGTTAAATTCCCAAGGCCAACATGGTGCTCACCCTTCCAGAGTGCAACAAATTGTTGAACCGCTTATGGCACTGGATCCAGGTTCACTGCACCATGTCCCAGGAGCTCACCACCTCTGCCACCTCCTCCCAGGCATGCTTCTTCATGCAGGGGGCCCTCCTCCTCCCATCCTTCGGCAACAGCATTCCCTGCCATGCTGCCACTCCTCCACAAGGGCAGCAAGGCAGTTATCGGAAAACCAAGGGGCTTATTGGCCCCCTGTTGGCCTACCCAGCAGTCTACCCTGCTCCTGGCCCACATCCTGCAGCCTGCCCTCCTCCTCTGGCCTTCCCTCTACATCGGCCTGCTGTGCAGAACCCCTGCGGTGCCACCTGTAGTTGGTCATGTTAAACAACCTAAAGGAGGCTGCCTGGCCCACTTATATACAGACTGCCATGTCACCATTGGACCCAGCGGTTTGTACATGCCCACCGCAATTTTAAGACTCCCGCTCTCCACTGGAGACGTCATTTTAAAAAGAGCATGGAGTGTGGGGAGATTTCATTTTAAAAAGAGCGGGGAGGCTTCATTTTAAAAGGAGTGGGAGAGTAGGAAGACTTCATTTTAAAAAGAGGGCAGAGAGAAGGGAGACTTCATTTTAAAAGGGGTGGGGAGACTTCATTTTGAAAAGAGTGCAGAGAGTGGGGAGTCCTCATTTCAAAAAGAGCGCAGAGAGCAGGGAGATTTCATTTTTAAAAGAGCGCAGAGAATGAGGAGACATCATTTGAAAAAATGCGCAGACAGAAGGGAGATTTCATTTTTAAAAGAGCACTGAGGGTGGGGTGACTTCATTTAAAAAGAGCGCAGAGAGCGGGGTGACTGCATTTTAGAGAGTGGGAAGACTTCATTTTAAAGAGAGCTTGGAGAGTGGGGTAACTCGATTCTAAGAGTGTGGAGAGCAGGGAGACTTCATTTTAAAAAGAGCACAGAGACTTCATTTTAAAAAGAGCGCAGAGACTTCATTTTAAAAAGAGCGCAGAGACTTCATTTTAAAAAGAGAGCAGAGAGTTCATTTTAAAAAGAGCATGGAGAATGAGGAGGCTTCATTTTAAAAAGAGCTCTGAGAGTGGGGAGTCTTCATTTTAAAGAGAGCGCGGGGAGTAGGGTGACTTCATTCTAAGAGCACGGAGAGCAGGGAGACTTCATTCTAAAAAGAGCGCAGAGAGTTCATTTTAAAAAGAGCATGGAGAATGAGGAGGCTTCATTTTAAAAGGAGCGCAGAGAGTGGGGAGATTTCATTTTAAAAAGGGTGCAGAGAGCAAGAAGCTTTCATTTTAACAAAGGCGGAGAGGTTTCATTTTAAAAGGAGTATGAGAGAGGGAAGACTTTGATTTAAAAAGGGTGGGGAGACTTCATTTTAAAAAGAGTGCTGAGAGTGGGGAGACTTCTTTTTAAAGAGAGCGGGGTGATGTCATTTTAAAACGAGGGCAAGAGAATGGAGAGCCTTCATTTTAAAGAGAGTGCGGAGAGCCGGGACACTTCATTTTAAAAAGAACACAGGGAGTTCATTTTAAAAAGAGCATGGAGAATGGGGAGACTTCATTTTAAAAAGAACGTAGAGAGTTCCTCTTAAAAAAAGCGTGGAGAGAGAGGAGACTTCATTTTAAAAAGAGTGCAGAGAGTTCATTTTAAAAAGAGTGCGGAGGATGAGGTGGCTTCATTTAAAAAAGAGTGCGGAGAGTGGGGAGATTTCATTTTCAAAAGGGTGTGGTGAGCGAGGAGATTTCATTTTTAAAAAGGTGGAGAGGTTTCATTTTAAAAGGAGTGCGAGAGTGGGAAGACTTCATTTCAAAAAGAGTGGGGAGACTTCATTTTAAAAAGAGTGCTGTGAGTGGGGAGACTTCATTTAAAAAGAGTGCAGAGGGCAGGATTACTTCATTTTAAAGAGGACGGGAGATCTTCATTTTAAAAAGAGTGCAGAGAGTGAGGAGACTTAATTTTAAAAAGAGGGCAGAGAGTGGGGAGACTTCATTTTAAAAAGAGCACGGAGAGCAGGGAGACTTCATTTTAAAAAGAGCGCAGAGAGCAGGGAGATTTCATTTTAAAAAGAGCACCGAGAGCAGGGAGACTTCATTTTAAAAGGAGTTGGGAGACTTCATTTTGAAAAGAGCGCATAGAGTGGGGAGTCCTCATTTCAAAAAGAGTGCAGAGAGCAGGGAGATTTCATTTTTAAAAGAGCGCAGAGTTCATTTTAAAAAGAGCACGGAGAATGAGGAGACATCATTTTAAAAAACGCACAGACAGAAGGGAGACTTCATTTTTAAAAGAGCACTGAGGATGGGGTGACTTCATTTAAAAAGAATGCAGAGAGCAGGGTGACTTCATTTTAGAGAGTGGGAAGACTTCATTTTAAAGAGAGCATGGAGAGCAGGATGATTTCATCCTAAGAGTGCAGAGAGCAGAGAGACTTCATTTTAAAAAGAGTGCAGAGAGTTCATCTTAAAAAGAGTGCGGAGGATGAGGAGGATTCATTTAAAAAAGAGTGCGGAGAGCGGGGAGATTTCATTTTAAAAAGGGTGTGGTGAGCAAGGAGATTTCATTTTTAAAAAGGTGGAGAGGTTTCATTTTAAAAGGAGTGCGAGAGTGGGAAGACTTCATTTCAAAAAAGGTGGGGAGACTTCATTTTAAAAAGAGTGCTGTGAGTGGGGGGACTTCATTTAAAAAGAGTGCAGAGGATGGGAATACTTCATTTTAAAGAGACGGGATGACTTCATTTTTAAAAGAATGCAGAGAGTGGGGAGACTTAATTTTAAAAAGAGGGCAGAGAGTGGGGAGACTTCATTTTAAAAAGAGCGCAGAGAGGAAGGAGATTTAGTTTTAAAAAGAGCACCGAGAGCAGGGAGACTTCATTTTAAAAGGAGTGGGGAGACTTCATTTTGAAAAGAGCGCAGAGAATGGGGAGTTTTCATTTCAAAAAGAGCACAGAGAGCAGGGAGATTTCATTTTTAAAAGAGCGCAGAGAGTTCAATTTAAAAAGAGCATGGAGAATGAGGAGACATCATTTTAAAAAATGCACAGACAGAAGGGAGACTTCACTTTCAAAAGAGCACTGAGGGTGGGATGACTTCATTTAAAAAGAGCGCAGAGAGCTGGGTGACTTCATTTTAGAGAGTGGGAAGACTTCATTTTAAAGAGAGCGTGGAGAGTGGGGTAACTCCATTCAAAGAGTGTGGAGAGCAGGAAGACTTCATTTTAAAAAGAGCACAGAGAGTCCATTTTAAAAAGAGCACGGAGAGTGGGGAGACTTCATTTCAAAAAGAGCAGGGAGAGTTTATTTTAAAAAGAGCATGGAGAGCACGGAGAATGGGGTGACTTCATTCTAAGAGCACGGGAAGCAGGGAGCCTTCATTTTAAATAGAGGCCAAGAGAGCAGGCAGACTTCATTTTAAAAAGGGTGGGGAGACTTCATTTTAAAAAGAGCGCAGTGAGAGGGGAGACTTCATTTTAAAGAGAGCGTGAAGAGTGGGGTAACTTCATTCTAAGAGCATGGAGAGCATGGAGACTTCATTTTAAAAAGAGCAGGGAGAGTGCAGAGTCTTCATTTCAAAAAGAGAACAAATATTTCATTTTAACAACAGTGTGGAGAGCAGGGAGGCTTCATTTTAAGAGCTCAGAGAATGGGGTGACTTCATTCTAAGAGCGCAGAGAGCAGGGAGACTTCATTTTAAAAAAGAGGACATGAGCAGGCAGACATCATTTTAAAAAGGGAGGGGAGACTTCATCTTAAAAAGAGCGCTAAGAGTGGGGTGACCTCATTTAAAAAGAGCGCAGAAAGCGGGGAGACTTCATTTTAAAGAGATCGGGGTGACTTCATTTGAAAAAGAGGGCAGAGAGTGGGGAGACTTCATTTTAAAGAGATCGGGGTGACTTCATTTGAAAAAGAGGGCAGAGAGTGGGGAGACTTCATTTTAAAGAGAGCATGAAGAGCAGGATGATTTCATTCTAAGAGCGTGCAGAGCAGGGAGACTTCATTTTAAAAAGAGCACAGAGAGTTCATTTTAAAAAGAGCATGGAGAATGAGCAGACTTCATTTTAAAAAGAGCGCAGAGTATGAAGAGACTTCATTTTAAAAAGAGCACAGAGAGTTCATCTTAAAAAGTGTGGAGAATGAGGAGGATTCATTTTAGAAAGAGCTCAGAGGGTGAGGAGACTTCATTTAAAAAGAGCGCGGAGTCTTTATTTTAAAGACAGCGCATAGAACGGGGAGATTTCATTTTAAAAAGAGAGCAGAGAATCTGGAGATTTCATTTTAATGAGAGGGCGGAAAGTGGGGATACTTCATTTTATTGAGAGCGTGGAGAGCGGGGTGACTCCATTCTAAGAGCGCAGAGAGCAGGGAGACTTCATATTAAAAAGAGAGCAGAGAGTTCATTTTAAAAAGAGTGTGGAGAATGAGGAGACTTCATTTTAAAAAGAGCGCTGAGAGTGGGGAGACTTCATTTAAAAAAAGGGCAGAGAGTGGGGAGACTTCACTTTAAAGAGAGCAGGAAGAGTGGGGTAACTCCATTCTAAGAGCGTGGGGAGCAGGGAGACTTCATTTTAAACAGAGTGCAGAGAGTTCATTTTAAAAAGAGCATGGAGAGTGTGGAGTCTACATTTCAAAAAGAGCAGTGAGATTTCATTTTTAAAACAGCGTGGAGAGCAGGGAGGCTTCATTTTAAGAGCGCGGAGAACAGGGTGACTTTGTTCTAAGAGCATGGAGAGCAGGGAGACTTCATTTTAAAAAGAGGACAGAGAGCAGGCAGACTTAGCTTTAAAAAGGGTGGGGAGACTTCATTTTAAAAAGAGGGCTCAGAGTGGGGAGACTTCATTTAAAAAGAGCGCAGAGAGTGGGGAGATTTTATTTTAAAGAGTTCCGGGTGACTTCATTTTAAAAAGAGGGCAGAGAGTGAGGAGACTTTGTTTGAAAGAGAGTGCGGAGAGCAGGATGACTTCATTCTAAGAGCACGGAGAGCAGGGAGACTTCATTTTAAAAAGAGCACAGAGAGTTCATTTTAAAAAGAGCATGGAGAATGAGCAGACTTCATTTTAAAAAGAGTGCAGAGAGGTCATCTTAAAAAGAGCTTGGAGAATGAGGAGGATTCATTTCAAAAAGAGTGCGGAGGGTGAGGAGACTTCATTTAAAAAGAGCGCGGAGTCTTTATTTTAAAGACAGCGCAGAGAACGGGAGATTTCATTTTAAAAAGGGTGCGGAAAGTGTGGAGATTTCATTTTAAGAAGAGCACTGAGAGTGGGAAGATTTCATTTAAAAAGAGCACGGAGTCTTCATTTTAAAAAGAGGACAGAGAGCAGGCAGACTTCATTTTAAAAATAGGGCAGAGAGTGAGGAGACTTCATTTTAAAAAGAGCACAGAGAGTTCATCTTAAAAAGAGCGTGGAGAATGAGGATTCAATTTAAAAAGAGCGCGGAGGGTGAGGAGACTTCATTTAAAAAGAGCACAGAGACTTCATTTTAAAAAGAGCAGGGAGATTTCATTTAAAAAACAGTGTGGAGAGCAGGGAGGCTTCATTTTAAAAATAGGACAGAGAACAGGCAGACTTAATTATAAAAAGGGTGGGGAGACTTCATTTTAAAGAAATCCGGGTGACTTCATTTTAAAAAGAGGGCGGAGAGTGAGGAGACTTCATTTTAAAGAGAGCACAAAGAGCAGGGTGACTTCATTCTAAGAGCATGGAGAGCAGCGAGACTTCATTTTAAAAAGAGTGCAGAGAATGAGGTGACTTCATTTTAAAAAGAGCACAGAGAGTTCATCTTAAAAAAAGCGTGGAGAATGAGGAGGATTCATTTCAAAAAGAGCGCGGAGGGTGAGGAGATTTCAGTTAAAAAGAGCGTGGAGTCTTTATTTTAAAGACAGCGCAGAGAACGGGGAGATTTCATTTTAAAAAGGGTGCGGAGAGCGTGGAGATTTCATTTTAAGAAGAGCACTGAGAGTGGGAAGATTTCATTTAAAAAGAGCCCGGAGCCTTCATTTTAAAAAGAGGACAGAGAGCAGGCAGACTTCATTTTAAAAAGGGTGGGGAGACTACATTTTAAAAAGAGCACTGAGAGTGGGAAGACTTCATTTTAAAAAGAGGGCAGAGAATGGGGAGACTTCATTTTAAAGAGATCCGGGTGACTTCATTTTAAGAAGAGGGCAGAGAGTGAGGAGACTTCATTTTAAAGAGAGCGCAGAGAGCAGGGTGACTTCATTTTAAAAAGAGTGCAGAGAGTGAGGAGACTTCATTTTAAAGAGAGCGCAGAGAGCAGGGAGACTTCATTTTAAGAAGAGTGCAGAGAGTTCATCTTAAAAAGACCGTGGAGAATGAGGATTCAATTTAAAAAGAGTGCGGAGTGTGAGGAAATTTCATTTAAAAAGAGCAGGGAGAGTGCAGAGTCTTCATTTCAAAAAGAGCAGGGAGATTTCATTTTAAAAACAGCGTGGAGAGCAGGGAGGCTTCATTTTAAGAGCTCGGAGAATGGGGTGTCTTCATTCTAAGAGCGCAGTGAGCAGGGAGACTTCATTTTAAAAAGGACAGAGAGCAGGCAGACTTCATTTTAAAAAGGGTGGGGAGACTTCATTTTAAAAAGAGCGCAGCAAGTGGGGAGACTTCATTCTAAGAGCATGGAGAGCAGGGGGACTTCATTTTAAAAAGAGCGCAGAGACTTCATTTTAAAAAGAGGACAGAGAGCGGGGAGACTTCATTTTAAAAAGAGCGCGGAGAGTGGGGTGACTTCATTGAAAAAGAGCGCAGAGAGCGGGGAGACTTCATTTTAAAGAGAGCACGAAGGGTAGGGTGACTTCATTCTAAGAGCATGGAGAGCAGGGAGTCTTCATTTTAAAAAGAGCGCAGAGAATGTGGAGATTTCATTTTAAAGAGAGGGCGGAAAGTGGGGAGACTTCATTTTAGAGAGAGCGTGGAGAGCGGGGTGACTCCATTCTAAGAGCGTGGAGAGCAGGGAGACTTCATTTTAAAAAGAGCGCAGAGAATTCATTTTAAAAAGAGCATGGAGAGTGCGGAGTCCACATTTCAAAAAGAGCAGGAAGATTTCATTTTTAAAATAGCGTGGAGAGCAGGGAGGCTTCATTTCAAAAAGAGGACAGAGAGCAGGCAGACTTAATTTTAAAAAGGGTGGGGAGACTTCATTTTAAAAAGAGCGCTGAAAGTGGGGAGGCTTCATTTAAAAAGAGCGCAGAGAGCAGGGAGACTTTATTTTAAAGAGATCCGGGTGACTTCATTTTAAAAAGAGGGTAGAGAATGGGGAGACTTCATTTTGAAGAGAGTGCGGAGAGCAGGGTGACTTCATTCTAAGAGCGCGGAGAGCAGGGAGACTTCATTTTAAAAAGAGCTCAGAGACTTCATTTTAAAAAGAGCATGGCGAATGAGCAGACTTCATTTTAAAAAGAGTGCAGAGAGTGAGGAGACATCATTTTAAAAAGAGCACAGAGAGTTCATCTTAAAAAGAGCGTGGAGAATGAGGAGGATTCATTTTAAAAAGAGCGCGGAGGGTGTGGAGACTTCATTTAAAAAGAGCGCAGAGTCTTTATTTTAAAGGCAGCGCAGAGAACGGGGAGATTTCATTTTAAGAAGAACGCTGAGAGTGGGAAGATTTCATTTAAAAAGAGCGCGGAGTCTTCATTTTAAAGACAACGCAGAGAGCGGGGTGATTTCATTTTAAAAAGAGCACAGAGCGCGAGGAGACTTCATTTTAAAAAGAGTGGAGAAAGTTCATGTGAGCCCAGTGGCAAAGTGACATCACAAACCCCAATGTGATGTAAGTGCAGGGAAAGCAGCTGATTGGTGAGTGGGATAGGCATGTATTTGGATTCTTTAAAGTAAAAATAAGGTTCTAGTCTTTTTCTCTTTTTCTTAAAAATAGCTTGTTAAGTATTAGATGTAAAAAATAGATAATTACAATGATGTGAAAAGAGCAGGGGATTCTGCAAGTGTAAAAAGCAGGGATACTGGAGTAATTAATTAAATTAAATTAATTAAATAAAATAAGATAGTGATGGCAGGTTGGTGATGTGTTGCTGCTGCAGCATGTGGTGACACACTAAGATGATCCAGATCGAGCACATCTATAGTAAGTGTTTGCAGCTCGAGGAACTTCAGATCCGGGTCGAGGAGCTGGAGTCCAGGCTGCAGACATTGTGCCACGTTAGGGAGGGAGTAAGTTACTGGGACACTTTGCTCCAAGATGTGATCACACCCCTCAAATTAGTTAACTTCAGTTTGGTCTGTGATCAGGAACAGGAGGGTGTGACTCCAGGTGAGGCAGGTATGGCGACCCAGGGGGTAGCATTGGAGGAGCCTCAGCCCCTGCAATTGTCCAACAGTTACGAGGTTCTTGCAAGCTGTGTGGACGAGAGCCGGGACTGCAGGGAGGATAGGCGAATTGACCACAGTGCCCTGGTACAGGGAGCCATTCAAGTTGGGGGAGGAGACAGGAACGTGATCATGGCAGGGGACAGTATAATTAGGGAGACAGATAGTGTTCTCTGCGGCCGTGAGCGTGGGTCCTGAAGGCTGCATTGCCTGTCTGGTGCCAGGGCTAAGAGCATCTCCTCAGGGCTCAAGAGGAACTTGGAGTGGGAGGGGAAGGATCCACTTGTTGTTGTCCACGTTGGTACCAACGACATTGATAGGACTAGAAAGCAGGCTCTGCTGAGAGAATTTGAACTGTTAGGAGCCAAATAAAATGGACCCTTTGCTCCAGGATGTGCTCGCACCCCTCAGATGAGTTAATTTCAATTTGGTGAAGTTTCTCCCTCTCAAACTGAATGTTGAGCTCTACCGTGTTATGGTCACTAATTTCTAGGAGATCTTTTGCTCTGAGATCATTTATTCAACCTGCCTCATTACACATCACCAGATCCAAAATAGCCTGATCACTGGATGGATCCACAAAATATTGTTCCAGGAAACTATCCTGATTGCCACAGGCATCATGACATCACCACGCATCATTTAGATTTCCAGTTTGGCGGGCACACAGCCAACTCAGCTGTGCCGAACTGTCAAAGGCCTGTTAAAATCTAATTTAAGCATTAAATGAGCTGCCCGTCCAACCTTAAGATTGGTGGGCAGGCAAAAATCCCAGGCAGCCTTGACGTTCTTCATGCCACCTCATCCATGGGTGGGATGAGGTTTCATGAAGTGCTTTAAAATTCAATTAAAAATTTTAAAATAATTGCTTGACATGCCCCAACTCATGTGACAGTGTCGCACGAGGTGACATGTTCTAAAAGTTTTTAGTTACTTTATTTCAGTTTTTAAATATATAAAACGGATCACCCTGAGGCACCTCTATGCCTCAGAGAGATTTCTGTGCGCATGCGTGAAACAGCACAGACCCCGACTCAGGGAATCCACCCCCCCCCACCCACTCAGGGAGCACTCAGCGCTTCCGGGTGAGTGTCACGCTGGGTGGGCCTTAATTGGCTTGGCCTGCCCACGTAAAATGGCGGTGCCGACCCAATTGGGGGGTGCCGATCGGGTTCTCACACCCCGCTTCTTGTGAGGACTCCATCCCATTCTCCCAGTTCCTTTGCCTCCATCACATCTGTTCCGATGATGCTACCTTCAAAAACAGTTCCTCTGACATGTCTTCCTTCTTCCTTAACCGAGGTTTTCCACCCACGGTGGTTGACAGGGCCCTCAACCGTGTCCGGCCCATCTCCCGCGCATCCGCCCTCACGCCTTCTCCTCCCTCCCAGAAACATGAGAGGGTCCCCCTTGTCCTCACTTATCACCCCACCAGCCTCCACATTCAAAGGATCATCCTCTGCCATTTCCGCCAACTCCAGCATGATGCCACCACCAAACACATCTTCCCTTCACCCCCCTTATCGGCATTCCATAGGGATCGCTCCCTCCGGGACACCCTGGTCCACTCCTCCATCACCCCCTACTCCTCAACCTCCTCCTATGGCACCACCCCATGCCCACGCAAAAGATGTAACACCTGCCCCTTCACTTCCTCTCTCCTCACCGTCCAAGGGCCCAAACACTCTTTTCAAGGGAAGCAGCATTTCACTTGCATTTCCCCCAACTTAGTCTACTGCATTCGTTGCTCCCAATGTGGTCTCCTCTACATTGGAGAGACCAAACGTAAACCGGGCGACCGCTTTGCAGAACACCTGCGGTCTGTCCACAAGAATGACCCAAACCTCCCTGTCTCTTGCCATTTTAACACTCCACCCTGCTCTCTTGCCCACATGTCTGTCCTTGGCTTGCTGCATTGTTCCAGTGAAGCCCAACGCAAACTGGAGGAACAACACCTCATCTTCCGACTAGGCACTTTACAGCCTTCCGGACTGAATATTGAATTCAACAACTTTAGGTCTTGAGCTCCCTCCTCCATCCCCAGCCCCTTTCTGTTTCTTCCCCCTTCCTTTTGTTTTCCAATAAATTATATAGATTTTTCTTTTCCCACCTATTTCCATTATTTTTAAATATTTTTAAATCTTTTATGATCCCCTCACCCCCATTAGAGCTATACCTTGAGTGCCCTACCATCCATTCTTAATTAGCACATTCGTTTAGAAAATATCACCAACTTAAACACCTATGTATTCTTTTGTTCTGTTGTCCGCGACATCTTTTGATGATCCGCTTCTATCACTGCTTGTTTGACCCTACAACCACACCAACCCCGTCCACTTCTCTCCCCCCACCCAACACCACCCCCCCACCCCCACCCACACACCTTAAACCAGCTTGTATTTGACCCCTTTCTTGGATTCACCCAGTTCTGTCGAAGGGTCATGAGGACTCGAAACGTCAACTCTTTTCTTCTCCGCCGATGCTGCCAGACCTGCTGAGTTTTTCCAGGTAATTCTGTTTTTGTTGTGGAATCCATATGGGTGGAGGTAACAAATAACACGGGGATGAAGACACAGGTGGGAGTAGCATATAGACCCCCTAACAGTAGCTATACTGTAGGTCAGAGAATAAAGCAGGAGATAGTGAGAGTATGTAAGAAGGCTGTACATTAATCATGGGTGAATTTAATCTTCATGTAGATTGGGAAAATCAAATTGGCAGAGGTATGCACGAGCAAGAATTCATACAGTATATTTGGGGCAGTTTCCTAGAACAACATGTTGTTGCATCCAGCCAGGGATCAGGCTATTTTGGATCTGGTAATGTGTAATGAGGCAGGTTTAATAAATGATCTCAGTGTAAAAGATCCCCTAGGAAATGGTGGCCATAACATGGTAGAACTTAACATTCAGTTTGAAAGTGAGAAACGTGGGTCAGAAGCAATTGTACTGAACTTAAATAAGGGTAATTACAGAGGAACGAGAGAAGAGTTGGCTGGAGTGGACTGAGAAAGGAATTTAGCAGAAAAGACGATTGATGAACAATGGCAGATGTTTAAGAAAATAGTTCATGACTCACAACAAAGCTGTATAAGAAGCTATATAGAAGGATTCAAGGAAGGGGATAAACCAACCATGGTTAACTAAGGGATTTAAGGATAGCATCAAATTGAAAAACAACATACAATGTGGCAAAAATTAGTGGTAAACCGAAGGAGGGAAAGTTTTAAAAACCAACAAAAGATGACCAAAAGTAAATGAGGAATAAATAAATGTTGAGGGGAAGCTAGCAAGTAACATAAAAATGGAGTAAGAGCTTCTTTAAATATATTAAAAGGAACAGGGAGGAGAAAGTGAAAATAGGGAATGCGGCCGGGGAAATAATAATGGGGAGCCAGGAGATGGCAGAGAGCTGAATAATGCTTTTCACCAGTCTTCACAGTAGAAGACACTACTGGCATTCCAAAAATGCTAAATAATCAAGGGACAAAAGGGGATCGGGGGTGGGGTGGCGAGCAGGAAATAAATGTGATAACTAGTACTGGAGAAAAAGTACTTGGGAAACTAATGGGGCTAAAGGCCAATAAGCCCCCGGAGCTGATGGGTGCATGCTAGGATATTAAAGGAAGTAGCTACAGAGATAGTGGATGCACTGGTAGTAATCTCCCAAGAATCTTTAGGCTCTGGAAAAATTCCAGACGATTGGAAAACTGCCAATGTACCACCCTTATTCAAAAAGGGAGGGAAACAAAACAGGTAACTATAGGCCAGTTAGCTTATCATCTGTTATTGGGAAAATGTTAGAGTCTTTTAGAAAGAAAGCAGAGCATTTAGAAATGAACAATATTATCAAGCAGAGTCAGCATGGCTTCTTGAAGGGGAAATCATGCCTGACAAATTTATAAGAATTCTTTGAGGATGTAACAAGAAGGATAGATAAAGGGGAACCAGTGGATGTAATATATTTGGATTTCCAAAAGGCGTTTGATAAGGTACCATATTGATAAGATAAGGTAAGATAAGGTACCTCTTAATAAGATAAGAGCCCATGGTGTCGGGGTAGTATATTAGCATGGATAGAGGGTTGGCTAACTAAAAGAAAACAGAAAATCGGGATACCAGGGGCATTTTCAGGGTGGCAAGCTGTAACTAGGGATCAGTGCTGGGGCCACAATTATTTACAATATATATTAATGACTTGGATGAGGGAAGTGAATGTACTATCGCCAAGTTTGTGGATGACACAAAAATAGGTGGGAAGGCAAGTGATGAAGATGACACAACGATTCTGCAGAGGGATATAGACAGGTTCAGTGAGCAGGGAAAAAAGTGGCAGATGAACATAATGTGGGAAAATGTGAGGTAATGCACTTTGGCAGGAAGAATAGAGGAGCTGAATATTATTTAAATGGAGAAAGGCTGCAGAAAGCTGCAGCACAGAGGGATTTGAGAGTCCTCGTGCATGAATCCCCAAAAGCTAACATACAAGTTGAATAGTTAATAGGGAAGGCAAATGGAATGTTTGCCTTTATTTCGAAGGGAATGAAATATAATAATAGGGAAGTCTTGCTGAAACTATACAAGGCTCTAGTTAGACCGCACCTGGAATACTGTTTTGGTCCCCTTATCTAAGGAAAGATATATTGGCATTGGAGGCAGTCCAGAGAAGATTCACTAGGCTGATCCTGGGTATGAAGGGATTTTCTTATGAGGAGAGGTTGAGTAGATTGGGCCTGTACTCATTGGAGTTTAGAAGAATGAGAGGCGACTTTATTGAAACATATAAGATTCTTCGGGGGTTTGACCGGGTAGATGCTGAGAGGTTGTTTCCCCTTGTGGGAGAGTCTGGGACCAGAGGGCATAATCTCAGAGTAAGGGGTCCTATTTAAGACAGAGATAAGGAGGAATTTCTTCTCCCAGAGGGTAGTTAACCTGTGGAATTCTTTACCACAGAGGGCTGTAGAGGCTGGGTCGCTAAATATTTTCAAGGCTGAGATAGACAGACACACATACAGACTCACACACACACACAAACAGACACACACACACACAGAGACTCACTCTCACACACACACACAGACTCACTCTCATGCACACACACACACAGACTCATGCTCTCACACACACACAGACTCACTCTCACACACACACACACAGACTCACTCTCACTCACACACACACACACACACACACACACACACACACACACAGACTCACTCTCACACACACAGACTCACTCACTGACACTCATACACACAGACTCACTCACACACACACACACACAAACTCACTCTCTCACACACACAAACTCACTCTCTCACACACACACACACGGACTCACTCTCTCACACACACACACGGACTCTCTCACACACACACACACAAACAGACTCACTCTCTCACACACACAAACAGACTCACTGTCACACACACACACACAAACAGACTCACTCTCACACACACACACAAACAGACTCACTCTCACACACACATCGACAAACAGACTCACTCTCACACACACACAGACTTACTCACACACACACACACCTACACACTCACACACACACACACCTACACACTCACACACACACACCTACACACACACACACACACACAGACTCACTCTCTCACACACACACACAGACTCACTCTCACACACACACACAGACTCACTCACACACACACACACACAGACTCACTCACACACACACACAGACTCACTCACACACACACACAGACTCACTCTCACACACACACACACACAGACTCACACACACACACACAGACTCACTCACACACACACACACAAACAAACTCACTCTCTCACACACACACAGACTCACTCTCACACACACACACCTACACACTTACACACACACAAACAGACTCACTCTCACACACACACAGACTCACTCTCACACACACACACCTACACACTTACACACACACAAACAGACTCACTCTCACACACACACAGACTCACTCTCACACACACACACCTACACACACACACACACACACACCTACACACTCACACACACACACCTACACACACACACACACACCTACACACATACACACACAGACTCACTCTCACACACACACAGACTCACTCTCACACACACACAGACTCACTCTCACACACACACAGACTCACTCTCACACACACACACTCACTCACACACACACACAGACTCACTCTCACACACACACACACAGACTCACACACACACACACAGACTCACTCACACACACACAGACTCACTCTCACACACACACACACAAACAAACTCACTCTCTCACACACACACAGACTCACTCTCACACGCACACAGACTCACTCTCACACACACACACGGACTCTCTCTCTCACACACACACAAACAGACTCACTCTCTCACACACACACAAACAGACTCACTCTCACACACACACAGACAAACAGACTCACTCTCACACACACACAGACTCACTCACACACACACACACCTACACACTCACACACACACACACCTACACACTCACACACACACACCTACACACACACACACACACAGACTCACTCTCTCACACACACACACAGACTCACTCTCACACACACACACAGACTCACTCACACACACACACACACAGACTCACTCACACACACACACACACACAGACTCACTCACACACACACACACACAGACTCACTCACACACACACACAGACTCACTCACACACACACACAGACTCACTCACACACACACACACACACACAGACTCACACACACACACACAGACTCACTCACACACACACAAACAAACTCACTCTCTCACACACACACAGACTCACTCTCACACACACACACCTACACACTTACACACACACAAACAGACTCACTCTCACACACACACAGACTCACTCACACACACACCTACACACTTACACACACACAAACAGACTCACTCTCACACACACACAGACTCACTCTCACACACACACACCTACACACACACCTACACACACACACACACCTACACACACACACACACCTACACACTCACACACACACACCTACACACACACACACACACAGACTCACTCTCACACACACACAGACTCACTCTCACACACACACACACAGACACACACACACACACACAGACTCACTCACACACACACACAGACTCACTCTCACACACACACACACACAGACTCACTCACACACACACAGACTCACTCACACACACACACACAGACTCACTCTCACACACACACACACAAACAAACTCACTCTCTCACACACACACAGACTCACTCTCACACACACACAGACTCACTCTCACACACACACAGACTCACTCTCACACACACACACACAGACTCACTCACACACACACACAGACTCACTCACACACACACACAGACTCACTCACACACACACAGACTCACACACACACACAAACTCACTCACACAAACACACACACACACACACAGACTCACTCACACAAACACACTCACACACACACACAAACACACTCACACACAGAGACTCACACACACACATGGACTCACTCACGCACACACACACACACAAACAGACACACACACACACACACACAGACTCACACACACACAGACTCACTCTCACGCACACACACAGACTCACTCTCTCACACACACAGACTCACACACACACAGACTCACTCTCACGCACACACACAGACTCACTCTCACGCACACACACAGACTCACTCTCACGCACACACACAGACTCACTCACACACACACAGACTCACTCTCTCACACACACACACACACACACACACACACACACACAGACTCACTCACTGACACTCATACACACAGACTCACTCACACACACACAGACTCACTCACTGACACTCATACATACAGACTCTCTCTCACACACACACACGGACTCTCACACACACACGGACTCACTCTCACACACACACGGACTCACTCTCACACACACACGGACTCACTCTCACACACACACGGACTCACTCTCACACACGAACTCACACACACACAAACTCACTCACACACACACACACGGACTCACTCACACACACACACAAACTCACTCACACACACGGACTCACACACACGGACTCACACACACGGACTCACACACACGGACTCACACACACACACACAGACTCACTCACACACACAGACTCACTTTCACGCAACGGTGCAGCCAATCATTAGAAAGGCAAATGGGGTGAGTGTCTTCATTGTCAAAGAATTGGCATACAAGAGTCAGGGAGTGTTTGATGGGGATAGTGTACAGGGGGCTTTACTCTTTATCTAACCCCATGCTGTATCTGTCCTGGGAGTGTTTGATTGGGACAGTGTAGAGGGAGCTTTACTCTGTATCTAACCCCATGCTGTACCTGTCCTGGGAGTGTTTGATGGGGACAGTGTAGAGGGAGCTTTACTCTGTATCTAACCCCGTGCTGTACCTGTCCTGGGAGTGTTTGATGGGGACAGTGTAGAGGGAGCTTTACTCTGTATCTAACCCCATGCTGTACCTGTCCTGAGAGTGTTTGTTGGGGCGGTGTAGAGGGAGCTTTACTCTGTATCTAACCCCGTGCTGTACCTGTCCTGGGAGTGTTTGATGGGGACAGTGTAGAGGGAGCTTTACTCTGTATCTAACCCCGTGCTGTACCTGTCCTGGGAGTGTTTGATGGGGGCAGTGTAGAGGGAGCTTTACTCTGTATCTAACCCCGTGCTGTAACTGTCCTGGGAGTGTTTGATGGGGACAGTGTAGAGGGAGCTTTACTCTGTATCTAACCCCATGCTGTACCTGTCCTGGGAGTGTTTGATGGGGACAGTGTAGAATCGGCTTGTCCAACAGTTTTGTGTGGTGGGAGGGGTGGGTTACATTTCCATTTTTCTCACACTCAGTTGCCGATGAGTCAATTTCAAAAATTTCACAACAAAATAATGAATTTCGAAATAAAAGCTTACATTTGAAGAGAAACAACATACTGAGCAAAGAAAAAAACACAATTAATTTATAATTCAGAAACACAAGTAATAAATAAGGACAATGATTAGATTGTGAAAGGGTGAGAGTGTGTGTGTCCCACTCACTCCCAGTCTCAGGGTGTTCACACACTCACCATCACCCACAGCGTGAATGGGTAAGAGACCCTGTTGGTGTGCGGGGGTGAGGGAGAATGAGAACCCTGAACTGGGGGTGATGAGACACACACACTCTCCCCTCCCTCTCACCACACCCCTCCCCAACTCCCTCTCTCTGTAACACACACACACATTCACTCCTCTCTCCCTCACTCACACACTCACTCCTCTCTCCCTCACACACACACACTCACTCCTCTCTCCCTCACACACACACACTCACTCCTCTCTCCCTCACACACACTCACTCCTCTCTCCCTCATACACACACTCACTCCTCTCTCCCTCACACACACTCACGCACTCCTATCTCCCTCACACACCCTCACTCACTCCTCTCTCCCTCACACACACACTCTCCCCTCCCTCTCACCACTCCTCTCTCTCTGTAACACACACATACACTCACACACAAACTCACCGGGCTGTCCCTCACTCAGACACTCACCCCTCTGTCCCTCACACACACACTCACCCCTCTGTCCCTCACACACACACTCACCCCTCTGTCCCTCGCACACACTCACTCCTCTATCCCTCACACACACTCACACACACTCATTTCTTCTCCCTCACTCACACACACTCACTCCTCTCTCCCTCACTCACACACACTCACTCCTCTCTCCCTCACACACACTCACTCCTCTCTCCCTCACACACACACTCACTCCTCTCTCCCTCACACACACACTCACTCCTCTCTCCCTCACACACACACTCACTCCTCTCTCCCTCACACACACACTCACTCCTCTCTCCCTCACACACACACTCACTCCTCTCTCCCTCACACACACACTCACTCCTCTCTCCCTCACACACACACTCACTCCTCTCTCCCTCACACACACACTCACTCCTCTCTCCTTCACACACACACTCACTCGTCTCGCCCTCACACACACACTCACTCCTCTCTCCCTGACACACACACACACTCCTCTCTCCCTCACACACTCGCTCCTCTCTCCCTCACACACTCGCTCCTCTCTCCCTCACACACTCACTCCTCTCTCCCTCACACACACACTCACTCATCTCTCCCTCACACACTCACTCACTCCTCCCTCACACACACACACACACTCACTCCTCTCTCCCTCACACACACACACACTCACTCCTCTCTCCCTCACACACACACACACTCACTCCTCTCTCCCTCACACACACACACTCACTCCTCTCTCCCTCACACACACACTCACTCCTCTCTCCCTCACGCACACACTCACTCCTCTCTCTCACACGCACACACTCACTCCTCTCTCCCTCACACGCACACACTCACTCCTCTCTCCCTCACACGCACACACTCACTCCTCTCTCCCTCACACACACACACTCACTCCTCTCTCCCTCACACACACACACACTCCTCTCTCCCTCACACACACACTCCTCTCTCCCTCACTCACACATACGCTCACTTCTCTCTTCTTCACACACACACACTCACTCCTCTCTCCCTCACTCACACACACACTCCTCTCTCCCTCACACATCCACACTTACTCCTCTCCCTCACACACACACACTCACTCCTCTCTCCCTCACACTCACCCCTTTCTCCCTCACACACACACACTCACCCCTCTCTCCCTCACACTCACCCCTTTCTCTGTCACACGCACGTGCTCTTACAATGATCAGTCCTGAATTTGGATGGATAACAACAGTAAACATTAGGTCACTCAGGTCTTTGGATTGGATATTTACAGTAACATTTATATCAATAATCCATCAGGATGGGTGTTCAATGCTGGAGCTTTGCTAAGACAAATTGGATCGTGCTGTAACAGACAACCTGAGATGAAAATCCACCTACCACATGGTTCAGACACATTGTCCATATTTAAATCACTCATCCTCACACTCACCCACCCAACCTCATTCACTCACCCACCCAACCTCATTCACTCACACACCCAACCTGACCCACCCACCCTCATAGTCATGCTCACCCACCATTGAAAGGGAGGAGCTATTAGCCATTTTAATTGGCTTAAAAGTGGATAAATCCTCAGGCCCAGATGAGATGTATCCCAGGCTGTTAAGTGATGCAAGGGAGGAGATTGCAGGGGCTCTGACACTAAATTTCAAATCGTCTCTGGCCACAGAAGAGGTGCCAGAGGAGTGGAGGACAGTGAATGTGGTACCGTTATTCAAGAAGGGTAGTTGGGACAAACCAGGTAATTACAGGCCAGTGAGTCTAACATCAGTAGTAAGGAAAATATTGGAAAAAATTCTGAGGGACAGGATTAATCTCCACTTGGAGAGGCAGGGATTAATCAGGGAGAGTCAGCATGGCTTTGTTAGGGGGAGATCATGTCTAACAAATTTGACTGAATTTTTTGAGGAGGTGACTAGTTGTGTAGATCAGGGTGGTGTAGTTGATGTAGTCTACATGGATTTCAGTAAGGCTTTTGACAAGATCCGCATGGGAGAAGGGTCAGGAAGGTAAGAGTCCAAAGGATCAGGGCAATTTGGCAAATTGGATCCAAAATTGGCTTAGTGGCAGGAGGCAGAGGGTGATGGTCGAAGGTTGTTTTTGCGATTGGAAGCCTGTGACAAGTGGTGTACCGCAGGGGTCGGTGCTGGGACCCTTGCTGTTGTAGTGTATATTAATGATTTAGACGTGAATATAGGAGGTATGATCAGTAAGTTCGTAGATGACATGGAAATTGGTGGTGTCGGAAATAGTGAGGAGGAAAGCCTTAGACTACAGGATGATATAGATGGGCTGGTAAGATGGGCAGAGCAGTGGCAAATGGAATTTAATCCTGAGAAGTGTGAGGTGATGCATTTTGGGAGGACTAACACAGCAAGGGAATACACAACGAATGGTAGGACCCCAGGAACAACAGAGGATCAGAGGGAGCTTGGTGTACATGTCCATGGATCCCTGAAGGCAGCATCACAGGTAGATAAGGTGGTGAAGAAGGCATATGGGATACTTGCATTTATTAGACGAGGCATAGAATATAAGAGCAGGGAGGTTATGTTGGAGCTGTATAAAATGCTAGTTAGGCCACAGCTGGAGTACTGTGTGCAGTTCTGGTCACCACACTATAGGAAGGATGTGATTGCACTGGAGAGGGTGCAGAGGAGATTCACCAGGATGTTGCCTGGGTTGGAGCGTTTCAGCTATGAAGAGAGACTGGATAGGATGAGGTTGTTTTCCTTAGAGCAGAGAAGGTTGAGGGGGGACCTGATAGAGGTACACAAAATTGTGAGGGGCATAGATAGGGATATACTTTTCCTCTTAGCAGGGGTGTCAATAATTGGGGGCATCGATTTAAGGTAAGGGGCAAGAGGATTTGAGGAAAACTTTTTTGACCTAGAGGATGGTTGGAATCTGGAACTCACTGCCTGAGGGGGTGGGAGAGGCAGGGACCCTCACAACATTAAAGAAGTATTTAGATGAGCACTTGAAATGACATCGCCTACAGGGCAAGTGCTGGAAAATGATGAGCCAAAGAGCCTGTAGCTATGTTGTATAACTTAATAGCTCACCTGTCCAGGTACATCATCCTGCCCCCTCTCCCCCACACTCACCTGTCCAGGTACATCATCCTGCCCCCTCTCCCCCTCACTCACCTGTCCAGGTACATCATCCTGCCCCCTCTCCCCCTCACTCACCTGTCCAGGTACATCATCCTGCCCCCTCTCCCCCTCACTCACCTGTCCAGGTACATCATCCTGCCCCCTCTCCCCCTCACTCACCTGTCCAGGTAAATCATTGTTCCCCCTCTCCCTCCTCTCTTCCCCACACACACACACTCACTCCTCTCTCCCTCACACACACACACTCACTCCTCTCTCCCTCACACACACACACACTCACTCCTCTCTCCCTCACACACACACACTCACTCCTCTCTCCCTCACACACACACACTCACTCCTCTCTCCCTCACACACACACACTCACTCCTCTCTCCCTCACACACACACACTCACTCCTCTCTCCCTCACACACACACACTCACTCCTCTCTCCCTCACACACACACACTCACTCCTCTCTCCCTCACACACACACTCACTCCTCTCTCCCTCACACACACACTCACCCTCTCTCCCTCTCACACACACTCACCCTCTCTCCCTCTCACACACACTCCTCTCTCCCTCACTCACACACACTCACTTCTCTCTTCTTCACACACACACATCACTCCTCTCTTCCTCACTCACACACACACTCCTCTCTCCCTCACACACACACACTCACCCCTCTCTCCCTCACACTCACCCTTTTCTCCGTCACACGCACGTGCTCTTACAATGATCAGTCCTGAATTTGGATGGATAACAACAGTAAACATTAGGTCACTCAGGTCTTTGGATTGGATATTTACAGTAACATTTATATCAATAATCCATCAGGATGGGTGTTCAATGCTGGAGCTTTGCTAAGACAAATTGGATCGTGCTGTAACTGACAACCTGAGATGAAAATCCACCTACGGCATGGTTCAGACACATTGTCCATATTTAAATCACTCATCCACACACTCACCCACCCAATCTCATTCACTCACCCACCCAACCTCATTCACTCACCCACCCAACCTCATTCACTCACTCCCAACCTGACCCACCCACCCTCATAGTCATGCTCACCCACCATTGAAAGGGAGGAGCTACTAGCCATTTTAATTGGCTTAAAAGTGGATAAATCATCAGGCCGTGATGAGATGTATCCCCGGCTGGTATGTGATGCAAGGGAGGAGATTGCAGGGGCTCTGACACTAATTTTCAAATTGTCTCTGGCCACAGAAGAGGTGCCAGAGGACTGGAGGACAGTGAATGTGGTACCGTTATTCAAGAAGGGTAGTTGGGACAAACCAGGTAATTACAGGCCAGTGAGTCTAACATCAGTGGTAGGGAAACTATTGGAAAAAATTCTGAGGGACAGGATTAATCTCCACTTGGAGAGGCAGGGATTAATCAGGGAGAGTCAGCATGGCTTTGTTAGGGGGAGATCATGTCTAACAAATTTGACTGAATTTTTTGAGGTGACTAGTTGTGTAGATGAGGGTGGTGTAGTTGATGTAGTCTACATGGATTTCAGTAAGGCTTTTGACAAGATCCCGCATGGGAGAAGGGTCAGGAAGGTAAGAGTCCAAAGGATCAGGGCAATTTGGCAAATTGGATCCAAAATTGGCTTAGTGGCAGGAGGCAGAGGGTGATGGTCGAAGGTTGTTTTTGCGATTGGAAGCCTGTGACAAGTGGTGTACCGCAGGGGTCGGTGCTGGGACCCTTGCTGTTGTAGTGTATATTAATGATTTAGACGTGAATATAGGAAGTATGATCAGTAAGTTCGCAGATGACATGAAAATTGGTGGTGTTGTAAATAGTGAGGAGGAAAGCCTTAGACTACAGGATGATATAGATGGGCTGGTAAGATGGGCAGAGCAGTGGCAAATGGAATTTAATCCTGAGAAGTGTGAGGTGATGCATTTTGGAAGGACTAACACAGCAAGGGAATACACAATGAATGGTAGGACCCCAGGAAATACAGAGGATCAGAGGGAGCTTGGTGTACATGTCCATGGATCCCTGAAGGCAGCATCACAGGTAGATAAGGTGGTGAAGAAGGCATATGGGATACTTGCATTTATTAGCCGAGACATAGAATATAAAAGCAGGGAGGTTATGTTGGAGCTGTATAAAACGCTAGTTAGGCCACAGCTGGAGTACTGTGTGCAGTTCTGGTCACCACACTATAGGAAGGATGTGATTGCACTGGAGAGGGTGCAGAGGAGATTCACCGGGATGTTGCCTGGGTTGGAGCGTTTCAGCTATGAAGAGAGACTGGATAGGATGAGGTTGTTTTCCTTAGAGCAGAGAAGGTTGAGGGGGGACCTGATAGAGGTACACAAAATAATGAGGGGCATAGATAGGGTAGATAGGGATATACTTTTCCTCTTAGCAGGGGTGTCAATAATTGGGGGCATCGATTTAAGGTAAGGGGCAAGAGGATTTGAGGAAAACTTTTTTGACCTAGAGGATGGTTGGAATCTGGAACTCACTGCCTGAGGAGGTGGGAGAGGCAGGGACCCTCACAACATTAAAGAAGTATTTAGATGAGCACTTGAAATGACATCGCCTACAGGGCAAGTGCTGGAAAATGATGAGCCAAAGAGCCTGTAGCTATGTTGTATAACTTAATAGCTCACCTGTCCAGGTACATCATCCTGCCCCCTCTCCCCCTCACTCACCTGTCCAGGTACATCATCCTGCCCCCTCTCCCCCTCACTCACCTGTCCAGGTAAATCACCCTGTCCCCTCTCCCCCTCACTCACCTGTCCAGGTACATCATCCTGCCCCTCTCCCCCTCACTCACCTGTCCAGGTACATCATCCTGCTCCCTCCCCCTCACTCACCTGTCCAGGTCCATCATCCTGCTCCCTCTCCCCCTCACTCACCTGTCCAGGTACATCATCCTGCCCCCTCTCCCCCTCACTCACCTGTCCAGGTACATCATCCTGCCCCCTCTCCCCCACACTCACCTGTCCAGGTACATCATCCTGCACCCCTCCCCCTCACTCACCTGTCCAGGTACATCATCCTGCCCCCTCTCCCCCTCACTCACCTGTCCAGGTACATCATCCTGCACCCCTCCCCCTCACTCACCTGTCCAGGTACATCATCCTGCCTCCTCTCCCCCTCACTCACCTGTCCAGGTCCATCATCCTGCCCCCTCTCCCCCTCACTCAACTGTCCAGTACATCATCCTGCCCCCTCTCCCCCCTCACTCACCTCTCCATGTACATCATCCTGCCCCCTCTCCCCCTCACTCACCTGTCCAGGTACATCATCCTGCCCCCTCTCTCCTACATTCACCTGTCCAGGTACATCATCCTGCCCCCTCTCTCCTACATTCACCTGTCCAGGTACATCATCCTGCCCCCTCTCCCCCTCACTCACCTGTCCAGGTACATCCTCCTGCTCCCTCTCCCCCTCTCTCCTCTGTCCAGGTACATCATCCTGCCCCCTCTCCCCCTCACTCATTCTGTGAATCAGCTGCTGTCAATATTAACTTTCAAGTGGAAATTGGATCAATAACTGAAGAGAAATTTCATTAGCGGGAGAAAAAATAAAATATCATTTCAGGAACTAATTTGGCATTGGGTGTGAAAAAGCCTAAATGTCATTTCAGATGCAGCTGGAGCTGCTGCAATTGGAGATCTTTTGTCTGGGGGTGTATTAACCAAAAAAGGCGTCGAAATGTCTCTTCCTCAAACCAGCGTCTCTGTCTTGTGATTAAAGTGATACACTGCCACCCTCTGCTGGCTGCTGGACGCTACTGCACAAGCAGACATGTACCCATCAGGAATTCAATAAGAGGGAGGGAGCATCATACAGCTTTGATCCAAAATGACCGATACATCAACACAGACACAAGTTCAGCTTGGAGAGAGAGAGGTTTTCTGCGTTTAATGGAAACCTGAGAAAAATGTTGAAAAAGATTGAAGCTAGTTCAAAAACCTTTGTCAATATATGGCAAAGTGTGTTTTTTAAATTGCTGACAAAAATAAAACACTTTTTCAAAGGATACTTATCTCAGTTCAGGTACATTTTCTGGTAATAAGAGGGTGAATGAACCACCCGAGCTCCCACTACCAACTTCAATCCCTTACAATATTGATCAATATTCACACTTCATCAATCTGTCTCCAGATGCAGCCGCCCAGTTACTGAACTTCTCTGAGACTCAAGTACCAGCACCTGTAGTAGCCATGATCCGCCAGCGGATGGTGGCGTTGTATCACTTTAATCACAAGACAGTGAAACAGGTTTAAGGAGAGAGGCTTTGACACTTTCATAATTGATTCATTCACCCAAAGGCAAATGATAATTGCAGCTCCTGATGCTTCTGACGAGCTCTGAAAGGCACATCTTCAAATAGTGTAACACTCTCTCAGTACTTGGCAGTAATACCCGGATTATGTTCTCAAGTCTCTAGTGTTTGATTGTTACCCATTTAACCACAGCTGACTAGGGACATTAGCCTCCACACACACTCTGTACTGTTTAAGAAACTTACAAACAGAAGGAGGTTGTTTCCACAGCACGTAGCGGGCTGGTGAACAGTGAGGGAAAAGGTAGAACACAGAAAATGAAAGGGGAAAGAAAGGTCATTAAAACCTGAATATGGATCAAGCACCTGCTGGCCATACACTGTAGCGGGAGCTTTACTGTGTATCTGGCCTATCCTGTAGCTGCTCTATGAGTGTTCAATGGGACAGTGTAGAGGGAGCTCTCCTCTGTATCCAACCCCGTGCTACACCAGTCCTGTGTGTATTTGATGGGATGGGGGGAGCTTTTCTGTGTATCTAGCCCTGTGCAGTGTCTGGCCTGAGAGATTTTGATGAGGACAGTGTAGAGGGAGCTAGACTCTGTAACTAACCCTGTGGTGTACCTGTCCTGGGAGTGTTTGATTGGGACATTATATAGGGAACTTTATATCTATCCTAGTGCAGCATTGATGGGGACTTTGGAAATTGAGCCTTACCTTTTTTCTGAAAAATATACTTTATTCATAAAATATCTGCAAGAACATTCCAAAACTTTCAAAATCACCATCACAAAAGTACAGTTAGATTCAACTGTTACACATGGATCACAAGGTGCTTCAATACAATCAATGAATATTACAGTCATTTCAATCTGGTCATTACAGACAGTCAGACAATGGGATTGGAGTTATCAACATACATCATGTTGCTCTCTGAGGGGCTTCAATACAATTATAACACAATTAGTATTCACTGCAGACATTCATTGCGAGCTGTACAGCCCGAGGGGTCTATACAGTTCCCAGCCCCTCGGTGCACTGTGGCTGAAAGGTCTCAGACAGCGACCCTTCCCCATTGCACCTCTGCAGGGGCTGCCCCAAGCTTTACTGCATCCCTCAGCACGTAGTCCTGGATCTTGGAATGTGCCAGTCTTAAACACTCGGCCAGGGACAACTCTTTGCGCTGGGAGACCAACAAGTTTTGGGCAGACCAAAGAGTGTCTTTCACCGAGTTGGTGATCCTCCAGCTGAAGTTGATGTTTGTCTCGGTGTATGTCCCTGGGAACAGCCCGTAGACCACAGAGTCCTGTGTCACAGAACTGCTCAGGATGAACCTCAACAGAAACCACTGCATCTCTCTCCAGACCTTCTTTGCAAAGGCACAATCTACAAGGAGGTGAACAATGGTCTCGTCCCCACCACAGCCACCTCGAGGGCAACTGCAGAGGGGGTGAGACTCCTGGCATGTAGGAAGGATCTGACGGGGAGGGCCTTTCTCACCACCAGCCAAGCTACGTCTTGGTGCTTGTTGGAAAGTTCTGGCGATGAAACATTCTGCCAAATGACTTTGACAGTCTGCTCGGGGAACCATCCTACAGGATCCACCCTCTCCTTTTCCCTCAGGGCCTCTCAGATGTTTCTTGCCGACCACTGCCTGATGGACTTGTGGTCAAAGCTGTTTCTCTGAATAAATTTTTCCACGAGGGACAGGTGGTACAGCATGGTCCAACTACTTGGAGTGTTCCACAGCAGCGTAGCCAGACCCATCCTTCCCAACACTGGGGACACGTAGTGACACTCGGTGTTTGCATACTGAGGGTCTACCCACAGCTTGATGTAGCCACACACAAAGGTGGCCATCAGTATGAAGGCAATGTTGGGCACGTTTTTCCCCCTTTATCTAGAGGCTTGTACATTGTGTCCCTGTAGACACAATACATTTTCAACCTCCAGATAAAGTTAAAGATGGCTCGGGTAATCGCCCTTGCACAAGAGTCTGGAATGGGCCAGACCTGCGCCACATACAGCAACAGTGAGAGTACCTCACACCTGATGACCAAGTTCTTACCTGCAATGGAGAGGGAGCGTCATTCCCACACGCCCAGTTTTCCTTCCACCAGAGACACTCGCTCCTTCCAGTTTCTAACGCATGCCCCGGTCCCTCCGAACCATATCCCCAGCACCTTCAGGCCATCAGTCCTGATGATGAAGGGAATATAGGATCAGTCAGCCCAGTTCCCAAAGAACATGGCCTTGTTCTTCCCACAATTTACCTTAGCTCCCGAGGCCAGTTTGAACTGGTCACAGATGTGGATCAGTCTGCACACTGACAGCAGAATTGAGCTTTACCACCTAACAGTCCCTGTGCTGTATCTGGCATGTGACTGTTTGATAGGGAAAGTGCAGATGGAGCTTAATTCTGTATCTCACACTCTGGTGTGTTTGTCCTGGGTGTGATTGATGGGCATAGTGTAGAGGGAGCTTTACTGTGTATCTAAACTGTGTTCTATCTGCCCTGGGGATGTTTGATTGGGTCGGCGCAGAGGGAACTTTATACAGATTTTTTCATTCATTCACGAGATGTGGATATCACCAGCTGAGCCAACATTTGTAACCAATCCCCAATTATCCTTCAGAAGGAGGTGGTGAGCTGCCTTCTTGAAGCACTGCAGTTCATGTGGTGTAGGTACACCCACAGTGCTGTTAGAGAGCAGTGGGGTGGGGCGGGGGGGGGGGAGATGGTGGGGGGCACAAGGTGTTCCAGACTTTGACCCAGTGACAATGAAGGAGCAGCAATATAGTTCCAAGTCAGGGTGGTGTGTGACTTGGGGGTGGTGTTCCTATGCGTCTGCTGTCCTTGTCCTTCTGGACTGTAGCAGTTGTGGTTTTGGAAGGTACTGTCGAAGGAGCTTTGGTGAGATTCTTCTGTGGATCTGACGGATGGTACACACTGCTGCTACAGTGCATCGGTGGTGGAGGGCATGAATGTATGCAGATGGGGTGCCAATCAAGTGGGCTGCTTTGTCCTGGATGGTGTCAAGCTTCTTGAGTGTGGTTGGAGTTACACTCATCCAGGAAAGTGGAGAGTATTCCATCACATGGAATTTGGTCTCCATACCTAACAGAGGATCTAAATGTTTTCAAGGGAGCGTAATGGGAGTTCACTAGACTGATTCCTAGGATGAGGCCTGTATCAGTGATACAGTTTGGAAGAATGAGTGGTAATCGAATTGAAATATTTAAAATTTTTAAGTTGTTTGATAGAGTTGGTCCTGGGCTGGGAAGTTAACACGTGGTCACAGGCTCAGAATAGGCAGTCGGCCATTTAGGACTGAGCTGAGGAGAAATTTCTTCACTCGAAGGGTAGTGAATCTTTGGAATACCCTGCTGTCAATGCTCAGTCATTGAAGATATGACAGATCAATTTCAGATACTGAGGGAATCAGGGAAATGCGTAGAGTTTAGGAAAATGGAGATGAGGTAGATGCCATGGTCCCATTGAATAGCGGACAGGCTCAAAGGGCTGAATGGCCTGTTCATGCTCCCCTTTCTGTCTTTCACTCCTCCCCCTGGCAGCTACAATCCAGTTGACTCAGTTGATGATGGAGCAATGGCGCCTCTATTTCCCACACGCCTCCGCGGCTGGGAAAGGCCTCTATCAGTGACACGGGCCGCGCTGCGCTCTGGGAGGGAGAACACTCCGCACATGCGCAGCTTCACCACCCGTTTCCCCCGCAGTTGCTTTTTTTAATTATTAGATTCACCTCCTCCCCGGTCAGACTCTCGGTTCCCTCTCGATTCTGAAGATTCGCTTCTTCCTTTCGCCATTCGATGTAAAATAAAAGTGAACTGTCGGTGACATCACGAAGACATTGCGGCCGCACGTGGCCGAGTCGACAAAGAGCAGCGGCCGGGCCGGGCAAGAGGTGACTCTGGGAGGCCCAGAAGAGGGTAAGGGCGGCTCCTAGCGGACAGGAGGGGAAACAGCAGCAGGAACTCTCTCTCTTCCCAAAGGCCCCAGTTCAGTTGTTTGAGGCTCTGGGAACCTCTTCAAATCTCAACTTCAGCTTCTAAATTCACCACCACCAAGAACCATTCACGCTGCAGAGCAGCTTCACCCTCATTCCCAGTCTGTTTCCACCTTAATCACACCAACTGTGGGCTGAGATATTTCACACCTTTTATATATTAAAATTTCACCTTTTAATATGTCAAATTTAATCTTTGTTTTGGGCTGAGAGAGCAATTCAATCACCAATTGCCCTTCGACCCTGTGCTATAGTAACATATTTGCTTTACCTAATTTCAGAATATGGCCACAAAGATTTTCAACTTTGCTTGTGTTATTCTAATATAATCCTTGAGTGAGATTGAGATTATAAAGCAGCAACACATTTCACCTTTGGAACAGAATCACCGTGTGTGCTCTGGATGTTAACAGTTCAAAACATAATTGAGGTATAGTCCAGTCTCAGTGTGTTTATTGTGTGTGACGGAAGGGTCACCTGCGGTGATTGTTGCTTTAAAGCCAGCCGGAGTAAGGGTCACGTGGTGAGAACAGCCAATCAACACCAAGCACGGGGAACCTTATAAAGGGGCAGAATTTTCCTAGTCTAGAGAGTGTATTGTAGCCTAGCTAGAGGCAGGCAGCTAATCCAGCAGCTCTGTAAATAAAGTTCATTGTTCAACTAAAGAAGCCTCTTGGGAGTATGTCTCGACATCTGGTGACGAGGATAAATGATCCTGGTGCTGCCTCTCGCCCTACAACTGAGTATCTCGTTTCAAAGAAGTAAAAAATATATACTCACCAGGATGTCTCTCTTCGGGAGGATTGATCAATTTGACTCCTCCACGGAGGACTGGACTCAATACATCGAGCCCCTCAAGTTTTATTTCCAGACCAACAAAATAGAGTATGAGGCAAAGCACAAAGCAATTCTCCTTAAGCATCTGTGGGAGTCAATCCAACCTTATTCGCAGTCTCACAGCTCCAAGCGCACCCGACTCCAAATCGTTCAGTGAGCTCATGGATTTAATGAAGGGCCATTTTCAGTCCAAACCATCAGTCATTAAGCAAAGATTCAAATTTAATACGAGAATTAGGGCTCCAGGCAAATCGATCATGATTTATGTTGCTAAGTTGAAGCGATTGTCAGAGTGTTGTGATTTCAGAGCGACCTTGAATGACATGCTATGGGATTAGGTTAGTTTGTGGTGTGCACAACAATGCCATTCAGCATCAATTGCTGGCAGAAGTCAATATAAATTTTAAACAAGAAGTGGAGATAGCGCTGGACATGGAAACCACTGAAAAAGATTCGCAGGAGCTACAGAGCTTGTAAAATGGTGTTGTTCACCAGTTAGGGCAGGAATCTGCAGCCAATAATGGCATCAAAACCACAGAAGCAACTACGAAGTGGGAATCAGTCCCAATCACCCAGAAATCAAAAAATATATATACCGAAGCAATCAGACAGTGTTCCTGAAGTTGACGTTAGCAATTTGGGGGTAACAACACTCGTGAAATGTAGATTTAGAGAGGCTGAGTGCTATTACTCTCACAAAAGAGGACATTTGATCAAGCAGTGCAGAGCTAAGTTCAGACTGCCCAGTCACCAGCCAGCAAAGATGTTAGAACGTAACGTTAAAGAGCCTGAAGCATCTGATTCTGACATTCACTCTCTTTTAATCTTAAAATCAGTCAAGGCAGACCCTATTACTGTCACACTCCATGTAAATGAGAAACCTCTAGTTATGGAGGTGGATACAGGGGCATCAGCCCCAGTGATGGGTGAGCGCACATTTCAGTACCTGGGAGAAGGTACCCAGGCCTTAAGTCTGGAAAGAACTTCTGTCCAGTTGAAGACTTACACAGGAGAAGCCATAAGAGTAAGAGGCACCACCACCACGGCACCTGTGAGCCAAGAGCAGACGTCAGCCCAGCTCCCAGTAACTGGGGAAAGACCAAGCCTTCTGGGCAGTGATTGGCTAAAAGAAATCAAGTTAAATTGGTCTGAGATTTTTCCGGTGTGAGCAGGAGGAATACTAGGTTTATTAAAACAGAGTATCTTCCACAGTGAATTGTGAAAAAATCAAAGGCTTACAAGCCAAGATTTATGTTGATCCGGAGGTAACTCCCTGATTTTTTTTAAAGAGAAGACCAGTACCATAAGAGAAAAAGCAGATGCTGAGTTAAACAGGTTGGAGGAACCAGGCTTCATACAGCCCATTCAATTTTTGGAAGGGACAGCACCTATCGTCCCTGTACTGAAACCGGATAAGACTGTCTGCATCTGTGACGATTATAAGCTAATAGTTAATAGGGCCACCAAGTTGGATAAATATCCAATTCCCAAAACTGAAGACTTGTACACAAAGCTGACAGGAGGTCAATGCTACACTAAGTTGGATATGAGCCACATGGACCAGCAACTCGAGTTAGATAACACATCCCAGGGTGGATGTCACAATAAACACACACAAAGGCCTGTTCCAGTGTACGCGTCCACCTTTTGGCATGTCCTCGGCATGTGTAATATTTCAAAAGATGATGGAGAGTCTGCTACCCAGATTACCACGGGGTGTAGTATACCTTGACAATGTCCTCATAACTAGATTGACAGAGGCTGAGCGTTTAGCGAATTTAGAGGAGGCATTAAAAATGTTTCTGGAAGCGGGAGTCCGCTTGACAAAAGAGAAATGCACTTTGCGAGCCATCGAGTTTATCGATCTGGGGCACCACATGGACGCACAAGGATTACACCCCGTGGAAGAAAAGGTTAAAGCGATGAAGGAGGCACCTTCCCCACAAATATCACCAAACACAAATCACTGTTAGGGATGGTAAACTACTACAGGCAATTTTTATCCAATCTATCGACTGTACTGGCCCCCTTACACATATTGCTGAAGAAACTCCATCATTGGTCATGGAAGGCTCCATAGGAGGCAGCCTTCAACAGAGTAAAACAACTGCTGTACTCCTCAGCCTTGTTAATGCATGTTGACCTGCAACACCTCTCCATATGGCTTTGGGGCAGTGTTGTCCCATGAAATGGACAACGACTCTGAGAGACCAATAGTTTACATATCAAGAACCCTCTCAGTGGCCGAGAAAGGTTATTCGCAGATTGAGGAGGAGGAGGGACTGTCAATCGTCTGAGTTTAAAAATTGCAGCAGTACTTACATGGCAGGCGCTTTACTGTCATCTCCAAGCATAAACCGTTGTTGGGCCTTTTCAAAGACGAGGCTATCCTACCGATGGTATTGGCAAGAATTCAGTGATGGCCATTAATTCTCTCCGCCAATGAATACACTTTCAAGCACTGACCTGGGATACACATGGTGAACGCAGACACCCTTAGCCGCCTACCCTTGTAAGAAAGCACCTCGCGTACTCCAAGAAATCGGCCTTGCATCGAATTTCTTAGACACATCGTCCGTCTGCACAAAACAGATCAGGAACTGGACCAATCGAGATCCGTTTCTGTCCAAAGTGAGGGACCAGATACTTACAGGATGGTTAAATGAGCCAGTCTTCGAGGACATGAAACCATTTCTTATCCCCAAATATAAATTGAGTTGTTAGGATGGCATCATACTCTGTGGGGCAAGAGTAGTTGTTCCAGGGCCAGGCAGGGAACTGCTCCTAACTGAATTACACAACATTCGTTCTGGCATTTCTAAGATGAAAATGCTCAGCAGGAGTTACATGTGGTGGCCTGGTATACATACAGATATCAAGGAGCTGGTCAAGCCAATTGCAGTAAAAGTTGTCAGCTGCAGCCTCACTACACCCTTGGGAATGGGCTGTCCGGCCATGGGTGTGGATCCATATGGACTATGTGGGTCCATTCCGAGGCACAATCCTAGGCATTCCCAGGCTCATAATCGATGTACACTCAAAATGGATGGACATTTTTGAGGTGAAATCACCTACGCCACACGCTACCATCCAAAGGTTAGGCCAACGCTTTTCAACTCTCAGGTTGCCCAAAGTCATTGTATCAGACAACGGAGCCGTTTTTACAAGGGCTGAATTTCAGAACTTCACCAATCTAAACGGTATTAAACTCATCGGAACTGCACCTTACCACCCAGCGTCAAACAGACTAGCCGGGAGATACGGCCAAACTTTCAAGTCAGGACTAAAAAAATTGTCGCTTGGAACCTTGGAAACCAAAATCTCACTTTTCCTTCTTTGCCGCCACATGACTCCACAAGCAACAGAGGGAGTTCCACCAGCAGAACTGCTCATGAAGCATCGTCTCAGAGTGAGACTGAGCCTCGTATTTCCACATTTGCCAGGGAGGGTAGAGATGAACCAAGGTAATCAGAAAACAAGCCATGATTTGCATCATAGAGCCTGGAAATTTATAGTAGATGAAGCCGTGTATGTAGGAAACTTTGGCAGCGGGCCAAGTTGGATCCCAGGAATTATTGTCTGTGAGACCGGATCCCCTTTCATACCAAGTAGATGTAATATGCGGGATCGTTTGTAATCATGTGGATTCCCTGAGGAGCAGGGAAACGCTTCCACAGTCAGTGTTGCCACCAAGGAATATTGTTGAACCCGTAAATACCCAAGTACCTGGTATAGACTGAACTGATGTCTCCGTTAAATCAAATAATGATGAGCTGCCTGTGCCAAAAGAGGTACCCGTTATCACTGTTCCTGTTAGGGTCAATCCTGTAGGACAGCCCCAGGCTATAGTGTTACGCTGCTCTACCCAGAACAGAAAACCCCCTCAACGACTGAATTTGCAATTGCTGGGCCTATGTATATAAGTGTAGAATCTGAATGCAAGACAAAGTGCCAGTGTGATTATTTCTAAGATTTTGGATATTGTTTTCTATTCATCTGTTTAAAGTAATTTGTGTAAATACGTAATGTGAAACAAGGAATTAGTGAGGAGGGATGTGGTGATTGTTGCTTTAAGGCCAGCCTTACTAAGGGTCACGTGGTCAGAACAGCCAATCAACATCGAGTGTGAGGAAGTTTATAAAGGGGCAGAGTTTTCCTAGTCTAGAGAGTGTATTGTAGCCTCGCTAGAGGCAGGCAGTTAATCCAGCAGCTCTGTAAATAAAGTTCATTGTTCAACTAAAGAAGCCTCTCAGTAGTACATCTCTACATCACCTGTTTCAATAAAACTGATCAGACTTTGTGTGTGTATATACTCCTGCAAAGAACTCCAATAAAATGGTCAAACACTATTTTCCCTTTAACAAAACCATGTTGACTCTGCCTGATTGCAGTAAGATTTTCTAAGTGTCCCGCTATAACCTGCTTAATAATAGATTCCAGGAGTTTCCCTCTGGTTGATGTTAAGTTAACTGATCTGTAGTTTCCTGCTTTCTGTCTCCCTCCTTTCTTGAATAGAGGCATCAGATTTGGTATTTTCCAATCAGGTAGGAGCATTCCAGAAACTAGGAAAGTTTTGAAAATTAACACTAAAGCGTCCATTATCTCATCAACCACTTCTTTCAAGAGTCTTGGATGAAGTGCATCAGGTCTTGGGGATTTGTAAGCTTTTAGTTCTAATAATTTTGTCAGTGTCCTTTCCGCAATGATTGGAATTGTTTTAAGTATCTCACTAGTGTTAACCCCCAACTTACAGTTATTGCTGGCACGTTACTTGTGTCCTGCGTCACGGAGCTGTTTGTGTGTGCAGTGTGCGACTGCGCAGTGTGTGAGATTATGAATATAACCAGCAGAGGGAGACTACAGGTGAGACTGTGTGCGTGTGTGTGTGCGCCTGTTTCTGTCTGTGACTTTTATAAACACACTGGGTGAACTGGCTGCTGTCTCGGAGAGCCTTGGGGACACCGGATGGGCACAGCCCTGGCTGATGGGCCTCGGCGAGCATCACTCACCTGTCCAGGGACATCATCCTGCCCCCTCTCCCCCCTCACCCACCTGTCCAGGTACATCATCCTGCCCCCCTCTCCCCCTCACTCACCTGTCCAGGTACATCATCCTGCCCCCTCTCCCCCCTCACTCACCTGTCCAGGTACATCATCCTGCCCCCTCTTCCCCTTATTCACCTGTCCAGGTACATCATCCTGCCCCCTCTCCCCCTCACTCACCTGTTCAGGTACATCATCCTTCCCCCTCTTCCCCTCACTCACCTGTCCAGGTACATCATCCTGCCCCCTCTCCCCCTCACTCACCTGTCCAGGTACATCATCCTGCCCCCTCTCCCCCTCACTCACCTATCCAGGTACATCATCCTGCCCCCTCTTCCCCTTATTCACCTGTCCAGGTACATCATCCTCCCCCCCTCTCCCCTTCACTCACCTGTCCAGGTACATCATCCTGCCCCCTCTCCCCCCACTCACCTGTCCAGGTACATCATCCTGCCCCCTCTCCCCCTCACTCACCTGTCCAGGTACATCATACTGCCCCCTCTTCCGCTCACTCACCTGTCCAGGTACATCATACTGCCCCCTCTCCCCCCTCACTCACCTGTCCAGGTACATCATCCTTCCCCCTCTATCCCTCACTCACCTGTCCAGGTACATCATCCTGCCCCCCTCTCCCCCTCACTCACCTGTCCAGGTACATCATCCTGCCCCCTCTTCCCCTCATTCACCTGTCCAGGTACATCATCCTGCCCCCTCACTCACCTGTTCAGGTACATCATCCTGCCCCCTCTCCCCCTCACTCACCTGTCCAGGTACATCATCCTGCCCCCTCTCCCCCTCACTCACCTGTCCAGGTACATCATCCTGCCCCCTCTCCCCCTCACTCACCTGTCCAGGTACATCATCCTGCCCCCTCTCCCCCTCACTCACCTGTCCAGGTACATCATCCTGCCCCCTCTCCCCCTCACTCACCTGTCCAAGTACATCATCCTGCCCCCTCTCCCCCTCACTCACCTGTCCAGGTACATCATCCTGCCCCCTCTCCCCCTCACTCACCTGTCCAGGTACATCATCCTGCCCCCTCTCCCCCTCACTCACCTATCCAGGTACATCATCCTGCCCCCTCTTCCCCTTATTCACCTGTCCAGGTACATCATCCTCCCCCCTCTCCCCTTCACTCACCTGTCCAGGTACATCATCCTGCCCCCTCTCCCCCCACTCACCTGTCCAGGTACATCATCCTGCCCCCTCTCCCCCTCACTCACCTGTCCAGGTACATCATCCTGCCCCCTCTACCCCTCACTCACCTGTCCAGGTACATCATCCTGCCCCCTCTTCCCCTCATTCACCTGTCCAGGTACATCATCCTGCCCCCTCTCCCCCCACTCACCTGTCCAGGTACATCATCCTGCCCCCTCTCCCCCTCACTCACCTGTTCAGGTACATCATCCTTCCCCCTCTTCCCCTCACTCACCTGTCCAGGTACATCATCCTGCCCCCTCTCCCCCCACTCACCTGTCCAGGTACATCATCCTGCCCCCTCTTCCGCTCACTCACCTGTCCAGGTACATCATCCTTCCCCCTCTACCCCTCACTCACCTGTCCAGGTACATCATCCTGTCTCCTCTTCCCCTCACTCACCTGTCCAAGTACATCATACTGCCCCCTCACCCCCTCACTCACCTGTCCAGGTAGATCATCCTGCCCCCTTTCTCCTCTGTGCAGATACATCATCCTGTCCCCTCACCCCCTCACTCACCTGTCCAGGTACATCATCCTGCCCCCTCTCCCCCTTCACTCACCTGTCCAGGTACATCATCCTGCCCCCCTCTCCCCCTCACTCACCTGTCCAGGTACATCATCCTGCCCCCTCTCCCCCTCACTCACCTGTCCAGGTACATCATCCTGCCCCCTCTCCCCCTCACTCACCTGTCCAGGTACATCATCCTGCCCCCTCTCCCCCTCACTCACCTGTCCAGGTACATCATCCTGCCCCCTCTCCCCCTCACTCACCTGTCCAGGTACATCATTGTGCCCCCTCTCCCCCTCACTCACCTGTCCAGGTACATAATCCTGCCCCCCTCTCTCCTCTGTCCAGGTACATCATCCTGCTCCCTCTCCCCCTCACTCTTTCTGTGAATCAGCTGCTGTCAATACTAACTACAAGTGGAAATTGGATCAATCCCTGAAGAGAACGATCATTACAGGGAGAAAAGGGCAAATATCATTTCAGGAACTGATTTGGCATTGGGAGTGAAAAAGCCTAAAAGTCATTTCAACTGGGCTGCTGCAATGGGAGATCTTTTGTCTGGGGGTGAATGAATTTAAAAAGCATCTCTTTCTCAAACCTGTTTCTCTTTCTTGTGATTAAAGTGATGCGCCAGCAGAGGGTGGCAGTGTATGGACGCTACTGCACAAGCAGAGGTGAAAGCCTCCAGAATTCAATAAGAGGGAGGGAGCATCATATAGCATTGATCCAAAATGACAGGAACATCAACACAGACACCAATTTCAACATGGAGAAGAGCGGTGTTCAGTGTTTAATGGAAATCTGAGAAAAACTTTTGATAAAAGATTGAAACCATTTCAAAAAACTTGTGAGAATGTTTATAAACACAGCAATGTTTGTTTTGGTAAATTGCAGTCTGTAAAAAAGCTGATGAGAGTAAAACAAACAGCTTTTAAAGGGATAGTCTATATATCAGCCCCTGCTGTACCTGACCTGGGAAAGTTTCACAGGCTAGTTCGGAAAGAACTTTACTTTGTATGTAACCTCTGCTATACCTGTCTGGGATTTTTGATGGGACGGTGGAAATGGAGAGTGCTGGGAGGAGGTAATGTCTCATATTTGAATACTGAGTTCAGAAGGGATTAATCAGGAACTATAAAGTTAGTCTCAGTAATAGTGACCATAACACTGCCATCAATTGTTGTTAAAAACCGATCTGCTTCACTAACATCCTTTAGGGAAGGAAATCTGCTGTCCTTACCTGGTCTGGCCTACACGTGACTCTAGATTCGCAGAAATGTGGTTGACTCTTAACTGCCCTCTGACATGGTCCAGCAAACCATTCAGTTCAAGGGCAATTAGGGATGGGCAACAAATTGCTGAGTTTTCCAGTGATGCCCACATCCCATGAAAGAATAAAAGTATTAGGAGCACTGCTTTTTCCGCTCTATATTAATGAACTGGACTTGGGTTCACAGGGCATCACTTCGAAGTTTACAGATGCCACACAAATGAGCGGTGTAGTAAACAGGGAAGAGAACACGAGCAGACTTCAGGAATATCGGCAGCGTGCTGAAATAATGGGCAAATGCGGCTTCAGGGCAGGCTCGCTGGCCACAAACTCTGCTGCAGTCCAGGCACATGATCTGCTCTGCCACATCTTAGCCAGATTATTTACATTGGCCCTGACCCTCCCGGTCTGCAACAGAGTGGGAGCACACAGCCCTGATTGACCCTGTTTAAAACCTCCAACCCATCTCCGCCATCCCTTCCCTCTCCAAGGTCCGGGAACGTGTTGCTGATCCCCAAATTAGTGCCCAGCTTTCCTGTAGCTCCACACTCCAACCCCTCCAGTCAGGTTTACATCTCGTCACGCTGATTTAGCCCTAACCAAAGGCACAAATGATATCCTGCCTAACTGTGACCGTCTTCCACCCTGCAAATATGTAAACTGATCCAAAAACTTGACCGCCCGTATCCAAACTCGCACCAAGTCCAGTTCAGCCATCACCCTCTGTGCTCAGTGATATCCATTGCCTGGCTGGGGCCCATCTTCAAGTTCCCATTCCTTGTATTCAGATCTCCCCCCATGGCCAGACCCCTCCCAATCTTGAGCCATCTCCAATGCTGCAACCCTTCAAAACCTCTGCATTCGTCCAACTCTGGCCTCCTGTGCATCCCCATCTCCTTTGGCTCACTGTTGGTAGCCAGACCTTCAGCTGCTAAGGCACCGAGCTCCAAGACTGCACCTCTCACCCTCTCTTCCTCAGATACCACTCATTCAGTAGTGCCTTAAACATTGGAAACATCCCAGAGCTCTTCAGCAGCTTTGGGGAAAATAGACATCGAGCCAAAGCCGGGGTTTTAGAGGAGTGAGCAAAGCTGTGGTCCAAGAAGAAAGCTTGAAGGAGAATTTTCAAACATGGAATGAAGGTGGAAAGATTTGACTTGGGAATGCAAGACACAGATACCAATCGTGGGATAGGGATACTGGTCGGGCAGAGCGGTTACAAGAACAGGAGTCAACGGACAGATTGGAGGGTGGGGTGTGGTGGTGAGGGAAGGAGGGGTGGGGAAAGAGGTATAGGGCTGGTTATGGAGGTTAGGGAGGGGAAAGACCGTGGAGAAATCTGAAGCAAGAACTTAATCGGGAAGGATATCTACAACACACAGACTGAATCAGTAAGTGAGCCTCAGCAATCCATTGAACACCCAAAGCCAGTGTCAGAGGGCAGAGTTTATTTCTCAACAAAAAAAGAAAACTTTCCAACCATAAATTATGTCAAACAAGATACATTCATTCGTTGAAGAGAAAGAACGTCTTACATGGGATTCTTAACTCTCCTGGGTTTGAACACAAGGCTTTAGTCTTATGGCAGTCACAGGCCGATCACTGGACAGGACTCCAAAAGGGACAGAATCATTTCAAACCGGGGCAAAGTGGCCACAGGTTTAAAAACGGCAGCTCAATTCCCAAAAGGGTGGATGCCAGCCAGAGTTTTATAGTACAGTACCAGTGTGGGAGGTGGCAGGATGGGTACACAACAGGGTCATCTCACCCCCAAGGTCCTGCAGCCACCAGGCAATGGGTCAACTCAACTTCAGAAACAAGAGCAGAAGGAATGGTTTATTCTCTGGTACAAAAGAAACAAAAAGAGTTAAAAATCCCTCGTAAGGCAAGTAATACATCTTTTAAAAAAAAGTATTTGACCCACAGTTGAAAAGGGTTAAAGTTGGGAGCAGACTGGTACTTGGAGCTGGCCGGGCCGTGCATTGCAGTGACCGGAGACAAAGGGCATCGCAACCCCATCTCAACAGGGAATTTGTTGTGAATAATTAGTGGCTAGTGAGGCTGTAATTGCTAAGATTTGTTCCTTGAAAGGGCAAAGGTGCGGGGGTGAGGGGGGTTGTGGAGAGAGTGTGTGGAAGGTAAGAAAGAGATCAAGCGAGTTTGGCGCAAATTTAACTTCATGATCAAGATGTCCAGCATGTTAAGTACAGTCCGGGTTAAACATGTGTGGTTGGTTTAAATTCATGAGTATTATGATCGCTCAGAAAAGGCTGGCTCTCTTCACCAACACAATGCAATGATCTCAAACATCCTTCCACACCCTCAAAGCCCAGAGTGAAAACACGTGGCCTTAAAGTTCTCAGATCAATCTGCAGCCTTTTTGGATCATTCCAGTTTCATTGTCTCAAGTCCAGTTATTTGAATTAAATGTTGAAATTGCCATCGAGGGTCCCAATGTCCTTTCTTTCAGTTGCCTCTCCATGTTACAGAGCTGTGGTGTGAGGAACAATAACGTATTAACCACAGCGGAGACACACAGGCCTCAGCTATATTTCAATAGGATAAAACTTCAAGTGGAGCTTTGTTTAGTTTTGGGGTGGGAGTTGACCAAGTGGAAGATCAGAGCCAGGGAAATAAAAACAAACAGACGCAAAAGTTAAATCTTGGGTAACAAATGGTATGTGGTCAAACTATCAAAAGGACGATTGAGGACTTTATGTCAACAATATTTTACACTCAAGCATCGTGAGTTTCAGGACAGGGTAGTAGAAACAAATGCCTTGAAATCACTTCATCAACTGGACGCTGTGGTGACGAGGCATGATTGCTTTCTGGGTGCACAAGTGAAAATGGCCTTCCACATTGTGAGAATTTGTCCATGTTAAGCATTCCAAGCTGGCAAGCCAGGAAATCCTGATGGCTTTCTCAGCCTTGCCAGTGGCGCCGTGTACCCTGCCCCGTGAATGAAAAGCAAGGCCAGGGCAGTAAATCCCAGTACCAGTCCCTTCCCAGGTACAACATACTGTACAGATACCAGCAATGCTTGGTTCAGTTCTAGATTAATTTGTTTACCTTACTGCAAAGACACCAAGAATGTGAGAAACAAGAAGCTGTATTGCCAATGATATTGGAGCTCAAAAGGTTCTGCAGCATGCAATCACCCCTCCACAATCCATCGTTAGCCCCCTGCACTATGCTGGCTTGTAAATCAAAGCAGTCAACTCAGTTTGGAAAGAAAACAAGATTGTCAGTTCTTTTTGCAAACATTAATTCAAACTAAATAGCAAAGAAACAAGACTCCACAGCGTTAGATTGCACATTAATGGCTACAAGGGAGGCCATCGTGTTGTTCCACTTTCTGTACTCGCATACATGTTAACACGAGCGTCAAGTCTTGCAGTCAAATGCTCATTGGTAATGTGGTCAAGTGGAGGCTAGATATTTTCAAATTGTTTACATTTAGCCCTTGATGTATTGTTTATTTGTCTCCATGATCAGTCAGAAGCTAACAACTGTCAACCTCTCCAGTGTTGCCTTTGCCATTATGAAAGGAGACGGTGCATTCAGGAGACCCACATTCCCAGAGCAAGCTTTCTATTCGTTTTCTCATGCCTCATTACCAGAAGTGGGGAACTGAAGAAACCAGGCATCACCTTCCACGTACCACCTTTGGATTTTCTCCCTCCCCTTCCCGAAGTTGCTACGCCTTGACTGGGGACCAATGCCTTCAGTTCTCAGTTACCCTCCAGATATCATGTGCTGGCCAGCTAGTTACCAGCAGGAGTTCAATGCAGTCAAACCATATCCCATATTTACCCAATGACCACATGGGGTCTCTGGACATGAATCAGGAAAAGAGACCACTGAATATTTCAGACTTTTCAATATTGACTTCTGTTTTACACATGATTACAATAATGGACATGAAACCCCCCGATTACTTGGCTACAGAGCAGTCAGCTTGACCCTCATCAGGGTGCATGATGATCATTGCTTCATGTCCAGGACATTAGGACAGAAGAGTGTATACATCAGCAAGACAGGATGAAGCCTTTGGTAGGTGATAAAATGTGAGTAACTGATAAGAAACACAGATAAACATGCAAGACTTGCAAATTGATGAGAAATTTTTCAGTGTTTAAAATATCCCATATATGGCATGATGGTCAAAGAAGTAGACTTCAAAGAATACCATATAAAACAGTCGTTCTTGATGGGTTTTTAGGAGAGCCATATGCAACAGCAGGTCAAGCTAGTATAGGAAGGGCATCTTTTCATTTCACCCAAGAATAAAAAGCTCGATAATTTTCTTGTCTTGACTTGTGCCCACTTGAAACTGGTTGCAAGAAGAACTATTCATTGTTTACTGGGAAGTGCTTGATTCTGTCAAATTTAATTCTTTAAGGTTGGAAAATAATAGTGCCTTGCCTGATCTTTGACCTTTTGTATTCAGAGCGAGAGAGAAAAGGGATCCTACACCATGCTTGACATTAACCCATCTCCCTAGCCCTGGGACTCTCAGGCCTTCTTATCCAGCTCCCCAGGATTGAGGACGCCTCGCTTCCACTGCTGTTTGATGGGTTCTGAGATGGCTGATCATTTCAATGCACGATCTGCAGACTCTACCACATGTGGGGCAGGCGATGCTGGAAGGGTTGGGTAGACGGGTTGTTTGACGCCTCGACTTCTCCTCTGCATGTTCCTGATGAAAGATCTCGGCGTGTTCAGTGCCTTCCTGAATGAACCTTCCCCATCTCGGTCAGTCAAAAGTCAGGGACTCCCATGGGTCAGCGGGATGTTTGACCTTTTCAGGGACACTTTGAGGACATTCCTGAAGTGTTTCTGCTGTTCTCCTGGGAGTCTCCTGCCACGACCGATTTCTGACTGGAGAAGTTGTTTTGGGAGTATGGTGTCAGGGATACGAGAGAGTGATTAGTGACTCAACGCTAGGCAGTTTGGCCCGGGAGAGGGCGCTGTTGATGGACTGCCTTCCTGCCCCCCCCCCCCTCCCCCACCGGATTTGGAGGATCTTACAAAGGCCCCGCTGGAGGTACCTCTCCAGTGCTTCGAGGTACCTGCTGTAGGATGTCCAAGTCTCTGAAGCTTACAGGAGAGTGGGGATTACGACTGTCTGGTAAACCACGACCTTCATCAGGGGTTTGAGATTCTGGTCCTCTTAATGCTTTTTTCTTCAGTTGGCTGAAGGCTGAACTGACGCATTGGAGGTGATAATGAATTGTCACCTGTGTCTGCCTTCATTGCGAGGATGCTCCCACGATACAGAAAATGTTTGACATTTTCCATGATGCCACCTTTGATGGCGGGGTGGGGGGGGGGGGGGGGGTGTTTTGCTGTGGAAGCTGTTTGGAAGAAGACCATAGTTTTCCCAGTGTTTACTGAAAAGCCAACTTTCTCATGTGCTTCAGAGGAGGAGGCGACAGTGACCTGGAACAAGAGCCATTTGCAACCTGAAGCTCTGTGACCGAGATCGAAGCGCTTTTGGACTAAACGCAGTGTAGATTGAACAGTTTCCTGTGTGCTCTGTAGATTATCTTAATGTCAGATGGGTTAATGAAATTGGGACAACTACTGTGTTTCTCATGTAGCATGCTAACCATCCCATTGTTCTGTACGTACTTAAAACGTTGATGGATCTTCAAAAAGGACATCAAGATTCAAAAGGAAAAAACTAAAGGGGATTCCTCAGCATGGAAGATACTTGCCTCTCTGCACCCAGAAAGCCAGAAGAAAGCATTCTTCAAACTTACCATTTCAAACCCACCATCTCTGTTTCCAGCTGAAAATCAACAAAGCAAAGATGCAAAGACAGAACAAGAGAGAAATACACCTCTTGGCTGTCAGATATGAATCATGTAGCAATCATGTACCAGCAAACTCTATCCAAGGTATTCAGAGAGGAACCCCTACTTGAAGGAAAAAGGAAGCTAGTTAAGGCTGACTGGAAAAGCTTTTCAAATTCTGCAGCCCTTGAGCAATAGAAGAATATTAAAAATATCGAGTTCAATACCTCTGCTTCACAACGGTCAGGGAAAAGAATGGATGAAAGAACAGAGAGCAACCTCAAAATATATCTTAGCACAAGAAAGAAAAACAGAATGTGACTCATTCCATCAGCAAACACCAGTAGCCCTGATGTTTGTATATTAAAAAAATACTTGGAATGTTATAGAACAGTGCATGACTTAATATTCACCATAAACTCTGTCATGCAAGAAGGGCTCAGTACTTCAATCAGTAACCTTTAAAAAGACTTGTTCCCATCACCTCCTCCTTGAAAGGAATAACTTGAGAGAAAACAGCCAGATTCCCTAACAGTCAGGGAAATTCAGGTAACATTGACCATTCATCCTAATCAAATGTTAGCTCTTGAACACACATGAAACCTACATGCGAGTACATTCAGTATCCAAACACTCACCCTTGTCTCGATTGTCTAATGCCTTTTCTTCTGCAAAAAAGAAAACTTAGTTCACACAACACTTTGACCCCAAAGTGTATGATTAACATTTCAAACTATTTACAGGAGTTGGGGGGGGTGGGGGTGGTGGAGGAAAGATTTTCCTTTAAATGGAATATGTCCTCTTTGAGTCAAAGCTGTACAGTTTCTCAAATGGCGGAGAAAGGGTCCAACAATAAATGATGATGAGCCCTGATTCTGATACCGAGTTAGAGAGAGAAAACAGCAATCGCTGACATCACGTAGTATGAATTGTGTGGATACAGTTCAGCTGAAACAAGTGCAGACACCAGCACTCCCTGCAGATGGGAAGCTGTTATTACACTGCAGTCAGTATAAATGGCTGCCGCTTCCGAACACGACAACCTTGGGGGCAGGGGCCACACCCGATCTGCAGCAGTGTGGGAATTTAAAGCTTCCAAATGCCAGGCAGTTCTAAACACTAGACAAGGAAAAACACTAGACAAGGAAAAACTCTTGCACTTCAAAAGTGTTGCAAGAGTTTGCCACATCTGCAAATTATTGGGTGAAAAGGACGATAAAATGACATGGCCGAGGTCAACGGTGAGGCCCAGCACGAGCTGCAAAGTCCCCAAATCGATCGAGGTCTGTCTTTTCTATTTCCCCCGCCCCACGCCAACACCTCCACCCCAAGCCTCAAACTTTCCCAAATAAAGGCAATGAAAAGATGACTGAACTGTCTTCCTCTGAGGCTCAAATTTCAAAAAAAAAGTCAAATGTAAGTCAAACGTATCCTGTTGACAAAGTGTGATGTTTCTTGCTCGGCCAGCAATGTGACTCGTTGGAATTGCATTGTAGCTCAGTGTTTATGGTGGCATATTTCCCAAAAGGGCTATTAACTATTTGGGTCAAGAAAGCTGGCAGCCTTTTGTGGAGACTTCGTCTGAAAGTTGATTTATGAGTTATTTTGTTGCTCTTTCCAACTCCTGGAATTAAGGGCATTATTGGCAGGAGGATGTCATTAAAAGTGTGACAGGTTTACACAGGCACTTTACATGGGAGTTAATAACGGACGTACACACAACAATAAGGATGGAATGTGCGAATTGAACACGAAACTGAATTACGTTGGCACACAGTGGTCAAATTAACCCCCACCCTCCTGAAGCTTCACTCTATGACGACATCAGCTTGGAATCCCTGGGTGCATGCCACAGGAGATCAATTATTAACTTTTTAATCCTTTATGGACAGCATCTTTACCTATCATCAGTGAGCAAACCATTCATCTTTGCATATCTGTGTTCAATCAATTGCTCAACCCCATTTGCCAAAGTAATCATGTTCCTTTCACATCTGCGATCTCATTCTTCACCAGTCGGGGAGTGAAGAAAGTACAAACACTCCCACGAGACCCTTCAATCTCTCTACCCCCCACCCACCACTACCCCGTACTCCCTGCATCCACACTCAACAGGTGGATCAAAAACATGAGCTGCTGTCCCCCATTTAATGACCTTTCCTGCTGCCTGACCTTTGCTACAGCAAAAAGTCTTCAAGGTCCTGAGCTCTTCAATTTTGGTGCTGTCCTTGGTATGGAATCAACGATGGAACTACTGCATTCAGCAATATATTTAATTAAGAATTGGAAACCTGAAAACTGCAATTACAACAATGTAAACTCCGCTCCATGACTCACGGGCTATTGCACAAACTAAGCCCACCTTGAAATGGTATCGTAATCTCCCTCCTTCAATGGAAGGCAAAGCAAATCATTCCATTTGGTCAGGTTGTTAAATTGTCAAGGCATGGGTTTCTGGCTGGCGTCGAGCTGAAACAGAGGCTGCAGAGTTACAGACAAGGATGTTCCCGGGGACACAGGGTGAGAACTGAGTGGAACATCATTAAAGTTCACCACAATTGGATTCTTTCCAAATCATTTTTATTCCATGATAACATTGTGTGAGCTTCAATGTAGTATTAAAGAATAAACTCAAAATATATGTACATGAGCTGCAGACAAACCTATTGAACCCAAACACCATAATACACCACTGCATACTCTGACAAGTCAACTGCACAAATCTCGTTTAACAGCCAAATCAATAGAATTTTCTGACAAAACCAAGCGAATTAATTCTCTTGCCAAATAACAGCAGCACAATACAACGTACAGACAACATGGAAACAAGTCTATCGCTGGAGCATGGCATCATTGATTTTAAAAAGGCCATCAGGCTGAAAAGTCAGTTCACACAGAACAGTTCACAGTACGTCTGGCCATATTAAAACATTCCCAACTTCTCTTCCTCACAATCTTGGTCCCTTGCGAAACAACAACCGGGAAAAGGCTCCGTGGATATGCCATTCTGACACCTGCCCTGATCAAACACCTACAGAATGCAGCTGATTCTTCTGAGTGTGGTAGATGATGCCTGACTCTCTTCGTTTGGCCCTATCCAGTGTGATGTCATACGGCTGTACAACTTCAGCCCCATCTCAAAGCCCTGCGTCAAATCAACTGCACTCTTCCAGCTTCTCTGAGTCACTAGATCCAGTGACTTAAATCTTTCCCAGGTTCCTGATTCATATCGGGAATGGTCTTTGGGGTGGTGCAGTGGAAGCAAAAACTCAAATCATTCTAGAGGGCCCCTGATCTAGTGATTGAGGTGAAGACTGGGCTGGGCTGGGCTGGTGGAGAGACATCATAATGGATGGAGAGAGAGAGAAATCTGAGCAACATGATCATGCACAATCGAAGGAACAGATGAACACTGGAAAGCTGGAAGGGCAAGTGTATATTAAAGAATGCAGAGCAAAGGAGAGAAGTGGAGTGGAGGTACAGATCAGCCAGAACGAGGGACCAGGTTTGAGAGGCGGAATGACTTACTCCCGTTCCTATGTTATAACAGTGAGCTACACTGGCTGGACAGTACACAAACAACTTTGCAGACAATGCACAGAATAGAGACCAGACACTACTTCAGGGAATACCTGCCGAGGAAGCATTGATTATGAATTTTAAAACTGCGGCCCGCACATCTTTCCCTAGAAAAGGCAGCCAGCAAGACTCAACTGGGAAGATTCTAGAGTTTCCATGGCAACATCTGACCATTTAAGGGGCTAATTTCAGACCTGCTGTTTCACTTACACATTGTTTATTTCTTGTTGTGCCCCATCATCCCACTCCCTGGCGAGATTTAAGAAAAACAATTCGTGTGCGGGACATAAAAAATGGAGGTGATTGTTTCTTGAGAACTGAATCCGGTGCTGCAACGAGTTGGGAAACACAATTCTTGGAACATTTTTAAGGCCATGCAAATCACGGGAGAGAACAACATTGAATAAATGACGAGAAGTGTATCAAGAGGCTGCTCGGTCTGTTACAGCCTTCTTGTGCCCTTCACATTTTGTCACTGTCATCTGTATGAACAGGTATCAAAATCAAGAGAGAGAGAGAGAGAGAGAGAGACACAGAGGTCAGATTTAACTGAACAGGTATCAAAATCAAAAGACAGAGAGAGAGACAGAGATCAGATTTAACTTGATAGCGGATGTACAAGTGAATAATCTTTGCCAAACCTTTGTATGTGAGACAGTGAAGGAGGAAACTTTACCAGACACTTAGAAGCATATTGAGTGGTCTGGACAGCCCAATATTGCCAATCCGACACACCTTGAGGAGACATTGTGAGATGGCACTTTAATAAAAATGGTGCACTGTGATGGTTTATATGTTTTCTTTTCTCTCCCCTCACCCCAAAACCAGCTTACCTGAGGCTGAAATGATCCTTAAATCGAGTTGAATGGTCCCTCAAATCAACAATGGAGTGACCCACACCTTTCAGCGTCTCGAATAATAGGCGACTGAACAACTAGTCGCTTTCTGCACAATTGGTCACTTGTTTGGATTTATGAAAAGAATCTGCAAAACTATTTTTTAAACCTTAGTTCTACTCTAAAATAAGCAAAAGAAAATAACCCAAAACAGCCGAACTGCCAGTCTGGGCTCAAACCAGGTTTTCCTATCTACCCATCCTTGGAAAGTGGCCTGAAATGGCTCAGATTGGGTCGCACTAGTATTTGGTGCTCCCTACCCCAACTAGAACAGTGGCTCATTTAGAATCACTTTGACCCGTTATTCTTTACCCCAATTCCTCCCCACACAACCTTAACCAATGCACACACCATCCATGTGATCTGCCACCAATAACAAGCAGCCTGGGCTTCCAGAGAGAAAAGCATGCTGGGTGGGTCACGTGACTGCAGCCAAGCTGTCAAATTCGTTCTCCAGAAAGGGAAAGGAAAACATTAAATTGAAAAGAAACAGCTTCATTGACAATGTCTTTTGAGGCACGAGATCCACTGCAAGTTCCACAGAAACCTTTCCGAGGCCTTTTAACTCTTGTTTAAAGCTCTGATCTACAAAACGCACCGTCCTACTTATTTACAGTATCCAACTCTTCAGTAGTCCAACATGTTGTCCTTTACCAGTTCATGATTGTGTTCCTATTTAATGTCATGAAGTAAACTTGACTGCTTCCACCAGAACGGACTGAGGCAAAAAATACCTGCAAGAAATCAAAAGGCAGGAGTGAGATAGGTACAATAAAGTTTCACAAACAAGAGGCTGCACTTGATTCTTGTGCCATTGGTGTACTTTATTAATCCTCACTTCCACTGTAAATGGGAACAAGCAGCAAGCGAACCCCAGCTAATATAAACGCAAACGACAGATGGTATAGAAACAGGCCATTCAGCCCATCAGCTCCATGCTGGTGTTTATGCTCCACATTAGCCTCTTCACCTCATCCTATCAGCATATCCTTCCATTCCTTTCCCCTGCGTGTTTATCCAGCTTCCTCTCAAATTCGTCAATACTATTCATCCCAATCGCTCCATGTGATATTGAGTTCCAGGTTCTCCCCACTCTATGGGTAAAAAGGTTTCTCCTGAAATTGCTTTTGGATTTATCAGTGCCTCGTCCCTTGTTTTCGTCTTGCCCATAACATCTATCCTCCTCATAATTTTAAAGACCTCTGTCAGATCAATCCTCAGCCTTAGAGAGAAGGGATCCAAGCCTGTTTAGTCTTTCCTGATGGAATGACGCTAGAACTGGAGAATATACATAACAAATCTTCCTTGCACCTTCTCCTGTACCTTTTTAGGATTGATACAATTATCTCAGTCTCAACGAATACTTGCACTTCTTGGGTCGGGGAGTAGGGTTGGGGGTGGGGGTAAGTGGGAGGAGGAAAGCAGAAAAGGATGAAGCAAAAACAGTTTTCCCGGCTGAGTCACGTTGTGTGGAAGTTGGTAACACAGTCCTTTGCTTGTCACAGGGCAAAGGAGGTAGAAGTTACAGGTTGCTGAAATGTGATGGTTCACAAAGTCAACCAAAGAGCAACATTGATCACATTGATGAGTTGGACCAGCCCGCTGCCTTCAGCAATCTGTGTGGGGTCAAGGGGGTCAACATAAGAGAGGGAGGTCAAATCATTGGTGGAACGCAATGTGTTTTAGCCCACACTCCCCAACCTCCAATTATAGTGAGTTAAACGAACTAACTTTCTCTTGGTCAACGTGTGTGTGTTGGTCGAAAGTCAGTACGTGGGTTTATTTGGTTAAGAGAGCCTTGTTGTCTCTCCCTTCAAACTTTTACAGTTTAAATGTTTATCCTCAGCTTGATACAATGACTGTTATGTCCTCTCATCCAGTGAAGGCGCTGGTGTGTACTTTGTAGGTTCATCGGATTGAAGCAGAAATGTTTCCCACTTGTAAAGACTCAGTTACACGCCACCTTCATTAACAGAGCCAGCAGATACTTTTCATTCTACATAAAACCCAGGTGTGATTCCCAGTATCACATATTACCTTATCGTTCCGTTCACAGAGGAATTTTAGCCGCTGTGCTCTTTTGTGCATGAAAACTCCATCAAGGTGACCTGTTTCAACAGAGCGGATTTCGATTGCCTTCTCGCCCCAACCCATGATCTGGTTCGAGCAGATGTATGCTGCATAAATACACAACGTACAGTTACATAGGAATTAAAGGAAGTGGTCAGCTCCAGCATTGGATACTGGACTTTAGGAGAACTGTTCACAGGGTCTGGCGCATCTTCCACCTGTAGGTCAGTCAGTATTAAACAACAACTTATATTGATAAAGCACCTTTAACTTAACAACAACAATTCACAAAGCCTTACAAAACAAAGTACAATTTTGAGCCACATTGTGAGGCATTAGGATGATCAAAAGTTTGGTCAAAGAGATGGGCTTTAAGGAATGCCTTAAAGGAGCAAAGTGAGGTAGAGAGGCGGAGAAATTTAGGGAGGGAATTCCAGAGCCTGGGGCCTAGGTATTTGAAGGCACAGCTGCCAATGTTGGAGTGATTAAAATCGAGGATGCCCAAGAGGCCGGAATCAGAGGATCGCTGAGATCTTGGAGGGTTGTAGGGCTGGAGCAGATGAGAGAGATAGGGACAGGTGAGGCCATGGAGGGATTTGAAAACAAGGATGCGAATTTTTAAATCGAGATGTTGTTTTACCAAGAGCCAATGGAGGTCAGCAAGCACAGGGTGACAGGGGAACAGGACTCTGTGCGAATTAGGACACGGGCAGCAGGGTTTTGGATGACTAGTGAGGAAGCTATTGAATAGTTAAAGTCTAAAGCTAACAACAACATGAATGAGGGTTTCAGCAGCAGATGAGCTGAGATGGGGTGAAGTCGGAAGATGTTACAGAGGTGGAAATAGACATCCTTCATGGTGGCCTGAATAGGAGGTCAGGAGCTCTTGTCAGTGTCCAATGTGACACCTTAAGGACAGACTGTTTAAATCTCAGACTCAGTCATTTAAAACAGAATCTATCTTCCAAGGTGCAAGGTGAGGCAGGGTGTAACTTGCCAACTCAGTGTAGCAATGCACTGACAACTGATACAAGGTCACTCTGATGGCAAGAAGTGACCAAACATGGTGCTCCTGATCTAATTTGGGAGGGAACACCCTATATGTTTCTTCATTCAGGAGTGAGGAAGAAGGAAATGTGGACTTGCGTTGTCATGCAGTTCCACAGGTACCAGCCAACAGAGCGGAGATTCTGCTTACTGACCGTGGGCTGTAAATCAGAGCCCAGCACAATCCTGTCCTGACCAAACGTTGGTATTGCTTGCGGCAGGAACAATCATTTCTCTTAACTCTTAGCTACAGTTAATAATGGCACCTTGATCAGCACACTGCCATTTCTGAATCTAATGTCAAGTGTCCTTTGCAGATAATTGTGTCAGGCTGAGGTCTCTGTAGAACCCGGCTAGGTCATTGATGGAAAAGATTAATCTTTAAAATGCCAGAACTAAGAGTTATAAAGCCATTTCTAAAGATTTATACATATAGAAAGTGACATGAAAGGGCTGTGGATGAAATTGCTCTGAGGAAGCCATCACCATGATGAGGCAATCAATAGCACTGCAAAATCAAGAAACTGCTTGCAATTCGAGACCTGAAATGGGGTTTTGGGGTGGGGGGGTGAAATAGGTGTTGAGGGGAACGAGGCAAAATATCAAATGCTTAAAAGAGTTCGTAGGTGGGTGTCCAGAGAATAGGCCTGGTATTGGTCACGATGGTCCCATGCTTGAATGGGTTGACGCTCCTCAAGTCTCACACAATAGCCTCTCTTATCAGCAACAGTCTCCCTGCCTTGGAGAGGTAAAAGGACAGTCACAGGTGAAAAGAAAAGCCCCAGAGAAAGGTCATATCATGAGCAACTTACCAACAGAGGTCGGCATCTCACCCCATTGCAACACCACATCCTTGGTGATACGGCCGTAGGTGTTCACATAAACTCCCTCATCTTCATAGCACAGAAGCATTTCCATTCCAGCAGTGTTGGGTAAAATTACAATAGCGTGAGGCACTACATGGGTCTGAATCTAGATAGAGAAACCAAAAGGTTTCAGAGGTAGAACCAATGCACATGGCAACAAGGAGTAGGCCATTCAACCCCTTACGCCCTTTCCACCATTTGACAATAGGTAATTTCTACCTTAACTCTGTTTACCCACCTTTGATCTATATCCCTCGACACCCATACCCAACAAAAATCTATTTTCCAGTGTGGAAAAGTCTAATTGTCGCCCCAGCATCCATAGCCTTCCGAGGAGTGATTTCCAAATTTCCATACCCTGCGTGTGAAAAATTGCTTCAGAATTTCACTCCTACATGACCTGGATCGAATTTTAAATTTACCAGCCCTTATTCTGGATTCTGCCATGAGACTAAATAAGTTTCTCAATATCGAGTTTAATCGAAATTCCCTACCATTTTAGGCACCCTGGCTAGATCACTGCTCAACCTTCTAGATTCCAGGAAATACAAGCTTAATCTCTGCAATCAATCCTGATAAATTAACGCTGTATACCCCATTAACATTCTGAACCCGTGCTGTACCCTCTCCCAGGCCAAATATATCTCGCCTTGGTTTTACTGGCCAAAACCATAAACATCACAATTTAGCCTGACATGGCTGACACTGGAAATCTAGAGTTAAAAGGCGGGATTGTGCCATTTTAGCAATTTCTATTCGATGGTTAAGAGTGGACAGATGCCAGTTTTTTTCATCCTCAGTGGCAGATTGAGGTGCCAGTACTGACGAGTTGCATTTCTGTACTTCCTGTGCCAGCCAGTCAGGTTGCCTTTTAGATGAAACTTGCAACTTATTGCCAAACTCTCATCCCAGCAAAAAGAGACAAGTGTGTTAATTCCACCAGTTATCACCAATCTGAACGCCTGTCCCATAGGCAATCACTTTCTCCTCCGAAATTTCCTGATATATGATTTAAAGTGGACCGGTCAACGCATAGCATCTCTCCAAGAGGCAATCCCTCACTAGAGAGCGTGGGCAACAGGCCATTCGACCATAGCTGAACATAACTATGTTCTCTCCCCAGGGTTGTTCTGGAATACTGGCCAATATTCACCCCACAACAGGTTTTCTGCTCATTTTGCTGTTTGTGGGATTTTGTAATTGGCCAAGTGCAACCACTACTCATATAACACGAATTCAAACACTGACTTTTGGTCTCTTTATTTAAGGAAGGGTGGAAATGAATTGGAGAGGGTTCAAAGGAGGTTTACCAGATTGATACCTGAAATGAGTGGGTTCTCTTATGAGGAAAGGTTGGGCAGATTGGGTTTGTTTCCACAGGAGTTTAGAAGAGTGAGGGGTGATTAGATTGAAGTGTACAAGATCCTGAATGGCCTTGACAAGGTGGACATGGAAAGGATGTTTCCTCTTGTGGGTGAGACCAGAACTAGGGGGCACTGGTTTAAAATTAGGGATTACACTTTTAGGGCAGAAAGGAGGGGAATTTTTTTTCTCTGAGGGTTGTGTGACTTTGGAACTCTCTGCCTCAGAAGATGGTGGAGGTGGGGTCATTGAATATTTTTTTAAGGCAGATGTAGATAGATTCTTGTTAGGCAAAGAAATCAAAGGTCATTGGGGTTATGTGGGAATGTGGAAATCGAAACTAATGATGATTCAGCCATGATCCTATTGAATAGTGGAGCAGGCTCGAAGGGCCGAATGGTCTACTCCTGTTCTTATTTCTTATGTTCTTATGACTTTGCCTGCTATGACCTAGGCACACCCCCACAGGATAACAGTCACTGTCATTGTGCTGCATGAGTGTCTGAAATGCACCTGCGCCAAGAGTGCCACGGACAGCAACGATGGCAAAGACCACGCTCTGAACTGCTTCTAACCAACGTAGGGGAAAACTGAGTGACAAGTCTAAAACAAGGCATCGCTGTAATCCACAGAAATCTCTCACCCTGGGCTGCAGTTAGAGAATGCAGAAGAAATAAATACAAGCTCCTCAAAACTCACATGCACTGGGATGTAAATGTCATAGGTGTTTCCCGAATCCACATCGACTGCATGAAAGCCACTATTAGATCCATATATAACCTTTAACCTCTGACCTTCTTCCACAGTCAAGTCGACCAATGTCGGTCTATGAGGCAGATCTGAAAATGACTGTAAAGGAAATGGAAACAATTGAAATTCTCCTCTTCAGCACCCTTTTGACAATTCATGCTGTCGGATGCTGTCAACAAAACATGTTTTGATATACTTAAGGGCATTTTTTTAATGAGGGTAAAAGATCCCACAGCACTGTTTCAGGGTTCTTCCTGGTAAACAGTTACACCACAAACGTCAAAACAGGTTATCTGGTCATTTTGTTGTTAGTGGGACTTTGCAATTTTTTGTCACCTTTCCAAAGGATAAGAGTGACTAGACTTTGAACGCCCTTCATAGCTACAAAATACTTGGAAAGTGCTGTAAAAATGACATCTTTCCTTCTTTCTTCACACTCCACTAATCCCACTCACTCAATAAATGGGTGAGTCGCTAGATTGATGTTTTCTCAGTTTAAGAATCGGGTCAATTCCTTCCCATCATCTTTTTGGGTTTAACAGAATTATAGAATTGTACAGCACAGGAAGAGGCCATTTGGCCCATCGAGTCTGCACTGGCTCTTTTGAAGAGCGATCCAAACCTGCTGTTTTGTCATAGCCCTGCAATTTTCGTTCTCCTTCAAGTATTTATCCAATTCCCTTTGAGAATTACTATTAAACCTTTATCCACCACCTTATCAGGCAGTTCATTTCAAATCATAATCACTGCTGCATAAAGAAGTTATTCCTCACATCACCTCTGGATCTTTGGCCAATCACCTTAGATCTGTTCCCTCTGGCTATTGGCCCTTCAGCCATTGGAAACCTTTTTCCTTTATTTACTCTATCTAAATCCTTCATAATTATAAACACCTCCTTCAAATCACCTCTGCTCTGAAGAAAATGACTATAACCCCTCATCCTCTGCAAAGCCTTCACGTCCTTCCTAATGTGTGGCGTCCGGTAGACACTGTACTTCATAAAGGTTTAGCATAACTTCTTGGCTTTTGTACTCTGGGTTTCAATTTATAAAGCCCAGGTTCCCATGCTGCCAGTTTCCTAACTCATACAAAGTGCCCTTCACACATCACTCCTGTGCTCGCTGACCTACACTGGTTCCCAGTTAAACAACAGCTATATTCGGCTGTTCTCACGCTCATTCTTAAATCCTTCTATCGCCTCACCCCCAGATATCTGCACTCCTCTAATTCTGCCCTCGTGAGCATTCCAGGTTTTAATTGCTCCGCCCTTTGCGGCCAGTCTTTGAGTTGCCTAAATCCTAATCTCTGGACTTCCTTCCGTAAACCTCTCTCTGCCTCACTTTCCTCCTTTAAGAAACACCCTGAAACCTATCTCTCTGACCAAACCTTTGCTTATCTACTCTTCTCTACAGCTGACAGATTTTGCTCTTGGATGCCTCAGTGAATCCTCTCGGGGCATTTTAATATGTCAAAGACATGAAACAAGTAAACTTGCTGTTGTTGAATATACTCTGACTGAGCATTCACAGCTCTCTGACTGAGGTAGAGAGTTCCAAAGGTACACAACCCCTTGAGTTAAGAAATTTCACGCCTCAGTCATAAATGGCTGACCCTTTGTTCTGGGATTGTGGCCCTCGTTCTAGACTCCTTAGCCGGGAAAATATCCTCCTAGCGTCTATGCTGTCAAAGCTCTAAAGAATTTTATATGTAAATCCATTAACTTTAGAGGACTTTGGTTGTCCTTTTACTCCTTCTTGTGTGAAGGTATCGTGACTGCATCCAAAACATTTCCTCTTTAAAGATTATTTCTGCTTGCCAGTCTCAGACTCCAATTTACTCAGACTAAATCTCTGCTCAATTCGCTGACATGAGCGCTCCTCCAGTTAAGTGTTTTTATTCTAGGTTGCTCTTTATCCATCTCCATAACTAGTCTAATTCCAGAGATGTTCCTCCATGCTGACATTCTTCACTTGACCCACTTCATTCCCTCAGGACCGGAGCAGCAATGCCTCCTGTCTTATTGGGTGGAAAACAAACTGATCAAGAAAATTCTCCTGAAATCACTTCAAAAATTCTTCTTCTTCTCTGTCCTGGATACAATCATTGTCCCATTCAATATTGGGGTAAAGTCTCCCATTATTAGTACTCTATGGTTCATACATCACTCGGTCATTTCTTTGCAAATCTGTTTTTATATTTCCTTCTCATGTGGCAACTTCTAGGATACTCTAATTAACCCCTCGATTGGTTCTTCACTCCAACCAAGATGATTCTTGTCTTTGGCCGCTCAAGGACATTCACTATTTCTCGTGCAGTAATAATTTCCTTAATCAACCCTCTCTCTATCTGCAATGTTAACAGGCTGCATTTCAACTTGCATTGACTATTATGGTGAAGATTACTCTAGAGTCATCTTCAGCGAGTACAAAACAAAACTTGACCTTAAATGCCATGAACTTGTGGTAAGGCTTCGGGGCCCAGGCATAGACCTCAACCGAGTTCTTCAGCGCAATAACCAGGAACTTGATCCTCTCGTACTTCACTGTGAATTAAACAGCACAATGTAAAGATTAGCCCAACTGTCTTCCATTAAATTCAAGTTCCCAAAAGGTGAAATTTGATCCCATGTGGCCAGGAATGGCCTGGATTCTGAATTAGCCTGGTCTTTGAGTAGGTCTATCACTCTCCTGGGGTAGGGAAGGGATGAATCCAGACCATTCACTAAAGGACAGCAGAGCATATTTTACATGTCATAAAAGAATTCCTTGTATTGCACATGGCCTAGCAGCTTAATGGACTGAAATCCAAAACAGTGGAGAGACAGAGTTTAACCTTTCAGGTCATTGACCTGTCAAGAGAAAGGTCCTGATGGGGGATCAAGACAGCACCCTTTGATGATTGCTTCCCCAACACCAACCAGACCCAGAAATGTTTCCAAAACTACTTGGATTACAATAGATTTCAGAGACGATGACACAGAACTGATGATAAAAATGTGACACTGTACTCTGAATTTCTGCAGCAGAGGAGCTTTTTGTCACTCAGGGAGGACAGCTAAGAGAGAATGCCAGAGAGAGAGAGAGACAGAGAAAGAGAGAGAGAGAGAGCGCGCATCAGAAAGAGAGTGAAAGCGAGCAAGCGCCAGAGAAAAAGAGAGAGACAGTGCCAGAAAGAGCACGAGAGCAAGCGCCAGAGAGAGCGTGCGCGCGAGCGCCAGAGACCGAAAAAGAGTGCGTGAGCTCCAAAGAGAGAGAGAGAGAGAGAGAGGGAGAGAGAGAGAGAGAGAGAGCGAGCACCAGAGGAAAAGACAGCGTGCCAGAGAAGAGAGCCAGAGGGACGGTGCACGCTTCACTGTACAAGGGGTTGCTGGCAGCCTTCATTTGTCAAGAGAGTGTCAGAGACAAAGACAGATTCACACAGCTTATCAAGCCTTGAAACAAAGTTAGAAGTGGGGGGAAGGTTTGCTATTAAGCTCCTTGCTCCTCAATCACACATACGAAGTAGCAGAAATTGGAGGGGTGGAGGGGAAAGGAGTGGGTGGGGGAAGGGTCAGTGACCTAAAACATTAATTTTGTTTCTCTCTCCACTGATGCTGCTTGGCCTGCTGAGTATTCGCAGCATTTTCTACCTTGGTTTCCCGTATCCGCAGTGTTCAAATTAATGCACTAAGCGGCTGAACTATATGCAAAGAAAGATCCCAGGTGCAACTGCAATTGGTTCACTATAACTAGCCAAGGTTAGAAAGACAAATTAGCCAAGATTCCTCTCTCAATACTATAACTGGCTGGATTAAAGGGAAAAATAGTCACAATTCCACTTTCAAGTACAGCCCTGCTAAGAGCTCTGTGCTTGTGGGAGTAAGATGTGAGCTTGATCAGGTTCAATATAATGCTACTGAGCTAATAGCTCATTAACACTCACAGCAAAGACTCACAGAAGAACAATAGTCATTGGCATGAAGTGCAGGTGTAGCCATACAGCCATCCACCAGCACTGACAATGTGACACTGAAGGTTGTGGATAACTTCACATAACTAGGCTCCACAATCACCAGCAAATCTGTCACTTCTGAAATCAACACAAGCATTGCAAAAGCTGTGGCTGTTATGTCCAAGCTGTGTAAGAGTGTGTAACAACAGCAACCTAACTCAGAAGATCAAACTGCGTGTCTACCAAGTGTGCATCCTCAGTGCACTCCTTTGCAGTGGTAAGGCCTGGGTAACACATGCTAGGCAGGAGCAAAGGCTGAACAGTTTCCCCCTTCTCTGTCTCAGACATCTCTTCGCAGGACAAGGTCACCACTCAAAGTCTCTAGAGTCTGCTAATTCCATCAGCATACACTCATTGCAATGACATCGGTGCTGGCCTGGCCATGTTCATCGGATAGATGACGGCCATGTACCAAAAGACCTTCTGTAAGGTGAACTGGCCACTGGGTCACAAGCGCCTGGGCTCCATATCTCCGCTACAAGGACACCTGAAAGCGAGATGTGAAGATGGCAATATTGACAATGACTATTGCAAGACAGTCGCTGATGGCCATGTCCTCTGGAGGTTAACTGTTCGGAAGGGCGAGGAGAAACGAAAGTTCAGCTGGCTGGAAAGAGGGCTGAGAGGAAACAGAGGCCAGTGAATCCTGCACTTTCGCAGCCCACTTGTCTTCCTCCGCAGTTGAGGCAGCAGAGACTGCTATGTTAGAGTGGGGCTCCTTAAACACACCAGCCCATGCTTAACATAGGGTTGACCAGCACAACACAAACCATCATTTTACAAGATGGGAGACTGCCACAGTTAGGTCCACATAAGAACCAACAACATAGGTAGCAGAACCTCATTCCTAGTACATTTTGTGGTCCAATGCTTTTGCTTCCTTGCCCTTATTTAGTGAAGTCTATCAGTTAGCATTTTTTTCACTATTTTTTATCAATGCCTTACCTACTCAATTTCTTGTCCAAATTTTGAACTAACAATTTGAGTGTAGTCGACAACGACTCTCTGTCCCTCAGAGCTTTAATCCTGAGTTATTGCCAATATATATCTTTCAACATAGCAGGGACACCAGCTGCTGAAACATTGACTGCCCATGTAACCAAAGTTATAATGGGCTTTTATTCAAAGAAATGTTAAATGTGTGGATTGTACTTCTCATCTGGAATGCCTGGCTGCCAGAGCCAGGTTTGGTGGCCAACACTCGAGTGCCAGGCAGCACAAGGATCAAGAGAGGAATTGATCTACTCACATCTGACTGGCGCTCAACTCTTTACTTACCCAAAACAAAAACAGAATTACCCGGAAAAACTCAGCAGGTCTGGCAGCATCGGCGGAGAAGAAAAGAGTTGACGTTTCGAGTGAGTCCTCACTCACTCAAGTTCTGTCGAAGGGTCATGAGGACTCGAAACGTCAAGTCTTTTCTTCTCCGCCGATGCTGCCAGACCTGCTGAGTTTTTCCAGGTAATTCTGTTTTTGTTTTGGATTTCCAGCATCCGCAGTTTTTTTGTTTTTATCTTTACTTACCCACTTTGTAGTGCACACAGCCCTCCATGTCTCCCACTGTGGTCCAGCCCTGCTTCTTCTCCACTTCTGGATCATTGTGCAAAATCTTATTCCGCAGCCAGGACAAGTAATACACACGTAGCTTGTTTCGTTTACCTGGTATGATAATTCAAACAAAATTCAGCGAGTTTACTGATCAAACATGGCCAGTTTCTCTTAACGGCAAGAAAAAATTATTGCTCCCTTTCTCCCCTCTACAGAAACCTCACTGGGGATCCCCTCATTGTGAGGATAAAGTGGAAACAAACATGCGCTACATGGTGGTGCTGGGAGGTGTATGCAAGGCTAGCATAGGTTGTTTGTCCCTCACCTTTAGGGGAAGGGCCCCGGCTTCTTCAAGCTGGCTCCATATAGCAGTTATCAGTAGTGACTTGTGCCTTATGCTCCAGATTATAATGTGGCTAGCTTCAGTCAATGTGCTATTCATAACAGCAATTATAGTGTAGCTTGTTCTGGGAATGGAAATGCTAGTGCCCCTGATCTTTACTGAACTGTTTGATCTTGGCTGTGGTGCTGCACTTGGTCCCAGGGTCAAGAATTGAAATGGTGGGAAAACCCCAATCAGAAAACATTCCTGTTCTCAACTGCCACTCATTGAGACTTGGTGTTAAGTGCTGTGTGTGGATGTCAAGTGAGGAGAGAATTAAGTTGAACTGAAATTCCCCAGCTCTTTGATATCACCCCTTTCTAGATACCCCATCTCCATTTTGCACTGGAAGCTCACACACTGGCTGCAGGTGCTGCAGCACTTTCTTTAAACTTCACCTCTGAACTTTATGTACCTGATATAGTGATGAGAAGGTTCAACCCTTCTAAAACGTCCATCTGCTGGAAACGTCGGCGACTGATGAGGCTGTACACTTTGCCTTGCCCACTGCGGTCGAGTAGCATCAACCCGTTCTCTGTTCCCACCAGCAGATTCACACCTTTAGCAAAAACAGAATGCACAGTGAACAAGGCACAGAACAACCACAAGAGGACAGAAGCCAATAAGTCAAACCAGAAAAACACTAAAATCCTCCCATTGAAATATCTAATTGTGTTTTGTTTTAGAGAGTCAAGGGTATTCATGACCCCTTGCTCTGCCTGCAAACCTGCCCCATGCGTGCATATATGGGTTTAACTATTTCATGGTATTGCTTTTAATTTACTTTTTACCAGTTCGAATGGGCATCGACTTGCCTTATTCTTGCAGTATGATTCAAAGCAATTTTCCAGATTTAGTTTTTTCAACCGCTCAATTATCTTATATGCCTCTATCAGATCACCTTTTGTAAATGTTTCCAAGGCTGAAAAACCGAAGTTTCTCCAGTCTGCCCTGATAATGGAGACCTTTGACATTAGCGATCAATATCATGACCCTTTTCTGCACCATCTCTAGAACACGAATATCTCTAGCGTCTCAAGAGTAATGCACAATTTGATTATAAGTGCTTCTGATTGGACTTGCCTGTTATCTATTCCCTGCATTTTGTTTCCATTTTAGAACCATGTTCTGGGAGGAAACTTTTTTCTGTCAGTTCTGACAACATCTGTACCCAAAACATTAACGTGTCTTTTACGTTCCCAACATGCTGCATTCTTCAGTTTTCAGCAAGCATGTATATTTTTCTTTCCAATTCCAGGACTGTTGTCCGTGCACAAAATGGCAAGCAGCCACTGCGATTTGGTCAACGAGATGGAGATGGATGCAAATGATCTCTGCAATGAATCAGGAAGGGGTGAGCCACTAATGCTCCAACTGTACAGAGCTTTCCATGTACAGCGCTCACTTTTGAATAGTTATCAACTCGTGTTTGTTTTTCTTCCAGTGCTTGGCTCAATTCCCTTGCTTGCATTAATTCCACAGCAGGTCTCCTCAAGAGGTTTTACCCACTCCAGTTAATTACAGGAGGTGTTAAAACCGATAGAAATGGGGCATTAATCATCTCAGCACAATGCACCGAGCAATTATAACAGTCCCTAAACGTAATAAGCACCCTGCAGAGTATTGCTACACCTGCATCATATTACCTAGCTTCACGATACAAGAGTATCTGTATAAAGACAATGCTAAATTCAGCTTGGGGGGAGGGGTAGGGGACACACAGTGGATAGAAACTTTCCCTAGTTGTATGGCTGACAGGTATTTTTAAAAGTGCGCAACAAGAATTTTCAGGCATAGTAGGAAATAAATTTGTCTCACTCCAAAGACTCAAGCATAAATTCTCAGCTGAACCTCCTGGTGCAGTAAATAAGGCAGTGCAAGAGGTGTGTGTTTTGAATGATCATTAACTCAAGGCCCCATCTCCCCTGTCAGGTGGATGTAAAAGATCCCTTGGTACCATTCCAAAGAGCAGCCTAGGGGGAGTTCTCCCTAGTGTCCTGGCAAATAATTATCCCTCAACCAACATCTCATGACAAAATGAGATTATCTGGTCATTATCACATTGCTGTTTGCGGAATCTTGCTACAGAGGAACTGACTACATTACAATAGTGATGAGACCTCACTAGCTCTAAAGTGCTTTGGCTCGTCCTGAGGTTGTGAAAGGCACCACAGAAATGCATTACTGGAATTCTTGGAATGGTTTAAAAAACTAACTGGATACTGGAATGTGGGGACATTCTGGACGGTTAGAATGGTCTTCCTTATCTACAACTATCCTGTGATAATGATCATCGAGTTTGGCCCCACAAGATGCCCTGTGTAGGAAATTAGTCACATGATGAATGGGAGGGAGTTGCAATTTGACTGGGAGTAATTAATTTCATTTTATTTTTAATTTAAAATAAATAAGCAAGTAATCCTGCTTACAATAATCAGGTGGGGTAGATTTTTCAGGCTGAATTTACCAAAATCTATTTTAGGCCAACTGAAGATCGTTCAATGCTTGTACTGGAATCGTGCTAAAAATCTTGCCTCTTAATGTCAGCTCTTTTATGTTTCAGTGCTTCCTCCTACTTTAAATAGTCAACTCTTAGTTATTCCACTTGCTCCCTCGTGTCTTGCTCAGAATATCATATGGCACTTCATATGCAAGATGATTTTTCTCCCAGCACCAAGCTGACACACTAGGTGAATGTTTAAAGGCACTTTAAAAAGCTGGGTGAAGCACACATAGACATGCATACTGTTTAAACACAGAACTTTAATCCCTGTGGGTATTGACGCCATTGTGCCAGCCATGAGTTTGTGGCAAGGTGGAACTTTGGTCAAACTGAGCCTTTACAAACTGCAGCAAACAAAGTTCATGGAAGTTAGCAAATATAATACCATTCTTCAAGAAAGGAGGGAGAGAGAAAACAGAGAATTACAGGCCAGTTAGCCTGATATCAGCCTTCAGGGAAGTGCTGGAATCTATTATTAAGGAAGTCTTAACACTGCACTTAAAAAAAATAGTACAATTAGAACAAATCAACATGGTTTTACTAAGGAGAAATTCTGTTCCACAAGTTTATTATTTTTTTTGAGGATGTAACTAGTAGGGTAGATGAAGGGTAACCAGTAGGTGTCGTATACCTAGATTTTGAAAAGGCATTTGATTTGGTGCCATACAAGACAAGGGCTAATGGAATTGGGGGTGATATATTAGCATGGATAGAGGATTGGTTAACAGGCAGGGAGCAGAGAATAGGGATAAATGAGGTATTTTCAAAAGCAGAATAATGTTGGAGCGCTGAAATAAAAATGGAAAGTGTACTCAGCAGGTCAGGCAGCACCTGTGCAGAGAGAAACAAAATTACTGGGCTGGATTTTCATCCTCGCAGCTGGTAGCAGGAAAATTCCTGGCTCAGCCTGCCCAGCTCAAGAGAAAGTACCCGCAAGGAGATTCGGGGTGCAGTGGGGAAAAAGTTTGGAAGCAGCCACAGGGGCTGCCGGGTGCGGAGGCGCGCTCTTTAAAGGCCTTTCATGGTACTGTGAGACTTCATACGTACATACAAGTTATGAGGAGCAGGCCACTCGGCCCCTCGAGCCTGCTCTGATATTCAATAAGACCATTGCTGATCTGATTTTAACCTCAACTCCACATTCCTGCCTACCCCCGATAATCTTTCACCCCCCTTGCTTATTGAGAATCTACCTACCTCTGCCTTAAAGATTTTCAGAGTCTGCCTCAACCACCTTTTGAGGAAGAGAATTCCAAAGTCTCTCAACTCTCAGAGAATTTTTTTTTCCTTATCTCTGTCTTAAATGGACAACCCTTTATTTTTAAACAATGGCCCCTAGTTCTAGATTCTCCAAGAGAAACCATCCCTTCCACTTCCATCTTGCCAAGTCCACTCAGGATCTTATGATAAAAGCAAAAGTTGCTCTGAAGAAGTCATATGGACTCAAAACGTAAACTCTGTTTCTCTCTCCACAGATGCCATCAGACCTGCTGAGTTTTTCCAGTACTTTCTGTTTTTATTCCCCTCAGGATCTTATATGTTTCAATCAAGTCACCTCTTACCTCGTCTAAACTCCAGCAGATACAAGCCCAGCCTGTCTAACCTTTCCTCATAAGACAACCTATCCATTCCAGGTATTAATCCAGTAAACCTTCTCTGAACTGCATACCAATGCATTTCGATCTTTCCTTAAATAAGGGGACCAATACTGTACACGGCACTCCAGATATAGTCTCACTAATGTCCTGTATATCTGAAACATAACCTCCCCACTCTTGTATTCAATATCCCTTACAATAAACAATAATATTCTATTAGCTTTGCTAATTACTTGCTGCACCTGCAGACTAACCTTTTGCGATAAACGCACCAGGACACCCAGATCCCTCTGCAACCCAGAGCTCTGCAATCTCTCACCATCTAAATGATATGCTTCTCTTTTATCCTTCCTGTCAAAATGGACAACCTCACATCTGCCCACATAATACTCCATTTGTCAGATCTTTGCCCACTCATTTACTCTATTCAAATCCTTTTGTAGCCTCATCATGTCCTCTTCACAACTTAGTTTCCTATCTACCCTTATACTATCACAAATTTAGCAACCATACCATTGGTCCTTTCATCCAAATCATTTATATATATATCGTGAAGAGTTGGGGCTCCAACACTGATCCTTGTGGCACATCACTTGTCTCATCCTGCCAACTAGAAAATGATCCATTTATGCCTACTCTCTGCTTCCTGTTAGTTAGCCAATCTTCGATCCATGCCAATATGTTACCCACGACATCATGAGCTTTAATTTTCCGCAATAACTTTTGATGTGGCACCTTATCGAATGCCTTCTGGAAATTAAGTACAGTACACCCAGTGGTTCCCCTTTATCCACAGCACCTGTTATTTCTTCAAATAACTCCAAAAGATTGGTTAAGCATGATTTCCCTTTCACAAAACCCTGTTGACTGCCTGATTACCTTGAATTTATCTAAGTACCCAGTTATGTCTCTAATAATAGCTTCTAACATTGCCCGATGACAGATGTTAAGCCAACTGACCTATAGTTATCTGCTTTCTGTCTTGCTCTCTTTTTGAATAAAGGAGTTACATTAGCTATTTTCCAATCTAATGGAACCTACCCGAAACTAGTGAAATTTGGAAGATTTCAATCAATGCATCAACTATCTCACCAACCAACTTATTTTAAGACCCGAGGATGAAATCCATCAGGACCCGGGGACTTAACAAACTGCAGTTCCAACAGTTTGCTAATACCACTTCTTGGTGATTGCAATTCGTCTGTTATAATAAAAACAGAAAGGCCCTCCAGCCCTCACACATGCTCCATGCCTCATCCATGCCACCTTATAACTCCTACCCACTCTCTATGGCCTCTCATGTTCCCCTATGCCAAGGAATGTCACCACCAAACAACCCCTATGCCCCCTCAGACTATGTTATGCCCCCCCTCACCAAAACAATCTCTCTGACCCCTCATGGTCCCCCCATGCCAAGGTAAGTCCTCCAACCCACTCCCAATGGCCCCTCATGCCCTCCATGCCAAGCAATGGCACTTCCATTCCCATTCACCTACTATATATAATGAACCTTAGAATGACAATAGGATGTATTAAAAAAGCTATAAAAAAGTCATTCTTTGATAACTTTCCACTTTCTTAAAAACTCTTTTACTGCAGGCCAATTAAGATGTCAATCATCCAGGCCCTTTAAAGTACCAACAGCTGAAACAGCACACACTTGAAACCTCTATCTTGTGTAAACAAACATGATCACAGAAGAGATCAGCGAGCCAGAGCTATCAAATAAGTAATATTTTCCCTGGGGTGCAGCTGTTTCAACACTCTAATGGATGTCTGGGTTCTCAGCCAAGAATACAGAATGAGCTTTGGCCCTGGGCCGTGAAATCCATTAAAGCACTAAAACACCTGTGATCAGGTGAAAGACATGAGAGATAGAATGACAGAAGAGTTAGTCTTCCAAAGCCAAAGGGAATAGCAATGGGGCAAGGAAAGAAACAAAAAAAATGTGCCAAGAGTAGGTATGCTGCCAACTGAAAACAAAGATAAGAGTTGTCAGGCTGTGACTAGTGCAGTATCACAAAGATCAATGCTGTGGCCTCAGCTATTTGCAATCTATATTAACGACTTAGACAAAGAGACAGGAAGTAATGTATCCAAGTTTGCTGGTGATACAGTTAGGTGGGAATGTAAGCTTTGAGGATGACACAAAGAGGCTGAAAAGAGATATAGACAGGTTAAGCGAGTGGGAAAACAAGGTGGCATATAATGTGGGGAAGTGTGAGGTTATATACTTTGCAAAAAATAGAAAAACAGTTTTTTTTTTAAAAAGGCATCAAATTTGTGAATGTTGATATTTAGGAAGACTTGGGGGTACTCCTACAAGAAACACAAAAATGTTAGTTTGCGGGAACAGCAGTCAATTAGGAAGGCAAATGGCATGTTGGCCTTTATTGCAAGGGGACAGGAGTACAAAAATAAAGAAGTCTTGTTCCAATTGTACGGAGCTTTGGTGAGACCAAACCTGGAATACTGTGTGCAATTTTGGTCTCTATATTTAAGAAACAATATGCTTGCATTGGAGTCAGTGCAGCGAAGGTTCACTAGAATGGTTCACAGGACAAGAATGTTTGTCATGATGAGAGGCTGAGTAAATTGGGTCTATATTCTTCGGAGTTTTGAAGAACGAGAGGTGATCACACTGACAGGTTCAAGATAATGAAAGGGCTTCAGAGGGTAGATACTGAGGCATTGTTTCCCCTGGCTGGGGAGTCTAGAACAAGGGGGCACAGTTTCAAAATAAGGTGCTGATCATCTAGGAGTGAGACGAGGAGAAATTTATTTCTCAAAGGGTTGTGACTGTTTGGAATTCTCTACCCCAGATGGAACTGAAAACCCCACCACTGAAAGTCAGATAGATTTTTGGTCTCTCAGGGAATCAAGAGATATGGGGAATGAGCGGGAAAGTAGATTTAAAGCCCAAGATCAACCATGATCATACTGAATGGCTGAGTAGGATTGACAGTCTTGTCCTGCACCTGTTTCTAATGTTCTTACGACCAAAACTAAAGCAGAGCTTCTGATAAAATCTAGGCAATTTTCTGAGCAAACTGAGTGGATAATAGTTACGCCATACAAACTGTGTGTGTGAAATTAATCCTCGTCACTTCACCCATGCATTATCCAGTTGTGACTTGATAAGGAAAATAACACAATTCTCCCCATCCTGATCAGGACTTGTGATGTCACTATATGCAGCCATCTTTAATCCGAGGGGTTGGGGAGGACCCAGCTTGGAAGAGATACTGAGCTAGACTGTACGTTGGAAACATGCCAACCGTAAGTGTGACACAAACTGCCGTACAGATCTGTACAGGAGCTACAGCTGTGACACTTGTACCAGATTGTAGAGCGGAAAGAGACTTCATATTGTTGAACAAATTGAATCAAGGTTTGGAAGTCAGAAAAGAGCTTATGCTACAGTGTGACTGACGTGAATTACAGCAAAACCTGGCATAAGTTCGCATTACAATGACAAGATCACTTTACAAGGCAACCCAATCCTTCAAATACTAAATATGAATGTAATTAAACTCATCAAAGAGCCCTGCCAGAAACCAGCTGTAAAATCAGCAGCTCTCCCTTAATCCCCATGGGTCATGCTCATTATTGAGGCTGGATTACACCAGTCATCACAAAATTGTAAGATATTTCGGGATGAAGTCAGCCATTCAGCAAATGTTAGTCCATCACCCACATAGATTTGATAATCAGGTGAGCTGAAGTATGATGGGAGGAGGCTCCTGTGGAGCATAAACAGTGGAATGGGTTGTTAGGCCAAATTTTGTGCTGCAGATTCTATGCAAATTCCCTAAGTCCCTCCAATATAACAGCCTGTTATTTCTTAATTGATTCCAAAGTTTTCAGCTCTATTGTTCTTGGAAGTGCATTCATATTTTTTTATTCATTCATGAATTCTGGGCTTCGCTGGCTGGGCCAACATTTTTTGCCCATCCCTAAATGTCATTGAGAAGATGGTGGTGAGCTGCTTTCCTGAACCGCTGCAGTCCATGTGACGTAGGTACACCCACAGTGCTGTTAGGGAGGGAGTTCCAGAATTTTGATCGTGAAGGAACAGCGATATATTTCGAAGTTAGGATGGTGAGTGACTAGGAGGGGAACTTCCAGGTGATGGTGTTCCCATGTGTCTGTTGCCCTTGTCCTTCTAGCTGGTAGTGGTTGTGGGTTTGAAAGGTGCTGTCAAAGGAGCCTTGGTGAGTTCCTGTAATGCATCTTGTAGATGGTACACACTGCTGTTGGTATGGAGGGAGTGAATGTTTGTGGATATGGTGCCAATCAAGCGGGCTGCTTTGTCCTGGATGGTGTCAAGCTTCTTGAGTGTTAAGGGAGCTGCACTCATCCAGGCAAGTGGGGAGTATTCCATCACACTCTTGACTTGTGCCTTGTAGATGGTGGGCAGGCTTGGGGGAGTCAGATGGTGAGTTACACATTACATGATTCCTAGCCTCTGACCTGTTCTTGTAGACACAGTATTTATATGGCTAGTCCAGTTCAGTTTCTGGTCAATGGTAACGGCCAGGGTGTTGATTGTGGAGGATTCAGTGATAATGCCATTGAATGTCAAGGAGCGATAGTTGGATTCTCTCATGTTGGGGATGGTCATTGCCTGACACTTGTGTGGCGTGAATGTTACCTGCCATTTGTCAGCCCAAGCCTGGATATTGTCCAGATCTTGCTGCATTTGGACATGGACTGCTTCAGTGTCTGAGGAGTCGCGAATGGTGCTGAACATCCCCACTTCTGACCTATGATGGAAAGTCATTGATGAAGCAGCTGAAGATGGTTGGGCCTAGGACAATACCCTGAGGAACTCCTGCAGTGATGTCCTGGAGCTCAGATGACTGACCTCCAACAACCACAACCATTTCCTTTGTGCTAGGTACGACTCCAACCAGCACAGAATTTTCCCTGATTCCTGTTGGCTCCAGTTTTGCTAGGGCTCCTTGATGCCACACTCTGTCAAATGCGGCCTTGATGTCAAGGGCAATCACTCTCACCTCACCTCAGGAGCTCAGCTGTTTTATCCAAATTTGAACCAAGGCTGTAATGAGGTCAGGAGCTGAGTGGTCCTGGCAGAACCCAAACTGGGCATCAATGAGCAAGTTATTGCTAAGCAAATGCCGCTTGATAGCACTGTTGATGACCCCTTCCATTACTTCATTGATGATGGACAGTAGACTGATGGGGTGGTAATTGGCCAGGTTGGATTTGTCCTGCTTTTTGTGTACAGGACATACCTGGGCAATTTTCCACACAGCCGGGTAGATGCCAATGTTGTAGCTGTACTGGAACAGCTTGGCGATGGACGTGGTAAGTTCTGGAGCACAAGTCTTCAGTATTATTGCCGGAATACTGTCTGGACGCATAGCCTTTACACTATCCAGTGCCTTCAGCCGTTTCTTGATATCACATAGAGTGAATCGAATTGGCTGAAGACTGGCATCTGTGAAGCTGGGGACCTTCGGAGGAGGCCGAGATGGATCATCCACTCGGCACTTCTGGCTGAAGATTGTCACAAATGCTTCAGCTTTATCTTTTGCACTGATGTGCTAGGCTCCTCCATCATTGTGGAGCCTCCTCCTCCAGTGAGTTGTTTAATTGTCCACCATTCATGTCTGCAGCAGGCAGGTTGGTGAGGATGAGATCAAGTATGTTTTTCCCTCTTATTGGTTCCTTCACCACTTGCCGCAGACTCAGTCTAGCAGCTATGACATTTAGGGCTTGGCCAGTAGCAATGCTACCGAGTCACTCTTGGTGATGGACACCCAGAGTACATTCTGTGCCCTTGCCATCATCAGTGCTTCCTCCAACTGGTGTTTAACTTGGAGGAGCACTGATTCATCAGCTGAGGAAGGATGTTTCCTAGCCCATGTTCGACCTGATGCCATGAGACTTCATGGGGTCCGGAGTCGATGTTGAGGACTCCCAGGGCAACTCCCTCCCGACTGTACACCACTGTGCCACCACCTCTGCTGGGTCTGCCCTGCCGGTGGGACGGGACATACCCAGGGATGGTGATGGTGGTGTCTGGGACATTATCTGTAAGGTGTGATTCTGTGAGGATGACTATGTCAGGCTGTTGCTTGACTAGGCTGTGAGACAGTTCTCCCAATTTTGGCACTAGCCAAAGCCCCTGATGTTACTAAGGAGGACTTTGCAGCGTCAGCAGAGATTGCCATTGTCGTTTCCAGTGCCTAGGTCAATGCCAGGTGGCCTGTTTGGTTTCATTCCTTTTTTGTGACTTTGTAGCAGTTTGTTACAACTGAGTGGCTGGCTCGGCCATTTCAGAGGGCATTTTAAGAGTCAACCACATTCCTGTCACATGTAGACCAGTCCAGGTCAGGGCAACAGATTTCTTAAAGGACATTAATGAACCAGATGGGTTTTTACAACAATCGACAAAGGTTTCAGGGTCACCATCAGGCTTTTAATTCCAGATTTTGTTTTTAGTGAATCCAAATTCCACCATCTGCCATGTTGGGATTCAAACCCAGATCCCTAGTGCATTACCTTGGGTCCCTGTATTACTAAGATAAAAGATGAAGGGTCATACGGACTTGAAACATCAACGGTATCCCTCTCTGCAGATGGTGTCAGACCTGCTGAGCTTTTCCAGGTATTTTTGTTCCCTGTATTACTAGCCCAGTGACAATACCCCTGTGCCATCATATGCTAATCACTGACAGGAAGGCCCTTCCTCACACACAATTAAATGTCCTTCCCTAGTTAAGCCTGTGTCTCCTTGTATAAAAGCAATGTACTGTGGATGCTGGGAATCTGAAATAAAAAACAGAAAATGCTGAAAAAAATCAGGTCTGACAGCATCTGTGGAGACACAAACGGAGTTAACATTTCGAGTCCAAATGACTCTTCCGTGTGTCCTTGTCCCAGCTTGAAGTAATTTTCTAGATTTAATTTTCTACACTATTTAATATCTTACTACAACAGTGCACCTTTTCCAATATGTTTTAACTTGATACGTCTGCGTAAATCAATGTAAATAGACAATTTCCGCAGCACAAGGTGGAGGCCAGCACAGTACCTTAATAACCAACATCAACTGTATCAACTGGACAGAATCATCTTTCCAACCATAATGTTCCATAATTTTAAGTTATGACTAACTGGTTTAAATAAATAACATCTTTGTTACTGACCCCACAAAGCAGCACAAAGTATTTCAGAATTAAAACGTTTCTTGTATTTGCGTATCTCTGGCGTATCACTGTGTGGACGTGTGTTGGCTGGATTGACGTTCACCACTGAGCACTTCCTGTCCTCATATTTCAGCTGGTTTAATCGGCTCACGTCACTGATACTTAAACCTAGGAGCAAAAAAAAAAGCAAGCCAGCCATCATGGTTAATTGTGGATCAGCAAACTTAATCCCCTCCTGCCCCAAATCCCTTCACACCATCTTTCTGGCCTGCACTGCATTTACACCCTCCAAAGAGAGCAATGAGGACTCCGTCAGTGACGCTTTCTGCTGCTCACTGGAAAGCGGACAGAAGGAACTCACTGTTCATGGAACTGGTTGCACTCCAATCGTCATTCCCTGACACTGGGACAGTCAGGATCAGGAGCCCTCAGTGAGGCCATTTTCAGGTATCAACCTTGGTGCCTCAACAAGAGTCAATGGTTTCAGGAGGAGGCCGAAATTAGACAGAAAAATATATTCTTGGATAAATTTACAGGTAAGGTTACCCACATACAGGACAGTATCTGGGACTTCCTGGGGCACAAGAAATCTGAATTATTTGATTTCAATGCCTCTATTACTTGCATGGAAGATAACTTGTCCTTACTGTTAAACCCCCCACCCCCAAAATAATGACCAACATCAACTGTATCAACTGCACAGAGTCACCTTTCCAACCATAATGCTCCATGATTTTAAGCTAACTGGTTCCCACTAAACCTGGTATTAATTAGGCTGCAACAACCACATTGGATCAACATTAGACAGGCGCAGTTTACAAGACAGAAACACAAGAATCTGAATTATTCCAAGAACCACATCAGAAGCTCTCTGCATCATAAACTCATCAAAACTCTGATATGTCCCAATTAATATGTAATGTGGACTAGACTCCGAGTTGATTTACAGTTATTTCCAAAGTTACTTCCTAACAATCCATTGCAGATTTAAGTCCTGTAATTTGACATTCATACTGCAAGATAATCCATCAATAAGGTCATAACTTTATGGCCAGTTTTGACCAATGTCAGCTGCAACACACAACAAAGGGATAGTAGGATAGGGCAGGAAGGAGGGAAAGTGAGCAAGGGGCAGGGAGCCTCCCAAAGGCTTCAGCATTTGGGAACTACTAGTATTCATTTCATTTAAAATTCCACTCACCACCACACCTTTCAATCTTATTTATATAATAGTAGTGTCTTTTTAGGGCAGTCTTGTATGGTTTACAAGAGGTCCACTCAGGCACTGAGCTTTCTGATTAGGCAAATATGTTCTAACAGCGTTATGGACTAATCAGATGAAAGTTCTAACCAACGTCCATCAAAAACATTGTTTTAGTCTGAAAAGTTTCAAGATGCAAAATGTCTGTTGAGGTTGGTGGCATTTAGATAAAGTTTATCTGTCATCTGAGGCCTACCCCAAGACAACCATTAGACTATCACTCTATTTGTCAGTCTTCAGGTACTGTGCATCAGTGACTGGCTGGTTAACCAAGGAATTTACAGATGTGGCAAGGACCAAGCCATCTGCTCAGCTTCCTGATCTATTCCCATGTGTTGCACTGATAAAGGTTTGGAACCAGTGGCGGCAAGGTAGCAGATCTGAACCGAGATGGATGAGTGAGTAGGGAAAAAAAAACAATCATTCCTTTTCTCTTCCTATTCTGATACCTGCAGGAATTGATGGGTGAGCTCACTGATAAAATACACCATGCATGGAAACTTTTATTGAAAAATACAATTTTACTAAAAACTCTAACAAAGTGCCAAAAGCTATGAAGTTCTCTGCCCTCCATTACCCATGTACAACTTGGCTAGTCCGGCAACACCACAATTTTAAAATTCTTGTCACTGTTTTCAAATCTCTCTACTGCTCAGCACCTCTCTATCTGTGATTTACACCAACCCTCTGACACCTCTGTGCTCCTCCAATTTGGGCCACTTGCAATTTCCACCTCCCAATTTCCTTTGCCCACCGCTGGTGGCCATGCCTTCAGGTGGCTAGGTCCTAAAAGTTCCCGAATTCCCTTCCTAAACCAATCTCCCCCGTGCTCTCTCCTCCTATAAGATATTCATTCAAACCTTTGACCATGCATTTGGTCACTTGTCCTAATATCTCATGTGACTTGGTGTCAAATGTCATGTGATAACCTTCCTGTGGAACAACTCGCGATGTTTCACTATGTTAAAGGGGCTGAATTTGAAAATAAGGATGAGAATTTTGGAAATTCAACAGGGTGCAGAGATTGTCACGCAGGCAATATACAAGCAATGGAAGGTTGACATCTCATCTTTCCTCCTACGTGGCAAAGGCCAGGTTCCATACGGTTGCTGTGTTTCAGTACTCACCACTAATTTGTATTGTTTCCCCACCAGCGTCCATCTGGTACATTCCAAGATCAACAAAGGTAGTAAAAGATGACTTGCCAGGTGACTTCACAAGGCCTCTTGACTGAAACTGTAACGACAAGGCACACTGTTGCACAAAACTGGCCATGGTAACATACAAATTACAGGATTGTACAGCACAAGAGGCCATTCGGCCCAATATGCCTGTGCAGACTCCCTGCGAAAGAGCTAGCAATTAGTCCCACTCTTTTCCCACAGTAAGAAAAATGATACTTTGGAAAATATATCCAAACCTCCAGGCTATGGTCCTACAGTTACATTATGTATATAACATTATGCATACATTTACACTAAAGATGCATGGTACACCACCACCTGCATGTTCTCCTCCAAGTCACCCACCATCCTGACTTGGAAATATATTGCCATTCCATCACACTAGGTCACAATCCTGGAACTGTTTCCCTAACAGCACTGTGAGTGTACCTACAGCATATGGACTGCAGCAGTTCAAGAAGGCAACTCACCACCACCTTCTCAAGGGCAATTACTAGTCAGCAATGCCTGCATCCCATGAAAGAATCAAAAAAATTAATGTAAGTTTTAAGAACAATGACAAAAACATACAAAATCATAAAACTGTTTACTGAGCCTTAGCCAGCAGTCAAAGGTTACTCAGTTTGGGTAACTGGTAGGGTAGATAGGAACTATTTTCACTGGTTGGGGAATTTTACATAGGGGGACATAGCCTAATAATTAATAGCTGGACCTTTCTGAGGTTAAGTTAGGAATTAATTCTATGCATAAAAGGACGGCAGTAGTTTACAACTTTTCCACAAACAGCAACTGATACTAGGGGCAACATTTTCCCCCGTTGGGGAGCATGTGTGACAGTGGGCACGGGTGACTGAGTTCCCGATCGGCGCCCCCAGTTGGGGGCACGCTGCCATTTTACATGGATGGGCCAATTAAGGCCCACCCAGAGTGATGTCCGCCAGGAAGCGCTATTCGCTCCCTGTGCGGGAGGGGGTTGGGGGGGGGGGGGGGGGGGGGGGGGATTCCATCGGCCGGGAGTGCGCTCTTTCGCACATGCGCATGAAAGAGCGCACAGGTCTCCCTGAGGCTAAGTGCTGCCTCAGGGAGATCGGCTCAGATGTTAAACTTTAAGTAAAGCTGAGAAAAAACTTTTGCTGCCATGTCCCTCATGTGACACCGTCACATGAGTTGGGACACGTCCCATTTCTTTTATTTTGAAACATTCTTACATTTTTAAATCCCTCATGAAACCTCATCCCGCCTGCGGATGAAGTTTCATCCATTTTCTAAAGGCCACCTGGCCTCCTCGCATGCCCGCCAACCTTAAGGTTGAATGGGCAGATCCATTAATTACCTTAATTGCTTTTTTAAAGGCCTTAAGTGGCTGTTGACAGTTCTGCGGGCACACAGCTGAGTCGGCTGACCATCTAAATGACATGTGGTGAAGTCGGGACGCCTGCCCGATGTCACCCTGCCTCATTTTACGCCTCGGCGAGCGGGCCCCGCCCCTGCTTGCCGACCGGAAGATCCTGCCCTAGGTATTTTAAATCTGAGGTTTTTGTTGACCACAGTATTAAGGGATATGTCGCTGTTACAAAGGTATTATAATTTTTATAATATTATTGTGATTTATCATAAAAGTAGGTTAATAGTGGGGTTTGGATTGTTCCTCCTTGCGCGTGTGTATGTATGTGCGTGCGTGATTTAATTGAATTGGAGATAGTTGGTCTAGAGGCTTTGACTCATCAAAAGGAAACTAGGCAGAGAAATGTTAAATACGTAAACATGGCTGAAGTTTTAGAATACAAGGCGTGAGAAGAATATGCATTTTTAGATAAATCGGGACAGTTTGAATTTCAAAGGGATAGTAAGATGTTTACATCTAACAAGATAAGGCCAGGCAGTGTGTTTGTTTTTCCCAAAAGTTATTGGCACCATGGAAGTTTTATATTTTGAGAAAGTACATTTTTAAAGACACACGGGACAATGGGATTTACAGATTAAAAAGAGAGAAAACGTATATAAGGGAGAATGAAAGGCTAGGTTGAGAGAGGCCCTGTAACATCTGGCTTAACAGCCTCCAGCCATGTCTGCATGAGTTTACTGCATCCAGCCCTTAAAGGTGATAATTGTGCTGGCCTGTTTTTTACTTTAAAATCTATTTGGTTCTGTTACCTTACAAGAGGGTATCTTTGGGAGTCAGGTTAGGTAGGAATTTTAGTATTTACTATAGTATTGATTAACTGGAATCTTACGTATGTGCTTGACATCTTTTCCTTTGTTAATAAATATGTTAATTTAGTTTTTTAAAAATCTCTAAAGGTCTCGGTGGACTTATTACTTCTAAATTCAATGTATGCATTTCAAAATAAGTGCAAATTGCAAAGACGTTGTGATAGTGGGATCACTATGGATTGGATCCACCTGGCACACATCGTCTGCTGCGTCATAACAGGGACGAGTACATGGAGTTCGGTTACAAATCAGCCATGATCGCATTGAATGGCAGAACATGCTTGAGGAGTTAAATGGTTGCCTCCTTTGAGCATTCTTAACATTACAGTGGGGCATGAGCTATCCTGCACAAGATCGAAGTGCCAATCTGCACCTCTCCCCAGAATTTTCTCCTGATCCCATGCTTTAAATACATCACACCCCAGGATTTTCTCCTACTTTAAATACACATCTTACTCTTGAAGCATGGCGCACTGAGGTAAAATTCAAATAAATCCCATTTCTGCCCGGCAATGATGTTAAAAGTGGCAGTTGCTATTTTGGGAAAGGATGGACGACAAGTCAAATTTATCTCCTGAGTTGTGTATGAAATGCGTAGGATAAAGCCCATACAATGTTTTCGCCTTCAGTGTTATCTCAAGGCAAAATTTCTCATCTGGTCACTGGTTCAGATCTCTAGAATGAACATACTTATCATCCCTTAACTTGAAGGCTGTCAATCCCAGAACATTATGGAGATTAAATATATCATCAATCATTTCAACAATAAGCATTTTATATACTGCACAATTCAGCATGGGAAGTAGTTGATCCAGAAAAAAGGTATCACTGCATAAATGTGGAAAACAGATGGATGGCAGAGAGATACAAGCAGTACTTTCAATTGAGGGCACGTGACCATTTAATGCTTTTATGTATACTTCATTGCTGGTTATATAAACTGGTTTCGCAGTATTGTGACATGAAATGGAGCAGAAGCGCATTGAGACATGTGGGTTCAGGATGTTCCCTCAAACATCCAAATGCCCAATTTTGACTTCGAAGGAAATATCATTTTATTGACATTCCACATGATGAACTAAATTTCTCCAAGTTGAATATGTTTCATACTAGCAGTTTAGGAGAATGCGGAGTAACCAAAAGCTGATTTAAGCCTGAACTGCAACCTTCCCTATTCCAGAATGAATCCTGCTTTGAGATTCGGCATAAATGTTTAGAGTCCTGCATGGCTTCCCTATTGCGCAGTCCACTGCTTCCATTAAGTCATACAGGCAAATTCCAGGTTCCATCTCCAGTCTTACTGAATTAGTGAATAGTTGGGCATTGTTGAGATGTGCGCCTCACTAACTCTGAACTATTAAGATTTTCGTTCTATGCCCTCTGTGGGTGTGCAGACATTGGAATCAGAGCACAGAAGGAAGCCATTCAGCCCATTGTTCCTACAGTGGCTCTTTGATAGAGCTAGCAAATTCCTATAGCCTGACAAATTTTTCCAAGTCAATATTTGTCCAAATCTCTCAAAAATTACTATTGAATCTGCTTCCACCACCTTTTTAGGGAGTGTATTCCAGGTCATAAGAACTTGCTGCAGAAAGAAATTTCTCATCACTCTGATGCTGTTGTAAATCACATTAAATCTGTGCCCTCTGTTCTCCTCATTTACTCCATCAAAACTCTTGGTGATTTTGAATATCTCTGTTTGATCTCTCCACCTTTTCTGCTCTAAGATGTGCTGGGTGACAAAAGAATCAGGTTGGGCTTTGATGTCTCCTTGTGGTCAACCCTCAATGCCATCGGAAGCAGCCCAGTGAGCCACTCAATTATAATCAATCACTTCAGGAAGGCAAGTAGGAGGTGGGGCAGTCAATGTAACTTTGCCAGTACTGCCATTATCCAGAGAGTACACTCAACAAAGGACTGCCCATTTGTATTCACTTGCCTCTGATCACATGAAGACTATTTTGAGCGCAGGGTTTGGGAGGGTTACTAAAACCTACAGAACATCCTCCAAAAAGGCTTCAGGAGAGGACAAGAGACAAATGAAGGGAGAAGGAATTAGGAAAGTGTCAACATGCGATATGCATGCAGCTTATGTACATTCAAACAAAACACATCTCTACATGCAGCAAAGACGTTCTGACTGTCAGAATTTGACAAGAACGCAGGGTGGGCCACAGTTAGATTACAGCATTACTCACCTCTGCTATACTATCGTCCTGCTGAGAGTTAGGCCCTTTGGGATCAGTCGGGGAATGACTCTGCCGCACTAAATCGGGCAGGTTAACATGACTCGTGAAACCATTGCTGTCTGGATGATGGACCCCTCGTTCCTCCTCAGGCGTCTGTGAAAAAAGACAAATCTTACATATCACACAGCTTCACAGCTGCTTGTAGCTTCTCTTTAAACTGTTGTTTAAGTAAACCACCAGTTCTGAGCAAAATGTATGAAAATCATTCCCAGAATTTAAATAACATTCTAAATTTCATTCCACCACATATGCCTATTCCATTTACTAAAATAATTAGTGGAGAAAAACCAGAGTTGATCGCATTGCATAAATAGAAAACAGACCGAGGACTAAGAACCACTTACATCATGGGTGCCAAGAGTGGCAATTCCACTAGTAGCCCTTAAGTTCTTTTAAGTCAAGCATTAGTTCCTTACTGATTTCTTTCTTTCATTATTTGTTCATTCATTCATGGAAGGTGGGTATCGTTGGCAAGGTAGCATTTATTGCCCATCCCCAATTGCCCTGGAGAAGTTCTAAATACCCACATTTATAATGGAAAACTATGTAAACTTGTCACACTGTAATTACCCCATCCTGTCAGTGGAGGGTGGTATCAAATTGTTAAACAGTTTCCATGATAAATATGGATGCAGAAGCTGATCATGGCAACATCAAAATAAAGGTAGACATTAGGGAACTGAAATGTGATGCTGTTATCCCACCCTCGAATTCCACTTCACCTCAAGACTACATTGTGTAAAATTAGCTTAAATCAGTACAGTTCTTGCTGAAGTGTTTATTTTTACACTTGGCTGCGCCATGTCGTTTACTCACCATTTGAATAATAAAACCCATATTAAACATACCTTTTTCTGTCCCTTCCCAGAGATGACATCAATCTGGTTGGTTAACTACATAAAGTTGATGGCAATTTTTGATCCACAAAATTAGAAATCAAAGAGACTATTCCAGAAATCCTGGAATTTTTTTTACATTAAACTGCGTTCAACGCATTCAGAAACATTGTGATCAAAATTATATAATTACAAAATTACGTAAGAGTCTATGTCACAGAAACTGGCCATCCACAGTTAGCCCATGCTCCAGAGCAGCAACTTCATCTCAACGAAAATAAGGCTTGAAAATGGTGGGGACTGGCCACTTATATTCATGATACAATGTGTCCAGGAGAACTAGGGAAGGAAAAGGGAAGGTGGGGTGGCGGTACCAATAAGGGAAGACATTGTAGTGTTGGAAAGAGGGGATGTCCTTGAGGAGGAATCGATTTGGTTACAGTTGAGAAGCAAAAGGATATGATCAAGTTGGTGGGGTATTCTACAGACCTCCAAATAGTGAGCAAGTGACAGAGGAGCAAATTTGCAGGGAAGTCACAGAACTGTGCAAGAGCTATAAACTGAGGAACTTCACTTATCCAAATATTGATTGGGATAAAGTTAGAGTGAAGGGAAAGGAGAGGGTGGAATCTCTGAAATGTGTTTGGGACAATTTCCTGACCAGTATGTTCTTGGTCCAACCAGACAGGAGGCATTGCTGGATCTGGTGCTGGTGAATGTGGTGGGCTAAGTGGACCCAGGGTATGTGGGGAGCACTTGGGCAACACTTAAACTAAGGTTCAGCTTAGTGCTGGAGAAGAGCAAAGAATAGTCTAAAGTGGAACTTCTATGGAAGAGCGTGGAACAAATGGGATGGGAGGAGATCGAGCCAGGGTGAAATGGAACCAAAGTTTAACAGGAAAACCTGGAGAACCATGCATGATCTTTAAGGAAGAGATGTTTCAGGTACAGGCTAAGAACAACAAGATGGAAAGGTAGCGAAACCAAAGCCAAGCATCCTTGGATGATGAGGGAGGTAGAAAATATGATGAAATAAAAAGAGGGTGTGAGGTGAATTCTTCAAGCGAGAATCAGGCCAAATACAATAACTTGACAGGGGAAGTGAAGAGGAAAATAAGACTGGCAAAGAGAATATGAGAATAGAATGGCAGTTGTCATAAAAGGCAACCCAAAAATCTTCTACTGGCATGTAACTTGTTAAACAAGTAGCAAGAGGTGGGGTGGGGCCTATTCGGGACAAAGAGGGTGACATATGCTTAGAGCCGCAGGACAAGTCTACGGTGCTTTGTGTCTGTGATTACCGAGTAAGAGGATGCTGGCAAAATATTAGTAGCTGTGGAGACGACAAAAGTAATAAAAAGGTTGAAAATTGATAGGCAGGATGTACTGGAAAAGCTGGCCATGCTTGGAGGGGATAAGTCGGCAGGCCCAAATGGCCTGCATTCCAGATTGTGAAGGGAAGTAAGGGGAGAGATAGTGGAAGGGCTCACCATATTTTTTTAATCTTCCCAAGATAAGGTCCAGAGAGTTAGTAAGTGGAAAATGTTTAAGAAATGATGCAAGGACATTCCACATAATTACACACCGGGCAGTTTAACATCAGTGATGGGTGGGATTTTGGAAACGATAAACAGGGAGGAAGAAAAAGTTAGCTGGCACTTGGAGAGGTGCAAGCTATTTAAGGAGAGCCAGCAGAGATTTGTTAAAAGGCAGATCATGCTTGGCTAATCTAATTGAATTTTTTGTTGAACAGAGAAAGCAGGGAATGTTGTTTACATAGATTTCAAGAGACTATTTGGATAAATAAAAGGTTGGTTAACAAAATTGAGGCTCATGGGCTGTTAACTAGTATGAGAAATTGGATTAAGGACAAAAAACAGCAAGTTGTTAAAAATAGTTGTTCTGAGACCAGAGGACAGTAGACAATGTGGTCAGTGCTAGGACGCTGCTTTTTTCTGTATATACATAAATGACTTGGTTATTGGATTACAGAGTAAAATTCCAAAATTTGCTGATCATACCAAATTTGGAGGTGTGGTAAACAGTGAGGGTGGTACCAAGCATCTGCACAGGACAAGGATAGGCTACCAGAACGGGCAAACAAGTGGCAGATGGTGATACATTTTTGCAGAAGGTATAGGCAGAGGCAACAGATACTTAATGGCACAGTTCTAAAGAATCTGTAGGGGGACCTTGAGGTTCATGTGCATGGATCTTTGAAGGTGACTGGACATACTGAGAGAGCAATTAGCAAAATTTACGGGATCTTGGGCTTCATAAACAGAGGTATTGATTCCAAAAGCAGGAAAGTTAGACTGAACTTCCATAAATGTTGGTGGATTAGACAGTGATGCTGACACAACGAAAGCAGAAACAGAAGCAGAAACTCTCTTTAGGCTACAACTATTACAGCTAAAACAAAAATAAAAATACCTGGAAAAACTCAGCAGGTCTGACAGCATCTGCGGAGAGGAACACAGTTAACGTTTCAAGTCCGTATGACTCTTCAACAGAAGAGTTGCTTTTAACTATTACAGCTAGTTTTGGCCACCACATTTTAGGGAAGATCTGTGATTGGTTCTGTGCTGTAACTGTTCTATGATTCTATGAGGAAATTTAGCTACACGGTTAGCTTGGAGAAGCTGGGGTCATTCTCCAAGGACTCAGAAGGTGTTGGGGAGATCTGATAGAGGTGTACCAGATTGCGACAGGGTTAGACAAATTAGACAAAGAAAAGCTGATGGTAAAAGGACATTTAAAGTTTGGGGCAAGAGGTACAGGGAAGATTGAAGGAAGAATGTTTTACACAGCGAGGGGTAATGTCTGCCTACAAGATAAGTTATTGCAGGAGGTGGTCCTTCAGCCCATCGAGCCTGTTCCACCATTCAATAAGACCATGGGTGATCTGAATGGGGCCTTAATGCCACTGTCCTGCCTGCCACCTTAAACCGACTCCCTTGTAGGTCAAAAATCTGTCTAACTCAGCCTTGAATATATTCAATGCCTCCACAGTCCTCTCTGTGAAAGAGAATTCCAAAGGCTAATGACCCTCTGAGATAAGAAATTCCCTCCTTATCTCTACTTTTAAATGGGAGACCCCATATTTTTTAGAACTGTGCCCCCTAGTTCTAGATTCTCCCAACAAGAGGTGGTGGAAGCGGATTAAATGATTTCAAAAGGAAACGGGATGAGCACTTGAGGGAAATAAAAATTCAGGGTTACAGGAAGAGTGCATGGGAGTAGGACTGACTAGATTGCTCTACTGAGAACCAGCACGGACTCTAAGGGTTGAATGGCCTCCTTCTGTGCTGGCCTCCCCTTAATGCTTCCCCCTAAGCTACTAGTCTTAACTGTTTTTTGTGGTAGTTCATTCCACATTCTAACCACTCTCTGGGTAAAGAAGATGCTCCTGAATGCCCCCGTTGGATGTATTAGTGACTGTCTTATATTAATCATCCCCAGTTTTAAACTCTATGCCCCAAACAAGATGACTGATACGCTACTTAATAAGCAGTCTTGACCTCCCCATGCGACAAAAAGGGATCAATGAGCATTAAGTACTTCCACTCCCTGATACTTTTTTGGGGAGAGTGTCAGATTGCAGAGATCAGTAAGTCATGGGCAACCAAACATATTATAAACATCAAATGGTGAGAATCAACCTACAGAAAATGGAACCACGTTTCTTTTATGATATGAGCAGAGGAATACATATTACAAAAGATTAGGTAGCTGGCACAGAAGCACAAGGGAGTAATTCCATCCAGCAGCTCTGAGGGGGTAATAAATCAAGTGCAAAGCTCATTCATTTATGGACGTCAGCAGAATGGCTAAGTTGAATACAGCCAGAAATCTGTCTAATATATCATGCACATAAGTTGTAAAAATAGATTTCTTATTACACAATAATCATGTGCATACCAGTGGTTCCTGGACCCCTGGGAGTCCGTAGAGACTTTCCAAGGGGGGGATCCTCAAAACTATTAAGCAGCAGCCAGAGATGGGCTTGGTGAGAAGTGGGAGCTGCGTGCAGATGCCACAAGTGAAATGCCAAGTGGTCTGGCTGTCTCACCTAGCGGAGGAGCATGCACAGAGGAGCTCGCAGAGCAGCCAAAGGATCACTGGGTAAAACTGTAGTAACCAAGAACCAGGATCAGCTCTGATCAAGAAAGGTGAAATCTAGTTTTAATTTTTTAAGTATGACAGCCGCATTTTAGGAAGGATGTGAAGGCATTGGAGAAAACGCAGAAGAGGTTCAAAAGAATGGTTCCAGGGATGAAAGTTGATTGGAGAAGTTGGGACTCTTTCCTTCTGACTAGATTGCTCTACTTGCAGTCCTTGGAGAGAAGGCGGCTGAGAGGAGATTTGTTGGAAGTGTTTCAAATCATGAGGGGCCTGGACAGAGCAGACAGGGGGAAGCTGTTCCCACCCACGCAAGGATTGAGAGGGCACACATTTAAAATCATTGGCAAAAGCGATAATAGAAACAATTTTTTCCACACAGCGAGTGGTTAGGGTCTGGAATGCACTACCTGAGAGCTTGGTGGAAGCAGGTTCAATTGGGGCATTCCGGGGGAATTAAATGATTATTCAAAAAGAAACAATCTGCAGGGTTACGGGGAGAAGGCAGGAGAATGGCACTAAGTGAATTGCTCATTCAGAGAGCCAAAACAGACATGATGTGCCAAATGGCCTCCTTCTGTGCTATAACAATTCTGCAATACTGTGAGAAACAGGGACACATGTCTCACTGACATCCATCAGTAAATAACCTGCTTTAGAAAAAGCTTTGGCTTGTAACTTCAGGGCTACAGAACGCTGTTCACTGGGATTCATCTCAAAGACATGCTGGAGGACCCCCCACCCCGGCCCGGAAGCCCGCAGGTAAGGATTGCATGGCAATTGCCCAGGAAGTTCAAAATTCCATTGGGAAATTGCCCTGCAATGGGAACCATCCGAAAGTACAATATAAATTGCAAACATCAGATGGTTCTTACTGTCTTATCAGGATAGCTACCCAGAAAAAGTTAGAAGAATTAAAACTGCTTCTAACTCCTTTGTTAACTATAGTGCTAACCCAACCCCGACCCCCACATAGGATGCCCCCTCACCGGACTAACATCCTCCACACCAACCTTCCCAAACCCCCTGCTCTGTGCATCCGACCCCCCAATGACCAACCTCAATCCTACCCACTTACCTTACAAACTTACCTTCTCCCTGGCTTCTCAAAAGTGGCTGGACCTTTAAACGTACCTGCTTTATAGCAGCCAGTGCTGTAAAAAAAAAAGTCGGGGGGGGGGGGGGGGCAGTGCATGGCTTCCTTACCTCGGACTTAGCTGCCCTCGGGAACCCGCTGCACTACACAGTTCGTGCCTGGCCCGAGTTAGAAGGTCGGGTGAGAAAGGAGTGAATTCATTTTGAGGTAAGTAAGTCGGAGTGGAGTGGCAATCTGACTTGCCACTCCATGGAAGTGGCAGGCCATTATTAAAAGACTTTTTGCATGAAGCACTTTCATGTTCTGAGTATTATTTGGTATTATATTTTAGATGGGGAGGTTCACAGAAGCTTAGAAAAGTTATGGCGTAGGAAGAGGCCATTCAGTCCATCATGTCTGCGCCGGCCAAAATAAAAAGTAAAAAAGAAACTAGACGCTCATTTTAATCCCACTTTCCAGCCCCTGGTCCGTAGCCTTGTAGGTTACAGCACTTCAGATGCAGATCCTTTAAACAAGTTTAGGGTTTCAGGCTCAACCACCAACTTAGGCAGTGAATTCCAGATGCCCACCACCCTCTGGATGAAAAAGGTTTTCCTCATGTCCTCTCTAATCCTTTTACCAATCACCTTAAATCTATGCCCCCTGGTAATTGACCCCTCATCTAGGGGAAGGAGGTCATTCCTGTCTACCTTATCCAGGCCCCTCATAATTTTGCACACCTCAATGATGTCACCCCTCAGCCTCCTCTGTTCTAAGGAAAACAACCCTAGCCTATCCAATTCTTCAAAGCTGCAATTTTCAAGCCCTGGCAACATTCTTGTAAATCTCCTCTGCACTCTCTCCAGAGCAGTTATGTGGTGCTGTAATATGGTGGCCAGAACTGTATACAAAATGCCAGCTGTGGCCTAACCAGCGTTTTATACAGTTCCATCATTACATCCCTGTTTTTGTATTCTATAGCTCACCCAATAAAGGAAAACATTCCACATGCTTTCTTTACCACCTTATCCACCTGTCCTGCCACCTTCAGGGACCTGTGAACATGCACTCCAAGGTGTCTCACTTCCTGAAACCCTCCTCAATATACTTCTGTTTATTGAGTATTCCCTTGCTTTGTTTGCCCTCCCCAAATGCATTACCTCACACTTATCCAGATTGAATTCCATTTGCCACTTTTCTGCCCACTCAACCAAACCATTGATATCATTCTGGAGACAACAGCTATCCTCTTCACTATCAACTATATGGCCAAATTTTGTGTCATCTGCAAATTTCTCAATCATGCCTCCCACATTTAAGTCCAAATCATTAATTTATACAACAAACAGCAAGGGTCCCAACACTGAGCCTTGTGGAATGTCACTGGAAACTGCTTTACATTCGCACAAACATCTATTTACCATTAACCTTTGTTTCCTGTCACTGAGCCAATCTTGGATCCAACTCACCACCTTCCCCTGTATCCCACGGGACTCACTTTTCTGACCAGTCTGCCATGTGGGACCTTGTCAAATGCCTTACTAAAATCCATGTAGACCACATCCACTGCACTACCTTCATCAATCCTCCTTGTTCCTTCCTCAAAAAATTCTACTAAGTTAGTAAGACACAATCTTCCCCAAACAAAGCCCATGCTGACTATCCCTGATCAATCTGTGCTTTTTTAAGTGACAGCTGATCCTGTCTTTCAGAGTTGTTTTTAATAATTTGCCCACCACCGGAGTCAGACGGACCAGCCTATAATTTTCTGGCCTATCCCCCGCACCCTTTTTAAATATTGGTACAATGTTCACAAGCCTCCAATTCTCTGTCACCTTGCGTGTACCTAGTGAGGATTGGAAAATGATCCTCAAGGCATCCGCTATTTCCTCCCTGGCTTCCTTTAACAACCTGAGATACAATCCATCTGGCCCTGATGATTTATCCACCTTCAAGGATGCCAGTCCTCCTGTACTTCCTCTCTAATTAAGCTTATTATATCTAATATTTCACACTCCTCTTCCTCAATTTAGAACTTTGACTCCTACTCTTTGTCCTTTTCCATAATATTGCTAATAATGATTAGTAATCCGTTGGAAAAGGGATCCTTCAAACAAAGGAAGTCCGAGAAGCATTGCAATAGAGGTGATGTGATACAGGATACAATGTTATGATTGGTACTAGACGTCAGCTCAGGTCAATTGGTGGCACTTTCACCTTGAAGTCATGGCTTAACTTTGGCAACTAAAGATGCATTGTCAGAAGGGTCACCTTTCAGGTAAAACATTACAGCTGAGACAGGCATGTCTCGTGACGCTATTTGGAGAGAAGCAATGGGTTCTCCTGGTGTCAACATTTCTCGCATCAGCACCTAAAAAAAAACTTGTGCTTTGGGAAACACAGGAATTACCAGTTGTGGACTCGAGAGAATATCCAATGTATATCCAATATGTTTCCATATAATTTTCCTTACCGTGCTACTCTTTGGGTTTCTTCAGTGATCATACACTACTAGTATGGAGCTTGCTAGGTGGAAGAGTTGGTTGGTGAACCATGCCACTTTATAATGCCATCACTGACCTGTGCTTCCATCAAGACAGGTTCCCAACTTAAGACCGATGATTGCAGAATGTGCCCTTTTAGGTATGCAACTTTTTAAATAACTGCACCTCCACATTTCTAATATTTCCCCACTTCTAAACAGTCTTAAAATCTGCAGAAAGCTCTGGCTGACTTAATGATTCCCTTTTCCCTCTGATCCTCTTGCAAAGGGCTGGCAAACAGGTACCAGAACTCTACTCATCCCACCGCAGGATAGCAAACAGGAAATGTTCAATAGTGAAAATGGGATGATTCCAACTACTCTGTTGCTTTCTGCACGGTGGAGTAGACATCAGAAACTTATTGAAACGGGGATGGGAAAGAGAGGGAATTCTCATCAGGACATGGCTACAAGCGCTTGATGTTCCAATGGACTGCAGCACCCCCACTGCAATGTACAATTTTCTGACCTTCAACCTGAGGAAGCAGAAACACACCATGCAGCACACATACCCTCTGCACAATCATTGTTCCGTCTCCGTAGGAGTTACCGGATGTTTCAACCACTGAAGGCTCTTCGTCATCGTGCACCACCATTGTGTTTATGCTGTCCGTGTCACCGTCCTTGTTACGGCTTGGTCTGAAGAACAAAGCCCAAAATAAAAGGAATCAATGTGATGGGAAAACTTCCCTTCAGTACCTTTGAGGTCACTGATTTATTTTTGTTGCTGCTTTCAGGGCATGGAATCCGACTGCAGTAAAGGAGTAGTCATTTTTATTAAAATAGGGTACTCATCTGCAAGAATAAAACATCTGGCATCACGGATGTCTATTTTTCTCTTTTTTCCTTTATTCTTTCATGGGATACAGGCTTTGCTATCAATTGCCCTTTAAGGGCAGTTAAGAGTCAACCACATGTAGGCCAGACCAGGTAAGGATACAAGATTTCCTTCCCTAAAATACGTTATTGAACCAAATGGCTTTTTACAACAATTGTTGATAGTTTCGTGGTCACTATTACTCAGGTTAGCTTTCATTGCAGATTTTTTTTGATTAATTAATTGAATTTATTAATTAAGTATAAATTCCACCAGCAGCCATGGTGGGATTTGAACCCAGGGCATTAGCCTGGGCCTCTGGGTTACTAGTCCAGTGACATTACCCACTATGTCATGAACTCTCCATCATGAGCTGGTAAATGTACACGTGGATGCTAAGGTGGGGGAAGGGGGGTGTGGCGTACACTTGACCATACTTGCATGTGAAGAATGGCCACTTAACTGAGGGACTGGACAGGACTAATAGAATTTTTACCTCAGAGAAGAATGAAATAAATTTGGGCTGGGTAACAATAGCCTAATGAAGGTTATTCATTGAATGCACAGCCAAAGCTCTCTTTTCTCTGCAGAGCAGAGTTGTGAAGTAAGCTGCTGTGAGTTTGCAGCATTCTTTCTTTATCATTTCAGGTTTGCACATGTTTCTCTTTACTCATGTCTGTCTGCATTAGTCGGCCGTCTCACCCAAATCAGCTGACAGCGGGTGGGACTGGACAGGGTGAGGTTGCTCATTATAAGGACAACATCCCTCGCCAGGGAGTATAAGTACAGGTTGCACCATGCTACCAATCTGTGAGCTTTTAACACAGCAGCTTGCTTTCTGGTAAGCATTGCATCAGTTCCACTGCTGCAATTCCCAGTAAGGCACACCTTTTCTCATATTGCCAAATTTTGTGGCCTGATCTCACTTGTCCAGCAAACTAGACAGTGCTAATGAGATGAGACAGCCACTTCAGTCTGGATAATATGAAATACCCACCCTGACCGGGAACCATCAGAGCTGGACAGATTCTCATCTTGATGTTCATTTTCTCCTTCCTCTTCATCGTCATCACTGCTTCCAGAATCCTCACTTGAGGAAGAGTAGTCCATCACTTTAACTGGTGGTTTGGGCAGCTCATCTGACCGGATCTCTTTCCCCAGGTTCAGCATATCCTTTAGGGACACATCAAATTCTTACAATTTGGTAGTTAAAACAGCAAAATCCATGTAAAACAAAAGGTATTAACAGCGACAAGTGAGCCTGTTCCTTCTTTAAATGAAGAAAACTGCTAGATTTTACACATGCTTTAAGACAGAGGTTTTTTTACTGTGAATATGCCAAGCAAACAAAAACAATAATGTGATTTCCATAAACTCAAAAGGAACCTTAACAGAAATATTTTCTCTGTTGAAGTCCCTTAATGAAAATGACAATATGAAGAAGCATTGTTACATGTAAAAACCACCCAGCTGATTGCTTCTTTCACCCCACCCAATAGCTATGCATAGTTATTCCAATATGAACAGGTTCAGTGTTTGCAAACTAAGTTCATCCACCCGGAAAGATCTCTTTTGCAGTATTAAATTTCTTCTTAAATCCAGGAAAGCTGTCTCCACTGCTCTAATTGTGAGTTCAGAATATTGATCACTGTGTACAAGAAGAATTTCCCAATGTCAGTGAACCTGACTCTCGATTTGATTTCAATATCCCCAATATACCCTTTCCATTTCATTAACTATCTTCTATACCCTATAAGACCATCTTTCTCCTTTTGTAAAGCCCACATTTTTCGACTGTTTTGCATAAATAATTGGAAAAATATTGCAGAATTGGGATTAAGAACCAGGGAGTGCGACTAATTGGATAGCTCTTTCTAAGATCTGGCATAAGCATGACGGGCCGGTTGGCCTCCTTCCATACTGGAAACCTCTATGCTGCTTCACAACTCAGATCTTTGACACTACCTGATCAGCCATGAGACTTTTCTCTGCATTAGCTCCAGCACTCAAAAGGTTCCCTTGTGTCACAAAGATCAGAAGTGAACATGGTATTCAAGTTGTCGTCTGATCAGAGCACTGTAGCGTTTAATCCTTTTTGTGACCATATTCTGTCATCTTGGCTTTCCAGGTTGCTTCTCTGCATTGGCCAGATACATTGAACAAGACTCCTCGGTCTCTTTCACCATTATCCTGAGCTACTTTAACCTCATTGACGCTGCATTGGTGTGGTAATTGTATGTAGGTGAATGAGGAGAGAGATTAAAGCTGAAAGTCAAGCCAGGCTCGACTTGAGATGAACATGATCCAAAGTACACGAATCTCCAAGGACAAAACAAGCTGACAGTGTAATATAGAATGACACTAACCTCACCTATTGCTCTCTTATAGCTCTGGGGTTTGCAAAGTTTGGAGGCAAAAAGTAAGAAGGTAAGAAGTTATTTAAAAGCAAATAGAAATCACACATTTTTAAGTTAATTCAAATGCAATATTTCAACTGTAACATTCTCCAATTCATACCTGTAAAATAAAGAGGAGGACAGGACAGTTTTAGGAGAGAATTACAAGTCAAATTTATAGTTACAGGATACATAGAATGTCTTAAATCATAGAATAATTCAGCTTTTTTTTACACCAACTGAGAAGAGAGATTTGCTGGCTTTAATTCCACACTGTGTTCCTTCATTGGGAAAGCATACTGAACGCATTGATTTAATTTATAAGTGAAAATGCTCAAGACTGAACACATCTGAGTTTGGCCAAGTACTGGGATTGCAAGATGCTTCTCCACAGAGTTGGAGGAAGGAAGAGTTGGCAGGTGACACAGTGCTGGAGCTGCAAACCCAAATGCCAGCTTTCAACAAAGTCAGAATCAGAGCAATTCACCTACGAGAACGTGGTTAAAGCATGGCAAATAGATTTCTTTTTTGTAAAAAGAACTGCTGCAAGCACAGAGCAGGCGTTGCCTGGTAACAAATCTTGCACACTCAAGTGCTAAAATACTATGCTCTATATTATCTGCTATGGTATAAGCTTCTCTCCTCTGGCTAAGACGATGAGTGGCCCCAAGTGAAATCGCCATCTCAGTCAGTTTGGGACGTGATAATTAGTCTCAACATGCTTGAGTGAGGAAGAGAATTATCCACCAGGATTCCACTTCCTGGACATCAAACGAGGAGAGGAAAGTAATGCCCACCTGCTCTACCTGCTATCACTCATTTTTTAGATAAAGGATGCCAATTTAACAAAGCATCAGGGGGCAACTGGGCTTGGCAAGCAGAAAATAACCTCCACATTCTGGAATTGTGCCAAACTCAGCAAATGCTGGAAATATGGGTGTGGTCACCCAGTATCTGGGACAATTAACACTTCAGATCCTTTATCAAGGCCCAATAAAAACTTTCAAATTCTGCTTCTTGCTGTAAATATCCAGTGCCTTCTAGTTTTATTTTTTATTCTTGACATATAAGTGGCAGGCGATTACACAGGACACAGAGTTAATCACTGCAATAGATAGCATCAATGTCCTTGTGAACAAAAGCTGGGAGCCAAAGCATATAGAGTGAAAGCTGCAAAACTATTATGTAAAACGCATAAAATATATTATTATACAGTTCCTAACTGGAAGTCCAAGTCATCAGTATCTCTGGATTTTAATCTCTCAGTTTAACAGCTTAAGGCACCACTGTGTTTTTGCTGCTGGGCTAGCCAAAACCCTCCAGCTCTTCAGAGCGCAGGCTTGCAGGGTTATGTGGAGGAGGAGGACAATTTTCACCATGTAGTGGCAGGACAACACTGCAGGTGCCACCATTGACCCGGGCTGGCTGGTCATTCATTGACACCTTAGGATGCTGCAGGATCAGCCTTGCTCAGGCATCAGATTATTAACTCAGTGTCAGCAGGATGACTCCGTTCCAGCCTTTCTCTGTATATATACTTAGGAGGCAGTCTGCACACCTCGGCAGTCTATAGGACACATGTGTAAGTCATCAGAACTTTCCCCATGTTGTTTAAAGGCAGCATTATGGGCTAGATGAACCAACTGATCTTTTCATATGTCATTTCTGTTTGTTGATATTTATAAGAATGGGGGAGGCCATTCATTCCCTTGAATCTGTTCCATCATTCAATTAGACCATGACTGATCTGTGCCTCAACCCCATCTATACACCTTGGTTTTGTAATCCTCAACACCCTGAAATAACAAAATCTCACTTTTGAAACCTTCAAATGACCAACTGCTTTTTGGAGATGCAAGAGCTTCCCAGATTTACATTCTCTTTTGTGCGAAGAATTGCTTCCTGATATCAGTCCTCAACCACCTAGCTGTAACTTTAAGGTTATGCTTGTGATTCTGGACTTTTCCTCCAGAGACAATAGTTTCTCTCCATCTAATCCTTTAATCACCTTAAACACCTTGATTTGATCACTCTTGATCTTCTATACTCGAGAGGAATACAAGTTCAGTGTTGTTTTTTGAGAAGATGTTTAACCCCTTGAAGCTTTACTGACCCAGGGAGGTCCTGAATAAATCCGTCCCACATTTGTAAATAATACACATATGCACCAACAGCTAAGAAAAGCGAAAGCAGAAGAAGCATCCTCCTCAACCAAATCGAGCAGCTCTGCACACAATCTGAAAAATAGATAAAGTGGGAAGACTCACTCGCTGGTGCAGTCATTAACTCCTCAATCCACAAGACTCATATAAAAAAGGAGAGATCTCTGTAAGCCCCAGGCTCAATTTAAGTCACTCAACTCAGTGGAAGGCTGACAATTGACTACACTTGCGGAGAATAGATCTACTTATCTTTTCACAGATGATGCACTGTATCATTATGCTTGATATCATGGACATTACTTATCTGGCAATGAGGTATTTCAAAAAGGGTACTCTGCAAGCTTCTTTCAAGGGAGCCTAGCCTGGTCTCACAGTGAGGCACAGGGCAGTTCCTAATTATTCATTTAGAATCTGCGATACTTTAATAAATGTTATGCTCTTCAAAGTGTGGTAGCAGTGCGGGAGCGGTGGTACGCTTTCCTGCGCTGTTATTTCATGTACTTAGTGAATAATGTAACATGGGTTAGTTACAGAGTAATTCTCTCTTCTCTGCCCCAAAATCTGCCCCCTGTGCACCTTACAACACCATGGTTGCTTTTCCTCTCCAATTTCCTGGGCCAGTAGTCTGATTCAGATTGCTGACTCAGTGTCCATTCATGCTGAATTGGATCAGTTTTGCACTATGGAACTATGCCCACAAGGAAATGAACAGAGGCTATTCCCCTTACTTGTACTCAGTCAGTGACATATGTCATTATGGTAGCATTCACAGGGGCACTTGCCAACTGAACTGTTTGAAATGCACCCTGCCAGGGGCCAATACCACTGTAGTAGAATTAAACCAAATAGAGTGTGGAGTGAGATTACAGGCTCAAGGGCTGTTGATTGTTAAAAAGGCAGTAGACTGTCTGAATTTTCTCCAAGTTTAGATGATGGCCTATTTGCTGTGAAAGTTGAACAAATAATTAATTGCTCTTAAGTGCAACAACTGTTACCATGTAGCAGCTAACTTGTACACAGCAAGATCCCACAAACCAGTTCCATGATTAATGTATCCTTTTGGTGGTATTGATTGAGAGAGGAATGTTGGTACCAGCAGGAGAACAGACTCCGCCACAGCATCGTTGGCCACTGGAGAGGCAACGCCTCATCTGAAGAATTACACCCCAAGTGATGCAGCACCCCGTTAGGACTGCCCAGGAGTGTTTGCTTAACTATTGTGCTCAATTCTAGTTGCCAACTACAACCTTCTGCCATATATATCTATATGCAGCAATACGAGCCAGCTAAAGCATAAAAATGGGGGAAAACTAAGCTTAATCTTACAAAGTATTTTCGACACAGCAGTAGATTATTTGGCTCAACTCACCCTCGCCAATATTTATGTCCCACACAAACCTCCTTCCAGCCTTGATAAAGGTCCATTCAATTTTATGATGAACAGCTTTAATACTGGGACTAAAAAGTCAGGGAAAATGTTAAAAGGAGACCCCACTAGCAATGTTATTTTACAAAATCAGAAGTCTTAGAGTTCTTTTTTTTTTAAAAAGAAGCAATAAATTGCAGCAGTAATTTGCATTTGCGTAGCACCGTTAATGAAGAGAAGTGTGCCGAACATGAAAGGGTGAGGATGAGGGGGAAGAAAATGAAGCATGCTGTAGAAGAAGATTAAGAATTCCATCAAAGAAGATTGTCAAATGGATCTCTTCAGCCTATTTTCAAACACTTGCGAACTGTCCTGCAAATGTGAGAACCGTCAGGGAGAAGCATTCTCCAAAATGTAAGGAAGCTTAAGGACATACTCTGAAGGCTTCCTCTAATGAACAACAATATAGGATTTCTTCAAAGGGAAAAGTTATTTCACCCTCTGCAAAAATTAATGTTAGGCAAACATCTGTCCAGAATTGGAAAAATTGGTAAAAGCCAGAACTTGGACAAATTGGAACTGAGCTCAGTCGCTTTATTCTGGGGGACATTGTTATTGGCTCTTGTGGCACATGGTCCTTAAGATTGTGCAGTTACTTTTCAAGTTACTTTCCCCCTACCTGCAAACCACTGAAGCTATCACAGTGACAAATACACTGTTTAAGTCTCATACATTAGTTAGCGTTCACACTTACTGCAGGTCTGCTGGGCCGTGAGGTAGTGCGTATCTCCTCTGGCTTTCCCCGGCTTGTATCCTGCGAGAGAACTGGCGATCCTTCAGGCTTAGAGGAAGCTGTGGTGTGGGAGGGAGAGGGAGTGGAGAAAACAAAAGCAGCAGATTAACAGCTGCAAACCAAACAAAGAGCAGCAGCTAATTCTAGTCAAGATAAGGTCACTGAAGTTTATCATTCTACAACAATAAGCTCGAACTATGCAGCCTGATATTTTTGTTTAATTCTTCACTTATCTCCTCTCAGATCAATCCCCTCAGTTGAATACACTGGGTCCACATGATCCAAATAACAGCACACATTCCGTAAAAAAGTTTTGCAATTGATCAAAGAAAATCATCACTGATAGTACCTTTCACATCGCTTGCATGTGTCAAAGCCACTTAGCAACAGTTGGAAGTACATTAGTGCTATATTGAGTCGGCAGCACAGAAACAGGCTGCTAGACCCATCTGATCAGTGCATCAGTTGGGTGAGTCCACAACTAGGAGGCACGGTTTTAGAATTAGGAGTCACCCTTATAGGACAGAGATGGGGAGAATATTTTTCTCAGAGAGTTGTGCAACTTTGGAGCTCTCTGCCTCAGAAGGCAGTGGAAGCAGGGTCACTGAATATTTTTAAGGCAGGAGTAGGTAGATTCTTATATAAAAGCAAAATACTGTGGATGCGCTGAAGTCATACAGACTTGAAACATTAACTCTGTTTCTTTCTCCACAGATGCTGCCAGACCTACAGGGTTTTTCCAGCATTTTCTGTAGATTGGTTCCCTTGCCTAACAAGAACCAAAGATTATCGGGGTAGATGGGAACGTAGAACTCAGAACACAAACAGATCAGCCACGATCTTATTGAATGGCGGAGCAGGCTCGAGGGCCGAATGGCCTATTTCTGCTCCTATTTAGTATGTTCATTATCTATTTACACTCCGCATGAGCCTTTTCCATCTTGATCATCCCTATGAACACGTCTATTCCTTTCTCCCTCATGCTTATGTAGCTTTCCATTAAATGATATTTTCCTCAACTATTCCTGTGGTAGCACATTCTACATTCTCACCATTTTCTGGATAAAGGGGTTTCTCCTGAATTCCTTATTGGATTTATTAGTGACTATCTTATAATTGCCGTAGATATTGGTGCACACGTTAGCCTTTGAAGCCTCAAAAAATTCCTCCAAAAATAGTCGACTTAGATGCCGAGTATAAAAGTGAATCGCTGGTATGGTGGTCACCATTTCTGCTGTTTACCACACGAAGTCTACACTGCGTGGGCGCTTATTAAACTCCCGCACATCTTCGCAACACAACCCGTACTGCCTGCATGTCACCTGGTCTTGAGTCACATCGGTTGTTTCTGTCAGCTGTGAACTCTGATTCAGTGTCACACTGAGAAGAGGGCAATGCAAGTGTCTCTACTAAATTCTGCTACTGAGCCTGAACAATTCATTCCCCTGCCAGTTGCTCTCGGGGAATGGAAATCCAAAGTGCACCATAGTCTGCCTGGTTACCATCAATTCAATCTGACACTAATTAATAACATAAATAACACTAATTAATCACTATACCAGCATCCGGCCAGTCTCAGCTGAATCTAACCTTGGCTCATAATCAGCTCCCTTTCCTCCAAGTTTGCAGCACCAGTGGGCATCGCCTCAACTGACTGGAGCACCGATCATGTGATCTGTAGGCTCTTTGGATATTCCCATCGTATGGCCTATGCCACATTGGGGGAGTAGGTTCCTGACGTAGAGGCGGTCAGCTGGTACCCAAGCATGATCTGTGGCTGGCTGACAGCCAGTTCCTGATGTGGGGAAGGTCAGGTGGTACCCAAGCTCGGGCTGTGATTGGCTGGCATCCAGTCCTGGCTCTCTGGAGGGTCAGGTGGTACCCGAACACGGGCTATGATTGGTTGGCGGCAGGTCCTGGCTGCAGTTTCCAGGAGCTGATGTGCTCCTGGAATGCTTTGTTTGGCCACTGGGAGATTGAGGCCAACTCTGGGGAACTCCCAGCCATTCCGAGAGGGTTGGCAGCCCAAGGTACGTATTTATATCTGGTTCACACACATGTGGTTAGGCATTCTGGCATTATTCCGACATCCAGAAATGCTTTGCTCCCAAGCCTTCCAGATTTGAGAGGTTACAGTGTGCAAGTTTATCGTTTCCTTCATTTTCAATGCTATTCCTCTAGAAATGGACCCAAGTGCTTTGTTTCCTTGCAGCCTTCCTAACATGCGCCACTATTGTGTACCTGAACCCCAGGTCCCTTTGGTTCTCTGCCTATTTTAGAAACTTAATCACCAAGTGGTATGTGACCTCATTTTTCTTCCTACCAAGTCATCCACCTTATACTTTTCGATTGTGAAATTAATTTGCCAATTAAATGCCTGATCTGTATGATTATTAAGGCCCCCTTGTAGTTTATTGCATTCTTCCTTTGTATTAACCACAGCCCATAAGTTGCTGCCGTTCACAAATTTAGAAATTGTACTTCCAACTCCCAAGTTTAAATCCGTAATGTAAATGGTAAAAAACATTGCTCCCAGCAGTAATCCCTGTGAAACACCATGTCGCAAACTGAGTAACTATCTTTAAAACCCTTACTCTCTGCTTTCTATTTTGTAGCTTGCTATCCATTCTGCCACCTGACCCTGACCCCCGTGTGCGCTGATTTAGTCACGAGTCTGCCTCGTGGTGCCTTATCGAAAGTTTTTTGAAAACACAAATATTTTCCATCTTCTATAAGCCCGGTCTGTTCTTTCTGCAACTTCTTCAAAGAATTCAAAAAGGTTAGCCAAGCATGACCTTTCCTTCTAAATCCGTGCTGAATTCTCATATTTTTTTGGTTTCTTGATGTCTTTCTATTACATCTTTAAGTAGATTCCATGATAATTTGATCACATGGTCACAGCTATTGGGAAAGACTGAACTTTTTGTGACCTTTTTTTGTATAAGAGAGTTGGAGGTGACCTGATAGAGATCTTTAAAATTATGAAAGGTTAGATAAAGTAAACGTGGAGAGAATGTTTCCTTTCATGGGAAAATTCAAAACTGTCACAGGTGCAATATAGACGCTAATAAACTCAACAGAGAAATAAAAAGAAATGTCATTATGTGGTAGTACTTAGAATGTGAAACTCACTGTCACTGTAAATCATTGAGGCAAATTGCTTAGACACTTTCAAAAGGAAACTGAAGTGCAGGAAAGAAAATGGAGCAGAAAAATAACTGATCAAATAGGAGACTTGTGCCTCAGGCTAGTTGGACTGAGTTAAGAGAATATTTTTTGTTAATTTTTAGGCAAATGCAGCAACAGGATCATCTGAATGGAGTTGTTGAATGAAGGAAGAATGTTGAGCAGGAGAAATCACCTGCCATTTCCTCAACAGCACCATGGAAGGGAGGGTTCTGCTCACTTGAACAATCAGGAAAAAATCCTATCAAAGATGAAAGCAAAATACTGCGGATGCTGGAAATCTGAAACAAAAACAAAAATTGCTGGAAAAACTCAGCAGATCTGACAGCATCTGTGGAGGGAAAGACAGAGTTAACCTTTCGAGTCCGTACGACTCTTTTTCAGAACTAAAGAGAAGTAAAAATGTGGTGAAATATATACTGTTTAAGGGGGGATGGGACAGGTAAAGCTGGATGGAAGGCCAGTGATAGGTGGAGGCAAATAAATTAAAAAAAATAGAAAAGAGTGGAAAAAAAATATATATATATATAAATTTAAAAATAAATATTTGAAAAAAGGGGATCAAAAAGGAGTGAGGATGGAGGAGAAAGTTCATGAGCTGAAGTTTTTGAACTCAATGTTAAATCCGGGAGGCTGTAAAGTGCCTAATCGGAAGATCAGGTGCTATTACTCCAGTTTGCGTTGAGCCTCACTGGAACATTGCAGCAGGTCAAGGACGGACATGCGGGCATGAGAGCAGGGTGCTGTGTTGAAACGGCAAGCGACAGGTAGGTCTGGGTCATGCTTGCGAACAGACTGAAGGTGTTCCGCAAAGCGGTCACCCAGTCTACATTTAGTCTCTCCAATGTAGAGGAGAACGCATTGGGAGCAGCGAATACAGTAGACCAAATTGAGTGAAGTGCAAGTGAAGCACTGCTTCAATTGAAAGGAGTGTTTGGGCCCTTGGACGGTGAGGAGGGGGGTAATAAAAAGGCAGTGGTTTTGTACCTTTTGTGATTGCATGGGAAGGTGCCGTGGGAGGGGGTTGAGGTGTTGGAGGTGATGGAGGAGTGGGCCAGGGTGTCCCGGAGGGAACGGTCTCCATGGTATACTGGCGGCGACGGCGGCGGTGGGGGGGGGGGCGGGGGGCCGGTGAAGGGAAGATGTGTTTGATGGTGGCATCATGCTGGAGTTGACAGAAATGGCTGAGGATGATCCTTTGAATGCGGAGGCTGGTGGGGTGAAAAGTGAGGGCATGGTTCTGAGAGGGAGAGGAAGGTGTGAGTGCAGAGGCGCAGGAGATGAGTCGGACACGGTTGACACCCTGTCAACCACTGCGGGTGGGAAACAATCCCCATCCACCACCACTCTCCTCTGCCTGGCTGAACTTGTCTTCTCACTGAACAATTTCTCCTTAAACTCATCTCACTTCCTCCAAATAAAAGGTGTGGCTATGGGTACCTGCATGGGGCCCCAGTTATGCCTGCCTCTTTATGGGGTATGTGGAAATTCCTTGTTCCTGTCCTCCTCAGGTCCCCTCCCACAACTCTTTCTCCGGTACATTGGTGACTGTTTTGGTGCCACTTCATGCTCTCGCCTGGACCTGGAAAAATTTATTAATTTTGCTTCCAATTTCCACCCCTCCAACACTTTCACATCACTGACACTTCCCTTCCCTTCCTTAACCTCTCTGTCTCAATTTCTGGTGATAATTTGTGCACTGATATTCATTACAAGCCCACTGACTCCCACAGCTACCTCGACTACAACTCCTCATACCCTGCTTCCTGTAGGGGTTCCATCATACCCAAAAGTCTGTCCTTGGCCTACTGCAATGTTCCAGTGAAGCTCAACACAAACTGGAGGAACAGCGCCTCATCTTCCGATTAGGTACTTTACATCTTTCCAGACTTGAGTTTAACAACGTCAGATCATGAACTGTCTTCCCCATCCTCACCCCTTTTTGATCATCTTTTTTCAAATATTTATTTTTAAATTTTTTTATATATACATTTTTCCCACCTATTTCAATTATTATTATTTTGTAAAATTTATTTCCATTCATTGTTTTATCTCCAACTTTTAGCCTATTTCAATCTTTTTATCCCCCACACTGTCCCCTCCTCTCACCCACCACTCGGGCCATCTGTCACTTGCTCATTCTGCTTCCTACTCTTAATGTCACCATTTAGCACCTCCTTTAGCCAGTATCACCACCATCAACATCCCTTTGCCCTTTTGTTTATGACATCTTTTGCAATCTCTCCTTTGCCTCCACCTTTCCCTGGCCTTCTACCCGGCTTCACCTGTCCCCAGCGCCCCCCTTAAACAGTAGAAACTACCATATTTTTAGTTCTCTTTAGTTCTGAAGAAGAGTCATATGGGCTCAAAACGTTAACTCTGTTTCTCTCCACAGATGCTGTCAGACCTGCTGAGTTTCAGAATCCCATCAAAGTCTCATCCAAAAGACAGCACTGTTTGACAATGCAGCACTCCTTCATTACTGCACTGGACTGTAGTTTGGATTATGGGCTTGAGTCCCAGAGTGGTGCTTGAACTGACAACTTTCTGACCAGAGGCGGCAAATGTGCTACCCACTGAGCCATTGCAACACAACTGGTGATACGTTAACCAGGAATGCCGCGCATACAGAATTTACACAAATGTATTCATTTTGGTAAATGGAGGGTAAAGAAACAGTGGGCAAAAGGACAACCAGGCTGGAAAGGAGGAAGAGCAACATTACAAGATGGTCTGGTTACTGACAGACTCTGCCAGTCTCTCAGTTTCAAAATGTTATGCCATGATCATAGCTATTGGGAAAGACTGAATAATTTGGGGCTTTTTTCTTTTTACAAAAGACTTTAAGGTCACCTGATAGAGGCCTCAAAAACGGAGCTGAGCCTGATGTGAGCCATTAACAATCTCCAATAGAGATGCACTCAGTTCAAGTACTTAACTGCACAAATGTAATATAATGAATCAGCAGCTTTGCAAATGTGTTTGTGATGAGATAAGCTATATGCTAATCAGTTTAAAAGTTTGTTCCTAAATATATTAAGGGTCTTAAGCAGCACTTCCAATCAGCCTACTTACTTGTAATTCTGTTCCGCTCCATAGAACCAGTCCCAAGGACTCGATGGGGGCCAATCAGTGGGAGACTCTCTGCTCTTTCCCATCCTGGATCAATCCTACGCAGATCTGGATTGCTGTAACCAAGTCAAATCACCCAAGTCAAGAGGCCATTTTGACAAATGACATTCAACAGACTGCATAATTGAATCAAGGTTCCACTTTTAGTGAAAGGTTAAATGTGGCACCAGCCATCCAGCAGGAAAATGCACATAAAGAATAGAGGAGTGGCTGTTTGTAACCATGTCATTACATCCAATTTTACAGGCATCTTCCTGGCAGGTAGTTCAATTCATCAGCCAGCAAATATGAAAGACAGACAGACAGGCAGTCATGCATTTACATTGTGCCTTTCACAACCTCAGGGTATCCCAACACGCTTTACAGTTAATCGAGTACTTTTGAGGTGCAGTGATGCAGGGAAGCGCAGCAATAATTTACCCACAGCAAGGCCCCACAAACAGCAATAAGATAAATGACCAGGTTATCTTAAAAAAGGTGAGGTTAGTTGTGGTATTAGTATTGATCAGGACACTGCTCTTCTTTGAAACAGTGGCCAGAGAATCTTGCTACATCCACCTCAAGAAGTTTAATGTTCACTCAAAGATAGCATCTCTGACAGCACTTCACTGGAGGTGTGTAAGCCTCGGTTGTGTTCCAGTCTCTGGATTAGGACTTGGATAAGTAGGTTAAACATTTGTCAGTGTTAGAAAGCAGATGTACCAATTAAAGGATATTTGCAAATATTCATCAAGGTATTTCATGCTTTCCTCTTTCATTTATCTCTCAGTGCCACAAACCTAATCTACCCACAACCTGCTTCAATGCCAATGTGTAGACAGCAGTCGGGTGCTGGGGCAACTGCAGTTAGCAACACCTTCCCATTCAAGAGGCTTTCCCATTAGTTCAGTCTCTTGCAGTCCTACTCAAGGTGAATGACTGAGAGGTACTCAAGGTTCTGAAGAGATGGACTATTCTCAGTTACCTTACTCAGGAGCTGGGATGCTACAAAAACACCAATATTGTTTGAAGAACATTCTGCCTCTGGCAAACTGCTTATTTCCCCAGTCCTAGAAGCTTTTCACTGGATTCATTCAGAACAGTCAAGGGGCATACATAGATTAAGTTAAGATAATTGCAGCTATTTAAATAGGATGCTTTCCCTTCTCAAACTGCAGTTACTACTTCTGCTGGCCAACATGCTACATAGTCAGCAAGCTGGAAAACCCCTGGCTACAGTGAATAAGTATGTGGCAGAATACTCTCATCTTCCCATGTAAGCCTCATTACTGATCTTTGGAGTGATCAAGATCTTCGAGATCAGTAGGCATTTTGGCATTCTAATAAGTTAACAGCAGTTATTCCTGTCTTTTCTTTTTTTTATTTTTGGCCCATTACCACCCTTTTTTGCCTTGCCTCGTCATTCCTTTTGTCATTTAATGACTCCTGCCCTCCTTCCATCATCCATCATAGGCCCATTTTGATCTTCCCTCCCCTCTCCCACGCCTCTGTACTTGCTTAAAACTTGTTACATCTCTAACTTCTTCCAATTCTTACAGAAGATGATCGACATGAAATGTTAACTCTATTTCCCTCTCCACAGATGCTGCCTGGCCTGCTGAGTATTTCCAGCATTTTTTTTTTTCTGTAGCTATGTGGACCACCCTGAATGGCAGGAGGTGGGGTGCTGCAGACCTCATACTAGAAACATTTGCTGGGCATTTCACAGATAAACAAGAAGTGCTCCCATCTCACCACCATCAGAACATAGCTGAATGCAGAAACTTCTTTGAGATATCTGCACCTCTGCTTTATTGCTGATATACCTGATTGTATATGAACATGTGGAACTGACAGTCAGGAAATACCAGCTGGTCTATCAAGCCTATCCCAGGTAGACAGATGAATCATGACTAAGCACTTTTTAAAATTTATTCCTTCATTGGGTGTGGGTCTCACTGGCAAGGCCAGCATTTGATTTCCACCCTTGAACGTAGTGACTAGACCATGTCAGAGGGCATTAAGAGTCAACCACATTGCAGTGGGTTTGGAGTCACAGGTTTCCTTCCCTAAAGGACATTCGTGAACAGATGTGTTTTTACAACAATCAATGGTAGTTTTTGGTCACCATTACTGAGGCTAGCTTTCAATTTCAGAATTATTAATTAACCGAATTTAAATTCCACTAGCTGCTATGTTGGGATTTGAACCTATGTCCTCATAGCATTAACTGGGCCTCTGAATTATTGGTCCAGTGACATTACCACTATGACACCGTCCCCCCACTCCTTACCTCCCTCTCGTCTTCCCCCATCACGCACCTCCCACCCACATAGCCATGCGAAGCTCACAGGAGGGGCAAAAATCTCAGGATCAGTAAGGCCAATAAATGCACTGGCAAACTACCCCCCTCTCCCCCTCATGGACCACTGAATGGGTCTGTGGCAAGGTCTCTTAGCCTAAACAGCATGGGTCACATCACCATCTTGTACGAGCAAAAGAAAGGCTTAACAATCTGCTACCTCAACCTTCATGTCTCTGGCCATTCAATCGCGGCACAACAGCCAGCTGGTCAATTCACACATGTAGTGAAAATCAGAGAAGAACCCAAGATGAGGGGGATGACACAGGGCACAGGACAGCTGGCTGCTAGATGACAGCACCCTCAACTAGTTGCACTCTGGAACCTGCTTCACTTCCTGTTGAAGAAACTATGGAGCAGAGAGGGAAGTTGCTTCCGTATCTATGGCATGTATCCAGTAAGCAAAGATGCTGGTTTGAGAAATAAATAGCCAAACTGAAGTGTTGACAGATTCACTGCAATTGCTCTTTGGCAAACAGATCGCATCTGCTACTGGGGTCTTAACATCTGTGGGAGATGGGGCTATCTTTTTCTAACAGCAATAGGATAAACTCAAATCATAGGACACAATTCTCTAAGAGAAAACTGCAAAAGTAAAGGCAGCAATGGTCAAGACAAGAGAAATATTCTCAGGGGATGGATTTAGTGTGACTGAGGCAAATTCAATGATATGGCACTTATAGTGATTTGGGAATCACATTAAGGAGCACTGGCCATTTACAATAATATCCAGTCTCTGTAAGCCAATTGCTAATTGCAATTCAGATTTTATCGAATGGTTCTCTTGGATTTTTAACCCTCATTTTAAGTATGGAATTTTATAATCCATTCACTTTCCCAGTGAAGCCGTAAATCAGTGAACTTTAGCACACAAATTAGTCTAATGAGCTTGCTGTGTATTTTTCCAGCATCTTCTGTTTTGGTTCGCTTGCAGTTTGATTTATCACTGTGTTGGCTGCCTGCAAAATCTGGAGGGATAGAACGGGAGAGAACAAGGGTATAAGAGCGTTGAATGGTTTATATTACCTCGCACGTGGTGCCTGCCCTGCTCGATTTATCAGAGCACTACTGCTGTTCAGTGCTGTAGCTATGGAGGTCGTTCTCTGAGGAACCTTCAGCCAAAAAAGAAACACAATCTGTTCATGCACAATTCCAACAACAAATCCACTCTGAATTAAACATGGATTTAGGCTGCATGACTTCTTTATATGCTCAGATGCATCTATTCCCCTTTAGGAAGACCACTGTGACCTGGCAGTTGCATAGAGCTTTTAACAGCACTGCTGTATTAAAAAAAAATAAATACTGGGCTTGAACTTCTGATATAGTCTGTCAGCCATTTACTCATTTAAAGGTCAAATGGCATGGCTGTGAATTATTTCAGCTTTGTGAACAGCAGCCAATTAATTACAAGCACCAGGCATAACGGATTGTGTGGTAACCTGTGTAACACTCCATCTGTTACTGAAATGCTCCACAGCTGATTTGTAAAATGATTCCAATTGCTTACTATTACTGCTCATAGTAGTTGCAATTAAAACCATGGCGGACAGTGTTAAAAAGTTTCATTTATACAGCAACTTGCATCTCGCAAGAACTCAAAGTAGTTTATGTACAATGAATGACTCCAAAATGCAGTTACTTATGTAGGCAAAATTGGCAGCTATTTTGATGCAGCAAGTGGTGCAAAAGGCAATGAGATAATCAGTTAATCATTTTCTTTTTGGTGGTATTGTATGAGGTCAGAATGTTGGCCCTGGACACAAAGTATTTCCCCACCCTTGTAGCCTCCTCCAGTACTACAACCCTCTGAAATCTGTGTTCCTCCAAGTCTGGCGTCTTCTGCATCCCAATTTCCTTTACTTCAAAACAGGCAGCCCTACCTTCAGCCATCGAGGCTGTAAGCTCTGGAATTCCCTGCCTGAACCTCTCCCTCTCTTCCTTTAAGATTCTCAAAATTTACTTGTTTGACCAAGCTTTTCGTTACTTGTCACTGCCTAACAAAAATCTATCTTCGTATCTCGTGATTGAATGTTAGATTTTGTCTAATAATGCTGCCAAGAGGCACTAAGAAGTTTTCCTATGGTTCAGGTACACTCTGTTGTGATTGGAATCCAAGTTCTTCTTGTAAAGGGGGATCTTAACAAAGTGCTGCAACAGGCACTTGGGATCTTTTTTAATATCTCATCAGAAGCGTGGCCCCTCTGACACTGCAACACTCCTACAGTACTGCACTGAAGTGCCAATCTATGATTCTAATTCGAGTCCTGGAGTAATACTTCAATCCCCAATCTTCTGACTCAGAGGAAAATGCACTAACAATTAAGCCACACTAATGTTTCACCATTGAGGCAAAAATACCTCTTAATGACATCCTTCAAACATGGATCAGTCACTAGTGAGGTTCAGGCAATGCAATTGAGTACAACACTGGCTGGCACCTCTGGGACTTGAGTTTCAATCCAGCCAAGACTACTGGGAAAGTAAATAGGTGCAAATCCACAACAAGAAAGTTCAAAGAACAGGAGAAGGCCATTCACCCCATCTGGTCTAACTCACTAATAATTACACTAAGGCCGACCTGTACCTTGACTCCATTCACCTGTTTTGGTTCAGTTATCTTCAACTCTCACACCTAACAACAATCTATCATTATTTGGCTTGGATTGGCAATCTTGAAGAGCAAAAGGGTTGCCCATGTGGATAATAGAGATTTCAGTGATGCCACAAAAGATGCCCATTTGAAATTGGGGATTGAGGTATATTGGGATTGTGTTGAGACATATCTGCATCTAACCAATGCTGTATGTGATTATTGGAGTGTTGAATGAGACAAGGCAGATGAAGCTTCACATCTGACCTTTGCTGTATCTGTTCTGGATGTGTCTTGTTGCTGGCACTGGGTGCGAGAAGACAGAAAAAAATGTCAAGCCTTCAACCTCATAAGCTGAAAACTTTCACAGGGAACAATTTTATTTATCTAGTAACTTATCACAAGGAAATGTCTTCAAAAACAGACCAAGCTGTCATGTTTTGAAGTGTTTTATTAAAGTAAGCACCCCTGCACATTACTGATCTCTCCAGCCTCAAGTTCACTATTTGTTCTTTCCCCGAATGGTATCAAGAGAACGTCTGCCTAGCCCATAATTTTCACTGAAGCGCTCATCCCCAATATTGCATACAGGGAAGTCAAGATTAAACGTGATCTTCTGATGAAGGGAGTAGGGTTTGTAGAGTTAGAGGGCAAGTGATAAGTGAACTAGGGCACTAATATCTAATTACAGTGTCATTTTAAAATCATATATTCTGTCCTACCTTTAATAACACCATGACAAATTCCCGAGTACACATTATCTATGGAAATTTATGGTAATTTGTCACACTGTAATTGCACACTCAAGCCAGTGGTGGTACTGCAGTACCTCCACCAGGAGAGTGAAACTACCATGTGACATGTTTACATAGGCAATCTCCATTCTAAATGTAGACTCAGGAAGTTACAAGGGAAAGGCTTACAGGAAGTGTTTGCAAATGTAAAATGTGGATAAACGACTCTGGAACCCATGGTGCAGTCGGATTTATCGCATCAGCATTATTCAGGCATTGCAGTTCTAAATCTTGTACTCTACCTTTCCAAAAAAACAAGATAAAGAACTCCAGTAAAGAACATAATAACCAGAAGGCCAACCCAAAACCACATGGCACAATCCTCTAATGAGAAGGCAGGTCAATTCAGGCAGCTATTGTAATCAATATGATAGCAGAAGGCATAATCCATTTGGTTGAGGGTGCCTTAATAACCTTTCTCTTCTCTTGCACTACACGTTTTGGACTTGGCCTGGTTACCTTTGGAGGTGCTTCATCTTCCATCTTCACCCATGGCCCAGAGTCATCTCTGTTCCCAGCACGGGGAGGTAGTACAGGGGTCTCAGAGGTGGGGTCTGAGTTCTGCCGCAGCATCTCACCACGCTTCACTGGCACAGGCTCCTGGGTTGGGAAGGCAGCGACATTCTTGGTCGGTTGGTCTTGGAGTGACTGAGACCTTGGCACCGGTGCTGATGATGGCTTCAGCGCAACCAGGTGTGCCACTTGAAACTGAGAGAAAAGTTTTCAACAAGGTTTAAGTGCGAACTCAAAGGAAGCTGGAAGACTAAAGGCCAACTGATACACAATCATCAGTGAACCATCTGTTTCACTGCTCAAATAAAAACAAACTTCAGTGGATGCTGGAAATCTGAAATAAATGCAGAAGATGATGGAAAGACTCAGCAAGTCAGACAGTGGCTGAAAGCTCAACCTGAAACATTGACTGTTTCTCGCGATACTGAGGCTGTCTGAACTGTTGGGTGTTTCCAACATTTTCTGTCTTTAAGGTAATTCCTCTCCTTCCTCTGAAACTTAGATATTTACGTATCAGATTCATGGTGATTTAATGACAAGTATGAATTTTCTGTTGCACGATACAGGTGTCCCCCTTTTACAGCAGGTTCTATTGGAGCATTTTCATTTTAGCAGGGCTGGAAATTAGTGGCATTCTCAAAAAACACTGCTGCATTTTCATTTTAGTGCAGTTACTGAGCATGCTCAGTTTTCTTAGGTGATAAACCGTGACTTCACCATATACCCCAACGACTCACTGCCTCCCTTACGGATCCCCCCCAAGTCGCCTCCTCCCTCTCAAACTCGCCGACCCTCCTGACCCGCCGTCTCCCTCACCGACCCTCCTGACCCGCCGTCTCCCTCACCGACCCTCCTGACCCGCCGTCTCCCTCACCGACCCTCCTGACCCGCCGTCTCCCTCACCGACCCTCCCGACCCGCCGCCTCCCTCGCCGACCCTCCCGACCTGCCCCCTCCCTCGCCGACCCTCCTGACTCGCCACCTCCCTCACTGACCCGCCTCCCTCACCGACCCTCCCGAACCGCCACCTCCCTCACCGACGCTCCTGACTCGCCATCTCCCTCACCGACCCGCCGCCTCCCTCACTGACGCTCCTGATTTGCCACCTCCCTCACCGACCCGCCACCTCCCTCACCGACGCTCCTGACTCGCCACCTCCCTCACTGACGCTCCTGACTCGCCACCTCCCTCACCGACGCTCCTGACTCGCCACCTCCCTCACCGACGCTCCTGACTCGCCACCTCCCTCACTGACCCGCCGCCTCCCTCGCTGACGCTCCTGACTCGCTGCCTTCATCACCGATCCGCCGCCTCCCTCGCCGACCCTCCCGATCTGCCCCCTCCCTCGCCGACCCTCCTGACTCGCCACCTCCCTCACTGACCCGCCGCCTCCCTCGCCGACGCTCCTGACTCGCCACCTCCCTCACTGACCCGCCGCCTCCCTCGCCGACGCTCCTGACTCGCCACCTCCCTCACTGACCCGCCGCCTCCCTCGCCGACGCTCCTGACTCGCCACCTCCCTCACTGACCCGCCGCCTCCCTCGCCGACGCTCCTGACTCGCCACCTCCCTCACTGACCCGCCGCCTCCCTCGCCGACGCTCCTGACTCGCCGCCTCCCTCACCGACCCGCCGCCTCCCTCGCCGACCCTCCCGACCTGCCCCCTCCCTCGCCGACCCTCCTGACTCGCCACCTCCCTCACTGACCCGCCGCCTCCCTCGCCGGCGCTCCTGACTCGCCGCCTCCCTCACCGACCTGCCCCCTCCCTCGCCGACCCTCCTGACTCGCCACCTCCCTCACCGACCCTCCTGACTCGCCGCCTTCCTCACCGATCCGCCGCCTCCCTCGCCGACCCTCCTGACTTGCCACCTCCCTCACTGATCCACCGCCTCCCTCGCCGACCCACCGCCTCCCTCGCCGACCCACCGCCTCCCCCGCCGACCCCCTCACCGACCCTCCTGACTCGCCTTCTCCCTCACCGACCCTCCCGACTCTCCGCCTCCCTCGCTGACCCTCCTGCTCGCTACTTCCCTCACCGCCTCGCTCCCTGACTTTCGTGACGTCCTGATCCAACCGACTTATCGCTCCCTTTCCCAACTCTCCCACTCGCTGGCACATCTGACCCCTCTGCTCTCACTCTCTTCCTCTTGCTGCCCCTCGCCTGAACCTCCGCTCAGTGACGGCTCGGCAGAGGGATGGGTGAGGAGGGCCAGGGGAGTTGGTAAGTTGGAGGCAGGAAGCTGCAAACAGGTGCTAAGTTATTAAGGGTTTGTAAGAAGGTTTTTGGGCTAATTCAAGGCAGGTTTTTAATGTAAAAAGTACCACATGGTATAACTGAGGTAAATAGCATTGATGCATTTAAGGGGAAGCTGGATAAACTCAAGGAGGACAAAGGAATAGAAGGAAATTATGATAGGCTGAGATTAAGTAAAATGGGTGGAGCTTGTGTGGAGCATAAGAACATTAGTTAAACTAAAAAGCCTGTTCCTGTGCTGCAAATTCAATGCAAAATACAGCTCTCGCTGATGAAAGGCAAACAATATTGCCTGCAGACAATATTAGAAGAATTCTGAAATATTGCGAGCTGGCCAGGAGTTACTCAGTTGGACGCTTCATGGTTTAAGATGCTGACATTAGTTAATTTCCTACACATCTGCATTTCATTAAGTCAGCCGATCCACTATCCCAAGCTTCACATGAATACATGTATAAGAAACATCAGCAAATATCCAAATTAGCTCAATTTCTTTTCAATAGGGGAGGGAACAATTGTCTAACTTTTGGGAGGGTGGCGAGTGGCAGCAGCTAGGTGGGGCTGCAATTGCTCAGCACCTCAACCCATTTGTTGCCATGATGACCTTGGGCCTATACCAGTCATCACTCTACACCCATCAACGTTCCCCCGAATTTTTCTCATCCATGTGAGGAATGAATTTTATTATGTAGATTTGGAAAAATGGCAGAAATGAATTCTCAAGCAGGTTCAGAGTTTGCTAATCATGTAGGCCCAAAGGAGGACAATCTGAGCAAAGAACAGATTGAGCTCATGCCGACAGTGGAGCTGGCTCAGTAGCATAGAAACCTACAGAAATGGGATAACAGGCTTAGCTATCGGGGCAATCGTCTTGGGCATCTATGGATACACATTTTATTCAGTGTCACAGGAACGTTTTTTGGATGATTTGGAAGAAGAAGCAAAAGGTGTTCGAACAATAAGTGATTCCAAGGCTTCCATAAACTGAAACACTTAGTTTATACAGTGTGTGTCCTGCTGATTTACGACTGATCGAACTGAACAATTATGCAGCCAACATATATTGAAGAAAATTAAACATGCTGGAAAAAAAAGCTACGTTAATGTGTGGATGTGCACCACCAGTAGAAACAAAAAAAAGCTATATATAAATGGATATATATATATATATATAAAATGGAAGAAAAACAAAAAATACCACTCCCAGCCATTGATACGGTGACATGCTAACCCACAAATTAAATTTTAAATTGACCATGGTGGCATTTGAACTCACAACCTCTAGCTTTTGAGTTCAGTACCAAAACCACTACACTGCCATACATGAGTGAGGCATTTGTTAGTTTTTATATTGTAGCCTGTAGTTATTTGACATAAGAAAAGTTGAAATGGCAGTGATGGCTTAAGACAAGGATCTTCTGATTCACTTTGACAAGCTCAAGATTGAAAGAGCTAAGGAGACTTGCTTTTTGAATTGATAGGAAATATGGAAAAGGCAACTTTTACTTTCTCAGCTTATTGAGTGCCTTCTTCACTTAATACTGCAATGAATAGAAGGTAGCTCAGTAATTGCTTCACAGCAACAAACATAATCAGGCAGATGTAAAGTGTCTGTGAATCTGGAGAGAAGTTGGTTCTTGTGAACTGGAGGGTGAAGGTCAGAGAGACACAGAGCCGAATTTTCGTCCAGGTGAGGAGGCACATTTCGGTGCATGAATAGCACACATTGATTTTTTTTTTTGGAGGAAATTCGATTTTGCTCCATGTTCCTGACCCCGTGGCGTTTCCTCTTGCGGGCTGGGAATGTCGAGTGTGCAAAGCGTACACCTGCCCCTGATGAGATTGGGTTCCTCATTTTAAATGGGGAATGAAAATCAGATTTCCCCCGCAAACCATTTTCGTCTCGTAGTCTGGGGTTCTGGAAGCCCATTAAAAGCATGCCAGGTTTGTGAAGAAAACCAAAACCCTGCTGGAGTCTGAAACATTCACAAAGGTAAATGTGAGTGTTTTCACACCTTCAAATATCACTATTAGGTGCTGTATTGTGATGTAGACATGTTTTTAATGCAGTGATTCATTATAGAGGCCTCACATTTAAAAGTAAGTTGGCCCTTACATTGATCAGCGTTGTATGGTTACACATATTATAGTACTTTTCCAATGGAGAAAGTACCATAATGCAGTGAAAAATGTTAGAAAATGCCCTGGCAGCCTGTGCTGTTATCTTTTGTACTGTGATTTAAATGGCTCTTGAGGGTAACAGCAAATAACAGGGTTGGGGAGGGAGGGAGTCAACGAACGGGAGGGCCCGAAGGACAAATGATGAGGGGGACTAATGTGGCGAGCAGGGAAGTCAAGTGCTGACAAAACTTCAGGCTCCAGGAACTGACACGAGTGAACTTCCACTGCTAATTCCACTTAATGAATCATGTCAGGCTTGACTCTCACCTTCCTGTAATGAGAATGTCTACCAGTCCTATGCTTGTGGGCTAGAGTGGCAGTAAACCTCATTTAAATAACAGAATGTGCGCAGCAGTTGGACTGTTGTGCTGCTGCTCAGGAGAGGGAACACTACCACCCACAAAAAGAAATATAGAAATGTGATGGAGAACCACCTTTGACTGGGCTCCCTGTGGCTCCACAGGCCGGTGCATGGGCGGTGTCTGTGAGGCCTGGGCAGCACTGCTGGGCACCGATTCAGTGAGCGACTGCAGCGACGGATCCGATATTGTGGTCCCCATCTTTGGCTTCGCACCAGGAGAGTTCTGCCTGTTCATTTTGGAGCGTTCTTCAACCTTCACAGAGAGAGATCAAACGAGGCAAGTTATAGTTAAAATAAACAAGTAGGCCATAGGAGTTCCTTGGGGGGAGCACTGTAATGCTGCAAGTTCTGATTTATATAAAACGTGTTGTAAACAGTGTCATCATTATTTGCCCCAAGATAAATGTGTCACATTTAGGTAATACTCAATACAACAATTGTGAAGGCCAGCGGTCCTGAACGGGCTGTTATATTTTGCAAAGTGTTTAAAATCTTTCCTCCAGACATCCTAAGCCCAACTCAGTTTGTTCTGATGCTGATGACATTTTGCAGTGGACAGTGCCAAATGATGCATCATACACCCTCAAGCCATTGGTACCTCAGTCCCTTACATGTCATTAGTGAGCTTGAATTTGTCTGCTTAATATATACATTGAGCATTAAGAACAGCTGAGTGTGATAAATGCTTGCGGCCCTGTTCAGATACTCTAGCCTGTGAAGGGCCAGGGAAAGCAGGCAATTCCAGATGGTTTGGCTGCATATTTGGTTCTTTAATCTCTGCCTGATGTAAGGAGTAAAGAATTTTCATCCTGTGAAAACTAAATGCTGCAATACACAGATTCTCGGGCTCACTGGATATGGCAGACCAAATACAATCTTTTTTATTCCTTCATTCATGGGATATGGGTGTCGCTAGTTAGGCCAACATTTGTTGCACATCCCTAATTGCCACCTTTGAGAAGGTGATGGTGAGCTGCCTTCTTGAACCACTACAGTCCATGCGGTGTAGGTGCACCCACAGTGCTGTTAGGGAGGGAGTTCCAGGATTTTGACCCAGCGACAGTGAAGGAACGGCTGATATATTTCCAAGTCAGGATGGTGAGTGACTTGGAGGGGAATTTGCAGGTGGTGATGTTCCCATGTGTCTGCTGCCCTTGTCCTTCTAGCTGTTGGTGTTTGTGGGTTTATAGGTGCTGTCCAGAGAGCCTTGGTGAGTTCCTGCAGTGCATCTTGTAGATGGTACACACTGCTGTCACTGTGTGTCGGTGGTGGAGGGAGTGAACGTTTGTGGAGGGGGTGAATGTTTGTGGAGGGGGTGCCAATCAAGCAGGCTGCTTTGTCTTGGATGATGTCAAGTTTCTTCAGTGTTATTGGAGCTGCACTCATCCAGGCAAGTGGAGAGTATTCCATCACACTCCTGACTTGTGCCTTGTATATGGGGGACATACAAACATGCAAATTCAGAGCAAGAGTAGGCCACTTGGCCCCTCAAGCTGCTCCACCATTCAAAAAGATCATGACTGATCTGAATGTAACCTCAACCCCACATTCCTGCCTACCCCCGATAGCCTTTCAGCCTCTTGTTAATCAAGAATCTATTAGCTCTGCCTTAAAAATACTAAAAGAATCTGCTTCCACTGCCTTTTGAGGATGAGTGTTCCAAAGACTCACAACCCTCAGAGAAAAAACTTCTCATCTGTCTTAAATGAGCGACTCCTTATTTTTAAACAATGACCTCCCCCCTAGCTCTAGATTCTCTCACAAGAGGAAACATCCTCTCCACATCTACCCTGTCAAGACCCCTCAGGATTTTAAAGGTTTCAATCAAGTCACCTCTTACTCTTCTAAACTCCAATGAATACAAGCCTAACCTGTCCAGCCTGTCCTCATAAGACAACCTGCCTATTCCTGGTATTACTCTAGTAATCATTCTCTGAACTGCATCTAACGCATTTACATCCTTCTTTAAATAAGACGACCAGTATTGTAAACAATACTCCAGGTGTAGTCTCACCAATGCCTTCTACAACTAAAGCATAACCTCCCTACTTTTGTAATCAATTCCCCTCACAATAAATTATAACATTCTATTAGCTTTCCTAATTACCTGCTGTACCTGCACACTAACCTTTTGTGATTCATGCACTAGGATACCCAGATCCCTCTGAATCTCAGAGACCAGCAATCTCTCACCATTTAGGTAATAAGCTTCTTTTTTATTTTTCCTGCCAAAATGAATGATTTCACATTTGCCCACATTGTAATCCATTTTCCAGATCTTTGTCCACTCACTTAACTTATGTCACTTTGTGGCCTCCTTATGTCCTCTTCACCATTTACTTTCCTGCCTTTGTGTCGTCAGCAAATTTAGCAATCATACCATCAGTCCTTCATCCAAGTCATTTTGATAAATTGTAAACAGTTGAGGACCCAGTACTGATCCCTGTGGCACACAACTCATCACATCCTGCTAACCAGAAAAAGGCCCATTTATGCCTACTCTCTGCTTCCTTTTAGCTAACCAATCTTCTATTAATGCCAAAATGTTACCCCTTATACACTGAGCTTTTATTTTCTGCAATAACCTTTGATGTGGCACTTTACCAAATGCCTTCTGGGAATCTGAGTACAGTATATCCACCGGTTACCCTTTATCCACAGCACATGTGACCCCTTTAAAGAACTCCAACAAATTGGTTAAACTTGATTTCCCCTTTACAAAACTATGTTGACTCTGCCTGATTGCCTTGAATTTTTCTAAGCGCCCTGCTATAACATCTTTAATATAGCTTCTAACCTTTTTCCTAGGATAGATGTGAGGCTAACTACCTATAATTTCCTGCTTTCTGTCTCCTTCCCTTATTTCCAGCCTAATGGAACCTTTCCCGAATCTAGGGAATTTTGGAAATTTAGAACCAGTGCACCAACTAACTCACTAGCCACTTCTTTCAAGATCTTTGGGTGAAGTCCATCCGGACCTGGAGATTTGTCAGCCAGCAGCCCCAACAATTTGCTCAATACCACTTCCCTGGGGTTTGGAATTATCCCGAGTTGCTACCTCCCTTCCATTTCCTGATTTATAGCTATTTCGGGATGTTATTTGTGTCCTCTATAGTGAAGACTGAAGCAAAATACCTGTTTAATTTGTCCGCCATCTCCTTACTTTCCATTATCAATGCCCCAGATGCACTCTCTATAGGACCAACACTCACTTTAACTTTTCTTATTTAAATACTTACAGGAACTCTTACTATCTGTCTTTATATTACTAGCTAGCTTTCTCTCATACTCTAACTTTTCCCTTCTTAATAATCCTTTTATGATTCTTTTCTGTTCTTTACATTCATTCCAGTCTTCTGATCTGCTGCCCGTCTTTGCATAATTAGATGCTTTTTCCTTAAGTTTGATACTGTCTTAATTTTTTTAGTTAACCACGGATGGTGGGTCCTTCCCTTATAATTTTTCTTTCTCATTGGAATGTATATATTCTGTGTATTCTGAAAATATCCCTTTAAATGCCTGCCATTGAACTTCTATTGACATAACCCTTAACCTAATTTGCCAGTTCACTTTAGCTAGTTCTGCTTTCATGCCTTCATAATCGCCCTTATTTAAATTTAAAATGCTAGTCTTGGGTGGACTCGATTCTCCCTCAAAATTAATGTAAAATTCAAACATATTAGGATTAATTGATAAACCTCCTAGTGAAGGCACCCCTAGGTAGCAGTGAGCATACCCCATTGCTTAATGACAGGTCTAGTATAGCTTGCTGTCTGGTTGGTTCCAGGGCATGCTGTTCTAAGAAACCATCCCGAAAATGCTCTATGAACTCCTCATCTAAACTACTTTTGCCCATCTGATTTTTCCAGTCTATATGTAGATTAAAATCTCCCATGATTATTGCTGTACCTTTCTGGAAAGCTCCCATTATCTCTTCTCTTATACACTGTCCTACTGTGTAATTAGAATTAGGAGGCATGTACACCACTCCCACAAATGACTTCTTGCCTTTATTATTCCTCATCTCAACCCAAGCCACTATTGCATCCTGGTTTCCTGAACCTAGGTCACCCTCTCTAATGTGATAATACCATCATTAACAGAGCTACCCCTCCAACTTTTCCTAACTTCCTGTCCTTCCTAAATGTCATGTACCCTTCAGTATTCAGGTCCCAGCCTATTTCATCCTGTAGCCATGTCTCTGTAATGCCTATCATACCGCACTTATTTATTTCTATTTGCACTACCAATTCATCTTTTTTGTTTTGATACAGAACCTTTAGTTTTGTCCTCATTATTTTTGTAGTGCCTAGCTCTATCTACTAATTTACTCTCAAGATTTGTATTCTCTGTCCCTTCGTGTCATAGTCTGTTTAATATTTCCCGTATTAATACCTGTCTCTCTTGCCTTGTCTCTATTCTTTGGTTTACCACATCTTCCCAAATTTGATCCCTCGCCCCAATTATTCAGCTTAAACCTCTCTGCTTCCCTAATTAGGCAGCATGTGAGGACACTAGCCCCAGCACGGTTCAGGTGTAGACCTTCCGAACGGTACAGGTCCCACCTTCCTCAATACTGGTGCCAGTGCTTCACAAACTGGGGCCCACTTCACCCACACCAACCTTTGAGCCATGCATTAATTTCTCTAATTTTATTTGTCCTATGCCAATTTGCACGTGGCTCAGGTAATAATCCACAAATTATTACCTTTGAGGCTCTGCTTTGGCTTTGGTGAGTGAAGACGTGAGTTACTTGCCACAGGATTCCTAGCCTCTGACCTGCTCTTGTAGCCAAAGTATTTAAATGGCTAGTGCAGTTCAGTTTCTGGTCAATGGTAACCCCTGGGATGTTGGTAGTGTGGGATTCAGTGATGGTAATGCCATTGAATGTCAAGGGGCGATGGTTAGATTGTCTCTTGTTGGAGATGGTCATTGCTTGACATTTGGGTGGCGCGAATGTTACTTGCCATTTGTCAGCGCAAGCCTGGATAGTGTCCAGGTTTTGCTGCATTTGGACATGGACTGCTTCAGTATCTGAGGAGTCATGAACGGTGCAGAACATTGTGCAATCAGTGAACATCCCCCACTTCTGGCCTTACAGTGGAAGGAAGGTCATTGACGAAGCAGCTGATGATTAGGCCTAGGAATCTATCCTGAGGAACTCTTGCAGTGATGCCATATAACTGAGATGACATCCAACAACCACAACCATCTTGCTTTGTGCTAGGTGTGACTCCAACCAGCAGAGAGTTTTCCCCCTGATTCCCATTAACTCTAGTTTTGCCAGGGTGCTTTGATACTACACTCAATCAAATGCTGCCTTGATGTCAAGGGCAGTCACTCTCACCTCACCCTGGGAGTTCAGCTCTTTTGTCCATGTTTGAACCAAAGCTGTAATGAGGTCAGGAGCTGAATGGCTGAGTGTCACTCAGCAGGTTATTGCTAAGCAAGTGCCGTTTGATAGCGCTGTTGATGACCCCTTCCATTGCTTTACTGATGATCGAGATTTGATGGACAGGGTGATAATTAGTCAGGTTGGATTTGTCCTGTTTTTAGTGTACAGGACATACCTGGGCAATTTTCCACATTGCTGGGTAGATGCCAGTGTTGTAGCTGTACAGGAACAGCTTGGCAAGGGGCGCGACAAGTTCTGGAGCACAAGTCTTCACTCCTGTTGCTGTCAGGGCCCATCATAGCCTTTGCAGTATCCAGTGCCTTCAGTCGTTTCTTGATATCACGTGGAGTGAAGCGAATTGGCTGAGGACTGGTATCTGTGCTGCTGGGGATCTCCAGAGGAGGCCAAAGTGGATCATCCACTCGGCACTTCTGGCTGACGACTGCTGCAAATGATTCAGCCTTATCTTTTGCACTGCTGTGCTGGGCTCTCCCATCATTCAGGATAGTGATATTTGTGACCTCCTGTGAGTTGTCAAAGTGTCAAACACCATTCACCCTGGATGTGTCCAGGACTGCAGATCTTAGATCTGATCTGTTGGTAGTGGAATCGTTTAGCTCTGTCTAACACTTGCTGCTTATGCTGTTTGGCATGCAAGTAGGCCTGTTGTAGCTTCATCAGACTGACACCTCAACTTTAGTTGTGCCTGTGCTGCTCCTGGCATGCCATCCTGCACTCTTCATTGAACCAGGGTTGGTTCCCAGCCTTGATGATAATGGTAGAGTGGGGGATGTGCTGGGCCATGAGGTTACAGATTGTGGTCCAGTACAATTCTGCTGCTGCTGATGGCCCACAGTGCCTCATGGTTGCCCAGTCTTGAGTTGCTAGATCTGTTTGAAATCTATCCCATTCAGCATCCTGGTAATGCCACACAACGTAACAGAATATGGGACTTTGTCTCCAACAGAACTGTGCGGTGGTCATTCCTACTGATGCTGTCATGGACAGATGCATCTGCAGCAGGCAGCGTGGTGAGAATGAGGTCAAGTTGTTTTTCCCTCTTGTTAGTTCCCTAACCACCTGCCACAGACCCAGTCTAGCCACTATGTCCTTAAGGGCTTGGCCAGCTCAGTCACTGGTGGTGCTACTGAGCCACTCTTGGTGATGGACATTGAAGTCCTCATCCAGAGTACATTCTGCACCCTTGCCACCTCAGTGCTCCTTCCAAGTGGTGTTGAACAAGGAGGAGCACTGACTCATCAGCTGAGGGAGGGTGCTACGTGATAATCAGCAGGAGGTTTCCTTGCCCATGTTTGACCTGATGCCATGAGACATCATGGAGTTCGAAGCTGATTTTGAGGATTCGCAGGGCAACACCCTCCTGACTGTAAAACACTGCCACATCTGCTGGTCCATCACTCCGTTGGGACAGGGATGATGATGGTGATGTTTGGGACATTGTCTGTAAGGTGTGTTTCAGTACAGTATGACTATATTGCTTAACGAGTCTGTGAGACAGCTCTCTCGATTTTGGCACAAGCCAAAAGGAGGACTTTGCAGGGTCAACAAGCCATTGTCATGTCAGTGCCTAGGCGGGTGGTCTTTCGGGTTTGATTCCATTTAGGCTTTTAGCGGATTGATACAACTGAGTGGCTTGCTCAGCAATTTCAGAGTCAACCATATTGCGGTGTGTCTGGAGTCACATGTAGGCCAGGTCAGGTAAGAACAGCAGATTTCCTCCCTTAAAGGACATCAATGAACCAGATGGGTTTTTACGACATCGATTTACGATAGGTTTCATAGATTTTTAATTCCAGGTTTTTACTGAATTCAAATTTCACCATCTGCCATGGTGGGTAATGCTCAACCCAAGTCTCTGGATTACTAGTCCAATACAATACCACTACTCCATGACTCATAGAAGTCTTTTCTTTCCCATTTTCCCTTCACTACATCCTGCAAGGGAGAACTGCTCTTTTATAGAGGATAAGAAAAACCCTTCACATGCAAGATCTATAGAATAGTAACTGGTCAGTGTGTGAAACTGCAATTTTGCTTATTTGTGTGCGTGTGTGCCCCAGTTGCCCCAGAGCAATCATATAAAGTATTGTGCCTTTAATCCCCCCTCTACATAAATCCAGAGAATTCAGGAGTAATTTCTTTGCCCAGAGATTGGTGAGAATACCAAAATCGCTACCCCAGTGGGGTGACTGAGGTGAATAGCATAGATACATTTAAGCGAAAGACAGATGTGTACATGGGAAAGGAACAGAAGCTAACGTTATGTAGGATTGTATAGAATGTACGAAACCTATGTTCGATCTAACCAGTCCATTCTGGCATTTATGTTCTTTTGAGCCTCTGCCCATGGTTCCTCATCTCATCCTATCAGTATAAACTTCTATTCCCTTCTCTCTCAAATGTTTACCTAACTTCCCCTTAAACGCATCCGTACTATTCATGTGAGCTACTTCCTGTGGTAGCGACTTCCACATTCTCGCCACACTTTGGGCAAGAAGTTTCTCCTGAATTCCCTGCTTGATTTATATTTTAAGGGTTAGATGAAGTAGAGGACTTTACATCAAGAGGGCCAGTTTACAAGAGGTAGAGGTTATACCACAGCTATACAAAATCCTAGTTAGACCATACTCGGACTACTGTGTTCAGCTCTGAAAATCACGCCTTAGGAAGAATAAATTGACCTTTCAGGGAGTGCAAAGATTTATCATAATGATACTTGAACTCCAAAGGGTTGTACTCCTGAAATTTAGATGATTAGATGATTAGGGCGATTTGATTGACATTTTCAAGCTTTTTAAGATACTGAAGCAGTCTGTGCCATGTAGGGAGGCGGAGGGGTAATGGTTGTCATTGTACTAGTAATCCAGAGACCCGAGTTAATGCTCTAGGCACTAATCCCACCATGGTAGGTGGTGGAATTTGAGTTCAATAAAAATCTGGAATTAAAAGTCTAATGATGACCATGAAACCATTGTCCTTACCTGGTTTGGCCACCATATGACTCCAGATCTACAGTAATGTGGTTGACTCTTAAATGCTCTCTGAGATGGCATAGCAAGCCACTCAGCTGTATCAGTCCACTAGAAAGTCTAAAGGAATAAAACTTGATGGAGCACCTGGCTTTGACCTAGGCACCAGAAACGACAATTGCAAACTCAACCTATTGACCTGCAAAGTCCTCCTTACTAACGTCTGGGGGGTTGTGTCAAAATTGGAAGAGCTGTCTCACAAGCTAGTCAAGCAACAGCCTGATAGTCATACAGAATCATACCTAACAAATCATGCCCCAGACACCACCATCACCATTCCTGGGTATGCCCTGTCCCACTGGCAGAAGTGGCAGCACAGTAGGGAGGGAGTCTCCCTAGGAGTCCTCAACATTGACTCCAAACCCCATGAAGTCTCATAGTATCAGGTCAAAAATGGGTGAGGAAGTCTCCTGCTGATTACCATGTACAACCAGCCCCCCTCAGCTGATGAATCAGTGCTCCTCCATGTTGAACACCACTTGGAAGAAGCGCTGAGGGTGGCAAGGGCACAGATGTACTCTGAACTACAAGAATGTACCACATTGTCCATCACCAAGAGTGGCTCAGTAGCACCACTACTGATTGAGCTGGTCGAGTCCCAAAGGACATAGCTGCTAGACTGGGTCTGCAGTGAGGGAACAAACAAGAGAGAAAAACATACTTGACCTCATCTTCATCAACCTGCCTGCCGCAGGTGTATCTGTTCATGTCAGTCTCGGTAGGAATGACCACCGCACACTCCTATTGAAGATGAAGTCCCACCCTCACATTGAAGATACCTCCATCATGTTGTGTGGCACTGCCACCATGCTAAATGGGATAGATTTCAAACAGATCTAGCAACTCAAGACTGGGCATCCATGAGGCGCTGTGGGCCATCAGCAGCAGCATAATTGTCCTCAAACAGAATCTGTAACCTCACAGCCCGGCACATCCCCCACTCTACCATGACGACCAAGCCCGGGGATCAACCCTAGTTCAATGAAGAGTGCAGAAGGCCATGCCAGGGGCAGCACCAGGCATACCTAAAAATAAGGTGTCAACCTGGTGAAGCTACAACACAGGACTACTTGTGTGCCAAACAGCATAAGCAGCAAGCGATAGAGCTAACAACCAACAGATCAGATCTAAACTCTGCAGCCCTGCCACATTCAGGCGTGAATGGTGGTGGACAACTAAACAACTCATTGGAGGAGGCTCCACAAATTTCCCCATCCTCAATAATGAAAGAGTCCAGCACATCAGTGCAAAAGATTAGCATTTACTGAAGCATTTACAACAATCTTCAACCAGAAGTGCCGAGTGGATGATCCATCTCGGCTTCCTCCGGAGGTCCCCGGCATCACAGATGCCAGTCTTTAGCCAATTCAATTCACTCCACATGATAACAAGAAACAGCCGAAGGCACTAGATACTGCAAAAGCTATGTAATACTACTGAAGACTTGTGCTCCAGGACTTGCTGCGCCTCTAGCCAAGTTGTCCCAGTACAGCTACAACATTGGCATCTACCCGGCAATTTGGAAAACTGCCCAGGTGTGTCCTGTACACAAAAAGCAGCACAAATCTAACCTGGGCTATAACCTTAAAAACTACAGCCAGGCCATCAGGGGTGGTGTTAGGAAGCACTTCTTCAAAGGGGTAGTGGAAATCTGGAACTCTCTCCCACAAAGAGCTGCTGAGACTGAGGGTCAACTGAAAATGACAAAACCGAAATGGATAGATTTTTGTTAAGCAAGGTATTAAGAGCTATGGACTCAAGGTCTGCATATGAAGATAAGATACTAGTCAGCCATGGTCTAACTGAATTGAGAGCAGGCTCAAGGGCTGAATGGCCTCCTGCTCTTCCTATGTAAATAGCTGCCTTACATCAGCTATGTCCATTATGCTGAAGATCACCATCATTTCTCCTACTGGTCTTTGCTCTATAAAGAAACGGGAGTTTCTAAAGGAGTACCTCCTTTGCCCAGGCTGGTTTGTCCGTCGGATTCACATTTTTATTATAATAGTACAGCTGCTTCTTTTCTTGGGGCTGCTGCTGCTGCTTCTGTAGCTGCTGCTGCTGCTGCAGTGACATGAGGAAGGCATGCTCCTGCTGCAGTTGCCTCTGAAGCCGCTCAGACTGCCGCTGCTCCTCCAGTTGTTTCCGCTTATATTCCTGCAAAAGACGCACAAGGAAACAAGCAGAATATTAGCAATCTACTTGGCCATGTCCAAAAGGAAAACTCAAGGGGTTGATGGGGACATGTAAAACCAATACTGATACAGAAGCGTTGGCACAAGTGCCGTCAGCAACGAGGACACACACTTCCTGAACTCTAACAAAAGGCTGTGGCTGCTCTTGTCAGCATCTTCAGCAGTCTGCAGATTAGCAATGTTTTACCACAATAAAGCAAAGCCAATAGGTGAAGGTGCTCCAACTTTAAATCGTTTCAGAACATACTCGGGACATGGGTGCTACTGGCGAGGCTGACATTTATTGCCCATCCTTTGAAATTGGTGGTGACGGAGCTCTTTCCTTGCCCTGTCACAGCCTATGTAATGATTCTGGTTGTTCTTTGCAGTGGCTTTGATACAAGGAAGTAACTTGTTAAGTCATATCCAAGGACAGTTAAGCATGGGACTGGAATCACATATAGGCAGGCATGGTTGGCAGGTTCCTTCCTTAAAAGGACAATTAGTGATGGGCAATAAATGCTGGCTTAGCCAGTGATGCCCACATCCCATAAATGAATTAAAAAAGGATGGGCTTTTCCAACAATCCGACAGGTTTACAGTTCGTCATGACTTTTTTTACTTTTGAGTAATTCATTTGTATTTTTTTTAAAAACAGAAATCAAATATTCAAATTGCCGTGGTAGGATTTGAGCTCATGTTTTCTGCATTACTTGTCTAGGAATCACTAAACTACTGTGCCCAAGTGAAACCTTTTGTCAAGACATTGTTTCCAGAAACTTTGGGGTTTAATTAAATGAAACAAAACTCTATTGTTAACAAGGAGCTTCAGTGTATGGGAAACAAGCCTGTTAAAATCCAATGCTTCCTGTATTTGTAACTGTGATCAGAAATCAGGCAGCAAACCTCCTGCACCACCTGGCTGATTTAGACTCAGAATAGTGACAACGAACCCCCACCAAGAACCCCATACTCTTGAAACATTTTCTTCTCATTCATCACATTTAAAAAGCAAACATCTGTTCCTCCTCCACAGGCACACTTCCTCAGCTGAGAGGGTGGCCAGCCGACTTCTGTGTTTCAGCCATTTTTATTCTATAAATATTGCTACTCCATCGAGGTAAAGGGGCTTAGGGATTCACACCCTCAGAATTAGCCTGCCTGGTAGTGAAAAATAATCCAATCTGAGGGCCAAATTAACCAAGATTGAGCACTTAACAATAGTGAAAACAAGGCAGTACTTATACTCTGACTTATATGGGATGGGGGCGGGGTATGGGGAAGAGATCAGGGTTTTTTTTAAAAACAGTGTCATGATGATCTGGATGGTGTTGCCTGAAAGGATGGTGGAAGCAGGTTCAACAACAACGTATATTCACATAGCGCCTATAATGTAATGAAACATCCCAAGGAGCTTTATGGGAGCATTATACAACAAAGTGTGACACTGTTTCACATAATGGGATCTTAGGTCAGATGGCCAAAAGCTTGGGCAAAGTTGTAGGTTTCAATGAGTGCCTCAAAAGAAGAAAGCGAAATAGAGAGATGGAGAGGTGCAGGAAGCGTATTCCGGAGCTTGGGCCCGAGGCAAATGAAGACATGGCTGTCAATGATGGAGCGATTAAAATTGGGGATGCATAAGAGGCCAAGATTCGAGATCTTGGAAGGTTGTCGGGCTGGAGGAGATTATAGAGATAGGGAGGGGCAAGGCCATGGAGGGATTTGAAAGCATGGAGGGATTGTCATCTTAAAATCAAAATGTTGTTTGACCATGATCCAATGGAAGTCAGCGAGTACAGGGGGTGAAAGAGAAAAAAGTACTTGGTGTGGGTTAAAACACACAAGTAATAGGGCTTTGGATCACCTCAGGTTTAAGAGGTTAGAACATACACAACCAGCTGGGAGCCCGATGGAACAGTCGAGTCCTGAGATAACTAAGCCGTGAATTAGAGTTTCAGCAGCAAATAAGCTGAGACAGGAGCGAAGTCGGGAGATGTTACAGAGGTAGAAATGGGCGGTCTTAGTGTTGGCATGAACATGCGGTTCAATAATGACTTTTAAAAGGGAATTGGATAAATACCAGAGGGGCCAAAAATTGCAGGGCTATGGAGAAAGGGCAGTCAAATGGGAATAAATAGTTAGCTGTTTTAAGGAGTTAGTAGCAACTTTGGACCCCGTGCAGTCTCATGGCATCAAGTCAAACATAGGCAAGGAAAACTCCTGCTGGTTGCCACATACCGTCCCTCCTCAGCTGATGAGTCAGTACTCCACCATGTTGAACATCATTTGGAGGAAGCACCAAGGGTGGTAAGGATGCAGAATGTACTCTGGGTGGGGGACTTCAATATCCATCACCAAGAATGTCTCGGTATCACCACTACTAACCCAAACTGGTGAGTCCTAAAGGACGTAGCTGCTGGACTGGATCTTCAGCAGCTGGTGAGGGAACCAAGAAGAGGGAAAAACCTACTTGACCTCGCCCTCACCAATCTACTGTTGCAGATGCATTTGTCCATGACAGTATTGGTAGGAGTGACCATGGCACAGTCCTTGTGGAGATGAAGGCCCGTCTTCATTTATTGTGGATACCCTCCAACATGTGTGGCACTAGCACCATGCTAAATGTAATAGATTTTGAACAGATCTAACGACTCAAACCTGGGCATCCATGAGGCAATATGGGCCATCAGCAGCAGCAGATTGTACATAACCACAATCTGCACCACGCAATTGACAGAGTTTAGTAATCTCACAGCCAATGGGGCAGATCTAAACTCTGAAGTCCTGCCACATCCAGTCATCAATGGCGCTGGACAATTAAACAACTACTGGAGGAGGAGGCTGCACAAATATCCCCATCCTCAATGAATGGGGAAGCCCAGCACATCAGTTCAAAAGATATGGCTAAAGCATTTGTAACAATCTTCAGCCAGAAGTGGCAATGAATGATCCATCTCAGCCTCCTCCTGAGGATCCCAGCATCACAGATGCCAGTCTTCAGCCATATGGATTCACTCTAGATAATATCAAGAAATGGCCGAAGGCAGTGGCTATGGGTCCTGACAACATTCTGACAATAATTCTGAAGACAACTGTGCTCCAGAGCTAGCCATGCCTTTGGCCAAGTTGTTCCAGTACAGCTACAACACTGGCATCCACCTAACTTGCCCAGGTATGTCCATCAATCGCCGCCCCATTAGTCTGCTCTCGATCATCAGTAAAGTAATGGAAAGTGTTGTCGACAGTGCTACCAAGCAGCATTTATTCAGCAATAACCAGGTCACTGACGCTCAGTTGGGGTTCCACCAGGGCCACTCAGCTCCTGACCTCATTACAACCTTGGTTCAAACATGGAAAAAAGAGCTGAACTCCAGAGGTGAGGAGAGAGTGACTGCCTTTGACATCAAGGCAGCATTTGACTGAGTGTCGCATCAAGGAGCCATAGCAAAACTGGAGTAAATGGGAATCTGCTGGTTGGAGTCATACCTAGCACAAAGAAATATGTTTGTGGTTGTTGGAAGTCAATAATTTCAGTCCCAGGACATTGCTGCATGAGTTCCTCAGGGCACTATCCTAGTCGCAATCATCTTCAGCTGCTTCGTCAATGACCTTCCTTCCATCATAAGGTCAAAAATTGGAATGTTCATGGATGTTTATACAATGTTCAGTATCATTTGTTGACTCCTCAGTCGGTGTCCATATGCAGAAAAGCCTGGACAACGTTCAGGCTTGGGCTGATAAGTGCCAAGTAACATTTGCACCACACGAGTGCCAAGCAATGACCATCTCCAACAAGAGTGAATCTAACCATCTCTCCATGACATTCAATGGCATTATCATCACTGAATCCCCCACTATCAACATCCTGGGGGGTACCATTGACCAGAAACTGAACTGGACCAGCCAAATAAGTACTGTGGCTACCAGAGGTCAAGGCTGGGAATTCTGCTGAGAGCAACTCACCTCCTGACTCCCCAAAACCTGTCCACCATCTACAAGGCACAGTCAGGAGTGTGATGGAATACTCTCCACTTGCCTGGTTGAGTGCAGCTCCAACAACACTCAAGCTCAACATTATGTAGGACAAAGCAGCCCACTTGACTGGCACCGCACCCACCACCTCAAACATTCACTCCCTTCACCACCAACACACAGTGGTAGCAGTGTGCACCATCTACAAAATGCACTGCAGCAACTCACCAAGGTCCCTCAGGCAGCACCTTCCAAGCTCACGACCTCTAGCACCTGAAAGTAGGTGGTAGAAGCATGGGAACACCACCACCTGCAAGTTCATCTCCAAGTCACACACCATCTTGACTTAAAATTATATTGCCATTCTTTCACTGATCGCTGCGTCAAGATCCTGGAACTCCCTCCTTAACAATGCATAGACTGCAGCAGCTCAAGAAGGCAGCTCACCATCACCTTCTCAAGGACAATTAGGGATGGACAATAATTAATGGCCTAACCAGCGGCACACACATCCCAAGAACAAATTTAAAAAGTACAGGCACAATGGGCCAAATGGCCTCCTGTGCAGGATCATTATATGATACTACAATAGTCTTGCTACGCTAAAGAGCAAGAAGCAGAATGTGCAGCCGCCAAAGACAGCTTATGACTGTTTCATTCCATCCATTGCATGAAAGGCAGTTTATAGCCAACTTCAATTCAATTCACATTACTTGGGAGATGCTGCGCTCTCTCTTGGACAACATTCTTCTGTCAAGCAATTGTACCCAACAGTTTAACCAAACACTCAGCTCTGCTGCACACAAAACAACTTTTGCATTTGACTACACACTAGTAACTTGTATTTATACAGCACCTTTAGCACAATACAATGCCCTAAAATGCGTCACAAGAATGTGATACTGAGCCACATAAGGGGGTATTAGGACTGCTGACCACAAACATGGTCAAAGATTTTAAGGAGCACCCAAAAGGAGAGAGAGGTTGCGAGGCAGAGTAGGCTAGGGAGGGAATTTCAGAATTTAAGAGCTAAGGCAGCTGAAGGCTCAGTTGCCAATGGTGCTGCAATTAAAATCAGGCATGAGCAAGAAGCTAGAAATCAGAGGGCTGTAGGCAACTACAGAGATAGGTGGGGTGAGGGGATTCAGGCATGGAGGGATTTAGAAAGCACTGTTAGACTGAGTTTCTGAAAGTAGGGAATCATTTGTTCAGACTTTCTGGCCCAATTCACACAAGTGGAATTTTAGATGCAATAACCTAATCTTTTAACAAGCTCACAGGCTTATGCAATGCAACGGTAGGAAACAGGATAGAATGCTTGACTTCTAAGATTTGTCAGTCAACTTGCACCCTAATCTACAAAGTTGTTCACATTTCTCACAAGAACTGGCTGATCAAGGCTTTTGACACCATGTAAGCACAAATCACAGGTCATCAGGTCTTCATGTGCATACAGTAGGCAGGAACATTCCAGAATAAGTCATTATGTTTAGATATATTGCCAAATTCAAGTAATTCTGATCCTACAGAACTAGATGGTAAAGGTCTACCTATCAATATGATGAAATAATTCTTTGCCTTCATTTTGATGGCTAGATTTATAATTGGCCTGAATGAGGCGTTAATTTTATATAAGAAAAGCTGAGCTGGGGATAGAAGTTCCGGCTGTAATGATATTCTACAAATAGATGTCCTCAGCATGTGCTTTCTGAACATGTTCTAGCATTAACTAAGATGTGCCAGTGGCAGCTGATGTCTGAATATCAGCATTACATCAGTGATTAAATAGCTCTTCTTTGCCAGTTATACTGTTAGGTTACCCAATCTGGATAACTTGGATCACTTCCATTCTACTTGACTTGGAAACAGGGTCGAGTTGATACTTACCAGCAGAGAGATGCAGTAAATACTCCCGCAAAGGCCGAGAGATGACTTAAGGGCAGAAATTTACCATATCACACTGGCAGTCCTGATGAATTTGATTTTTGTGCTCCAGAATTCACTGAAATTGGCTAATACAGTGGACATAGAATCATGGAATGGAATTGTCTGATCAACATTCAGAGCAGGTAACGGAGCTAAAACTTGCTCGCAAGCGAAGGGCTTATGACTCAAATGGTGTGAGTCGCCAACATTGGTCAAATCTATGCGCATTTACTCACTTGGCCTGGATTTCCAAGCCAGGGTTTACTCGGACACCCAAAGTACTCGCTCTCCAGATTCTTTAAAGGCTTCATCACAGATTTTAAAATGATACACATCACAGAGTTAGGTGAACTGCCAACTGGTTCAGGACTTTGGAGAAAGTTAGCACAGCCAACAAACAGCATAACCTTAAATAAAACAGTCCTGAGGGAAAATCTGCAGAGCTCACAAACATCAACCATGTGGAGGGGTCAGGAAATATCGCATGGTCATCGCAAAACTGCATGCATTCATATAACTCCAGAATGAAGGCAGATCAACAATCATACACATGCTTGATCCAGAGTCAGAGTGAATCCAGTACCCCATCGAGGCAGCAGTTTTTTCCTCATCTTCAGAACTATCCTTCACTGGTAAAGAATGCTTCCCCTTCTTTAGGTCTTCCAGTGCCACCACCTATTCAGTGCCTGGGGACATCCAGCAAGGCAACCTGCTCCCAGATCTCCGTCAAAGTTGCTCCACGTCCAACAGCACTGAGAAACGGTAACATATCCTACTCCCAAATTTTTTCCCCCTCCCCTATTCAAACAACTCCCCAAAAGGAAGTAGACAATTGGGATTGGGGAGAAACCACATGGGGGGAATGGTATCCTGTCCTTCAGTGCAGCAGAGATTACCACACTAAATCTGCTGCACCACTGTGCTGCCACCGAGAGGACAAATATTCACTTCAGACTCACTCCAAATTAAATTCATTCCATTTGCACTCCATGCCTTAATGCAAATAGGTGGTTGATTTGGATTTAAACTAAACTAAAAAGAAAACGGTCCTAGTGCAAACAGGATTTATAGCGTACCGGTTACTAGGAGAATTTACAAAAGGATACATAGGTATACACACACACACACACACACACAAATAAGAATAGAACAAAGAAGGGCTGGACTTGCACTGAGATGGAAATGGATTGAAGGGTCATTCAATATTTATTTTACAAGAGTACGTAGAGTAATCCTGGTCTGGGCAGAGTGGAAAGGGTTGGGGGGGTGGGGTGGCGGCGGGTGGGGTGGAGTGGTGTGGGAAGTGGGGGAAAGAATGTCCAAACCTGTATATACCTTGCCTGTTAGCCTGCCGACATAAGGACCTAACAATGAAAAAATAAAAAAAAATCATTCTTAAGCACACAAGAGGACATAATGATCCCATAACTACCAAATTTTGGCTGCAGTGATCAAGGGACTCTAAGGGATCAAGGTTAGCTCGAGGGCACTGGGTGCACAGTTAACACTGGGGTCGATCAGCACAGTACCCATGGCGTTTGGCTTTACTAAGTAGCATCCCACACAAAACAAAATGGTGACTAGTGCCAACTTTCCAGTAATGTGCTCCACCCAAGAACAGAAGATCGTTTATGGAATAAGAATTCATCTCAATCTGTTCTTTTATGTATCTTGTGCTAATGTGTATCCAAAGATGAAGCATTAAACTTGGACATACTGAAAATATTGCAACCCTACATCCCATAATTACATCAGATTATGGCCACAGTCCTTATAAATCGGAACAGCTATATTTTTTGGTTGGGGATGGGAGGGGGTGAAGATAAGGTGCAAGGGTAGACAAAAAGGGAAGGGAGGAGTCAAAAAGGAAAACACCCTGTTTACTCCTGTGAAAATGTTGCATGACCCCTCTAAAGGTTAGGAGCAGACACCTTGGAATGATATGAGAGGATGAGGGTTTGCAGCCTGCACCATTTACCAGAAGCAGAGCCTGTTCCTGCAGTAGCTGCTGCTGAAGAATCTCTAACTGCCTCTGCTCCTCCTCTAATTGATGCCTTATGTACTCCTAGAGAATGCAAAATGAAGCACAGGTAAAGGAAAGAAAACAGTCAGGAAAAAAAACAAATGGTCCATTTGTAGGTACAGAACAGTCAAAATTTCTCCAGTTAAACTTGAAAGGAGAAGGGGGAAGAAGAAGCTTAGCTCTCAGTTTTATTTAAATTTTTCACACATACACTTTTGAAGGGAAATTGTTGCGGATATTTCCCACACAGAGCTCGGGTGAAATAGCTGACATTGAGGGCACTCAAATGAAGTTGCACATTGCAAAGATTGAATGATGGAAATGGAGCCCATACAAAATCCCACCCATTGCCATAATCCCATTTTTCTAGCATAAACTTCATAGTCAAATTGTGGAAAATTGAGAAATGGGATGAATTTTCTAAAGAAATTAGATGAACACTTGAAAATGTGCAATGTGGAGGGAGCAGGGCACTTGGCTCATCAGATACGAGCCAGCACAGGGGCACGATGGGCCAATCTGTGCTGGGCATTCTGAGCGCTTGGTGCACGATATTGCCCTTTCACCTCTGCTTCTTCGTCCCAAATCTGGCCTAGTTTGGCCAAGTCTCACTTGGTTGTTGAGAATGACACTGTTTGCATTTAAAGAGTGGGAGGGGAGAAAGACTTCTGAGGTTAGCTTGAGGCGGAGTCTTGTGACAAACGCAGAGAGAACTTTACGCTGCATCAAATTGGGAAATTTGAAAATTTGGTTTAAAAAAAGTGGATGAGCAGATAAGTAGCCAATCCCATAGCCCTCCCATCACCCACCACCCTCAAAAATAACCTGGTACATAACATTAAATTCAGAAATGTTTACTATGAGTTTCTCAGCTACTGTGGGTTAGCAAGTTGTCTATTACTAGCTTGACAACTGATATTGTCTCACTGAGCATGTACAACTTGCATAGTTCATCAGAGATCATAAAGATTGGGTAGCACGTACACTGCCTGAAATAACTCTATTGTTTGGATCATTCTCTTCTGGCACTAGTTTAACTCCACTCTTAATTGCAATGTCTACTGACCCACATAACGACAATACTGTGAAAAGATTGCATTATAAGCTGGACAAATGAAATTCAAAACCGCACCTAGTCTTTTGGGTCAATTATATTTAGTCACTGCTGTTCTGATGCCTCAAAGCCTTGCAAGCCTACATTCACAGCGCCATCACAATGAACGATCCCCATGCCACTAGATTTGACTGTCAGAATGTGCCGAGACTCATGTGACCACCATAATGTGAGGGAGACAAAAGCAAATTAACTGAGCAGGAGGGTGAAGAACAGTTTGTGTCACTGCCCTTCTAACGAAGACTGAAAATGAGGGATAGTGTGCAGCAATGCCTCAGCAAGTACGGGATTGAGTGTTCTCTGGAGAGTGCAAACACTTACTACGGAATGGTTTCATTGGCGTTGGCAATCCTCTGATACCTCGGCGGACTGACCATTCTTCATTCGCAGACAAGACAGTGAGTGCCAAGTGGCTATTCAACTATGGAGGGCATCTTAAGAGTCTGATCATGTGCTCAGTTGACACTCCATAAATTTGCACTTTCTATTGGGAAATCACTGGATAGTTACGAGTGAGGACTCTAGCTGAATTGTCACTTCCCTCGTTCAGGGACAAAGAAGATAAGTGTAGCACTTCAACTGCTGCCCTAAACAAGGTCAACACAGGCTAGAGAGCCTGAACATAGGGCCCTTAGGCCAGAATTGCTTTGAGTGAGATGAAAGTCCAGCAGCAGGGTTGCACAAGTACCACATAGCACCTCTTTCCTAAGCACTAAAGTAAAAGATTAATCTCTTTGCTGCAGGACAGCCAGGATTTATACCTGCTCTCTCTCAGCCTGTCTCCTCTCCTCCTCTCTTCGAAGCTGCTGCATCTCGTCTAACTGCCGCTGATGCTCCTTTTCTTGCTGCTTGCGTAGCTCTCGTTCTCGCCGTTGTTGCTTAAAAAAAAAAATTGCAAGTTTATTTTAACAATCTGTACAAACCAGCTAACAAATTAAAAGACTGCATCTGCATCAAAGCGGCTAGGGAGATGAAGGGGAAGGGTGAGGGGAAAGAGTTGGGGCTGTGCCTCAGATTCTCACTTATCCTAAAATTGTGTTATTCTGAGGTCCCGCATTTCAACACTAGTCACATTTTAAAAGTAATTCATTGGCTGTAAAGTGCTTTGTAACATCCTGAGGTTGTAAAAGGCACCAAGTAAATGCAAGGCTGGGGAGCACTGCTAGCCAGTGTTATGGTTACCAGGACCTAGTGCAAATGCAGTCCATTTGTATTTGACTCTACAAAACTCAGACAGAATGAACTTGCATTTATTTAGTGACTTGAAAGAACTCAAGGTGTTCCAAAGCATTTGGCAACCAAGTGTAGTCATTACTGTAATGTAGCAAACATGACAGCAGGTCACTACAGTCATGAGATAACAACTAGATAATCTCTTTAAGGTGGTGATGGATGAGGGGTAAACATTGGTCAACATGCCATGATAACTCTCGTGCTCCTTTTGAGAGGGCAGACGGAGCCTCAGTTTAACATCCTCATCTGAAAGATAGCACCTCCAGCAATGCAGTGCTCTCTCAGCACTGGCACAGGGAGTATCAGTCTGGGATTACAAGATCTCAAATGAGGCCTGAAAACACTAAGCTCAGAGAAGAGAGTGCAATGCACGGAATCACAGCTGACACCTAAACATACACTTGCAATAGAATTCTTCTTTATACAAAAAAATTATCAGGTGATAATCATTGCTTCACTTGCAGCTGATTGTTGAGCTGCAAAGCCAGAACAGAAGGTTAAATCAGAGGAAGGCACGAAAGTACAATGTGTTTTGGCTAAAGTCTGCACTGAGTACTGTGCCTAGATTCGGTCGCTAAGGCACAAGGAAAATTTCTTGAGCATTGTACGCAGTGCTCATGAAGAGCCACAGCGCTGATCCCTAGTGGTAAAGGTTTGAGTTTCAGCTTGGAAGGAAAGTGACAGAGATGTGCTCCGACAGAAATATAAAAGATAGTTAAAAGGATAGAGGGGTAAATTAGGAATATTAATTTAAATTAAACCGTGGTGATAGGGTTTGATGAAGAACGGTGGAAGGAAGCAAACAGCAGGGCAGAAATGGAAGGCAGAAAATTAATATGTGAATTAAGAAACAAAAAGGCTAGAAAACAGACAACAAAGGAGCTGTTCAGTGATTAGTGGGATATACTTCAATAAAAGGAGGCTTAGTGAAGAAGGCAGATGGGCTGAGGTACAGATAGACAATAGGAAGTCTGATATCATCATTCTAACTAAGATGTGGCTTGAACAGGAGCAGGAATGGTAACTCAACACTCATGGTTACAGAGTTTTCAGATAAATAGAAAGGGGAGTTAAAAAAAGGAGGGTCACAAAATTATGGAAGAAACCATCACAGCTGTGAGAAGGGAGGATATGCTAGGAACATCAAATGAGGCTATATAAGTTGAATGAGGAACAAAAAAAGGAGTAATCAACTTGTTGGGAGTAAACTGTAGAGCTCCAAACAGCCAGAAGGAGATAGAAGAGCAAGCATGTGGGCAATTTGCTGAGAAGTGCAGAAAGAAAAGGTCAATCAAAGTAGGGAATTTTGACTACTCTATTAACTGGGATGAAGTCAGTATGAAAATGAGAAATGCAAGTTACCTAAGCTTTCCACCTTGCATTCATCAGGACAAATGCAAGAATGCCAAATTTCAAAACATCACAATAATTTATACTACAGAAGAAAAGGGTGCTGACTGGTTTTGAATTACCCAGGAGAAATTTTACATTCTTGCAAGATGAAAAGCTTCGGTAACGTGTCTCTCTGTTTGGAAATAAAAAAGTTATAGAGGGCGCAAAATTCTTAAAAATGCATTTGGAGATGTTTTTAACCAGCACTTAGCAAGTTCAACAAGAAAAGGGCAGGTACAGGGGGCATCACTACGAGAGCATATTAGTTGCAGTAATCATAATTCAGTTAGGCTTAGAATAAAAGGATAAAGGCAATCCAAGAGTGAAAGTTTTAAGTTGGGGATAGGCTAATTTTACTAGGCTGTGATGCGATTTGGCAAAAGTGGACTGGAAACAGCTACTTGGCAGCAAATCTACATCAGAGCAGTGAGAGGAATCCAAGGAAGAGATAAAGAGGGTTCAGAACAAAGACGTTCCTGCTAGGAACAAAGGCAGAACTCAAAATCTGGACTAGCAAGACATAACAGTTCAAGGGCAGTTAGGGATGGGCAATAAATGCTGGCCCTGCCAGCAACACACTCATTCCAAGAACGGATATCAAAAAATAGGATTCATTCCATAGAAGTGTGAGGCAATGCATTTGGGAAGGGCAAACAAGGCAAGGGTAATGAACAATAAATGGTAAATTCTGAGAGGTCTAGAGGAACAGAGGGACCTTGCAGAGCAGGTAAATAAGGTGGCTAAGAAGGCGCACAGAGTACTTTTCTTTATTGGCCGAGATCCAGAGTACAAGTAGTATTTAGATGAGCACTTGAAACACCATAGCATATAGAGCTACAGGCCAAGTGATGGAAAATGGGATTAGAATGGATAGGTGTTTGATGGCTGGCATGGACACGATGGGCCAAAGGGCCTGCTTCTGTGCTGTATAACTCTATGACAAAAGCAGGCAAGTTATGCTGGAACTGTACAGAACAGTAGTTAGACCGGTGCTAGTGCACAGCATAAAATTCTGGCTACTGCATTCCAGGGAGGAATTGCTACAGTAGAAAAGGTACTGAGGAGATTTATGAGGATGTTGCCAGGAATGTGGAGTTAGATGTTTGGTAGTATAGAACTTGATTATTGCTGAAAAAAAAGAGACATTTTTTGTCAAAGCTTTTCATCTTACACTCATCAGGACAATTCACAAGAATACCAAATGAATGCAAACAAATGTAGAATTTGAGCTATGAGAAAAGATTATACAGGTTTTCCTTTGAACAGAGGAGGTTATGGGGAATATAAAATTATAAGACACTTAGAGTGGACATCAGGGGCCTACATCCATTCGAGAGGTGGGGCATGGATTTCAAGTAATTAATGGAAAAATTAGAAGGGAGTTGAGGAGTAATTTGGTGGGAGATTGAAAATCACTGTCCAAAATGGTGGTGGAGACAGAATCCCTCATCATATTTATAGAAGACTTCAATATACATTCCGTAACCTACAGAGCTACAGGCCAAGGCTTGGATGGATGGTGAAATAGGCTGGATGGCTCATTTTTGGCCAGCACTGACATTATAGGCTCAGTGGTCTACTTTTGTGCCGTAAACGTATGTTTCTGTCTAGAACAGTTGGGCCAAGTGTTCCATTTCTATGCTGTTTGTTCTAGGTAAATCATTCAGAAACACCTCGTACAGAGAATGGTCAGCATACGGAAGAAGTTAGAGAGAGAGAGTAAGGAAAGAATTGGAAGCTGCAATTGGGAAAAATTACATGCTCAATACCTTCAGCTGATGAGGCCTTAAATTTGGAATTCCCTCCCTCAGCTCAGTACTCTCTCTCCTCCTTCAATATACATTCTTAAAATCTAACCTTTAAACTTAAGTTTTTGGTCGCCTGCCTTAATATGTGGCTCAGTGTCGAGTTTTGTTTGATGACGTGCCTGTGAAGTGTCTTGAGACGTTTAGCTATGTTAAAAGCGCGACATAAATACAATCTGTTCTCGAATAAATTCAGACGGGCCAAATGGTCTTGTTCATCATTCATGATGAACAGTCAGATAGACATTTTGCATGGCCGAGGAGGCACAGTAATTGCTGGTAGTGCTGAAGCTTCTTACACAAAAACGGATCCGAAAACTCCAATTAAAATCACCCAAGCAGGAAGCAGGGCAGTGATGCTGCACAATGGAGCTGTAACTACTCAGTACCATGGGATGCTGGCATGCAAAATGCAACCTGCCCTCCAGTCAGTTGCTTGGCTTGCATGGAAATGACTATGTATACACTATAAAAAAGGGGAACAAAACCAAATTTAACACCAGCATTTCTCCAGTATCTACAGTTGTGCAGTTGACAGGTCAAAAATAAAACCCTCGCTTCGAACTCTTTCAGCTGCCCACTTCCTCATGCATGAACAAGCCAATATATTTCAGTGCTGAAAAAACTGGCGAGAGAAAAATCATACTGCGGTTTAGTTTTCAGCACCCACTCAGGCAGGTCCACTGTCAGTACATTTTATTATGAAATCTTGCACAGTATTGTGTTAGTTATACGAGATGGCTGATGAAATGTGACTGAATGATAATTTGACGAAGTGCAGACTCAGATTGGGGCCTCAAAGAAAGCCAGTGCCTCCAGTCATAATCAAGAAGACATACAGCCCAGTGGCGCTTATGCAGGATTGATGAATGATGCCGGATTAGTCCGGGTTGACATCTCAGTAATTCATTATGGGAAACTGAACGCTTATACTTGCATTGGAGATGACACAGCAAACGTTCACTGAATAGGTCCTTGGGATGAAGGGGTTGTCATCCTATGATGAGAAGCTGAGTAAATTGGGTCTATTTTCTCCTGAGTTAAGAAGAGTGACAGGCAATCACATTGAAACATACAAGATTCTGAATGGGCTTGACAGGGTGGACACGGAGAAATTACTTCACTCAAAGGGTCGTGAATCTTTGGAATTCTATGCCCCGGAGTGGATGCTCCAGCGTTGAATACATTTAAGGCTGGGATAGACAGGTTTTTGGTCTCTCACGGAATCAAGGGATATAGGGAGTGGGCAGGGAAGTGGAGTTGAAGCCTAAGATTAGCCATGATCACACCGAATGGGGCAGGACTGGCTTGAAAGGCCCTATGTTCTACTCCTGCTCCTATTTTTTTGTGTTCTTGTGTACTTCTCAGCTTTTGGCACCCAGCAATGATAGCCAGCACTCTTAGTTCAAGCAAAGCTCCTCATAGCTGTACTACTGCAAAAGCTTTCTAAATGGTGAAAAGCTAGAAACAGTGGAGATGTGGTGATCCAGATATGTAGATTAAAATGTCATAACAGGTACAGAAAGTAACCAAAAAGGCTAATGCAATGCTGGTCTTTATATCTACAGGACTAGAATACAAGGAGGTAGAAGGTATGTTCCAGCTACACAAAACCCTGGTTAGACCACATCCGGAGTACTGTAAGCAGTTCCGAGCATCTTTGGAAGGATACACCAGTCTTGGTTCGCGCAGTGTTGACTTACCAGAATTTTAACTGTACTCCAAGAGCTGAATTTGGAGGCATTTAAACAAACTAAGGTTGTATATGTATGTATTCCCTGGAATTTAGATGGTTAAGGGCCAATTGTTCAAAGCTTTCAAGCTATTAAAGGATTAGACCAGGTGAGAAATTATCCCTGAGGAGTTTAGGATGAGGTATCAAGGCATAAAAATTAGAGACAGACCTTTCAGGAGTGAAACTATAAAACATTTCTATGCACAAAAGTTGGCAGAAGTTTAGAACTCTATTCCACAAACAGCAATGAATGCGTGATCAATTAGTTAGATGGTAGTACAGATCTTGAGTATTGCAGAAAAAAAGAGACATCAAAGCTTCTCGCCTTGTACTCATCAGACAGAATCACAAGAATAGCAAACCTCAAGGGAAACAACAATTTATACTACATGAGAGCGGACTCTGATTGGTAAAGATATTGCCTGGAGAATGCACCCACAAAACAGTTAACTACCAAGCTTTTGTTTAAATTCAAACCAGGCAAGTCAACTCTGATTGGTCAAGGCATTGCCATGGATAATGAACCAGGGAAGCTGTCCCCCAAGCTTTTGTTTAGCTGCAAAAGGCACAATGTGTGGGCATGTTTTTTCTAGTTGCAAAGGACAAGGCCCTGTGTGTGAATATATGTAGCTTCTAACACGCCAAGTGAGCCACACTGCCAGCCCAACTGATAACCTTAAATTGGTTGTTTTTGTGTAATTCTTAGCATAATCGGGATTATTAAGTAATGTCCAATCGCAGAATCACATTTAATGTTGGACACTATGTTCTGAGTGTTTCAAACACAGGCAAGTTAAATACGGTCAGTACTTTGTTTGTTGCTGAATTCAGACCTGGGCTGAGAATATCTCTAGCCAGTGTGGCCTGATTTGAAATAGAGTTTCAGGGTTGAAAGGGAAATGTGCATATGGCTCAGGCACCAGCAACCAGTAACACCTCCAAATATACAATTGCTTGTTAAGTGAACTGGATGTTAAATTAACAGAAGTAATATGGTCCATGCATTGAGGCATTATAAACATGAAATGCAACAGGGAGCTAAGGAACTCAGGCATACATAGAAATGAGTTCCCAAGATATTATGAGCTCCTGGAAAGAAATGCACTTAAGCAAATCAGTGTTTAACACTGCACAGGAATACCCCATCATAAATAGCACTTGTATGAAGAAACCACAACATCTGGGAAATACAAAATGCACACAAAATACAGACATAATAAATCACCGCTTCTACTGATTGAGTTGTGCTCCAACCACACTGAAGAACCCTTGTCTGAATTTTACCTCCTCCAGCCGACGTCGCTGCTCTTTCTGCTCCTCTATGCGTTTCTGTCGCTCGGAGAGAAGCTGCCGTTTGTGCTCCTCTGGGTCCCGGCGTGGCAGCACAATCTGCTGCTGCTGCCGCCTCACAGCTTCCGAGCGCTCCTTGTTCTCCTGCTGCAGCCGCAGGAAATCTCGCCTCAACGTGGACTCACCTGGCAAATTCACAATGGAGCTGCCATGGAGATAGGGAGCAGAAAAAAAAAGTATAAAGAATCACAGAATGATAAGAACAATGCAGCCCAAGAAGCTGCCATATGGCCCGCCATGCCCATGTCAACTCTTTGAAAGAACTATCCAATAAGTCCCACTCTCCTGCTCTTTCCCTGTTGTCCTGACAGATGTCCCCCATGAAGCATTGATCCACTTCTCTTTTAAATGTTACTATGAACTACAACCATATAAGGCAACGTATTCCAGATCAAGGGAAAAACTCTAGCGAAGAAAATCCGACAAATTCCCATGACCTGATGGCCTACATCCTAGGGTTCTATAGGAGCATCTGCAGAGATAGAGGATGTGCTGGCTATGAATTTTCCAAAATTCCCTAGATCCTGGAATGGTCCCAGCAGATTGGAAGTTGGCAAATGCAACACCACTATTCAAGAAAGGCGAGAGAGAGGAAACAGGAAAATACAGGTCTATTGGCCTGACATTAGTCATTGGAAAAGTGCTGGAATTTAATATTAACAATTAACAATTAACTTAGAAAAACATAGTATGATTAGAACGAATCAGCATGGTTTTATGAAAGGGAAATCCTGTTTGACAAATTTATTAGTTTCTTGAGGATGCAACTAAAAGGGTAGATAACAAGGGAACCAGTAGATGCAGTATATTTGGATTTGACAAGGTGCCACACAAAAGGGTAATACACAAGGTAAAGGCTCATGGAGTTGGGGATAAAATACTAGCATGGATAGAGGATTGGTTGACAGGAAGCAGAGAGTAGGGATAAATGGAGCATTTTCACATTGCAGGTTGTGGAGTGTCACAATGATCAGCGCTGGGGCCCCTCAGCTATTTACAATCTACTCTTTGTCTAAATCACTCACATAATTTACCTAAGTTTTCTAACAATACAAAACTAGGTGGGAATGCAAAACTGTGAGGAGGACACAAAGAGATTGCAAAAGTTAAATGAGTGGGAAGAAGATGGTAGATACAGTATAATGTGGGGAAGTGTGAGGTTATTCACTTGGGTAAAACAGAACAGCAGAATATTTTTTAAAAGGCGTGAAACTTGTAAATTTTGCTGTTCAAAAAGTTAAACTTGGGTGTACTCATATAAGGAACACAAAAAGGTTTGCATGCAGGTACAGCAAGCAATTAGGACAGCAAATGGCATGCTGGCCTTTGGATTTAAGTGCAAGAATAAAAAAGCCTTGCTACATGTGTACAGAGCTTTGGTGAGATCACAACTGGAATACTGTGTGCAATTTTGGTCCCTATACTTAAGCAAGGATATACTTGGATTAGAAGTGGTGCAGCGAAAGTTCACTAGTGGTCTGTGGGGTCAGAGGGTTTGTCATGATGAGGGGCTGAGTAAATTGGGTCTATATTCTCTGGAGTTTTGAAGAATGAAAGGAGATCTCACTGAAAGATTCGAGATAATGAAGGGGCTTCACAGGGTAGATACTGAGGCACTGTTTCTCCTGGCTGGAGAATATAGAACAAGGGGGCACAGTTTTAGGATAAGGTGCTGATCATTTAGGACTGACATGAAGAGAAATTTCTTCACTCAACGGGTTGTGAATCTTTGCAATTCTCGACCCCCGAGGATTGTGGATGCACCATCTTGAATATATATAAAGTAGATAGATGAATTTTTGGTCTCTCAGGGAATCAAGGGATATGGGGAGTGTGTAGGTAAGTGAAGCAGAGGTAGATAATCAGCCATGATCATATTGAATGGCAGAGAAGGCACAAAAAGTCACATGGTCCATTGCTGCTCCTATTTCTGAAGTTCCTATCGTAACTCATTAGGTTAAAATATTGTCCTCATCTCTCACCTTATGTCTCATATCAAGCGTAAATGAATGGTCAGAGTGAAGATAAATGTATTGGAAAGAGGTTCAGGGTCTCTCCTCAAATAATCTTTACAGATTCTGTACATTTTCATGATTTCCTGCTTTTCTTTTTGTTTCCAACAACTGGTTTTTAAAAATCTTTTTACATACAAGAGTCACTAAAAAGGGATTTTTTGACAATTTGCCACAGCTCTAGTTTTGATTTCCTGCTTTTCTTTTTGTTTCCAACAACTGGCTTTTAAAAATCTTTTTATATACAAGAGTCACTAAAAAGGGATTTTTTGACAATTTGCCACAGCTCTAGTTTTGAAGCCGCACATGCATGCAAGTTTATTTTTTTAATTTTCAAAGGGGACAATTCATCGATTGTAGAAATTCTCACCAGACCCCCTCACTTTTTTTTTATAGAACGGAACCAGGTGGTCTTTCTGAATTGATTTTAATAAGGGGTTGGGAGATCAGCTTGTCGTCAAACAAGGGTGCTAAGGCTGCAAACATTTTGGTTCTCCTTGGGGTTTGTGAGGGAATCTGTGGCTAGGGCACAGAGTTTGTGGCAGAGGTCAAAGATGATGATTTGGTCTTGTTTAGCACCAACACGGCTCACCTTAATCAGCATAAACTGCAGAAGCTTGCCCCTCACATTTCAAACAAAAATCTCACTCAGAAAAGGAGACTGCAGAAGTAAAAGATACGCTTGCGGGCTCGGACTTTTACTCGACAACTTTTTGTGTTATATGTTAAGGTTGATAGCGCTCGATGCTGACACAGAGCATTGGAAATGGGCAATGTTTCATTCCTTCGTGCCAACGTTACCCATTCCACGGCAAAATTAAATTTGTGTAGCAGAAATTGTGTTACACAAAGCTAACAGGTGCAAGGACAAATAAACCTTCTGGTACTTTCAACAAAACACACACACGATGCAGCTTTTTTTTTTTAAATAACACACCTGGGTTCTCCTTCTTCACCGACATTGTCCTCCTCCTCCTCACTGCCGCTATATTCGTACTCTGTCTCCTCTGTTCAATAAAGAGAACCTGTTACTATGCCCCTGACATTATACTTGAAGACCAATTGTTATTAGCACTGCACATGGTGAAATGGGCAGTAACAGCTGCTGAGTAACTGACCCACCCTTACCTTTTTCGCCTCGCTTCTTCCGGGTCCGATCGATATGGTCTTTTAGCTGGATGCGTACCTGCCTCTCGGTTGGCTGGTCTCGGATGAAGCTGTGTTTTAGCAGCTGATCTGTAGACGGTCTCTGAGTATAATTTTTTATCAGACAATTCTCAATAAACTCTATAAACCTCCGTGACCTACCAAAAAAATGGTTAAAGTAGAATTTAAAAAAAACATGCACATGTTACAGTTAAGCTATGTTGCAGTTCGTATAAATATTCATGGTATGCATGCAGGTTTGACTAAAGGCCTAAGTTTGTGTCACAGGCCCATACGGTACTCAAGCCTCCAGACAGAGGGGATGAAGGTTCTTCCTCAACTGCAACCTGCTAGCTCCCCAAATGCAACTAGTTTCAAAATCTCAGCATGCCTTAGTCAAGGAAAACGTGGAACAGGATTGGGATCTTCCTCAGGGGCCTATTCCATGCTGGGACGGAATCTCCTGCTGTCTAGTCAAAGGCACTTCCAGGAAGCGCCCAAAAGTCTTCTGGCCTGGCAGAGGCATGACGCTGATGAGCTGCGAATAAATACAGGCTTTGGTGCAAAGTTCGATCTTTTATGTGAAAACCTCCTAATTACACAGATGGCAGAGGATCTGGTTTAAATAAAAATGTTACATGTTTAGCAAAGGAGTTTGAATTTCAAGGCAAAGTTTCAGATCGGTCTATGGGAAATCCTGGCAAAATAGGATTCCTACAAGATAATCTTAAATTTATTTTAAATAGTATGGTTTCACCCCCACCATCTCAAAGTCTGCACTAAAATAGCCCACCGTGAGCAACGCTGAGCCAGCTGATGGAGTTTGCAGGTCTGGTCCATAACTAAAGCAAAAACCATACATTTACCATGTAGGAAGTCACCACCTGGCTTCTTCCTGCAAAAACATTTAGGCATGATCACCTCCCACCCATGCTGACAGACTTGCTTTGTGTTTAAATCACAACTCCTCCCCCACAGTCAGTCTCCCCAGCAGCAGCCAGCAATGTGACCCTCAGTAGTACTCAAACAAGACCAGCTTGGGAGCTAGGACGATTTATAACACTTGGTGTCATCACTGCATACAAAGCAGACACTTGCCTGGAGGAATGTGCCATAGGCCTAACTTATGTGTTATATTACACAGTGGTCATGGTCGAGGAATTCAGATTTGATAAATAACCGATTTGTTTTTCTGGTCCGTGCAATTCAGAAGAAAAAGATTTATCGAGTCACATCATGAATTTTACGTTGGAAGTCAAATGAAGAGCTTTAATAATCAGATATGAAAAAGTGCCACTGACAATCAGTATTTCAGTGTATAATTCATAATGAAGCACTCGGATCACTACCCCACAATATTTATAAACTTGTAAACAGAAAGTTCAAACCTAGAAAATCAGAATTTCTAACAGTGCCTTCTGCCCATATAACTCGATTCCGAAGGCAATCCTAAATCTTCAAATTTTAGCACAAAAAAGGCCGTAACTTATATTTTGTTGGCTTGTTTCTCTACCAAAGATGCCCTATTCGTGCTAATGTCTAGACTGGATTAACAAAAACGTGACCTGCAGTTTTGTTCAACTTCGGACACTCTGTCTTCCCACCCCAACTGCTCCAGTGAGCCGAAACTGAAAGCAGTCACATTTTCCCAAGCTTGGAAAAAACATGGAAAATATCAGGAGGCCGAATACCACATGGTAATTTCAAATTTTCAACCAAAATAAATTACTCCTATTTCATTCCTTAGGGATTAAAGGCAGTAATAATTTTCAACTATTTAAAAATCTAATACACTTTAACGAGTAATAACTTCTTTCATTCAACGTATTTTGTCATCCTTGTCAGTTTGTCCCCTCTCCCACTCATATCGCAATGCTCAGACTGACTGACAGAGAGACAGTTCTGCTCACGCTGCTATACTCACGTAGTCAGTTAGTAACTGCTTAATACCATGACAGGCCTGCTCCACAGACCAGGTTGTCTTGTTTCTGTTCTGTGTTGACACCACCCTCCCCACTACAATCTCAGATGTATAGAGTACATAGTTACATTTATTTTACACTACAGAAACAGACCATGTGGCCCAACAGGCTCATGACTGCCCTTTCCGCCCCACTTCTCCTAACCCCACTTCTCCTAACCCCACTTCTCCTAACCCCACTTCTCCTAACCCCACTTCTCCTAACCCCACTTCTCCTAACCCCACTTCTCCTAACCCCACTTCTCCTAACCCCACTTCTCCTAACCCCACTTCTCCTAACCCCACTTCTCCTAACCCCACTTCTCCTAACCCCACTTCTCCTAACCCCACTTCTCCTAACCCCACTTCTCCTAACCCCACTTCTCCTAACCCCACTATACAACCTTCAAATCCTTTCTTCCTTGTGTGTTTACCTAGTTTCTTCTTAAATGCATCTATGCTGTTCACCTCACAATGGACACATTCCACGTGGACTCTTACCAAAGGAAACAGTTTCTCTCTAGCAGCTCCTTTAATCATCTATGCACCTCAACTGGATCATCCGCCAAAGAACTTGAATCCTCAGTTTCCACTACATTTTTTTTAATTACTATGTTTGACCATTTGAAAGCACATGTAAATGGCAGAGTACACTGCAAAACTGGCCAGTCAATCTCTACAATAAGTCAACTTATAATACTGGGTTTGGACAACTGTAGGTGGCCTCTCTGTGCATCACTACACACCAAACTTCTGCATGGATGCTTCATTGGCCTTAGCTGATAATCATTCTCAAACGTTATATCTCCCTTCTTTCTCCTCTGAGCTCCTTAACTCTTTATCCAGTTTCTCCTCCTGTCCTATTTTACCAGTTTTATTCTTTGCAATGACGACCCATCCTTTTCCTGAACTTTTAAAACTGTGGAGCATTTCAGATTCCCTCAGTCTCCTGTTCGTCCTCCAACCCATCGGCTATGAAAACCCAGTGTGCATCAGCTAACTACTGTGATTTGACTGGCTTCAGTGTGATTTGACTGACTTCATGTTCTTTCCTGCCTTGGTGTTATCCTGCCAAACACATCTGGGCAACTCAGCTGAAGCATGTTCAAACTGATGAGCACATCACAGATCCCGTTCCCAACCATCATACCTTATAATCACTTACCATTTCTTAGATTTTAACCTGGGAGGGGGGTTTCTTGGAATAAGGAATAGGGCTCGCATTGGGTGCATGTCACACAGAGCTGAAGTGAAACAGAAAAGAAATAAAAAAGGAACAATATATAAAGAATATCTCTAAACCGATGCCTTAAAAAATACACTTTATACAATGCTACCAGTTTCCCAGCTTAATCCAGAGTAAGCCCATCCATAATTTTGAAGTTGTGCAGCTTTTGTATTGATCAGCCAGCTGTCTATAGCATGCATGGGAACCCATCGACAGGAGCATAAAACCTTGCAATAAAAATGTTAAAGAAATCCAGTTTTTATTTCCCTGGTATGGTGTGTGTAATCTATCACACCTCAGTTACCCCAGGCTAGAGAATGCAGGCACACATTGGCAGGAGCCAAGGCTCAGGGACCATCTCTTCTCATATTAACTACTAATGTTTACCCAGGTACAATCATGCAGCTTAGGAACAAAGAGCAACAGTATCCTTCCCATTGTTTTGCCAGCCAGAACGGCGCTACCCATTAGGCTTAAAGGGTCATCAGTGGATGGCGTGGGAGGAATCACAGCCCACAACGCCAGGGCCCATTAACAAAGAGTGTTGCCTAGTCATACAAGTGCACAACCTCAAGGAGTACGGAGAGGCTGTCTGGCTCAAGTATCATTGATTCTGCCACAGATAGTCGCTAAGTTCTAATCTCCCATCACTTACCTGTTGCAGCACCTTGGAGGCAACTTGACTGCAGAATAGATCACACTTAAAACATGCAGTAAAATCCATAAATGAATAACAGTGCAGGCATCAATAAACATTTTTTTTTAGAATTAGGCTTTACTTTACAAAAGGGGATCATGATTTTCTTCTGTTTTAAATTGAGGTAAATGTAAGTGTAGCCTGAGATAAAGGCGGTTTCTCCACTGAAGCCCTAATTCAAATTCCGATTAGAAACTAGGTTTTTTACAAATTCTTTCCTGAGAAAGCCAGTATTTATTGCTCTAAGCGATTTGATACATCCGAGTGGCATAGGGCTGCGGTCATGTATATGGTCAGGCTGGGTAAGGGCAGCAGGTTTCCTAACAGGCACGACTAAACCAATTGTGCCTTTGACAATCTGACAACTTTAGGGGCATTTTTACTGAAAACAGCTTTTATATTTCTGGATTTGAAAAAAAAATCAAACTCTCAATCTGCTATGGCATTGTCTAGATTGTGAAACAAGTTACAAGATGACACTACTTTACTTCTTAGCACTGAACCATTCCAGCTTTCTAGGACCAACATCAGGAACAAATTGGCCCAAGGTATACTATATAGAGGGCAGATTTGGGTGTTGGGATTTGCCTTTTGCAGTCACTGGTTGGAGACCATCCAAACCCGGATCGTAAAAGACATTTGAGAGGGGAACTGTCATTCACCAGAGAAAGGACAGTGGTTTAACGCACTGTTCCACTTAGCCCTGGTAAGAAACCATGATATGCACATAATATTTACACATTTTATTGTCTATCTTATTATAAAGTTGTCATTTCTCTTTCTCTATGTTTTCCTCCCTGTGTGCTAGGCTTGAATGCCTATGTGATGGAATCCAGGAATGTCACCATGCTTTACCCTGCCATTCGATGGAGCGAGACATTTGGCTGCTCAATGTGGTGCTCACCAAGAATGGTATGCTTCAATACCATCATCGCTCACTCCCCCACCTCCAATGGATGATACAGAAAAACTTGAGAGCTTCACCGTTAACTTTCTTTACATTCTCTGTTCAAGTAATTTTTATAATTATTAATTCACAGAATGCGGGCATCCCTGACAAGGCCAGCATTTATTGTCTGCCCCTAACTGCCCTCGAGAAGCTGGTGGTGAGCCACTTTGAGTGGCTTGCTAGGCCATTACAAAGGACAGTTAAGAGGCCACCACATTACTGTGGCTCTGCAGTCACATACAGTCACTGGGTAAGGATGACAGAGGTCCTTCCCTACAGGATGTTTGTGAACCAGATGGGCTTTTAAGACAATCCCCTTGTTTCAGGGTCACCAATACTGCTACAAGCCTTTTATTCACCATTTATTTAATCAACTGAATTGTTTTAAATTCCCCAGCTGTCATGGTGGAATTTGAACTTATGTTGTCAGGTCGTTAAGCCCAGGCCTCTGTATCACTCGTCCAGTAATATAACCACAATGTTACAGTGCCCCATAATTTATGCTCGGTCCTTGTTAAACATAAAACAGCAAACACTTGCCACAGAATATAATAGACCGCGCAGGAAATCCACTAATCATTCACAATACATCACTCATTAAAAGGCAACTATATGCATTAAAGACATCAGCTGTATTAGGATTTCCTTTGACTCTGACTGACACAGTTGAGTTAATTGTGTGTTGTTCGACTTGGAACTCTTCAATTGACTTATGCGTCCAGTCTTCCTTTCTGGCTTGGCATACACAAAAAATAGCTAAAGATTTTAGAGGAATGTTAGCCTTTAGTTCAAGGGAACTTGAATACAAAGGGCAGGACGTCATACAAGTATTATATAAAGCTCTGGTTCCATCCTATTTAAAATGTTATGATCAGTTCTGGGGACTGCATCCCAGGAAAGATATATTGGCCTTTGAGGGGGTGCAGTGCATATTCACCAGAGTGGAACCTGGGAAATGAGGTTAAATTGAGGACAAGTTGCATAGACTGGCTTGTATTGTCTTGAATTTAGAAGGTTAAGGGGATCTAATTGAGGTGTTTAAGATCATTAATTGCATTGATAGGCAGATAGGGAGAAACTATTTCTTCTGGTGGGAACAAAGATGCATAACCTTAGAAGTAGGTTGTTCAGGGGTGTTGTCAGGAAGCACTTCTTGACACAAAGGAGAGTGGAAATCTGGAATTCTCTTCCCCTAAAAGCTGTTGAGGCTGGAGATCAACAGAAAATTTCAAATTTGAAACTGACAGATTTTTGTTAGGCAAGGGTATTAATGAACCAGGGCAGGTAAATGAAGTTAGGGTGCAGGTCAGCCATGAATGGTGGAAGGGGCTGGACAGGCTCGAGGGGCCTAATGGCACAGGCTGAATGGTGGAACAAGCTTAAGAGGCCCAACGAGTTACTCCTGATCCTACATTCCTATGTATATGTATGAAAATAGTATTGAAGCTTTTACTGACCATGTAAACTTTATAAGCCTGGCCATTCATTGACTGGGGAAGCAACCTGTAAAGCCAGCCAGTGAAATACTGGCTTTTCCAAAGCTGCTGTAACCTTTGATACGGCAGCAGGAGTCAGGAGAAAGCAGGGCAGTGAAAGATAATTCTTTTGACAGGGAAGAAGGTTCGGAAAGTTGAGGTTAGGTGGAGAAAAAGATTTAAGATTTAAAAGAAAATGTATGTAAGGCTGACAGAACAGAAAAGAATGGCAGTAAATAGAAATAGTGCAAGTGGAATTTCTAGTGTTACAATTTTTCTGCCCTTGTGCCCTCAGGGTAATATTTTTATTGTAGTTAGGTTTGTTACAGTAATAAAGCTTTATTACATTATAGTTAGTGTTATTTTTAAGCTGCATCAAGGAGCAGAACACAAACATTTGGCCCTGGAAAACAGGGATCCCTATGGGATTGTCCACAGTTTAAGCATTAGGTCTGGAACACACTAACTAGAGTAGAAATCCAAGGAATGTCAGCCCTCAAAATGCTTGTCCCACAGCATGTGCTGTAGCAGTGATATCGACTGGACAGATCAGTCGTCTCACCAGTTTCTGCAGCTCCAAAACGAATTGGAGTATAACGAGCAGAGTAAGAGTTAGTCAATCTTTTCACCGATTCTCAAAGCAACGGTTTAAATCGACCGCAGGGCTTATTCTCATTAGTTGCTCAATGATTAAAAAAAGAACCACTAACAAAAGCTGGTCAGTATGGCAAAACATTCAAGTTCAGACTGCCATAAAAAGGGCATCGCTTGAATGGTGATCCCATCCTTCGCCAACCTTGCTTAAAGAAAAACTTACGTGGTGCACCTTCTGCCATTTCGATTGCAGTAATTCCCAAAGACCAAATGTCACTCTGCAAAGAAACCAAATTAAGTCAGGTTACAGGAGAAAATATCTGACAGTTTCATATCCCAGCTCTGACAGTACAATGCTGCTCGACCAACTTCCAGGTTCATGTCACAAATGTTAAATCATTCAGGATGAACATTGTCACTAATGTATTATTAAAGGTAAGGATTACATTACAATAGAAAGCATATTTGGGTTAATGGAAAAAGATGGATAGAATAGAAAAAGAACAAACGAGTTTACATTTATATGGCAACTTTCACAACTTCAGGACTCCAAAACGTTTCTTTTTTTTAATTCATTCATGGGATATAGGTGTCACTGGCTGGCCCAGCATTTATTGCCCATCCCTCATTGTCCTTGAGAAGGTGGTGGTGAACTGCCTTCTTGAACCAGTGTAGTCCATGTGGTGTAGATACACCCACAGTGCTGTTAGGGAGGCAGTTCCAGGATTTTGACCCAGCAACAGTGAAGGAACGGTGATATATTTTCAAGTCAGGCTGGTGAGTGACTTGGAGGGGAACTTCCAGGTGGTGATGTTCCCATGTGTCTTCTGCCCTTGTCCTTCTAGATGGTAGTGGTTGTGGGTTTGGAAGGTGCTGGCTAAGGAGCCTTGATGAATTCCTGCAGTGCATCTTGTAGATGGTACACACACTGCTGCTACTGTGCATCGGTGGTGGAGGGAGTGAATGTGGCGCCAATCAAGCGGACTGCTTTGTCCTCGACGATGTCCAGTTTCTTCAGTGTTGTGGGAGCTGCACTCATCCAGGCAAGTGGGGAGTATTCCATCACACTCCTGACTTGTGCCTTGTAGATGGTGGACAAGCTTTGGGGAGTCAAGAGGTGAGTTACTCATCGCATGATTCCTAGCCTCTGACCTGCTCTTGTAGCCACAGTATTTATACGGCTAGTCCAGTTCAGTTTTTTGTCAATGACAACCCCCAGGAGGTTAATAGTCAGGGTTTCAGTGATGGTAATGCCATTGAACATCAAGGGGCAATGGTTGGATTCTCTCTTGTTGGAGATGGTCATTGCCTGACACTTGTGTGGCGTGAATGCTACTTGCCACTTGTCAGCCCAAGCCTGGATGCTGTCCAGGTCTTGCTGCATTTGGACATGGACTGCTTCAGTATCTGAGGACTCACGAATGGTGCTGAGCATTGTGTATTCATCAGCGAACATCCCCACTTCTGGCCTTATGATTCAAAGCCAATCAAGCACTTCTGCAGTGCTGGCACCATTGTAACGTAGTCAAATGTGGCTTGTTGGGTAACACTCTCATCTTCGAGTCAGAGGATCATGTGCTCAAGTCTCTGGAGCAGAATTTGAATCTATGATCCAGGCTGACACGCAAATGCAGTATTGAGGGAGTGCTGCCTTGTCAGGTGTCATCTTTTCGGTGTGTTGTTAAACTGAGGCCCTATCTACCCCCTCAGCTGGAAGAAAAACATCCCATGGGACTACCTCGAAGAGAGAGGAACGCTCCCAAGGATCCTGGCCAATTTTTATCCTACAATCAAATTACTTAAAAAAGAGATCATGGTCATTATCACACTGATGTTTGGCTCCTGTATTTTCTTATTGAAAAAGGATGCAACTGGCTATAATGCACACTGGGACATCCCGAGGTTATGAAAAACACTATAGAAATGTACATTTTTTTTTAGGTAGGCAATCATCTGATCATCCACAATAAGGTCAGCGAACAGAGGACAGGAATCTCCAAATTAGTGACAGGTCATCTGCCTTTAATACTGTGCTTCCCAGGCGGTGGGGGTTGGAGTGGGGAACAGGGGGAAATGGAGGTTTCATTTATAGGGGTGAAACTTGCTAGGGGTGAGGGTAAACAGAAGCGGGCCAGGAGGTCTTTGCTTGCCCCAGAGAAAAAGTAAACACATGGTAAGCTTCTGAGCTCAAGGACCAGGAGTGCTCCCGAGAAACCTGGGGACCAGATACTCCCCACAACTTCCCAGTGGCCAACTCCTTGATCAGGGAAGAGAAGCATTCCAGAGGGATTGAAAAGAAATGAAAACAGAGTGGATGCAATATGAAGAGGGAGGAGGAAATGTACACAACAGTGCTCTGAGGCATCACAGTATATTGTTGCATTATTTTCAGGAACCCAAAGTGTCACAGGACAAATGAAGTTGCAGTGGGTGTCATAAATTAAATCAAAAATAGAAAACCGGTGAAGGGCAAGATTATGTCTTGCACCATTAAGCTTATTAAAACAAATCGTGAAATGACTTGATTCTGTTGCTGCTCATGATGGAATCAAGAATCTCGAGAGGAACCTGCTTCCGATTTAGGTTAATCAGAAGAAGACTCGAGCCTCAAAAATCAGGAGAGCAAAACATGGCTTTAAGCCCAACTGTGGGTGTATTGCCTGGGAACCTGACGCACACTCACACCCACGTTCACAATCGAGCACACAGCAATGGTTTTAGGGAATAGAGCAAAATCACAGTCTCTCTCGAAGGTTCAAAGCAACGAAGCAACACGGACTAAACTTTGGGGTGTGGGAAACAGCTCTTGGGAAGATTTCGGTATGAATGCACACAGGCACGATGCGCTGAATGGCCTCCTGCTTTCTCATTCATTTTATGTTAAATGGTATTTTATTCAAGAAACACATTTTCAACCCAAAGGCTGAACTGGTGTGTACCTTGCATCGAAAAATTCATACAAAGGCTAAGTAGTCAGGTTAAAAATACTCAAACATGTAACAATCATGTAGGAACAAAAATAGATAAACAAATTCAGCAAGTAACAGGGAAGCATTGAACAGATATTAAAAAGGTAAATTGAATTACAGTTATGTTAAAATTACAAACCAATTCAACATTCGTACTTAACAGGAACTGAAATACATATAAATTTCATCATTTAAGTACTTCATTGAGGACCCGCACCATGTAAGGAACAAGGCTACATTTTCCTGTTTGCTTGAACTGTGAAAAACAGCCCATTTTTTTTTAATGGATCTACTTGTTTATTGTCTTTTCCTTTTAGAAGTCATCCTACAATTTCTGGCAATGGGATCTTCAACAAGGCTTTTTGCTTTTAAAAAATACTTGCTGATTGACCACTTTCCCTGGAGAACTTGCAGGCTAAGAATTGATGGCATAAACCTACCTCCCCCCACCCTGTGGCAAAATACTTTGACAATGTTTTCCAACTGCAAGCTACAGAGCATGACTGGTAGGATCACCAAGGCATGCGTGGTCGCCCCGCATGCCATCTTTTCATCAAGAGCTGAGCTAGCTTCTTGCCAATCGCTTTTCACATACCCTATAATCGTAGGTGGCATCTGGGTTTTCATCACATGCTATCACCTCGGGTGCCATCCAATATGGGGTGCCAATGAACGTATTCCTTCTTCCAACAGTCCTGTCGAGCTGAGCGCTGACGCCAAAATCAACTGCAAGGGAAGGTGAAAAGATGACCACTCAGAAATGTTGAAAGAATTCCAAAAACAGTTTGAAAGATAAATTAGATCCATTTAAACAAGCATTCATCCACAGTCCTTTTAGCTACATTTCCTTTGAATTTTTAAAAGTTGAGTTCATAATAAATAAAAGTTGCAACACCTAATCAGCCCATGTTGGCGTTTACCCTCCAAGAGATAAAATAGTTCTAAACTATCCTGATATCGAACCATATCAGTCATCTAATCAATCTAACCTTGTCTATTGACATACTTTTGGTGTCAACCACTAACCTTAGAAGTGAATTTCAGACTTAACTCAAAAGCAAATTCCTACGGATGCTAGAAAACTGAAATAAAAATAGAAAATACTGTAAATACTGCACAAGTCTAACAGCATCTGTGGAGAGAGAAACAGAGTTAACTTTTCAAATCTGTGATCTTTCATCAGAACAGATGAGGAAAGGTCAGAGGCCTGAAATGTTAACTCTTGGCAAAATTTTCTGCCTGTCGGGTGGGCGGGGAACTGATCCCCGCCGGAGGAGTGGGCACCGCCGCTATTTTACATGGGCGGGCCAATTAAGGCTTGCCCAGCGTGACGTCCGGCGGGGGGATTCCCCAAAAGCAAGAGTGCGCTCTTTCATGCATGCGCACAAAAGAGCACACATCTCCCTGAGGCTAAGTGCTGACTCAGGGAGATCACTTCCATAATGTCACAGGTTCATAATTTACATAACTTTATTAAAATTTTTGAAACCCTGCATGAAAGCTCATCCCGCCGCTGGATGAGGTTTCATGTTTTATCTATTTGCTGCCAGAGCTCCTGGCCTGCCCGCCAACCTTAAGGTTGGACAGGCAGGTTCTTTATTGTTTAAATGATCCTGTCAATGGCCTCAATTGGCCATTGACAGGTTGGCGGGCGCACAGCTGATTTTGCTGCGGGCCAGCCTTCCTGAAAATTTAAATCGGGCGCGGTGATATCGGGAGTTCCGCCTGACATTATCCCGCGTCATTTTACACGTCAGCGAGCGGGCCCTGCCCCCTGCTCACCGACGGCAAAATTCTGCTCTCTGTTTCTCTCTCCTAAGATGCGGCCATAGGCTGTGGAGTATTTACAGCATTTTCAGTTTTTACTTGAAACATTAATCCGTTTCTCTTTTCAGGCTCAGCTCTTTTTTCCCTGCCCTCTGGTTTAAATATTTTACATTTAATCATCTATGGTTCTTCAATGATTGGAAACAGTCTACTTCCATATTCCTACTCCCATTTTCACCCAGCATGTGTTGGCAAATAGAGGATGGCTCTACCAGAGCGGGAAGTGGAGGTGGTGTGGGCTGATGCTTCAGACTGGGGTCCCCAATCGAAACATGGCCAACTGTACCCTTGAGTTCCACTTGTCAATCTCCTCCACATTCCCAGACCATGGGACTCCTCTTCCTCTTGCCAGATTTTCCATGCTTCCTGCCCCATTTGGCTATTCTGCTTTAACCAGTTACACTCCCTCTGGACCAATCTTTTGTTTCAGCCCTAGTTCCACAACAATCCTTCTTGTCTTTCACTATCATTTCTTATGTCATTTAATCTCTCCTCCACCGCCCGCTCCCCACCCCCCACCCCCTCCCATCACAAACTGTTCTTTCCTCCCTTTCCCCCCCGCCTATTTTCCTTGGGTCTGTGCTAGCTTAAAAAATTTCTAACATCTTCTTGTGATGAAATGTCATCGACCTGAAACTACACTGTTTCTCGTCCCACGTATCCTTACAGCCCTACTGAGAGTTTTCCAAAATCTTCTGTTTTTATTTCAGATTTCCAGCTTCCATAGTATGTTGTCTTTTGTTTCACTGCTTTATCTAACTGGTCTATTGTTCCACAAATTATAGATTTCCATTATGTTGCTTCACTAACTCCATCGTTCCAATGAAAAAAGACAAATTTTCAAGGCTTTCTTGGTATTTGTATTTCTTTACATCAGGCAGCATTCGAGAGTCTACAGTATGTGCACCAGGGATAATGTGTGCGAAGAGCTACTGAGCCCAGGAGAACGGAATTAAAATGGCTGTAACACATCGCAAATGCAACTAGTGGCTCCTCCCGTATGATCAGATTATCCTTTCAGTCATTATACCACAAGGCAATCTGCAAAACCAGATCAGACAGCAGGTGGGTGGAAAACTATTGCTGCTGGCTGCTTTCTAAGAGTCAAAACGGCAATGACTAAGAGTGCTACTTTGCATCAGGTGATCATACGGAGATTGACAAATAACTCCGAATGCTTTCAAAGCAGTCATTTAATCCAGAGAATCAGGCACAAGGCAGGTCCAGCAACATCTTGATTTTAAAATTCTCACCCTTATTTCAAATCCTCACATGGTTTCGCTCTCTGAAGCTAAAGGTGAAGCAGAAGTTTGTGGAATTAGGTGGAATGCTATTGTCCTGGTGAGGGTGTGACTGAGCAGGAGATGACAGAGAGTCGGGATAATGGACATGTACACTAGCTGGCAGGATGGAACTCCTCAGAATCTTTTGTGTTTTAATAAGACCACCTCTCTCATTCCTTTAAACGCCAGTGTTTTTATGTCCAACCTGTACCTGCTCAACCTTTCCTCAAAAGACAACTCCTTCACCACAGAAATCAGCCGAGTGAACCTTCTCTGAACTATTCCCAACACAAGTATATCCCTCTAAGTAAGGAGACCAAATCTGTACACAGTACTTTAGGAGTAGTTTTACCAATGCCCTGTACAGTTGTAACACGATTTCCATACTTTTATACTCCATGCAATAAAGGCCAACATTCCATTTTCCTTCCTAATTATTTGCTGTACCTGCATGTTGACCTTTTCTGATTCATGCTCAAGGACACCCAGATCCCTCTTTACTGCAGCAGTCTCTCTCCATTTAAATAATATTCTGCTTTTCCATTCTTCCTGCCAAACTGCAAATTTCACATTTTCCCACATTATACTTCATTGGCCAAATTTGCCCACTCACCTAACCTATTGCTTTGTATCCTCCTCAGAACTTGCTTTCCTATCTTTGTATCATCAGCAAATTTGGCTGCAATGCCCTGCAATGGACCCTTTCATCCAAGTCAGGGAATATTTCTACATACAAAGGGCGGTAAGAGTTTGAAAATCCCTTCTGCAAAGCAGAATAGATCCTAATCAATTGTTAATTTTAAAACAGAGATCAATTGATTTTTGTTAACCAAAGGGATTAAGGGATATGGAGAAAAAGCAGATACATGAAGTTAGAATGCAGATCATTCATGATCCCATTGAGTGGCTGGGGAACAGGTTCAAGGGGTTAAATGGTCTACCCCTGTTGTTCTTACATTCCCTCCTGATCCCTATCCTCCTCCAGCGCCAAAAGCTTCCAAGAATTATGCACTCCTCCAACTTTGGCCTTTTGGCATCCTCAGTTTTCTTCAGCTGACCACCGTCGGCTGTGTCTTTAACTGCATAGGCCCTAAGCTGTAAAATTTACTCACGAAACCTGTCTCTCCACCTGTCTCCTCCTTTAAAACATTTCTTCAAACCACTGGTCTTTGACCACCATTCCTGATATCTCTTTACATGGCTCAGTGTCAAAGTTTGCTTGACAAATGGCTTCTCTGACGTACCTAAGGATGTTTTACGACTCTAAAGATGCTATATAAATGCAAGTTGTTGTGATGTAGCAAATATATGTAGCTAATGCAGGCTGCCCAAGTTGAAGATATTTTCTTCACACCAGTTGATCTCACATTCTGTTCACAAATAAAAGTTAAAAAAAAATCTTTCTGCAACTGATTCTGCTCATTTTCCACTCCAACTCTTTCCATCTCTCACTGTCTGCCATCTTCATCTTTCTCTTTACCTTGGCATGGCTTTTTACACACCTGCGTGTTACCTCTATTCAAATCAGACCTTTTCTCTCCCCCCCCATGCTTTCAAATAAATAGGCAGCAGCTCCCTTTTAAATAAATTTATTTGACCTTGCTGCGATCAGGTTAGCATTGCTATGGCAACTACTGAGAGGGTTGCTGCACAGGTTTTTCGGTAAACACATACACATATCCATGCAAGTCATCAGTCTTAACATGATTTAACCTGAATTCCACAGACTAATGAGCTCACTTAAAAAAGTGCACAACACTCCACATTCTGCCTTCACAAATTTTCTCCCCTGACGGCTTCTGCTTTTGATGGGACATATGAAATTTCATAAGTGTCTTGCTTGAAATTGTATTGAATCTTTGTGGGAGAATAAAGAGAAAGTAGCAGCCCCAGCCCTCCGCAGCCACAGGGGCCCCAGTGCAACCAATGCCGCCAGGATATGCCACACCTTGAAGAGAATGAGCATTTATCTTTAAATTCCGAAAAGGGGGTAGCTGCTTTCAGAGAACCGACCCAGAAGGGTGCAAGTTTTGGCTCTGCCATCAACCTTCTATTTCCTTTTTGACATGCTAATCATGCTAGACACATTATAAGCAGATTTTGACCTGGAATATTTTCCCAATCGGCCAAGTCAAAATTATTTATCCTTACCAAGTTTCACTTCAGCATTTTCTGTCAGTAGCACATTCTGTCCCTTGATGTCTCTGTGAATAACTTTATGTGCATGAAGATGTGTTAAGCCCTGTAGGAAAGACAAAGAGAAAGCAAAAGTGTTGAACAAGAACACTATTATATTTGACATCAATTCACTCAATTGGTTAGAAGGAAGACTGACGAGAGGCAGTATAAACTAAATGATACAATTTTAAAAGGTGCGAGAGAAGAGGGGGACCTAGAGAGGCTCACAAATGCAAATATTTGATAGGATTTATCTAGGTTTAGATAAAGTAGACGAAGAAAAGCTGTTCCCATTAGCCTATGGTACAAGGGCTAGGAGTCATAGATTTAATGTTTTGGGCAAGAGATGCTGGGGTGGTGGGGGGAGCTTTTTTAACACAGTTCTAATGACCTGGAACTCACTGCCTAAGAGGATGATAACAGCAGAGATGGTTAATTTCAAAAGGAAATTGGATGGACACTTGAGGGAAATAACATTGCAGACAATGGGGATGGAGTGGGGGAATGGGACTGGCTGGATTGCTCTACACTGTCACTGTAGACTCAACAGGCAAAATGACAAATCTTTGAAGGTGGCAGGGCAAGTTGAAGAAGGTACTGAAAAAGCACACAAAATCAGTGGCTTCAAAGAGAAGTGTAGAGTACAAAAGCAACAAAAGTTTTGCAGAGCCTTCATAAATTACTGTTAAATTTCAACTGGAGTACGGTGGCCAGTTCTGAAAGGTAAAAGTTATGTGGAAAGACTGGAGAAGCTGGGGTTGTTCTCATAGTACAGAACATTAAGGAGAATTAATAGTTATTCAAAATTGAGAGGTTTTAATAAAATACATCAGGAGTTCACTAACTATGGCACTGAAGTATGCGAGAGAAATTTTCTAACGGTGGATTTAAGGTCTAATGTAAAAACGTAACCAGTTGTTCCTCATTTAATTTTAAGTCATTAATTTTTCATTATGTGAGAGCAAAGAAAGTGGGCAAGTTGGGCTGAATGGGTTGCTTTGCAAGGAGCCAGCCCTCAATTGACCAAATACAAAGATATGAATGAAGAGGGGTAGGCCATTTGGCCACTCGAGCCTGCTCTTCCATTCAATAAGATCATTGCTGATCTTAACTTGTTTCCAATTTCACATGCACCAGTTATGGTGGCTGTCAGTTAACTATCAGACATTGTTTGAAATTTAAACCAGCCAGGGTCAAGTTGCCTGGTTTAAATTTCAAACAATGCCTGACAATTAACTGTCACTGGTATATTCGCCATGGCAACATCTCTACCAGATTCTACTTGCCAATCAATCAGCACTCTCTTCACATACAGTATAAATTGTTGTTTGCCCCTTATATTGGTATTCCTGCAAAGTGTCCTGATGAGTGCAAGATGAAAAGCTTAAACATGCCTCTTTTTTCAGCCTTTGATTCCCTTGCCTAACTAGAATCTATCTACCTTTGCCTTAAAAATATTCAATGACCCCTACCTCAATTGCCTTCTGGGGCAGTGTTCCAAAGTTACATAAACCTCAGAAAAAATTCTCATCTCTCTCCTACAAGGGCAACCCTTAATTTTAAAACAGTGCCCCCTAGTTCTGGACTCATCCATAAGAAGAAAATCCTTTCCGCATCCACCTTGTTGAGACCGTTTGGGATCTTTTATGCTTCAATCAAATCACCCCTCACTCTTCTAAACTCCAGTGGAAACAAGCCCAGTCTGTCCTACCTTTCCTCATAAGACAACCTGCTTATTCCAGGTATCAATCTAGTAAACCTTCTCTGAACTGCCTCCAATGCATTAACATCCTTCCTTAAACTGCATTCGAGGTGTAGTCTCGCCAATGTCCTGCATAATTGAAGTATAACATCCTTACTTTCATGTACGATTCCTCTCATAATAAAGGGTAGCATTCCATTAGCCTTCTTAACTACTTGCTGTACTTGCATACTAAGCTTCTGTGACTCATGCACAAGAATACCTAGATCCCTCTGCAGCTCGGAATTCTGCAGTTGTTCCCTGTTTAAGTAATACCCTGCTCTTTTATTCTTCCTGCCAAAGTGAACAACTTCTCATTTTCCCACATTATGCTACATCTATCAGATTTTTGCTCACTCACCCAACCTATCCATATCTGTCTGCAAACTCCTTTTGTTCTCTTACGATATACTTTCCTCCCTATCTTTATGTTGTCTGAAAATTTGGCTACCATGCTCCCCTCATCTAAGTCACTGATATAAATCTTAAAAAGTTGAGGTCCCAGCACAGACCCCTGCAGGACTCCATTGGTCACATCCTGCCAATCAGAAGATGAACCATTTATGCTTACTCTGTTTTCTGCTGGTCAGCCACTCTTCTATCTATGCTAATATGTTACCCTCCTTCTGTGCCACATGACTAAATAAAAAGCCAGGTTACTTCCCAGTGTATGTTTATTCAGCCTTTTGTATTTTTCCCCAATTTTTAAAATTCATTTATGGGATGTGAGCGTCACTGGTTAGGCAAGCATTTATTGCCCACCCCTAATTGACCTTGGGAAGGTGGTAATTAGGGGTAGGAACTCGAGTTGCTCTAGTTGGAGGCATATCCTGCGCATGTGGTCATCCAGTCTGCCAGGAGCGTCTAGGATTTCCCACATAGCACAGGATGTGCAAATCACTTGACTGAGCTCCCCAAACATATCTTAACTAAATAGAATATGGACCCTAGCTTTTATTTTACCCTTATTCCTACTTGAGTCTCGATGTTTTAACCTCTCTCTCATGAAGTCTCACTGTATTAACCTCTTTCCCGAAGTTAAACTGAAGTTGCTCCCACTCTCTGCGCCTTTTTTAAACTGAAGTCCCCACCGCTCCCTGCGCCCTTTTTAAACTGAAGTAACCACCACTCCATGCGCCATTTTTAAACTGAAGTCTCTCCGTGCTCTGCAGCCTTCTTAAACTGAGGTCCCCGCTGCTCTCCACGCCCTTTTCAAACTGAAATCCCTGTCACTCTCCAAGCCCAAATGTGGTCTCACTAGCGGCCTAGTGAAGCATAACCTCACTACTTTTGTATTCAATTCCCCTCACAATAAATGATAACATTCTATTAGCTTTACTAATTACTTGTTGTACCTGCATACTAACCTTTTGTGAGAAATTGGGCCGACTAGGCTTGTATTCACTGGAGTTTAGAAGAATGAGAGGGGAGCTCATTGAAACATATAAAATTCTGACAGGGCTGGACAGACTGGATGCAGGAATGATGTTTCCTCTGGCTGGGGGCGTCTAGAGCAAGGGATCACAATCTCAGGATATTAGGTAGGCCATTTAGCACTGAGATGAGGGGAAACTTCTGCACTCAGAGGATGGTGAACCTGTGGAATTTCTACCTCAGAGGGCTGTGAAGGCCAAGCCACTGAATATATTTAAGGAGGAAATAAATTTCCAGAGTCTAAAGGTGTCAAGGGGTATGAGGAGAGAACGGGAATATGGTGTTGAGACAGAGGGTCAGCCATGATCATAATGACTGATGGAGCAAGCTTGAAGGGCCGAATGACCTACTCCTGCTTCTATTTTCTATGTTTCTATGAGCAGGTGTAAGCCATTCAGCCCCTTGAGCCTGCTCCGTTATTTAACAAGATCATGACTGATCTGATAGTAACCTGAAACCTGCATCCCACCTACCCCCATCACCCCCTTGCTTACCAAGAATCTATCCGCTTCTGCCTTAAAAATATTCAAAGACTCTGCCTCCACCACCTTTTCAGGAAAAGGGTTCCAAAGGCTCACAAACCTCAGAGAAAACATTTCTCCTCATTTCTGTTTTGAATGGGCAACCCCTTATTTTTAAACAGGGACCCCCTAGTTCTAGATTCTCCCCCAAGATGAAACATCCTCTCCACATCCACCCTATCAAGACCCTTATATAGGTCTTATATGTTTCAATCATGTCGCCTCTTACTCTTGTAAGCTCCAGCAGATACATAACTAGTCTGTCCAGCCTTTCCTCATAAAACAACCCACCCATTCTACATATTCGTCCGGTAAACTTTCTTTGAACAGCTTCCAATGCTTTTACATCCTTCCTTAAATAATATGGCCAATAGTGTACACAGTACTCCAAATGTGGACTCACTACTGCTCTGTAGAACTGGAGCATAAACCCCCTACTTTTATATTCAATTCCCCTCACAATAAATTATAACATTCTATTAGCTTTCCTAATTACTTGCTGCACTTGCATACTAGCCTTTTGTGATTCTGCACTAGGACACCCAGATCCCTCAAATGCACCTCAAAGTTCTGCAATCTCTCACCATTTAGATAATATGATTCTCTTTTATTCTTCCTGCCAAAATGGACAATTTCACATTTTCACATTAAAGGGAAAGCATATAATTACGCAAAGATGGGTGACAGGTCAGAAGATGGGAATATAAAGAACAGCAAAGGATGACAAAAAGATTAATGAGTGAAAAATTAAAGTATGAGAGAAAGCTAGCTAGTAATATAAAGATGGATAGTAAGAGTTTCTATAGATATTTAAATAAGAAAAGAGTTAACAAAGTGAGCGTTGGTCCTATAGAAAGTGCGTCTGGGGAACTGATACTGAAAAGTAAAGAGGTGGCAAATGAATTAAACAGGTATTTTGCTTCAGTCCTCACTATTGAGCGCACAAGTAACATGACGGAAATAGCTGTAAATCAGGAAATGGATGGGATGGAGGGAGCAACTCGCGATAATTCCAATCACCAGGGAAGTGGTATTGAGCAAATTGTTGGGGCTGCAGGCTGACAAATCTCCAGGTCCGGATGGACTTCACCCTAAGGTCTTGAAAGGAGTGGCTAGTGAGATAGTTGATGCATTGGTTTTAATTTTCCAAAGTTCCCTAGATTTGGGGAAGTTTCCATTGGAAAACAGGAAATATAACTCCTTTACTCAAAAAGGGAGGGAGTCAGAGAGCAGGATACTATAGACCAGTTAGCCTAACATCTGTCATAGGGAAAATGTTAGAAACTATTATTAAAGATGCTACAGCAGGGCACTTAGAAAAATTCAAGGCAAGGAGGCAGAGTCAACGTGGTTTTGTAAAAGGGAAATCAAGATTAACCAATTTATTGGAGTTCTTTGAAGAGTGCTGTGGATAAAGGGGAACCAGTGGATACACTATACGTGGATTTCCAGAAGGGATTTGATAAATTGCCACGTCAAAGGTTATTTCAGAAAATAGAAGCTCAGTATGTAGGGAGTAACATATTGGCATGCCAGCTAACAGGAAGCAAAGAATTGGCATACATGGGTCTTTTTCTGGTTGGCAGGGTGTGATGAGTGGTGTGCCACAGGAATCAGTGCTGGGGCCTTACCTTTCACAATTTATAGAAATGACTTGGATGAAGGGACCGAAGAAATGGTTGCTAAATTTGCTGATGACACAAAGATAGGTAGGAAAGTAAATAGTGCAGGAAGCTACAAAGTGACATAGAAAGGTTAAGTGACTAGCAAATGGAATATAATGTGGGCAAATGTGAAATCGTTCATTTTGGCAGGAAGAATTAAAAGGATGCTTATTATCTAAATGGTGAGGGATTGCAGAGCTCTGAGGTGTAGAGGGATCCAGGTGTCCTGGTGCAATCACAAAAAGTTAGTGTGCAGGTACAGCAGGTAATTAGGAAAGTTAATAGAACATTATCATTTATTGTGAGGGAAATTGATTACAAAAGTAGGGAGATTATGCTTCAGTTGTACAGGACATTGAAACCACACCTGGAGTATTGTGTACAGTGCTGGTCTCCTTATTTATAGAAAGATGTAAATACATTAGCAGTTCAGAGCAGGTAGAGTAATACCAGGAATAGGTGGGTTGTCCTATGAGGAAAGGCTGGACAGGTTAGGCTTGTATCCACTGGAGTTTAGACAAGTAGAAGACAACTTAATTGAAGCCTTTAAGATCCTGAGGGGTCTTGACAGGGTGGACGAGGTGAGGATGTTTCCTCTTGTGAGAAAATCTAGAACTAGGGGTAACTGTTAAAAGGTAAGGGGTTGTTCATTTAAGACAGAGATGAGGAGAATTTTTTTCTCTGAGGGTTGTGAGTCTTTGGAACTCTCTTCCTCAAAAGGTGGTGGAAGCAGAGTCTTTGAATATTTTTAAGGCAGAGCTAGATAGATTCTTCATTAACAAAGGAGCAAAAGGTTATTAGGGGTGGCAGGAATGTGGGGTTGAGGTTACATTCAGATCAGCCATGATCTTGTTGAATGGCGGAGCAGGCTCGATGGGCCGTGTTGGCTACTCCTGCTCCTAATTCATATGTTCGTGTGTTCATATGAGCTGAAAAGTGAGTCTCTGCAACTCTGGAGATATTTCAACACCCTGGCACAGTATAAATTTCATACAAATTTCCACATTCTGGTACACATCCACAAGCGCATTTGTTGAAGAATCTTCTTTTTCCGCCTTCTAATTCCTGGCTTTTGGTCAAAACTAGGACTCTTAATTGCTATGGCAATCGATTTTGGTCAATAATTTGCCCAGTGGGACCCATGCACAAAAATCTCCCACAAATTTAATAACTGTCTTAAGGTTTAGGGATAAATTTAGAGATTACCACTGCTGAAATCTGGCATGTGCCCAAAAGCAAAGACTCTCACAGAACAATAACAAGGAGGGGGAGCAGATGGAATTCAGCTACAATGGAAGTGAGAATAAGATTGAGAAAGAACTCTTTCCCTCACTCTCTCTTCCAGCCCCAGGTACAAACTTGCAAAATACCCAGTCTCTGAACTGGTTAAAGACTAGGGTAAAATAATCTGAATTATTTTAGCAGACGTGCAACTATCCCTCATTCACCATTTTTCTTACGCTAATATTAATTGGGTGCAACTTGCACGAGTACAACTATTGTCTGGAAAGCAGTACAAAGAAAATAACTTAAGACTGACAATGCTAAAGTACAAGAATTAAATGCAACCCATCATCTGAAATCTTGACACGATCCTTGCACGCAACCACTGCCCCCCCACCCACTCTCAGCCACCTAGCCCGCAGCTGACATTATCTAAAGGGGTGAAATCAGGAGGGAAGGCATGCTCAGCTGCCAGTGAACTTTATTTGGTTTAAAGGCAAGTGTCACCGTCAGCAGCCGAAGCCACACTGGACAGGATGAGTTGCTCAAGGTCAAGTCCACCAATCTGACAAAACTTGAGCCAAGCGCTTCCTCATACTGTGCTCACACAATTGTGCAGCAAACTTCAGGGGAAATGCACTTTCAAATCAGATGTATTAAATGCTGTTAAGCTTTTCTGCCTCCCAAGGGAAACTCAGCTGGAGCTCCTGTTTCACTTGCAAATCTTAAAAAACATCTTTTCTCTGAAAATGATGATGATGTTCACAGCAATGAACTCTGGTGAAGATGAGCAAAAAAGCACAGTAGGGTTCAGGAAATGGTAATTACCCGTAGTATCTCCCTACAGATGTAGGCGATCCATTCTTCTTTCAATGCATTCCCTTTTGTGTTCTTGACCAGGTCTGTGACAGATCCAGCTCCACAGAATTCCATAACCAGCTATGGGAGAGAACACAGCAACAACCTGAACAAAAGCAGAAATTCTGCTCCTCCTTCCCCTTTCTCCCAAATGGATTTTTATAGGAGAGGGAAAAGTGGCACTGGATATTTCTTGCATTTTTACAAAACTGGATTGACAATACTGGCTATAAGCAAATGCTAGGAATCAGGCCTAGTTTCAAAGCATTGACAATGGACATTACAGGGAGAACAGGAAGGAGAATAAACCTTTAATAGACTGAACTAATAAAAATAAAAATCACACTCTTAAAATTCTCATTGTATCCTGTACAGTTTCAAACAAATCTATATTTTATATATGACATATAACACAGGCAATTTCTTCACAGCAAAACAAACTGGCAGCAGTTATATTTGCCACTGGTGTTGGGACTATGGCAGGACTATCCTATGAAGAAAGACTGGGGAAACTGGGCCTGTATTCTTTAGAGTTTCGAAGAATGAGAGATGATCTCATTGAAACCTAGGAAATACTTAAAGTGACAGACTAGGTAGATGCAGGTAAGATGGTTCCCCTGGCTGGGGAGTCTAGAACCTGGGGACACAACCTCAAAATAAGGGGGAAGCCACTGAGGACTGAGATGAGGAGGAATTTTTTTTACCCAGAGGGCTGTGATTCTTTGGAATTCTCGACCCCAGAGGGCTGTGGAAGCTCAGTAATTGAGTTTGTATAAAGCAGTAATTGACAGATTTCTAAATACCAATGACATCTTTTAAAAAGTACCTGGATGAGCTCTTGGCACGTCATAACATTCAAGGCTATGGGCCAAGTGCTGGTAAATGGGATTAGGTGGTTGGTCAGGTTATTCTCACGTGTCGGTGCAGATTCAATGGGCCGAAGGGCCTCTTCTGCACTGTGATTCTGTGACATAAGGGATATGGGGATAGTGTGGGAATAAGGCATTGAAGTGGATGACCAGCCATGATCGTATTGAATGGTGGAGCAGGCTCGATGGGCTGAACGGCCTACTCCTGCTCCTATGTATTAGGGAAATCCAATCAGGGAAAATCTACTGGGGCAGAAACACAAAACTCCAATCCCAAATGGCACCCAACTGCAGATGAAAACTTATTTTACTCTTTTTGGGATGTGAACTGGGATGTGTTGCTCATACCTAATTGCCCTTGAGAAAGTGATGGTGAGTTGCCTTGTAGATCACATAGATCAGGCTAGCCGATTTCCTTCCCTAAAGAACATAGTGAACCAGCTGGCTTTCAACGACACCATTACTGAGACTAATTCCAGAATTATTAATGAATCGAATTTAAATTCCACCAGTTGCCTTGGTGGGATCTGAACCCGTGTGGCCTGGGCATTAGCCCAGGTCTTTGGATTACTAGCCCAGTAACGTTACCACTACGCCATCAGCCCTGCAAGGGTAATGTTAGTGATCACGTGCTCAAAAATGAGGTGGCATTGTACTGGAACAAAAACAGAATTACCTGGAAAAACTCAGCAGTGTACTGGGCAAGTTATTGGCCTGACTGGGAAACTGGCTGAGTGGCAGGAGACAGAGGGTAAGGATAATCACCAAGGGCCTCAACTATTCAGCATATTTATTATCGAAAGCCATATATTGAAATTTGCAGGTGACATGAAGGTAGGCAGCACTGTAAACAGTGCAGATGGAAGCATAAAATTTCAAAAATGTATTGCTAGATTAAGTGAACGGGTAAGAATGTGGCAAATGGATTTCAACGTAGAAAATAAGAGGCCATCCACTTTGGAACTGAAAAGGATAGAACAGGGGGATTTCTAAATGCTGCTAAGCTAGAAACAGTGGAGATCCAAGAGAAACTTAGGGGACCCAGGTACACAGATAATTAAAATGACGTGAATGGTACAGAAAATAATGAAAGTGGAACGTTGGCCTTTATATCTGAAGGAACAGAATACAAGGGGGGTGTAAATCATGCTTCAATTATACCACACACCCTGGAACACTGAGCGTTTCAGAGAGCTACACCTTAGCAAGGGTATATTGACCTTGAAGGAGATGCAGCACAGATTTACCAGAATGACTTCTGGACTCAAAGGGTTAAATTATTAAGAGACTACAAGAACTAGGATCACATTCCCTGGAAATTAGAAGGTTAAGGGGTGAGGCTGATAGTAGTTTTCAGGGCATGGAGCTGATAGACTAGATAAAGATAAACTATTGCTGCTGGTTGGAGAGTCTAGGCAGACCTTTCAGGGGTGAAATTAGGAAACATCTCTACACACAAAGGGTGGTAGAAGTTTGGAACTTTCTTCCAGAAACAGCAATCGATGCTAGATCACTTGTTAATTTTAAATTGGAGATTGATCAATTTTTGTTAACCAAAGGTCTGAGGGATATGGCGCGAAGGTGAGCAAATGGAGTTAGGTCACAGGTCAGCCATGATCTTACTGAATGACCAGTCAGGCTTGAGGACCTAAATCTCCTGCTGTTTCTATGCTTCCTATCGTTATAATTATACTGCAGTTGATGACAATCTGTAGAGATATCAGATATCCTAGAATGCTTCTATTAAATCAAGGCAGACTGAGGTTAAATAGAATTACATTTAGAATTTACAGCACAGAAACAGGCCATTCAACCTAGTCATGCTCCACATAAGCCTCCTCCCACCTGACTTGCATACGCTTCCATTTCTTTCTCTCTTGTGAACTTATATAACTGCCCCTTGAATGCATCTGGGCTAATCACCTCAACATACTCCCTGCAGTAGCAAGTCCCACTTTCTAACCATTCTCTGGGTAAGGTGTTTTTCAATTCCCTGCTGAATTTATTGGTGGTTATTTCATACTTTTGTCCGCTTGCTTTGGACACCTCACAAGTGGAGATAACTTGTCCACATCTACCCTACCAAACTCCTGAAAAATTTTAAAGGCCTTTATTGGATCACCCTTCAGCCTTCTCTTTTCTAGAGAAAGGAGCCTCAGCCCGTTCAGCCTTTCCTGAAAGCTATAGCCATTAGAATGCTCTTCCTTTACAACATCAGATGTATGCGTTTTCCAGGGAATACAAAAGAAAACGTAGATCGCTGAAAGTCTCAAGTTAAAAATCACATGTCAGATCCGTCAATATCTGAAAGACAGGCCACTATTTCAGTCAGTGAAAGCTAGATTGAAGCCAACAGGCTGTCCTTTTACATCACTGGAGAGGTGGGAAGAATTGCTCAAAGTGGGCATGTGTGTAAGGGTGCCACAACTTTGCATTAGTCCCATCAGCTATACAGTAAAAACCTTGATGAGCTCTGAGAAGAAAACATTTATTTTTTTGCGCATTTATTCACGGAAGGTGGGTGTCTCTGGCAAGGCCATCATTTATTATCCATCCTTAACTTCCCTTAAGGAGGTGGTGGTGATAACTGAGTGACTCGATAGGCAGTTAAGAAAGAGACAATCACAGTGCTGGGGTCTTGAATCATATATAGGAAGACAAGGAAAGGACAATGGATTTCCTTCCTTACAGGAAATGGAGTGAACTAGATAAACCTTTTATGACAAGCAGTCACCAGCATTTTATTTCACTTTATTAGCTGGATTTAAATTCCCCAACTGCAGTGGTGAGATTTGAACTTGTGCCTCTGGATCACTAGCTCAGCTCTCTGGATTAATGTTCTAGTAACATAACCACTGTGCTGCTATCTCCGATTCTCATAAAAATCTTGCTAAATTACTTTTTATGTTGTTGTTACAACAAATCGAGTGATGGGGCCATGAGATTTGAGAATCATCCCACGTTATTTTCACAAAAGAAGGACAGCATTTAACCCTAAAGTAAACACTAATCATGCTTGATTTCTCACCCAGAGCTGGTCATCATGGCCTGGAGGACTCTTCTTGATGAAGGCGCCATAGTATGTTGCAATATTTCTATGATGCGAGTACTTTTTCAGCATGTTAATTTCTTGCTTGATCTCCTCCTCTTCATCCTGGATTTAAAAATCAACAAAATCTTCATAATCTAAAAGCAAAATAGTGCAGGTGCTGGAGATCTGAAATAAAAACAAAAAATGCTGGAAAAACCCAGCCAGTCTGGCAGCATCTGTGAAGAACGAAACAGAGTTAACACTTTGAGTCCAATATGACTCTTCTTTGGGACGTAAGTGTCCTGAAGAACAGCCATATTGGACTCAAAGCGCTAACTCGATTTCTCTCTCTGCAGATGCTGCCAAGCCAACATACCTCATGAAAATGCGTGAAAGCGTTTTAATATTCACAGTGCCATTTTTGTATTCCGGAGATAAAAATTAAAGCTTCAGAGTTTAGTATTTATCGCTTGAACGTAAGTATTTCATCACTTCCTAAAAGTGGTGTTTCATGTTTTCTGTATGAGGGAGGGCAAGGGGGAAACCCCTCTTGCAAAAACAGGTTCTCTGGGAAGCCCAAACAATCACAGGAAATCAGGCGGGTCAAGTTTCAAACTCTTACTAACCACGCTGTGAAACACACACACACACAAACAGGCACACACACACACACACACAAACACGCACACGCATGTGCACCCACACATTCACAGCCACTCTTTTCTGGGATAAGGGACTATATTATGAGGAAAGGTTGAACTGGTTAGACCTATACACACTGGAGTTTGGCAGAATGAGGGGTGTTCTTATTGAAACATAAAAGATCCTGAGGGCACCTGATAGGTTGGATATCAAGAGGATGTTTCCTCTTGTGGGAGAGACTAGAACAAGGGGACAGTTTAAGAATAAGAGGTCTACCGTTTAAGGCAGAAATGAGGAGAAATTGTTTTTTCCTCAAAGGGTCATTATTCTGTGGAATTCTCTTCTCCAGAAAGCAGTGGAGGTGGGGTCATTGAATTTATTCAAGGCTGAGTTAGATAGATTTTTGATTGACAACGGAGTCAAGGGTTATAAAGTGCAGACCGCAAAGTGGAGTTGAGACCACAACCAGATCAGCCATGGTCTTATTGAATGGCGGAGCAGGCTCGAAGGGCTGAATGGCCTACTCCTGCTCCTAAGTCCTATGTTCCAACTTTCTGTTTGAAACCTACGCTTTAGCAAAATCCTATGCTTCATTCTACCATTTAGCGAGCACGATATCAGATACTGACCAAAAAAGTGTTACCTTTTGGTGCAGTGGGCAGCATTACCAGGTTAACTCATAATTCGCACGAGCAGAGAAAACAACATTATAAGGATAAATACACCATTTGTTCAATTGGAAACCCTGAGAGCATATTGTCTCTGCAACTCCCCTTCAATTACCATCATATTCACAACCACCTTTCTTTATGCAAGGTATGACTCTAACCAATGGAGAATTTGCCCTCCATTCTCATTGGTTTTAGTTTTGTTAAGGCTCCTTGATGCCACACATGGTCAAATGCTGCTCTGAAATTCAGCTTTTCTGTTTGTGTTTGGACCAAGGCTGTAATGAAGTCTGAAATCAAGGGATCCTGGCAGAACCCAAACTGAGCACTGAGGAACACTTTATGGGAGAATGAGTGCTACTTGACAGCACTGTCAACTACACCTTCCAGCACTTTGTTGACGACAGGGTAGACTGATGGGGTAGTAATTGGTCGGATTGGATTTGTCATACTTTTTGTGGACAGACATAACTGGCAATTTTCCACATTGTCAGATAGATGCCACTGTTATAGATGCACTCGAACAGCTTAACTAGGGTGCACGGCTTGTTCTGGAGTGCAAGTCTTCAGTATTACAGCAGGATGTTGTCAGGGTGAATACTCTTTGATGTATCTAGTGGTTTCAGCCATTTCATGATATCACGTGGAGTGAATCGAATTGGTTCAAAACTGACATCTGTGATGCTGGGGACTTCAGAAGGAGGCAGAGATGGATCATCCACCTGGCATTTCTGGCTGAAGATGGGAATAGCCACATGAAAAATCGTGGGTTGATTAGGAAGACTCAGCATGGATTTCTTAAGGGAAAATAGTGTTTAACTAACTTGCTGGAGATTTTTGAAGAGGTAACAGAAATGGACTTTCAAAAGGCATTTAATACAGTGCCGCACAACAGACTTGTGAGAAAAGTTATAGCTCATGGAATAAAAGGGACAGTAATAACGTGAATACAAAATTGGCTGAGTGGCAGGGAATATAGAGTAATGGTTAATAGATATTTTTCAGACTGGAGGAAGGTTTGTAGTGGAGTTCCCTAGCAGTCGGTATTGGGCCCCTAGCTTTTCCTGATATATATTAATCTAGATCTTGGTGTATAGGGGACAATTTCAAAGACACAAAACTTGAAAACATTGTAAACTACAAGGAGGACTTCAAAAGACATAGACAAGTTTGTGGAGTGGGCAGAGAAATGGCAGGTGAAGTTCAATGCGGAGTGTGAGGTGATTCATTTTGGTAGGAAGGACATGGAGAGAGAATATAAAATAAGGGGTAACAATACAACTCTAAAGGGTGTGCAGGGGCAGAGGGACCTGGTTGTATATGTGCAAAGACCATTAAACATGGTCAGGTGGACAGGTGGAGAGGCAAGTTAATAATAAAGCATACAGTATCCTGGCTTTATTAATAGAGGCATGGAGTACAAGAAAAGGAGGTTATGCTTAACTTGAATAAGACACTATTTCGACTGCAGCTGGAGTACTGTGTACAATTCTGGGTGTCACATTTTAGGAAGCATGCGAACGCATTGGAGAGAGTGCAGAGAGGTTTATATAAGAATGCTTCCAGAGTTGAGAAACTTCAGTTAAGAAGATAGGTTGGAGAATTTGGGACTGTTCTCCTTAGAGAAGAGAAGGCTAAGAAGAGGATTTATAGGTGTGTTCAAAATCATGAGGGGGCTGGACAGTGTAAATAGGGAGAAACTGCTCGTGCTCGTAAAAGGTTCAAGAATGAGAGGGCACAGATTTAAAGTGATTTGCAAAAGAAGCAAATGCGATAAGAGAAAATCTTTCGCACACAGCGAGTGGATCAGGTCTGGAATGCACTGCCTGGGAGTGTGGTGGAAGCAGGTTCAATCGAGGCATTACAGAGGGCATTAGATGATTATTTAAATAGAAACAATGTGCAGGGAAAAGGTAGGAGAATGGCACTGAGTCATAATACTCATTCGGAGAGCTGATGCAGACACAATGGGCTAAATGGCCTTCTTCTGCACGGTAACAATTCTGTGATGGTTGCAAATGCTTCAGCCTCGTCCTTTGCACTGATGTGCCGGGCACCCCCATCACTGAGGAAGGGGATGTTTGTGGAGCTTCCTCCTTCGGTTATTTGTTTCATTATCTTTAGGTGGACAGGCTTTAGGAAGTCAGAAGGTGTCACTCGGCGCAGAGTTTCCATCTGTGACATGCTCTTGTAACCACAGTATGTGAGTGTGTCTGGTTGATGGTAACCCCCTCCCCAGGATGCTAAAGTTGAGGGATTCAGCAATGTGATGCTGCTGAATTTCAAGGGGTATGGTTAAATTCTCGCTTGTTGGAGATGGTCATTGTCTGGCAAAACTCTTCTCTCTGACCAGCCTTTTAAACCATCCCATACCCAAATTTTCCTTAATTAAATGCTCAAAGGCGACTTAACCTTTTGTCATTGGGTGAAGTGGGGGCACATATACAGTTTAAATCCATATTCAGCTATTTTTATATTTTAAGCTGTTGATACCAGGATTTTGGTATTCTAATTTGATAGGAATTATTCATCAATAAGGCAGCAGCTTGAAGAACAGCCCTTTCCAGATCACTAGCTCATCAAAATTCAAATTGGCACAACCGGTGAATGAGAAAGAAAGCACAAATCAAGACTGAATCTCTGGGTTTTCAGAACTTTTACCGATCTGTGGGTGCAGTCTGATTCCAAAAGCCAAATTAAATACTGAGTCCCTGGGGTTTCTCCTCTTAAATGGAGACTAAACATCAGATTGTGTCAATGTGCTATAGGGGAGTTACCTGAATCTGTTATTTGGGACAGTGACTGAGCACTGGGACAGATATGCGCTGGAATACAACTGGCTGCAAGGTACATTAGTTAAAGTTCTGATTTGACCCTTTTTAGAGCATCACATCTTATCCTACAATGCATATCTCCGGAAGTAGAGACCATCTTTAATGCCGACCAAGCTGGTTTCTGTAAGGACCATGTGATCAAGTTCTGGCAGTCACCACTAGCATCGAAAATAGTCTCCAAACGAACCTGAAGACATGCATAGTGCTGCTGGACCTCTCAGCTGCCTATGATATTGTGTGGCACACTGGTCTGCTCCTAAAGCTGTCCAGAGTGCTTCCAACCTGGGCCAGGACAAATGTTGAAGCATTCCTTCACAACAGATGATTCAGAGTATACTTTGGCCCCTTGCCCAAAGCACATGGAGAAGACAGGCCAACGGACTACCACAGGGCTCAGTGCTAGCCCAAACCTGTTCGACAAACATAAAAATGCCAACAACTATGTCCCGCAAGTCCAACTATGCTGACAATATCTATAATGCCATCCAAGCTTCATCCTTCTGCACTCTGGGCCAGACCCTTAATGAAGACATTACAAAGTTGATGGACTATTGCAGGACATGGCGTTTCACATTGAATCCCTCTAAAACTATATCCAGTGTAATCCACCTCCACCAAAAATGCCAGTGCCAAAAAGAATTGCATATCTATATGGATGGCCAGAGACTGAAGCATGATCCCAACCCAACATACTTGGGAGTCGCTCGAGATAGGACTCTGTTGTCATGTAGAGATATTAATGTCTATAATATTATTGGAAATTATTTTTTAAAATAGAATTCTAGTGGATATCTGTGTCTAGGTGTGTATCTGTGTGTGTCTTAATTGGATTAAAGCCAGCTAGTCTGGGTGCTTTGATGTATAATAGTTTTGAGATGTTAATTGGGTGAACAGTAAGGAGAACAGTAAGGTGAAGTGTTAATTTGCATTTGTTGGGTAAAGTCTTGCACCTAGCTAGAAAAAGCCAATTAAAGTGTTTATTTTTTCAACTTACTAATAAAATTGGTGCTATGAAAGGGATTTTATTGCTAAAAGAAGAACTGAAGTTCAAAAGACCCAGTGATACAATGGAAAATTTACATTCAAGGGAAAGCTAGGTATACAAAGGAAGGAGTTTGTGGGTGTGTAAGGTAGAGGCATTTAAAACCTAACCAGCCTGTACGCCTCCAACCAATTTGCAAATCATAATGTCAAATGTGCTTTGCCTGGTGTCTATTTAAAGTCTATGGGTTACTGTGCCTTTGTGGAGATTTAGCAGAGCAGTATTAATTTAGGGATTTGTTAAAAAAGTATAGTAACTTGCAGCCATGTATATGCGTTTAATTTGTTGTCAAATTAATAAATGTTTAATTTAGTTTCATCTAAAAACCACAAGACTCAGTGGTCTTGTTCCTACTGAATTCAAAGTCTGCATCTCAAAATTACAAATTGTAAAAATGGTTTATGACAGTTATTTCAAGTTTCCCTCTGGGGTTTGAACAGCTCAGCCTTTACCATCAGCTGTGTCATAATACTTTCCTTTCAGGAATATCTGAAGAAAACAGCAGCAAATGTCAAAACCAGAAACAACCTCCTCAACAAACTTGCTGGATCCACATTGGCTGCTGTTGCCACAACATTCTGGACCTCAGCACCTGCACTATCATACTCCACAGCAGAGTATTTTGCCAGAGTCAGGCAAAGTTCATCACACACACATCTCACTCAACTGAATGCAACAATAAGTATAATAACTGCACCCTCCGCTCAACACCCCTCCCCTATCCTCTTGAGCATCACTCCCTGACATATCCGCGATTGACGAAAACCCACAAGCTGGCTGAAACCATCTGTGCTGCACCTCACTTACCATTCCATAATGACCTTCCAACCCACCTACTGCCTCTGTCTTCCAAATGAGGCGCCTCATATGGAGCTGCTTTCCTGAGCAAGATCTACCAGCACACATCCTTTGGATCAAGGAAGGGGAAGCATGGGAAATCACTAACAAATTCTTTGTGACAAATCCCATCTGTTGTATGGCAGGCTTTGGACTACCATGGTGAAAGTGGCCCTTGATAAACAAGTTTAGGACAGGGCCGGGCCCCTGTCCACTGCTGGAGTCTCAGTACAAACCTCTTATGCACTGGTGGGGGGACAAACAATGCTGCAAATTACCAAGGAGTGTCAGCTCTGTCGGTTAAGTGGCAGACTAATCACCTTAAACTCAGCAAACGAGGAGGCTATTATTTGGCTTTGGGGATTTGCGTTCTCTAAATAATAATAAAAGAGCACCGCTTGAGAATTTGGGTACTGCGCCCCAGGAAAGATCAACAAATCAGATAAGTAAACCAATCTGTGGCATATTACGAGTTAATGCTGAAACAAGAATTTAAAGTTGGTTAAACTTAAGGTTCCCATGTGGAATATTTTGGTATCTTCGGCATTATCGTGCATGCTATCTGAATCTAAATCAAATGAAAATAACAAACCAAAACTGATGAAGTTGCATAAACACAGTAATTTTTACATTGGAAAGTATCCTCCTGAGTGTTAAATGCCTCTATTCAAAAAGCAGATATTTCTGCTCCTGCAATAACTCTGAGGAGGATTGTCCTAATATTTTTGTTATAATTGGCATAGATGTAACTGGAGGCCTGTAAAATAGTTTGAAAAATACAGCATTCAGCATTACCAAAAAAAAATCATTTTCAGTCTCAAATAAACAGCAAAACTTATTTTTCAGATATATTCTTGGCTCTGACAGTTACGCGCACACTGTTCTGCACGTAAGTGTCTCTTTTGAAAATCTTGTCAATATAACCATTCTCACCCCTTAAGAAGCTGCAGTCGGTTGAATCAGCTTTTGATAGTACTGTGCAAATGGCAAACACACATAATGCCTCACTGATGTACACCCACTCCCAATATGTGGGTGTTAATCAGATACCAGAATTTTATTTGCTTTTTTAATATAAAAAAAGCAAACATGACTGTCAATCCACAAAAAGGGTAACTTTACTTTCAAGTCAGCTCCTTGTTTAATTAAAAACATTAGTGGACATTAACTGTTGCTGACTGCCAAAACAAAGGGTCTCTCGTAAGTCTGCTCTGCAAGTCCTCGGAACATGTTTTACAGATGATGACCAACAATGCACAACTACTGAACCTGGAACTGGTTAAGAGTAGTCATAATTACTGCACAGAACAAAATAAATGGTGTAATTCTTGTTCAACTGGATGAATGTTAGGGGTTGACCTCGAGGGTGTGTAGACTCACAGTGAATCATGCATTTCAATGTTGTGATGCTTTTTGCAGTTATTCTTCCAGCCATAAACCACAAAAGCAGCGACAAAAAGAAATCAATCGGCTGTATAATCAATAAATAAACTTACTGTCTGACTGACTTAGATTTCTGTTTGAAGGTGCAGAATGGCTTTTCTTTTTAACTTCGCCTGACAGAACGTTGATTTTCTCTTTTTACCACAGGGATGGGGGAAGAGATTTGTACACTGAAATCAAAGGATGTCATTGCTTTTTTTTTTATTTTGGTCTCAGTGTAATCATCAAGCAATCCCTGGCTGGTACAATGTCGCTCATTTATTCTAAATTGAGAAGCCAAGAGAGGAAGGTTCCCAGTCCATGGTACAGAGCATCATCACAGTTTGAAAACAACGATGTGGGAGTTAGGTGGTGGCGCGGCGATGCCAAGTTTAGATTTTCAAACCTGAGTGTCACAGGAAAGGAAGAAATGATAGAGGGAGGTAAGGAGGTAATAGTTTGGGCTGCTGGAAAAGAGCTGAGTTAGGGGTTTTGTGATGAATCTTGACGTCAAAAGAACAAGGAAGTGGGGAGCAGGAACAGCATGTAGGATTACATACTGGCTGCTTAGCAGGAATGAAGGGGTTCAGAGAAGCACTCACCATGGTAGTACCGATGTTGAAAGTGAAAGGATTGTCACAAGGAAAGAGGCTGGCAGTTGGAAATGAGAGGGGAATAGATTTTAGCAAATTACAAGCTTTATCTTCAATCCTGTCCAAAAGTGAGTGTGCAAATGCTAAAAACTGGCTCCCTAGATATGAAAGCAAATCTCAAACAAGGCTTCGATTTTGAGCGTTAATGGTTGCAAAGGAAAGGGAAGAGTTCGGCACAGGAGAAAGTATAGTTTCATAGAGAAGGGGTTGGCAATGGAAATGTCGAAGCTCAGGGGGAAATGAGAAGTAGAAAGAGGACAGATGAAAGAGGGCAAAAAATGCCAAAGAAAATGTGGAACTGCAGCTTGGATATTCTGAATGGACCTGTAACTTCATCTCAGCAAAGTACACCTGCTATATCAGTGTACATTTTCCCATTTCACATCCCAGCTATAATTGCTGAGCAAGACCCACCTATGTATGGGCAGAGAGATTTAGGGGAGGTTGGGGTGGAGAAAGGCTCTGCCACCAATGCTTGGAGGGAGGTGAGACAAGAAACCAGCAGCACTAGATACAGAGCTACAATGTGAGATAGAGTGAGATAAGAGTACGAAAAGATCTGTAAGTGAGGAATTTGAATTCAGTGTATTGGGGAATGGAAAGCCAGTCGAGTTGATAGAGTCCGCACGCTGCCTTTTAAGTTCAAGCTGCAACTAATATAAATTGAACATATAAAATCTTAGTACATAGTCGCTTCCAAAAGTAGCTCAATCAGTTATACAGATTTCCCACATGGATACTTGCATTCAACTGATAAAAGGAAAGATGTAAATTTTACGTAGTATCATTCATGACCCGAGGAGGCCCAAGGAACTTTACAATCAATCATGTACTTTGAAATGCGATCACGGTTATAATGTGGGAAACATGGCAGCTAATTTAAGCACAATAATGATTAGATAATTTGTTTCAATGATGGTCGAGAGAAACAGTGGCCAGGACATCGTGCAAAATTCCCCTGCTCCTCTTCAACAGAGTGCCATGACATCTTTTTGTCATGAGAACAGACAAGGTCTCAGTTTGACATCTCATCCTAAAGACAGAAGCTCTTGACAGTGCAGCAATCCCTCTGCACTCCACTGAGGAGTCAGCCTAAATTTTGTGCTCAGTTCATTGGAGTGGGACTTGAACCCACAACCTGTGACTGTGCTACCCACTTAACCATTGCTGACACTCTTAAAATGATGCTGTCTGTGGAGAGATCTACCTACAGAATTGTGTGCTTTCAAATGAAAATGCACAGTACAATTAGGCTGAAATTAGAAGATGGATTTGATTTTTGGAAGGGGGCTGATGGAAGGGGACAATAATAGCAGTGGAAGTTAAAATCCACAGAGGCCCAGCATGATAAACATTTAGTCTGCTGCAGCACCTCTGTATCTTTTGTGGTGACGGTGGTTACATTTCACGCAGGGAGTCTGAGTTGCTGTGGCTACATGCACTTTTACATGAATGCTACAGTCTAGAGATATCGATAGTGATGATAGAGGCTCCAACTTTCTTTCCATCACCTGGCAGGAATCTTTCCACTCTTATCACCTGCCATTGGCGTGTGTTGGAAGGATTTGCAGGTTGATACTCAACATGTCTGGCCACATTATGATTGCACCTTCCTTGACCATCAAGTCCTGGGGTGGAACTCCAACCTAGAGTTTCTGGCTCAGGGGCAGGGACACCACCACCGCACCACAAGATCTCGCTCATCTTTTGAGCAGGGCTGAAAATACACAGGGTCATCATGCAAATTATCCCTAAAAAGCTCCAAAATAGCCCACAAAAGTTCAAAGAAGAGGTAAAAACATCAAAATATTGAGAGAAGCCAACCCTATCCAGGTATAGCGTAGTTAACCTGTATTCTACTAGTGCGTTTTCATTTTAGCGCAGTTTGTCAATTAGGGAACTTACCTGAAAGCACTACTTCCATTTTCACTTTAGTGTGGTCCTGTCCATACACTCGCAGGCCCTCCCAGATACCTCCTAATTGGCACCCTTCTCGCTTCCTCCTGCTAGTTGTCCCTCTCCTGAGCACTCGCTCACAGTGACGGCTCAGGTGAAGAATGGCAAGAGAGTTAGAGAGAAGACAATGACTGGGAAGCAGCAAGAGTGTTGGCAAGCGGGAGGGCTTTGGGGGGGCTGGTGAGCTGGATGGAATCGGGAGGATGGGCGAGCAGGAAGCAGTAAGAAGACAGTCGAGCAGGAGGTTAGTACAAATAGTAGTAAGTAGTAATAGTAGAAATCAGGAAAGATACTGATTGATTGTTACTTTTACATTACTGTGCAACTATACTAGTGCAAATAAGTCTGGCTAGTATCAGAGTTTGCACAATTATGAACTTGAATTTTTCATCAGGAATAAAAGACTTAATAAGTAATCTGTTTGGTATTTTGCTATCTTATCTAAAGAATTTTAAAAAGGAGTTAATGGAAAGGCAAAAGGAGCACCCAAAAACCCCAAATTAAACCCCAAAATTAAAAAGCAGTCTTAAGGAAAATTAAATTAGGCAGTTTTTTCCCTCAAAAACAGCGCTCAGAAAAAAATATATTTTGAGCCCTTCTTTTGTAGCTTAGTGAGGTGTCTTTTTCCTTTCTAGAACAGCTTCCCACATGAACCAGTTGCATCCAGTTCCTTTTGAGCAATAATTTCTTATAGGTATGGGTACTCAAAAGCTGAACAGGATAAGCTACTGGGGGATCTAAACATTCTTGGCAATGGGGCTGGCAGGTGAAATATACGGAGAGAAAAGTGCTTCACACGAGGACAAAAAAAAAACATAGGAAGTGACTATTAATTAAATGGAAAGAAAATAGCGTGTATACAAACTAAAAGATCAGGGTCACGGGGTGGGGGGTGTCCAGTCTGACAATACACTGAATCTATTGCAGAAATGTTCCATGGCAGTGAACAAAGCAAATGAGATCTTGGGGTGAACTGAAGGGCCAGCAGTGAGCCACAAGAGTGGGGTAATCTATCCATTTCATGAATGCTTGGTGTGCCCACACTCAGGACACTGTACAGTTTCAGTCACCATTTCACAAAATGGATATTGCAACTACTGAAAGGATACAGCAAGGGCAGAGAAAAGTGGCCCAATCTATCAATTCTTTCCTGAGATATAAACTCACATTTCTGGTATCATCCTTGTAAATCCTCTCTGCACTGTCTTCATTACCTCTATATCATTTTTTTTATTAATTTGGTGATCAGAACTGCATGTAGTACTCAAAGTGTACCCTAACCAAGGTTTGATACAAGGTTCAGTAGAACTTCCTGACTTTCAGTTCTATCCCTCGAGAAATAAAGCCTAGTGATTGATTTGTTTCGTTCATGGGCTTGCTAACCTGTGGCACAAGGTTCAGTAATTGGTGTATTTGTACTCCGAGGTCCCTTTGTTCCTCTACCCCACCTATACTCACACCATCCAAGTAACAAGGGACCTCCCCATTGTTCCCACCAAAATGTACTACCTCACATTTATCGATGTTGAACTTCATTTGCCAATCTGCAAGTTTCTTAATTTTCCTTCTGTAATTTGTTGCAGTCCTCAGTATTGACTATCCCCCACCTGCTACCACCCGCCTCTCTCCCCACACAATTTCGTGTCATCTGCAGGTTTAGAAATTAGGCTTTTGATTCAAAAATCCAAATCGTTAATGTAAATTGTGAATAGCAGTGGTCCCAGCGCTGGAAGGCCACTTCTCACCATCTGCCACGCTGAATAATGACCCTTTACTCCCACTCTCTGCTTTCAACTGGAAGCCAACTAGCAATCGATTTGGCCACTTGTCCCCTGACTTCACATTCTTCCACCTTATTCACTAGTCTAATGTGGAGCATCTTATCAAAAGATTTTGAAAACCCAGATAAATTACTTCTACTGCATTACCATCAACAACTCTGTTACCTCCTCAAAAAATGATCGGTCAAGGTTCTCTCTTTTGAAATCCATGTTGAATATTCATTATATTTCACATTTCTAAATATTCTTCTATTCTCTCCTTTAGTAAGAATTCCATTATTTTCTTTACCACTGAGATTAGGCTGACTGGTCTATAAATCCCTGGATACATTTTTTTCCCCTTCTTAAATACAGGAATTACATTAGCGATCCACCAGTCCTCTGGTACTACACCTTTTCTAACAAATTATTAAATATGAATAGTAATGCCTCTGCTCTCTCTTTCCTAGAATCTCAAAATACGTGGATACAATCCATCCAGACCAGGGGAATTTATCTTCTTTAAGATTATTTAGTTTATTCAATACATGCCTAATTTAAATGCACTTACCTCATTATTCATCTAATCACTCAATGTCATGTCTACCTGTTCTATCTGCCTTGTAAATACCTAAGTTAAATGTTTACTCAATATTTCTGCCATCTTTCTAGCATCTTCTTGGCATTATCCTGTCCAGCCCTTAATTGCTCCATTCCCAACAGAGGTCCTATTTTTATTGATTTATCTGGAAAATAATTTACCATTTTATGTTCCTTGATGAGTTCATAGTTCCTCGTTGCCTTCCTCATTCTTTTTTTTACTTCTTTCCTAATCTCATTGTATTCCCTCTAATCATTCACTCCTTGCTGATTAGATTACAGAGGGCGATTATGAAATCTGGACAATTTCTCACTGCAATACTAAGGGACAGAAAGCAGAGATTAGTGGTGAACAGCTATTTTTCAGATTGGCAGGAAGTAGAAGTGGTGCCCCCAAGGTTGATATTAGGATGACTGTTTATATATATATATATATATATATATATATATATATTATATATATATATGAATAATTTTCATACTTAGGACAAATCATGGGGCTTAATTTCAAAGCTTGCAGATAACATGAAATTGGAAATGTAGTGAGGAAGATGATGACAATCTTCAGGGTGGTAAAATAGGCAGACACATTGCTGATAAAATTTAACGCTGAGAAGTGTGGTGATTTATTTCGGTAGATGAGGTGAGCCGATATGAATCAATTGGTACAATCTATAGTGGGTGCAGCAACAGAGTGAGATCAAGAGGTTACATACACAACTCTTTGGAGGTTGCAGGGCAAGCTGAGAAGACGGGAGGGGAGATGAAGGAAAAAAGGGAAATTGAATAAATACTTGAAGGGAAAGAAATTGCAGATCTATGGGGAAAGAGCAATGGAGTTAGACGAATTGGATAGCTTGTTCAAAGAGCTGACACAAGCATAAAGGGCTGAACGGCCTCCTTCTGAGATGTCTTATTCTGAGTCTAAGAACAAGAAGGTTGAAAGGGAGCATAATTGCTCTTTTTTGGATGGTAAAGGGACTATGATTATGTCTCCGAAGACAAGCTATTTCACCTCACCTTGTCCAGGACAGCAGAAGGGGGGAAAATTCAAAACTGATCTGCAGAAACATTATTTATTTCAGTGGCTGAGTGGTCAGTTTTTGGAACAGATTCCCAGATAGTACTGATTCATTCAAACGCAAGATGATAGGTTTCTTTCATAAAATATGACTTTGGGATACAGTACAAGTAAACATGATGGATCTTACCCTGTTATCATCTAGCAATTCCCATTATAATGTTTTTAAAAATGTTCCTCAAAATCGTTCAAAGAAATTTAAAAATAAATATCACACTCAGTATGCAGCAAAATTCAAAAAAGTTTTGCCCAAAGCTGCTTGGAGAGATAACAGAAATGACAGACCATTATTTATCTAATTGGCATAATCAAAGACTCTCCATACCTCAGTGACGTCCATAACTTTGATGGCTGCAAGCTGCCCCGTTTTGACATGTCGACCCTGGATGAAGGGAAAAAATAGACATCAATTTTTCTGCTTTACAAAAACGTTCTAGAATGAACTAGCTGTACAATATAGTAGCTGAGCCTACCCTGTGAAAAGGAACATTTTTCCTATATTGTTTGCCAACAGTCGCCAATAACCTGATTAATACAGAGGGAGAACCTCATGAGCACTTGTGGATGGGACACAGAGCTACTGGAAAACAACTGTCCATTGACACCACTGAGTCAGCCAATGGGCTGGAGGTGAAGTGGAACTTGCACAAGACTCAGCCAGCAGTCTATGTTATAGCCAACAGTCCACGGAATCTACTTAAAGAGTTTCTTCTGAACAGAAGGAAACAGAACTCATGACTGAAATGATAGCAACATTTCCCAATAAAAGCAGGGTGGTCTCTCCAGCAAATTTCAGCAAGAGAAGAGTAGTTACATAATACAACCTGGGTACATAAAATTGATCCCAGTCACTTGCAGCAAAGCAGTCGTTCAGCAAGACTGACTGGGGAATTATCAAACCCAATCATCTTCACTCTGACTGGGGATAATGGTGTCAATGTATGTTGGCGGAAAATAATTCCGGTTTAACTGAGGACAGTTTCACGACCATGTACTTGTATTTATACAAACACAGTTAAGCAGGTATCACAGAGTGTAAAGTTCACCACCCAACCAGATCTGCACAAATCCAGTTCACTAGCTCAATATAGCTTCTCTGGCAAACACAGGATATTATTTGAACAAAAGCCAGTTTAAGATTCACACACCTAATAGATTACAATTATTCAGTTGTAATAGCAAGAAAAGGTCTAGGATGGGTGCGCTCCACCACCAACCTCCCCTTCTGCTTTCAAACATAAGAGTATGTAAACATGAAAGCACATCCACTGCAGCTGATTTTACGATAGCTCCTAAATTAAGTAAGTCCTTTTCAATTCTGCCCATGCAGAACACTTTGACGGAACTGTCACATATAATTTTGCTACTCATTTTTGCTTTTCAAATTTTGGGAGCTGCCACAAATGACAAGTCTGATCTTCATGAGCAAATTAGAGTACATGAAGAATGTCTCTCTCTTCCGTTCCCTTTCCCTCCTCCCAACAAATCATCAAACCTCAAGAGTAGACTGCTTACGTGTGGAACCTGCACTGCTGTTGGATTAAACCTTTCACTGGATCATAGCCATGGAGGTCAGAGTTTTTATTTCCCCTTTGAGAAGCTAAGGCGCCAAGTGCAGCGAAAGTACCAAGGTTAAAAAGGAGACAGTCATTAACCGACAACAGCCTTGCCTTTTAAAAGTCTGAAGCTTGTAGGAGGAATAAAGGGCCGAGGGTGGGAAGGAGTTCCAGTTTTGGGTTCTTGGAACAGTGACGAGTTAGGAGCAGCAAACTGTCCACTGATTTCAATTCAGCAGATGCAGGAAAGAGAAACACCGTGTAAATGGGATGCTTCAGCTCAAAAGGGACAAGCAGAGGAGAACCAACCAGAAATGTCAATCAGGTGTGCCCAAATGAAAGTAACTGCTGCAAATTAATATGCAAGAATTTCACTTAACGAAGATACGAGCAATACGATGACTGGGGCTTCTGTGAATTTTGAGGACGAGTGTGAAATTTTCATTGTAAGTTCATGAACTGCAGTGATAAACCTCAACAGTACAATTATAGGTTTTGAATTTCTAAACATGGGTTTACGTCAGGAGAAAGGGCTTCAAGTAATATAAGACTACGGTAAAGCATTGTGGTTACAGGAGACAGTAGTGGAGGGACGTAATTTAAACAGAATATTACACAGCTTTCAAAAACTAGTTCTTTTTTTTAAAAAATAGTATAATGGTACTAATATGAGATACTTAATGGTGCACTTCTATTAAAAAAGATTATTCCGTCTGCCCAACTTATTGCACCACCCAAATCAGGGTCTTGAATGTTTGAAAAATCTTTCACATTGCTATTTTTAAGATTATTTCAATTTCTAATCTTGTCCCTGGTTCACCAAAAATATCTCAAATGAATTCCAAAGGCGAGATTAGAGTGAGTGCTCTTGACAAGGCAGCATTGCACTGTGCGGCACCAAGGAAACATTACAAAAAATCTGAAGTCGCAGGGGATTAGGGAGAATAATCTCCAGCAACTGTCGTCATATCGCCTACAACACTCAAGACGTGAGACTGAATTCAGAACAAAGCACTTCACTTGACTCGCAGCCTATCCACCAGCTATTCACTCCAACATCAACGTATTACGGCTGCATGTTGTATGATCCACAAAATTCAGTGCAGCAATCCGCCAAGGCTTCTTTGGCAACACCTTCCAAATTCTCAAGCTCCACGACCTAGAAGAACAAGAGTCGCAACTCCAAGGAATGCCATCACATACATTTGTCATCTACATAACCTGACTGTTCCAATGCTGTCCTGGCTGGCCTCCTATCACATAGCACTTAGAAACAATTGATATTGTGGTATCAGGAGCTCTCAGCATTCAGCAGAGACCAGTCTCTTTCCTCCTGCATCCTTCTCATCCTGACACTTTTACAGCAGTCAGTTTACATGCATGAAAGACACCAATATATGCTGTATAGACAGTGACCTGCATATGACTAAGTTTAAGAAAACCAGAATGCCACTTAACATAATGCCAGTACCTGAAATATTTGGCAGATATTATTTGTGCTGGTATCTTTAATAGAACAAGGGCACTTTATTTACTAACAGGGATTGAAGAAGTTAGACAGTAAGTAGGCCAATTCATCACAGTGCACTGGTTATGAGGCTGCCACACAGCTATCATAGGGATACATAGGCAAACTCTGGCTCCGAGAGACATACAGGTCTTATGGGCCTTCATAAGCACCTAATCAAAGAATGCAACATTTTACCCATCATAGTAATGTGCCAATGTCCTAACTTAAATCAGTAACCGTACACAATGAATCTCATAATTGTACAGAAGTGTAATCACACACTGGTAGTAAAATCCACGTTTGCTAGTTGGTGACGGGGCACGGGTCATTTCCTGATCTCTACCACTCCTGTGAAGCCAAATAACCTGTTACTATTCACCATTTAAATTCCCAGATGAAGAATAGCATCTTCGGCATGACTGAGGCTGAGGTCAATTTAAAACTTCAAAATGGAGTTTGATAATTTTTTTTTACATAAACTTAGTGAGGCAGACGGAACCAGGTCAGGTTGATGCAGATCAGCTATGATCAAACTGAATGGTGGAACTATCAACATTCTCAATATCCTGAGGGTTACCATTGTCCAGAAACTGAACTGGGCGAGCCAGATAAATGCTGTGCCTACAAGAGCAGGTCAGAGGCTGGCACTTCTGTGGCAAGTAACTCACCTCCTGGCTCCCCAAATCCTGTCTGATATCTACAAGGCACAAGTCAGGCAAGTGATGGAATACACTTAAGAGGCTTGACACCATCCAGAACAAAGCCCACTTGATTGGCACCCCATCCATCACCACCAACATCCACTCTCTCTACCACCAACGCACAGTGGCAGCAGTGTGTGTCATCTACAAGATGCACTACAGCAACTCAGCAAGGCTCCTCCGACAGCATTTTCCAATTCTGTGACCTCTATCACCTAGAAAGACAAGGGCAGCAGATGCATGGGAACACCACCACCTGGGGGTTCCCCTCCAAGCCACAAACAATCCTGGCTTGGAAATATATTGCTGTTCCTTCACTATCACTGGGTTAAAATTCTGGAACACCCTTCCTAACAGCACTGTGGGCGTACCTATACCACAGAGACTGCGGTGGTTCCAGGCGGCGGCTCACCACCACCTTAAGAGAAATTAGGGATGGGCAATGAATGCTGGCCCAGCCAGCCATACCCAAATCACTTGAAAGAATAAAAGCAACAGGCTTGATGGGTGGAATGGCCAATATTCTGATGAAATTGAAAGAACTGAAGGAAGGGCAATGGATGAATAGGAAAACTAGCACTTGGGTAATGTGTCTTATCTTGTCCCCAATAAGTCCCAAAGCACTTCAAACCCAATAGATCACATTTGAAATGGAGTCAGTTTTGTTAAGTAGGCAAAGTACCAGCAGGTTGCTGGTACCTATAGGCCCTTATCCTAGGACAAAAGGAAAAAATTGAAGAGAAATGAAGAAAATTATGCTGGGGAAAGCCAGCTCCAACCCTAAACAGTTCACACAAAAAAGACCTGCACAGTTCAGGGTCAGATGCCGTCAATGAGCTCACTGATATTGTTTGGCCATTGACAATTGTCCAGGTCTCCTGCAGGCTGCGGACAGAGAGAATTTAGAGTAGTTTAGACAGACTGCAAGGAAGAACAATTTTTAATGGGGCCCTGTCTGTCACCAGTTTTAATGGGACTCGTAAATACATTTCTGCCGCACACTGATGTGGTAAGGCTGTGACAGTATCATGCAGAAACCAATTTCTTGCTCAGTGCTATAAGAGTGAAAGTCAATCTCAATGCCAAATAATTGGTGAGCAGTCCCCACCAAGCCACACATTCCTTGCTCCTTCACTCAGGGGCTGATGACTTGATTTTGAAGACAGCTGGGCAGAGCAGTGCGGTGAGGCTACTTTTCCAACACCTGATCCTTAAACATACAAGACACGAGTGACAATTTGTGCTTCAAATCAAATTGGTTATTGCTGGGACTCGGCCTTCTTCTTCAATAAGAGTGCATGGAACAGCCCACAACATGGGTATATTGCACGTGGGTGCAAGATTAATGGGTGTTTTTGTTTTAAAGTAGGTCGCTGGTATATTCAAAGCTGGTTAAACTAAAAATAATTCTACTGTACTGAGCAATTAGAAGGTAATAGCTGTTCCAAGCATGATTGGAGATTTACCAAATCTTAATATCAGGCTGCTAATACTGATTACAGTACCTCCAGAATGTACTCACAAGGCAAACTAATGCATGTACTGGGGTCATTTTGTAAGATTAAAAATAAACTAGCTGGGAGTGGGACAAGAGGAGAGGAAACGTAATAAAATGAAACAGGCAAAGTAGGGCTAATATGACAATGAGCATTCTTATCTTCATAATTCAAGCAGATTTGATATCTCAAACATTTTCAAAATTAAGCTGTGTTATGCACCATCGGGAACTGGTCTTCCTATTACTGTTATACAAACTGATTTATGCAAACTCATGTTCAGTGACATGCCTGAATGGGTGGTGCATTTTCCAGTAAATGTGGCTTTGTGTGTGACTGCAAAGAAGGAAATTAGCAACAAGAATGCAGAAGGAATGATTTTGTGCATCAAATAACATGAAATAACATCAAGATTACTGAAAGAAAGAAGATTTTGCATTTATGTAGCACCTTTCGCCACCTTAGGACATCCCAAAGCACTTTACAGCCAATGTAGACATTGTTATAAGGTAAAAAATGCAGCAGCCAATTTTGCACACAACAAGCTCCCACAAACAGCAATGTGATAATGACTAGATAAACTGTTTTTGTGATGTTTAGTTGAGGGATAAATATTGGCCAGATGCCAAGGAAAATGACCCTTTTCCTTTAATAGTGCCAAGGCTTTCAATCCACCTGAGAGGGTAGATGTGTCTCGGTTTAACATTGCATCCAAAGGATGATACTACTGACAATGCAGCACTCCCTCAGTACTGCACTGGGAAATCAATATGGATTATGTGCTCCAGCCTTGAGTGTGATTTTTGAATCCTTCACATTCTGACTCAGCACTTACACACTGAAATACCAACATAGCTGAAATATTTGGAAAACAATCTGATCATCTGATCAAATTGATCAAGCACAAAGACAGCAGCTCATGACTGAGTGTAGCTAGTCACAGTGTAAGAACTTGGAAATTTGATAATTTAAGGGAATTTGGTGCAGTGAGGCAGGACGGAAACAGGTGATTGGTTGGTGAGTATTTTGCTTATTTCTCTTTCAAAACACAAGTAATTCTTTAGTATCTGTAAGATTTCATTAGTAGTAGTAAGGTTTACTAGCAGTAGTATAGCTCATTGGGAAGGGTAGGGTTTATTCATTATAAACTAATTATGAAAATTAAAAATCAGCTAACGCATAATAAAGATGATAAGGCACATGATGTGTTGCGACTGCAGAACATGGAAGTTCCTGGACACCAGTGTGAACCAGGGCAAACACATCTGGATTAAGGGTCAATGGCTTGTGGGGCTTCAGCTCAGAGTCACCGAGTTGGAGGCCAAGCTGCAGACACTGAGATGTTTCAGGGAGGGGGAAAGTTACCTGGACACTTTATTCCAGGAGATGGTCATACCTCTTAAGTTAGGGTCTTCTGATTTGATCAGTGTTCAGGGGCAGGAGGATGTGACAGCAAGTGAGGCAGGTAAGGGAATCAGGGAGGTAGAAGTGGAGGAGCCTCAGCCCTTGCAATTGTCCAATTGGTTTGAGCTTCCTGCAGTTTTTGGGGCCGAAAGCGGGGGCTGCAGGGCGGATAGGCAAACTGACCATGTCACTGTGGGAAGCCATTCAAGTGGGGGGAGTTAATAGGAATGCAATGGTAGTAAGGGATGGTTTAATCAGGGGGGCTAACACTGTTCTCAGCAGCTAAGAGTGAGTCCAAACGACTATGTTGCCTGCCCGGTGCCAGGGCTCTGGAAATCTGCCAGGGCTGGAGGGAAATTTGCAATGGGAGGGGGAGGATCCACTTGTCATGGCACGTTGGTACCAATGACATAGATAGGACTAGGAAAGAGGTTCTGCTTAGGGATTATGAGTAAATTGGTGTCGGGTAAATAAGGTTAGAGGTGAAAGCGTGGCACAAAGACTGGTGTGGGAGAAATGGGACTCGATTCATGGGGCACAGGTACCAGTACTGGGGAATGTTTGGGCTATACCCCATTGGGATGGGCTTCACCTGAACTGTGCTGGGACTAGGGTTCTGGTGAGTTGTATAACTAGAGCGGTAGAGAGGGCTTTAAATTGAATTGTGGGGGGAAGGGATCATGTGAGAGAAGCAGTAAATCAAAGGGAAACAATGAGGTACTAAAGCAGGGTAGCAATTTGGCTAATGAAAACCATAGGAAGTGTTAGAGAGTACAAACTTAAGAGTGTGCCAGCAGATAAGACTAAGGATTGCAAAAATGGTCAAAAGACAGTTAAAGGTTCTGTATCTGAATATGTGCAACATTTGTAACAATATGAATTAATTGTTAGCACAGATAGAAATAAATATGTATGACCTGATAGCCAATAGAGAGACATGGCTGCAGGATGACCAAGGCTGGGGCCTGGATATTGAATGGTATTTCACATTTCAAAAAGATAGGAAGCTAGGATAAGATGATGAGGCAGCTCTGTTAATTAAGGATGTCATTAGTTCATAGTGAGAGATGACCTTAGCTCAAAATAGCAAGATGTAAAATCAGTTTGGGTACAGATAAGAAACTGAAAAGATGAGATCACATGTGAGTGTAGTTTACAGTAGCTACACTTAGGACAGATTATACAGGAAGAAATAAATGGGGCGTGTAAGAAAGGGACCACAATAATCATGGATGACTTTAATCTACATGTAGATTGGATGAATCAGATTGGCAAAGGTAGCCTAGAAAGTGAGTTCAGGGTGTATGCAGGACAACAACTTACAGCAGTACATTCTTGAGCCAACTAGGGAGCAGGCTATTCTAGACCTGGTAAACCGCAAGGAGATAGGACTAATCAATAACCTCATGGTAAATGAGCCTTTAAATGACAGTTCATAACATGATAGAATTTCATGTTCAGTTTGAAGGGGTGAAGTGTGGGTCTAAGGCTAGTGTTTTAAACACCCTAAATAAATTATACGGGTATTAAGAGTATGAATGCAGAGCTAGCTAAAGTGAACTGGGAAACTAAAAGGTAGGATAGTAGAGATGCAGTGGCAGACTTTTAAGGAGATATTAAATAACTCACAGCAAAGATTTATCTCAGTAAGAAAGAAATACTCTGAAAAGGATGCACCATTGATGGCTGAATAAAGGAAGATTGCATCAAATTGAAAGAAACACTGTACAAATCTGCAAAAACTTGTGGTAGGTCAAAAGATTAGTCAGATTTTAAGTACTAGCAAAGAATAATTTTTAAAAAATATGGAGAGTGTATGATAGAAAGGGGGAGATCTATGCTAGATCTGGTCTTGTGCAATGAGACAGGATCAATTAATGACCTCATAGTGAAGGCGCCCCTAAGTAGCAGAGATCATAAGATGCTTGAATTTCCTATTCAGATTAAGGGAGAGAGAAGTGGATCTAAGACTAGTGTTTTAAACTTAAAGAAGGGCATGAAGACAGAGCTGGCTGAAGTGAACTGGGGTATTAGGTTAAGGGATAGGTCAGTGGAGATGCAGTAGCAGACATTTAAGGAGACATTTCAGAATACTCAGAAAATGAGTAAATGAGAAAAAAGGACTAAGTGAAGGGCACACCATTCGTGGCTAATTCAGGAAGTTAAAAGATAGCATCAAATTGGAAGAAATTGTGAATAATTCCACAAGGATGAGTGGCAGGTCAGAAGATTGCCTAGAATATAAAGAACAGCAAAGAATGGCTATAAGGTTAATAAGGAGGGAAAAATTAGAGCACGGGAGAAAGCTAGCTAGAAATTGAAAAACGGAATAAGAGTTTCTACAGGTATTTAAAAAGGAAGTGAGTATTGGTCCTCTAGAGAGTGAGAATGGAGACTTAATAATGGGAAATAAGGAAATTAAACAAATCAAACAAATATTTTGCATCTGTCTTCATTGTAGAGGATACAAATCACATCCTAGAAATAATTGTGAATCAGGAGGTGAAAGGGAGGGGGGGGGAAATTAAAACAATTAAAATCACCAGGGAAAGGGTACTAAGAAAATTATTAGAACTAAAAAGCTGACTAGTCCCCTGGTGTTATGGCCTAGCAGTTGCCAGAGCTGAGTTATTTAAAAATCCCAGAGAGTAACTTTAAACAAGTGATAACCTATATTTTTATTTTTGTATGTTTGAGGTGCAGCTCTAAATTCAGGAATCAGACCACCAGTTCTCGAGAGGCTTTATATCAAAATATATGAAACATTTAGTAATTTAAACAAATTAAATATGTACACAGGGCTACAAATTACTATCATAACTTTTAACAAATTCCCAACTAGTATCCATTAAGGCAACAGCAACCCATAAACTTTCAGCAGATACCACGCAAAGCATTTTACCTTAGAAATTCAAAATGAGGTTCCTTTCACTTTTGTTTCTGTGGGGACAGTTGTAGGCTTACAGCTGCTTTGATCTTTCATTGCCTCTGTCCTGCACACACAAAACTGCTGTGTGTTCTACCTAGCACAGCTCATTGAATGTAAATTCTCATCATATCACCAACCCTTTTAAACTGCACCTCTTCTAACAATAAAAGCCCGTTCACAGTGCCACTTTTATTAGTAATATAAGCATATTGCTTGGTCTCTGCTAGCTCAGTGCCAGATTTCACCCCCCTTCTTGAATGCTCTATTCAAAAAAATTCTAATGCACTCTAACTACAGTCATTGAGTCAGAGAGCTCTACAGCACAGAAAAAGGCCCTTCAGCCCATCGAGTCTGCGCTGGTCAAACAATTACCTAACTATTCTAATCCCATTTTCCAGCACTAGTCCCATAGCCTTGTATGCCATGGCATTCCAAGTGCACATCCAAATGCTGCTTAAAAGTTATGAGAGGTTCTGCCTCTACTACCCTTTCCGGCAGTGAGTCCAGACTCCCACCACCCTCTGGGTGAAAAAATTCTTCCTCACATCCCCTCTAAACCTGTCCCCTTATCTATGCCCCCTGGTTATTGATCCCTCTACCAAAGGGAAATGTTCCTTCCTGTCTACCCTATCTATGCCCCACATAATTTTATATACATCAATCATGTCTCCCCTCAAGCTCCTCTGCTCCAGGCAAAATAACTCCAGTCTATCCAATCTCTCCTCATAACTAAAACTCTCCAGCCCAGGCAACATCCTGGTAAATCTCCTCTGCACTCTCTCTAGTGCAATCACATCCTTCCTATAATGCAGATTCCAGAACTGCACGCAATACTCTAGCTGTGGCCTAACTAGTGTTTTATACACTTCCAGCATAACCTCCTTGCTCTTATATTCTATGCCTCAGCTAATAAAGACAAGCATTCCATATGCCTTCTTAACCACCTTATCTACCTGACCCGCTACATTAAGGGACCGGTGGGCATACAGCTCAAGGTCTCTCTGATCCTCGGTACTTCCCAGGGTCCTACCATCCATCGTGTATTCCCGTGTCTTATTTGTCCTGCCCAAGTGCATCACCTCACACTTATCCGGATTAAATTCCATTTGCCACTGATCAGCCCATCTATATCCTCCTGCAATCTAAGGCTATCCTCCTCACTATTTACCACCCCACCAATTTTCATGTCATCCGTGAGCTTACTGATCAAACCTCCTACATTCATGTCTAAATCATTTATATGTACCACAAACAGCAAGGGACCCAACACTGAGCCCTTTGGAACCTCACTGAACACAGGCATCCAGTCACAAAAATAACCCTCGACCATCACCCTCTGCTTCCTGCCACTCAGCAAATTCTGGATCCAATTTGCCAAATTGTCTTGGATCCCATTGGCTCTTACCTTCGTTATCAGTCTCCCATGCGGGACCTTGTCAAAAGCCGTGCTGAAGTCCATGTAGACCACGTCAAACCCACTGCCCTCAACTACACACCTGGTCACCTCTTTGAAAAATTCAATCAAATTGGTCAGACATGACCTCCCCTTAACAAAAACATGCTGACTGTCCTTGATTAATCCCTGCCTCTCCAAGTGTAGATTAATTCTGTCCCTCAGAATTGCTTCCAATAGTTTCCCCACTGTTGAGGTTAGACTGACTGGCCTGTGGTTCCCTGGTTTATCCCTTCCTCCCTTCTCGAATAACGGTACCACATTGGCTGTCCTCCAGTCCTCTGGCACCTCTCCTGTGGCTAGAGAGGTGTTGAAAATTATTGCCAGCACCCTGCTATCTCCGTCCTTGCCTCACTCAACAGCCTGCGATACATTTCATCCGGGTCTGGAGGTTTATCTACTTTTAAGCCTGCAAGACCACTTAGAACCTTCTCCATTTCTAAGCTAATTTCTTTAGTTATATCACAGTCCTTTTGCCTGATTTTCATACCCATGTCGTCCCTCTCGCTTGTGAACACTGACAAAGTATTCATTTAAAACCCTATCTATGTCTTCCAGCTCCACACACAAATTACCACTATGGTCCTTCATGAGCCCTACTCTTTCCTTAGTTATCATCTTACTCTTAATGCACTTGTAAAATAACTTTGGATTTTCCTTTATTTTACCTGCCAATGTTTCTTCATGCCCCCTTTTTGCTCTCCTAATTTCCTTTTTAAGTTCCCCCCTACACATTCTATACTCCTTTAGGGCTTCCGCTATTTTGAGCCCTCGGTATCCGCCATTAGCTTCCCTTTTTCTCTTTATCCAATCATCCAATCCTGTATATCCCTCGACATTCAGTGTTCCCTGGATATGTTGGTCCCACCCTTTGTCTTTACTGGGATATGCCGGCCTCTCTCCCTATTTCCTTCTTGAATGAGTCCCACTGCTCTGAAGCAGATTTACCTAAAAATAGCTGCTCCCAGTCTACTCTGGCCAAATCACATCTGACCCTATTAAATTCGGCCTTCCCCCAATTTAGAACTCTGATTTCTGGCCCATCCTTGTCCTTTTCCATAACAACCTTGAATCTAATGGAGTTATGATCACTATCTGCAAAATGGTTCCCCACAGATACCTCTACCACTTGCCCAGCTTAATTCTCTGAAATTAAGTCCAGGACCACACCCTCTCTTGTAGGACCTTCTACGTACAGGGTTAAAAAGCTCTCCTGGATGCATTTTAAGAATTCCGCTCCCTCTAAACCTATCACACTATGACTAACCCAGTTAATGTTGGGGAAGTTGAAATCCCCCACTATTACTATCCTATTAATTTTACACTTCTCTGAAATTGCCTACATATCTGCTCTTCTATTACTCTCTGACTGTTTGGGGACCTACAGTACACTCCCAGCAATGCGATTGCTCCTTTTTGTTTTTCAGGTCTACCCATATGACTTCATTTGAGGAGCCTTCTAAGGTGTCATCCCTCCTTACTGCTGCAATTGATTCCTTGATCAATATTGCGATAGCCCCTCCTCTTTTACCTCCTTCCCTGTCTCATCTGAAGACCCTATATCCTCTTGTATATCTCAAAACTAGCATACATCAATGCACACAGGCTGGCTGGCATAAATCCAATTAAGACATAACCACAGATTAAACCTCTATTATAAAAGAAAATTATTTTCCAATAATATTATATACATTAATAGCTTCATGACACCTGATCCTGATGGACTTCATCCTAGAGTCTTAAAAGGAGTGGCTGCTGGGATAGTAGATACATTGGTTTTAAATTTCTAAAATTCCCTAGATCCTGGAAAGATCCCATCAGATTAGTAAATGGTGAATGTGACTCCTCTATTCAAGAAAGGAAGGAGACAGAAAGCAGCAAACTTTGGGCAGTTAGCTTAACATCTGTCACAGGGAAATTTCAGGAATACATTATTAAGGAGGTTGTGGCAGGGCACTTAGAAAATCTCAATGCAATCAAGCAGTGCCAACATGGTTTTGTTAAAGGGAAATCATGTTTGAATATTTTTTTTGGAGTTTTTTGAGTAAGGAACAAGCAACATGGATAAAGGGGAACTCTTTGATGTGCTGTACTTCGATTCCCAGAGGCACTTGACAAGGTGTCATTTCAAAGGTTACATTGCAAAATAAGAGCTCATGGTGTAGTGGATAAAATACTAGCATGGATAGAGGATTAGAAGCAGAGAGTCTTTTTTGGGTTGGCAAGATGTGATGAGTAAAGTGCCCCAGGGATCAGTGCTGGGTCCTCAACTATTTACAATTTATATCAATGACTTGGATGAAGAGGCCGAATGTAATGAATAGACTTAATGTTAAATTTGCTGATGACACAAAGATAGGTAGCAAAGTAAGGTGTGAAGAGGATGTAAGGAATCTGTAACGGGATATGGACACGATCAGTGAGTGGGCAAAAATTTGGCAGTTGAAGAATAATGTTGGGATATGTGAACTTGTCCACTTTGGCAGGAAGAATAGAAAAGCAGCATATTATTTAAATGGAGAGGGATTGCAGAACTCTGTGGTGCAGAAGGATCTGGGCATCCTGGTACATGAATCAATAAAAGTTAGTATGCAGATACAGCAGTTGATTAGGAAGGCAAAAGTCATTGATTGCAAGGGGAGTGGAATATAGAAGTAGGGATGTTTTGTTGTACACAGTTGTACAGTGTGTTGGTGAGGTCATATCTAGAGCACTGTTTACAGTTTTTGGTCTCATTATTTAAGAAAGGATATAAATGCATTAACAGTTCAGAGAAGGCTCACTCTACTGATACCTGGGGTGGAGTAGGCAGGGTTATCTTATGAGGAAAGGTTGGACAAGTTGGGCCTGTAAACATTGGAGTTTAAATTATTGAGAGGTGATCTTATTGAAACATATAAAATCCTGAGGGAACTTGACAGGGCAGATGCTGAAAGGATGTCTCCCCTTATGGGAGACACAAAAAAAAGGGGACATAGTTTAAAAATATGACATTTAAGTCTGACATTTAAGACAGAGATAAAAAGAAATGTTTTCTCGGAGTGTCGTGAATCTTTGGAACTCTCTTCCTCAGAATGGTGGAGACAGGGTCACTGAATATTTTTAAGGCAGAGGTAGATAGATTCTTGACTAACAAGGGAGTCAAAGGCTATTGTGGGTAGGCAGCATGTGGAGTTGGGGCCACAATCAGATCAGCCTTGATCTCATTGAATGGCGGAGAAGGCTCGAGGGGTAGAATGCTTCTAATTTGTGCGTTTGTATGTAAAACTAGCTATTAATATAAAAAACAGATAATAAGAGCTTCTACAAATAATTAAATAGGAAAAGAAGAACTAAAGCTAGTGTTGGTCCTCTAAATAGTGAGTCTGGGGAATTTATAATGGAAACAAGGAAATGGCGAACAAATTGAACAGGTATTTTGTGTCTGACTTCACTGTAGAAGACATAGAAAACTTCCCAAAGATACTTGAACTTCATAAGGTGAAAGGGAGGGAGGAACTTAAAAGAATCACCATCAACAGGGAAAAGGTACTAGGATTACGATTAGACCTAAAGGTTGACAAGTCCCGAGGGCCAGATGGCCTGCATCCTAGGGTCTTAAAAGAAGTAGCTGCAGAGAAAGTGAATGCATTGGTAACAATCTTCCAAAATTCCTTAGATTCTGGAAAGGTCTCAGTGGATTGGAAAATCACTAATGTAACACCTTTATTCAAGAAAGGAGTGAGACAGAAAGCAGGTAACTACAGGCCAGTTAGCTAACACCTGTCATATGGAAATTGCGAGAATCCATTCTTTAAATTATAGCAGAATACTTAGAAAATCATAATCTGATCAGGCGGAGTCAATGTGGCTTTGTCAAAGGGAAATTGTGTTTACCTAATTTATTAGAGTTTTTTGAGGAAGTAACAAGCAAAGTGGATAAAGGGAAACCTGTGGATGTGGTGCACTTGGATTTCCAAAAGGCATTTGATAAGGTGCCACATGAAAGATAAGAAGATAAGATTACGTGGTGTAGGGAGTGACATATTAGCATGGACGATGGACTGGTTAGCCAACAGGAAGCATAGTAGGGGGTAAATGGGTCTTTTTCAGTTGGCAAACTGTAACTACTGGAGTGCCACAGGGATCTGTGCTGCGGCCTCGACTATTTACAATCTACATCAACGATTCAAATAAAGGGGCTGAACGTACGTTAACTAAATTTGTCGAAGACACGAAGAAAGGTCGGAAAGTAAGTTGTGAAGAGGAGGTAGAGGGTCTGCAAAGGGATACAGGTAGGTTAAGTGAATGGGCAAAAATTTGGCAGATGGAGTATCATGTGAGAAGATGTGAACTTGTCCACCTTGGCAGGAAGAATAGAAAAGCAGTATTTTATTTAAATGGAGAGAGATTTTAGAACTCTGAGGTACAGAGGGATCTGGGAGTCCTGGGACATGAATCACAAAATGTTAGCATGAGGCACAGCAAGTGATTAGGAAGGCAAATGGAAGGTTGGTGTTTATTGCAAGGGGAGTGGAATATAAAAGTAGGGAAGTTTTACTGCAGCTATACAGAGCCTTTGCATAACCACATCTGGAACACTGCATACAGGTTTGGTCCCCTCATTTGAAAAAATATATAATTGCATTAGAACACTTGGCTCACTCCAGGGATGAAGAGCTTAGCCTACGAAGAAAGGGTTGGACTTATAGCCATTGGAGTTTAGAACAATGAGAAGTGATCTTATTGAAACATACAAGTCCTGAGGGGACTTGATAGGGTAGATGCTGGGAGGATGTCGTCACCATAGGGGAGGTGAGAACGAGTGGGCACAGTTTACGAATAAGAGGTCTCCCACTTAAAATGGAGATTGGGAGAGGATCGTTCGTCTTTGGAAACCTCTTCCCCAGAAAGCAGTGGAAACTGGGTCATTGAATTTATTCAAGGCAGAGTTAGTCAGATTTTTGATCAAAAACGGAGTCAAGGCTTCTGGGAGCCAGGCAAGAAAGTGGAATTGAAATGATAGCCAGATCAGCCATGATCTAGCTGAATGGGGGAGCAGGCTCAAAGGGCCGAATGGCCTACTCCTGCTCCTAAGACTTATGTTCCTATGAATACTAGGGATAATAACAATATAGGGTATGAGCCAGAAGATAGGATAACCGAACAGTCTGGGATATGCTGCATTCTTCCTTCCTATATAGATACAAGAACTTAAGAAACATCAGGAGTAGGTCATTCAGCCCTTCGAGCCTGCTCCGCCATTCAATAAGATCACGGTTCATCTGATTATGTCCTTAACTCCACTTTCCTCCTGCCCCCATAACCCTCAGCTCCCTTGTCAATTAAGAACCTGTTTAACTCAGCCTTGAGTATACTCAATGACCCAGCCATCAACCGCTCTCTGGGGGAGAGAATTCCAAAGATTAAAAACCTGAAAGAATAAATTCCTCCTCATCGCTGTCTTAAATGGGAGACTCCTTATTTTGAAACTGTGCCCCCAGTTCTAGATTCCCCCATGGGGGGAAACATCCTCTCAGCATCCACACTGTCAAGCCCTCCTCACAATCTTATACTTTTCAATAAGATCACCTCTCATTGCTCTAAACTCCAGTGAGTATATAGGCCCAAACTGCTGAAGCCTTCCTTGCAAGACAACCACTTCAACTCAGGGATCAACCGAGTAAACCTTCTCTGAACTGCTTCTAATGCAAATATATCTCTCCTTAAATAAGGAGTCTAAAATTGGGCGCAGTACTCTCCTGCGGTCTCACCAATGCCCTGCACAGTTCTCGCAAGGCTTTCCTACTTTTATACGCTATCCTCTTTGCAATAAAGGCAAAATTAAATTAAGGATCCTGGGGGTTACCACTGACCAGAAACTTAATTGGACCAGCCACATAAATACTGTAGCACCAAGAGTAGGCCAGAGGCTGGGAATTCTGTAGCAAATAACTCACTTCTGGACTACTCAAACCCTTTTTACCAACTAAAAGGCACATGTCAGGAGTGTGATGGATCCTTCCTGAATAAGTGCAGCTCCAACATCATCCAGGACAAAGCACTCTACTTAATTAGCAACCCTTTCACCATCTTAAAATTCACTCCCTCAATCATCAGCACAACTTAGTATGCATCTACAAGATGCACTGTAGCCAAGGTTGTTTTCTACTATGCCTCCCAAACCTGTGACTTCACATAATAGGACATGGCCACAGACGCTTGAGAATGTCACTATTTCCAAGTTTCCCTTCAACACACACACCATCCCGGCTTGAAAATTTATCATTGTTCCTTCACCCTGAACTTCCTGACAGCACTGTAGGAGTGTCTTCGCCACACAGGCTGCAACAGTTTAAGGCAGTGGCTCACCACCACCTTCTCGAAGGCAATTAGGGGCTGGTAATAAATGTTGTCCTTGCCATGACACCTACATTCTATGAATGTATAAATAAAACATACAGCGGAATCACATTGTAAAGTACATTTCCATTTATAAAATAGAATATTGTAATCCTCTCGATTTCAGATTGGGCACTTCTTTAGGTCAAATTGCCAGAAGAGTGACTGAAGAGTTTAAAAAGATTGTGCAACATTAAAAAATTGTATTCTTTCACAGGATATGGGTGTCGTTACCTAGGCCAGCATATATTGCCCATTCCTAAATGCCCTTGAGTTGGTGGTGAGCCATGTTACAAGTGAAAGCAAGAGCGTGGTTTGCAAGAACAGGGTGACATTCCACTTTTTTTATTGGATGTGTATGCCATTGCGCCTTCAATAAGAGCCTGGACTCCCACTAACACTATATTGTAAGGCTTTAAAGCTACACAATTCTTGCAATACTGAATGCGGTGTAAATGTCAATGATAAAATGGTCATGGCACAGATGATATAAGTCTATTTATTGTAAGAGGTTCGCACCTACATTAACTCAATTGTCATACACTTACTCTGACATGGAAGGGTCATTATAATTCACAAATAACTAGACACTGCACATAATTCCAACCACAAAAATGGGGCCGGTCTGATTTGAATTCAGTTGTGGTAGCTCAGCAATGCCTCAAAATTTCAGCCTCAAATTACAAAGTACAGTGCTATTGTCAACAACTTGCATTTATAATTTAAGATAAACAATTTCGTAAGACACTTTGGAGACAAAGGGAAAGAATCAACATCAGCCAAAAGAGGAGTTATTAACAGGGTAACCCAAAGTTTGCTTGAAGAGATGGGTTTTAAGGAGTATAATAAATGTGGGGGGGAACCAGGGAAATGAAGGGAATTGCAGGGGATACCAGAGTGGACTCGAGATGGCTAAAAGCATGACTGTCAACATCAAGGTGAATGGGAGGGTTTGCACAACAGGTTAGAATTAGAGGGAGGTACGATGGCATAAATTAGGAGGGATGAAACCACAAATGGATTGTGAACATTTTTAATTTCCAGTCTTGGGAACCAGAAGCCCATGTCAGTCAGAGAGGAGATGAGTGAAGGGTGAACAAGGCCACCTCCACGACAGAATGCAAGGAGCAGAATTTTGGATGAGCTGAAGTTCATAGAGGATTGGGAATGTGAGGCCAGCCAGGACACCATTGGAATAGTCAGGTTCTGGAGATGACAAAATGCATCGATGAGGTTTTTCAGCATCAAACAGGCTCAGGGAAATGATGTTAGAGGTGGAAGCAGTTGGAGAGATGGAGTCTCTGCTTCAGTCTAAAGAGGGTCGATGTCAAGGGTACAAAGTTTTATGTTGGAGGCTTTATGTTTAGTTGTAGAAAATTGTGGCTCATCTAATGCTGGATGTCAGACAAGCAATCTGGTAACTCAGAGGCAGTGGCGAAGTAAACTGGGCGTCATCAGCACATATGTGGATGCAAGGCCCTTGTTTGTGAATGATGTCGCCAAGGAGAATCATGCAATGGGGGGTGGGGGAGAGATGGCCTTGGCGTTGGTCATCCTCTGCTCATGATTGAGTAGGTAGGGCTGGATTCGAGGAACAGCACTCCCACTGAGCTGGACAACAGAGAGGTAGTGGAGGAGGGCAGTGTCGTTGACTGTGTCAAAGGGAACAATGCAGGATATTGCACCATGCTTGCAGGCTAACAGGGTAGAGATTGAGACAGAGAGGTCAAGGAAGGGAAGGGAAGTGTCAGAGATGGACCACGTGAAAATGATGGAGGGGTGGAGATTGGAAGCAAAATTAATAAATTTTTCCAAGTCCCGACGAGAGCATGAAGCGGCACCGAAGTAATCATCCGGTACATCGATGATTACTTCGGTGCCGCTTCATGCTCTCGTCGGGACTTGGAAAAATTTATTAATTTTGCTTCCAATCTCCACCCCTCCATCATTTTCACGTGGTCCATCTCTGACACTTCCCTTCCCTTCCTTGACCTCTCTGTCTCAATCTCTGGTGATAGACTGTCCACTAATATCCATTACAAACCCACCGACTCCCACAGCTACCTCGACTACAGCTCCTCACACCCCGCTTCCTGTAAGGACTCCATCCCATTCTCCCAGTTCCTTCGCCTTCGTCGCATCTGTTCCGATGATGCTACCTTCAAAAACGGTTCCTCTGACATGTCCTCCTTCTTCCTTAACCGAGGTTTTCCACCCACGGTCGTTGACAGGGCCCTCAACCGTGTCCGGCCCATCTCCCGCGCATCCGCCCTCACGCCTTCTCCTCCCTCCCAGAAACATGATAGGGTCCCCCTTGTCCTCACTTATCACCCCACTAGCCTCCGCATTCAAAGGATCATCCTCCGCCATTTCCGCCAACTCCAGCATGATGCCACCACCAAACACATCTTCCCTTCACCCCCCTTATCGGCATTCCGTAGGGATCGCTCCCTCCGGGACACCCTGGTCCACTCCTCCATCACCCCCTACTCCTCAACCCCCTCCTATGGCACCACCCCATGCCCACGCAAAAGATGTAACACCTGCCCCTTCACTTCCTCTCTCCTCACCGTCCAAGGGCCCAAACACTCCTTTCAAGTGAAGCAGCATTTCACTTGCATTTCCCCCAACTTAGTCTACTGCATTCGTTGCTCCCAATGTGGTCTCCTCTACATTGGAGAGACCAAACGTAAACTGGGCGACCGCTTTGCAGAACACCTGCGGTCTGTCCGCAAGAATGACCCAAACCTCCCTGTCGCTTGCCATTTTAACACTCCACCCTGCTCTCTTGCCCACATGTCTGTCCTTGGCTTACTGCATTGTTCCAGTGAAGCCCAACGCAAACTGGAGGAACAACACCTCATCTTCCGACTAGGCACCTTACAGCCTTCCGGTCTGAATATTGAATTCAATAACTTTAGGTCGTGAGCTCCTTCCCCAATCCCCACCCCCTTTCTGTTTCCCCCTTTGTTTCCCCTTTTTTTTTTCCCTATAAATTTTACAGATTTTTCTTTTCCCACTTATTTTTAAATATTTTAAAATCTTTTATGCTCCCCCCACCCCCACTAGAGCTGTACCTTGAGTGCCCTACCATCCATTCTTAATTAGCACATTCGTTTAGATAATATCACCAACTTTAACACCTATGTGTTCTTTTGTCCCATTGTCACTGACATCTTTTGATGATCTGCTTCTATCACTGCTTGTTTGTCTACACAAGCACCTCTGTCTCTCTCTCTCTCTCCGCCCCCCACACACACACCTTAAACCAGCTTATATTTCAACTCTTTCCTGGACTCGAAATCAAGTTCTGTCGAAGGGTCATGAAGACTCGAAACGTCAACTCTTTTCTTCTCCGCCGATGCTGCCAGACCTGCTGAGTTTTTCCAGGTAATTCTGTTTTTGTTTAGGGTGTAACTTTCGTTAGGGCTGTAGCACGAGTTGTGCGGGAAGGAAAGATTCAAATAGGGACATGGGAACAGATGGCACTGAAATGGCAAGGTGACAACATATTCACAGACCTAAGAGGAATGGGACTCTGGTTTTTTGAGCAAGGCATGGTGAAAGCTTTTTTAAAGAAAACAGGGACGGGATCTGAGGAGAGGGAACCAGAAGGAGGGAAGTTGAGGGGTCAGCAACTTAATTAGGGTCAGCTCAAGAAAGCAGTGTGTCTTGGAGCATGGGCACAAATGGGACAGAAACTAGAAAGTGAAAGGGATGCTGCTAGGACTGTAAAAGGAAATAGGCACGAAAAAAGCAGACAACTGACTTTAACTTTAATGACAAGAAATCCATGAGTTCCTTGCATTTGAGGGGGAGAGGGAGCATGAGAAAAGGAGAGTGTAAAGGAGACATCAGACAGTGAAGAAAAGAAGCCTAGAATATTTTTGCTTCCCAGGATACGACTGGAGTGGTGTATGGAGGGCGGGGCAGAGTGGCGGGTGGTGTGTGGAGAGGAGAGCGGAATAACAAGTGGCTGTGAGGAGAGGAGAGGGAGTAGCGAGTGGCGTGTGGAGAGGAGAGTGAGTAGCGAGTGGCGTGTGGAGAGGAGAGTGAGTAGCAAGTGGCATGTGGAGAGGAGAGTGGAGGAGTGAGTGGTTTGTTGATAGGAGAGTGGGGCCCAAAATCACCTGATATGGCCAGACCTTGTGTTAGCAAAACTAATGCATCAGACACACACTCAAGTCTACACTGCTTAGATTCAAGGAAATGGATAACTGGGGGAACAATGAAGAAAGGAGAGAGGAAAGGTTTGGCTGAGGATAAGGAATCAAAGATGGTGAAAGAGTAAAGAAATGATTTAAGCATCATGCCATGTCCAATAACATTCCATATCTATAGCAATAAATGCTCTGAAAATTGCATCCAAATTAATACTTTAGAAATGTACCTGGTATATCCAGTATATAGAATACACATTCAGGCAGTGAATTTTGGACAATAAACTCAAGTTTTGGTGTCAACATCCTTCAATAATCACCTTGGAATAAGTGTTCTCCTTCCAGTTTTAGTTCCTTCTGCTGTTAGGCTACTGCATTTCACTTTTTGAAGCCTGTGACAGCCACCAGTAATGTCAAGAATGTACTTTATTTTTTAACTGTATTTACTGCTCCTTTACATTGCAGTCTCCTCTATCCCGGGGGAGACCAAATGCAGACTGGATGACCCTTTTGCACAACACCTCCGTTCAGTCTGCAAGCATGACCCTGAGCTTCCAGGGGCTTGCCATTTTAATTCTCCATTTTACTCTCATGGTCACTTCTCTGTCCTCAGCCTGCTGCACTGTTGCAGAGTAGCTCAACGTAAGTTGGGGAACAGCAACTCATCTGTACTTTACAGCCTTCCGGACTCAACATTGAGTGCAACAATTTCAGTGCAATAATCTCTGACTCCTATTTTGTTTCCTTTTCTATGCATGTTGTGGTTTTTCTCTTATTTTTGTTTTCAGATGGCAACACACTTGCTCTAAGTAAATCTTTGTTTCTTTGTTTTCTTCTTGTCCCATCACCATTCCTGTTGGCCCTGGAAAACCAACCCTTCTGTCACTCAATCTCTCCTGTCTTCCATCCTATCACAGAAACTTCTTTGTCCTTGTCCCACTCACCCCTTGCTCAAAATCTATTAGCATTGCTAACTTTTCCCAGTTCTAATGAAAGTCATCAGCCTGAAATGTTAACTCTGTTTCTCTCTCCACAGACGCCGGCTGAGTATTTCCAGCATTCTCTGCTTTTATTTCTTAAAATTTATTTTCTCTGGTTAAATTCAAGCAATAATCTTAGGCAAATGGCAAGTTAATTCGGGAAGATAAAAACCAGCTGGAAACAACACGTAATATTTTTACAACTTAGGCTGAATGCATCTCCCAAAAAATATCCGCAATACATAGCAGTCAAATTCTATTATCATTTCACATATGCAATCTTGTGATAAGAACTCTTTGTACTGTATCACAGTCGCCTTTGAATAGAAGCGATATCAAGTCCTGGGCAGATTGACTGGGCAACAGTAACAATGAGACATTTTCATTGACTGGATTTAAGCCTCTAAATTGGACAACATACTCGTGCACCATGATGTAGGACAATAAAAATAGTAACCGACATCCATTGGTTGATCTGCACCCAAATATTTTTCCAGAAACGTAAACAAAGTCAGGAGGGAGAATTACTCTGCTCCGATCTTCGAGTAACTAATTACAAAGCAGCACTTTCAAAGGTCCACGATCAAGTCAATGCACCCTTGGCAAGGGGTGAGAACTACAACCCATTCTTATTAACTCCGAGCTGCAGAAAGACTATGAAATCAATCATCTGATAGAGCCTGAACATAATGAAATGTTATTATAGAATGACAAGACACAAATCCAAAACTGGCATTCTTCAAATCAAACCCAAGATTAGAGTGACTCGATGTCTGATTTATAGCAATGTAGAATAAACAATCTGCTTAAAGCTTTTCTTTTTTTCCTATGAGCAACTGAAAAACACTTTTAACACCTGCAATAAATGTCTCAAGGTACTTCACAGGAGTACAATCAGGCAAAAATTGATCGTGAGCCAAACAAAGGAGATGGTAGGATGCCAAAAAGCTTGGTTGCAAAGTGATAGTTTCTGGAGAACGCAAGAAATAAGAGGGTCATTTGCCCTTCTAGTCTGCTCTACCATTCATGAGATTATGTCTGACTTTCTATCTCAGTTCCACCCTCCTGCGCCATCCCCACATCCCGTGATTCACTGAGTGCCCAAAGAGCCATTGATCTCAGTCTTGAACATACTCAATGGCTCAGTATTCACAGTTCTATCGGGTGGAAAATTCCAAAGATTCACAGCCTTTTGAGTTAAGAAACTCCTCCTCATCTCAGTCCTGAATGGCTGACCCCTTATTCTGAAACTGTGACCCTAGTTCTAAATTTCTCCAACCAGGGAAAATATCCTCCCAGCATCTGTCCTGTCAAGTCGCTTAAGAATTTTGTGTTTCAAAATCACCTCCCATTCTTCTGAACTCTAAGGAATATAAGCCTAGTCTACCCAATCTCTCCTCATAGGATAATCCCATAGGAATCATTTTGGTGAATCTCAGTTGCACTCACTTTCAGGCAAATATATCCTTCCTTAGGTAAGGAGACCAAAACTGATTACAGTGGTCTGGTGTGGTCACAAGGCCCTATATCATTGCTATGATTTTTTTTTACTCAAGCTCCAATTTCTTTATAATAAAGACGAACATACCGCTTGCTTTCTTAATTACTTGTTGCACCTGAATGTTAGTTTGCTGTGGCCTATGTAAAAGGGTTTCCAGCTCGCTCTGAATATCAACATTCCTCTTCCCTCAACATTAGAAAAAAAATCCTGCTTTTCTACTTTTCTGATGTGGATAACTGCAAAATTCTTCATGTCATATTTCATCTGCCATATTCTTGCTCGCTCATTTAACTGATCTAGATCCCTTTTCATCCTCCTCACAGCACACTTTCCCTCCTAAACTCTGGTTCGTTACACCCAGTCCCCTTCTCCAAGTCATCTTAGCCTCCGCCGGGGGTCCCCAGCATTACAGATGTCAGTCTTCAGCCAATTTGATTCACTCCACGTGATATCAAGAAACGGCTGAAGGCACTGGATACTACAAAGACTATAGCTCCTGACAAAATTCCAGCAACAGTACTGAAGACTTGTGCTCCAGAACTTGCTGCACCCCTGGCCAAGCTGTTCCAGTACAGCTACAACACTAGCATCTCCCTGGCTCTATGGAAAATTGCTCATGTATGTCCCTTCCACAAAAAAGCAGGACAAATACAATCTGGCCAATCACCGTCCCATCAGTCTACTCTCCATCATCAGTAAAGTGATGGAAGGGGTCATCCAGAGCGCTTAGAAATAGCCTGCTCACTGATGCTCAGTTAGGGTTCCACCAGGATCACTCAGCTCCTGACCTCATTATAGCCTTGGTTCAAACACGGAGTAAAGAGCTGAACTCCAGAGGAGAGGGGAGAATAACTGCCCTTGACATCAAGGAAGCATTTGACCCAGTGTGACTTCAAGGAACCCTAATAAAACTGGAGTCTATGGGAATCAGGGAGAAAAGTCTCCTCTGGTTAGAGTCATGCCTAGTGCAAAGGAAGATAGTTGTGATTGTTGGAGGTCAGTCATCTCAGCTCCAGGAGTTCCTCAGGGTAGTGTCCTCAGTCCAAGCATCTTCAGCTTCTTCATCAACGGCAATCCTTTCATCATAAGGTCAGAAGTGGGGATGTTTGCTGATGATTGCACAATGTTCAGCACAATTCACGACTCCTCAGATACTGAAGCAGTCCACATCCAAATGCAGCAAGGCCTGGACAACATCCAGGTTTGGGCTGACAAGTGGCAAGTAACATGCATGCTACACATGCGTCAAGAAATCAACATTTCCAACAAGAGAGAATCTAACCATCACCCCTTGACATTTAATAGCATTACCATCGCTGAATCCCCCACAATCCACATCCTGGGATTTACCATTGATCAGAAACTGAACAGGACCAGTCATATAAATACTGTGGCTACAAGCACAGGTCAGAAGCTACAAATCCTGCTGCAAGTTACTCACTTCCTGACTCCCCAAAGCCTGTCCACCATCTACAAGTGAGGAATGTGATGGAATACTCTCCATTTGCCTGGATGAGTGCAGCTCCAAAAACACTCAAGAAGCTTGACACCATCCAGGACAAAGCAGCCTGCTTGATTGGCACCACATCCATAAACACTCACTGACCCCCATCAACAACACACAGTGGCAGCAGTGTGTACCATCTACAAGATGCACTGCAGGAACTCACCAAGGCTCCTTTGAAAGCACCTTCCAAACCCATGACCTCTAGAAGAACAAGGGCAGCAGATGCATGGGAACACCAACACCTGGAAGATCCCCCCACAAGTCACTCACCATCCTGACTTGGGAATATATCATCGTTCCTTGTGCTCCAGAACTGCTGCACCCCTATCCAAGTTGTTCCAGTGCAGCCTGTGGCTAGGTCAAAATCCTGGATCTCTCTCCCTAACAGCACTGTGGGTGTACCTACACCACATGGATTGCAGCAGTTCAAGAAGACAGCTCACCCCTACCTTCTCAATTAGGGATGGGCAATAAATGCTGGCCTAGCCAGCAACGCCCACATTCCATTCAATGAATAAAAAGATTGTAAAGAGCTGAGACCCAAGTGCTGATCCTTGTGACACCCTACTAGTTACTGTCTGCCAACCCAAAAATCTACTGCTCTCCGTCCATTAACCAATCCTTAAATTATGCTAATACATTTCTCCCAATCCCATGAGCCCTAAGGTAACAACCTCATGTGGCACCTAACCGAATGCTTTTTGAAAATCCAAATACATGACACTCCCCAGTTCCTCCTTATCCACCCTGCGAGTTACAATTGCAAAATGCTCGAGTAGATTAGTCAAGTGTGATTTTCCTTTCTGAAATATGCCGACTGAGCCCAATCATTTAAGATTTTCTAAGTGCCTTGTTATCATGGCACTAAAAATAGATTCTATCATTTTCCCTATTGCTGATATCAGGTCAATTGACCTATAGTTCTGTGTTTCCTCATTACCCCCTTTCTAGAATAGGGAGAGCCTTAAAAGAAGGAGAGGGGTTGCTGAGAGAGTCAGGAGGTAATTTCAGAGTCGAGGGCTGAGATGGGTACAAGCAACTAAACTCCAGTTTACTGACTGTTTCACATCTAGTTGGGCAAATATTGGGTTGAGAACAAGACTGGAAGATGCAGGACTATATTACATAGAATTTAAAGCACAGTGAACAGGTCAATGCTGGTGTTTCTGCTCCATGCCATCTTCCTCCTACCCATCTTCCTATCAGCCGATCAGCATAACCTTCTAAGCATAGACAGAACTCACCACGGTGGCCGTCTGAACCATCATCTGGACCTTGTAGTCAGAATGATAACAAGATTACCCATATAGTCGTTTGGTAGTGCAGAACTTGAGCATTGCTGAAAATCTTGCACTCATCAGGACAATTGACTTTTCTTCAGCAATACTCAAGATGATCAATTTTGGGTGTTTGGTCCTGCTCTATGGAAGCACAACCGGCTAATTATGTTCTTCTCTGTTCCATGTTTCTCCATCACAACTTGAAACAACTGTCAATCTCAAACAATTTCGGAAACTCAGAACTGCAGCCCAGGTCATGTGCAGCGTTTCTACCCGATGATAACATTTTTTTTAAAACAGTCCTCCCTCAATAACAATAGTTCAGTCTTCCTTAGAAAATCCACTGCTTTGAAAGTCTAACAATCTGACCTCTATTTTCTATCATTGCAAAGTACATACTAAGCATTCTTTAATTTTGTAAATATAAAACAGGAAAGTCAAAGTACAAGGTAAGGAAAAAGGTTTGGTAAAATAAAGCAGAGAGTCAGCCACACAAAAAAAAACATTAAGCACATATCATCAATGGTTTATTTTCCAGTTTATTTTTGTATACCTCACATACATGAAACCAGGAGCTGTACAGCCCCAGGTTTATCTATCTTCCGCCTCCAGACGATAGGAGTGATCTAGATCTCGACGTTTGAATTGTGTAAGCATTTACCTTGAGTTAATGGTAAGAATACATTTATTAATGATGGCTGCATGAATCCTTATATTTAAGGCAGCATGTCAAAGCCAGAGTAGAGAGAGATTAACATAGATAGAAAGGTCATGTGAGCAAGATGTGTACAACAGCTTGCAAATTTTATAATAACTTTAATGTGGAAAAACTTCCCAAGGCACTTCACATGATGGTTATTATTTGACACCGTGTCTCAGGGTGTTAGTGGGGCACGTGATCAAAAGTTCAAGGTGAACAGTATTAAGGAGTATCTTTATAGGAAAGGTCTAGGTGACCTAGAGGGCCTGGGCCTTTGAAGACATGGCCAACATTAGTGCAGTAATGGAAACTGGGGATGCACAGAGACTTGAATTGGAGGAGTGCAGAATTCTCAGGGGAGGTTACAGTGATAGGGAGGAGCAAGTCCATGGAAGGATCTAAATATTTTTATATTTTAATTTTTTTTTAATTTTCAAAATTAATATTTTAAATTTTAAATTTGAGGCATTGTTAGACTGGAAGCCCAAATACACCTGTGTTAAGCATTTTCATATGGATATAAACTCAGAAAATTAAATTGTTTTAAGAAAAAATCTACCTACCGATACTTGACTGAACATTCCAAGAGGCTATTCCTGAGAGGCAAAATTGAGCTTTGTAAAAAGTAGAAAAGGTAAATTGCATTATACCCTTCAAGGATAAAGAACAAACCTAACAGACACACTCATGGTACAAGCTCCCTAATAAACATCAAACAGGAGAGATGCTCTGTGGGGCTGGATCAAAATTCACAATTTATTCACAGTTCATAAGAGAAACATGGGAGAGGGTTTTTGATTCCAGGGTGGAAAATCCTGTGTGTTTCATTCACGGGCAACACAAAGGGATATCAACAACAATACAGCCTTTTATGTGGATAGTCATCCTAAAGCATGTCAGAGAATCGTAAATTCAAAATATTGGAATGGGAGCCAAAGTATGTCAGTGATGATGAGGGAGGGAAGGCTAGAGGTAATAGCAAACGGAGATTTGTGCAAAACAGGATGCTAGCAGTGCAGTTGTAGATTATTTAAATCAGGGTGGGACGTTCAATACCCTGAAGGGCATTAGTGTACCATTCAGTAGCTTTCATTTCAATTGGCACTGTGTTGCTAGTCCAGTACTGTAACTATCAAAGTGCACTCCAGAAAACAGTTAGTGTAACACAAATTACCTTGAAAGGCAGTGACGTTGGCAGCAAATGTTTTAACCACTTTGTGCACAGTAAGGTGCCACAACTTACATTTATAGAGTTCCTATAACACAGCTAAAAAAAATCCTAATGTGTGCCGGAGAGCATTAAACAAAATGTTTGAGACTAAGCCACAGCAGTTAATCTGTTTATGGTCGTGTCCAGAGGGAAAAATGCTGGCCAGGCTATCAGGAGCTCTTTGAAGTAACAGTCAACTCCACACTTGCAGAAGCACGAGAAGCCTCAGTTTAGCATTTCATCTGAAGGACAGTGCCTATAGCAATGCAACAGCCCATCAGTACCACAGCAGAGCCATTGCTCAATTAAAAAAAAGTTAACATTACCTGTGTACTGACAAAATTGAGGGTAGTGTATTGAGATGGATAGAAAATTGGTTGGCAGACAAGAAACAAAGAGTAGGAATAAAAGGGTCTTTTTCCAAATGGCAGGCAGTGACTAGTGGGGTACCGCATAGATCGGTGCTGGGAACCCAGCTTTTCACAATATATATTACTGATTTAGATGAGAGAACTAAATGTAATATCTCCAAGTTTGCAGATGACACAAAGCTGGGTGGGAGGGTGAGCTGTGAGGAGGATGCAGAGATGCTTCAGTGTGATTTTGACAAGCTGGGTAAGTGAGCAAATGCATGGCAGATGCAGAAGATGTGGATAAATGTGAAGTTATCCACTTTGGTAGCAAAAACAGGAAGGCAGATTATTATCTGAATGGCTATAAATTGAGAGAGGGGAATGTGCAATGAGACCTGGGTGTCCTTGTACACCAGTCGCTGAAGGTAAGCATGCAGGTGCAGCAGGCGGTAAAGAGGGCAAATGGTATGTTGGTCTTCATAGCCAGAGGATTCAAGTACAGGAGCAGGAATATCTTGCTGCAATTGTACAGGGCCTTGGTGAAACCACACCTGGAATATTGTGTGCAGTTTTGGTCTCCTTATCGGAGAAAGGGTGTTCTTGCTATAGAGGGAGTGCAGCAAAGGTCAATCAGGCCAATTCCTGGGACTGGCATATGAGGAGAGATTGAGTCAGTTAGGATTATATTCGCTGGAGCTCAGAAGAATGAGGGGGGATCTCATAGAAACCTATAAAATTCTAACAGGACTAGACAGGGTAGATGCAGGAAGGATGTTCCTGATAGTAGGGAAGTCCAGAACCAGGGGTCACAGTCTGAGGATACGGTGTAGACCATTTAGGACTGAGATGAGGAGAAATTTCTTCACCCAGAGAGTGGTGAGCCTGTGGAATTCGTTACCACAGAAAGTAGTTGAGGTCAAAACATTGTATGTTTTCAAAAAGGAGTTAGGTATAGCTCTCGGGACGAAAGGGATCAAAGGATATGGGGAGAAAGAGGGAGCAGGCTATTGAGTTGGATGATCAGCCATGATCATAATGAATGGCGGAGCAGGCTCGAAGGGTCAAATGGCCTACTCCTGCTCCTATTTTCTATGTTTCTATGTTAAAACAATGGAATAGATCTACAAACTAAATCATTGCCTCATTTTGATTCCAAATTGACCTCAGCAACTGCGTTTTCCAAACATTACTGATATGCTGCAGAATCAATTGCTGAATTTCATATTCAGGATAAAAATAATTAAGAATGGACCACTGGTTACATCTGAATTAGAGTCATTCGCAGTCATTTTCTGTCATGCAACTTCTGCAAGAAATTGTGATTTCTCTTTGATTTTAATGGACAGTTAAAAGAAATATTCTAGAACATGAACTTTGAAATGAATAGAGGATTGTCAAGTGGGAGGGAGAACAAAACAGAGGGAGCATGAGAGAGGAAAGGAGAGGGGATAGTGGGAGAACATCCTAAAAATGCTTTGTAGTCAATGAGTAACTTTTGAAATGTAGTGACTCGTGTTTTTTGCAAGCAAACAAGATTTCCCCAGCCAATGTTGAGGCTAATGGCCAGCTAATTTGTTATGAGGTTTGTGCAATGAATGTTTATCAGGACTCCAGGGAAACACTTTTATTTGCATCTTCTCTGTCCATCTGAACAACGTTAACTAACGTCTCATTCGAAAGTCTGTGTTTCTAATAATGCATCAAGCCCTCAAAGAAGTGTCAATCAAGGTTGTGTGTTCAAGTTCTGGAGTAGGATATGAACCCACAACGTTCTCACTCAAGCAGGAGTGCTGTAATGTGTTACAGATCACTCAAGGAGTCCGAGTTGCTGTGGCAACATGCACTTTGACATGCATGTTATAATCTGGAGCTAATGATAGTGATGATAGAGGTTCCAACTTTCTTTCCATCACATGAGGCAGGCGTATTGCTGTATAAAATAAGAGCAGAAAATACTGGAAATACTCAGCAGGTCAGGCAGCCTCTGTGAAGTGAATCAGAGTTAACATGACCAGAATCTGAGGAAAGGCAGGGTATTCCCAATGCTTTCTGTTTTTTATTTCAGATTTCCAGCATCCGCAGTAGGTTGCTTTTTGTATTACAAAAACAGAATTACCTGGAAAAACTCAGCAGGTCTGGCAGCATCGGCGGAGAAGAAAAGAGTTGACGTTTCGAGTCCTCATGACCCTTCAACAGAACTTGAGTTCGAGTCCAAGAAAAAGTTGAAATATAAGCTGGTTTAAGGTGTGTGTGTGGTGGGCGGAGAGATAGAGAGAGAGAGAGAGAGAGAGAGGTTGGGGGGGGGGGGGGGGCGTGGTGTGGTTGTATGGACAAACAAGCAGTGATAGAAGCAGATCATCAAAAGATGTCAACGACAATGGTACAATAGAACACATAGGTGTTAAAGTTAAAGTTGGTGATATTATCTAATATTGTATTAGTTTTAGTTTTAGTTTGTATTAGTCTTTTTGTATTAGTTGTTTGAGGGACACTATGTTGAACTGATCTGACCCAAAAATATCATCGATAATATTAATAACTAGTGTTAATAGTTCAACAAGGAGATGAACACAGAATTAGAATAGTGTCGAGGGCAGTCTTGGAAATTACAACCTGCAGGATTAAAGCTATGCGGTTGGAACTCGTACTGTAGCTCTGAATGTTAGAAGGGTCTGTCCATCTGGCACATGGTTTACCTGATATTTATTTGACCATTCAAATATTTATTAGATGCGCTGAAAATCAATCCAGTACTTTGTTTGGATCTCCTCCTAAATTGCTAATTCAATTGCTGTTCATGGACTAACTCTTTAAAAAAACATTCCTCAACTTTCACATGTTTTAACTGGCAGCCTTCCAAAGCCCCAAATATTTAACGGCTGGAAAATATTTTTGCAAGATTGAGGGAGTGGGCTCTGGACATGTTCTACACCAAAAGCTTCAATTGGCAAGGTGAGGGAAGAAAGTAGTTTGGAAGAGTGAAAACCAAGGCAACACAAGCCAATCAGCAATAAGAACAGGAGAGAGCAAAAGTGCAGTGTAGCAAGGAATAAAAAGGAATCTTGACATTTCAGCTAAGTGAAATAAGGAATGCACCAAAGCTTCTTTACACTTCTACTCTAATGTTACCAAACAAAGCTACTGAAGGCACATATAATTTTCCACTTCAATGCATATATTGGCAACTCAGACACTCGAGGGCACTATGAAAAAGCATGAGGCTTGCCAATCTAATTGGAAGATTTCTACAGATCATCTTCCAAATGCCAAAGTATGAAGTTCGTTATAAAATTTACAGATGGTCTTAGATTGGTTAGTTGACAGTGGTTTGGATAGAGTTTCTGAATGACGCTCAAAGGATGCAGAGTTGAAACACTGTAGAGAGGAGGCCAAATTACAAATCATACAAGATATTAATGGAACAGATTACAGTACCTCACTATATGGACATCACAGGGACAGGTCACTATACTATTTCCAACTAGAAAGATAAAAATTTTTGCAAGGTTCCAGGCTCTGGATGTTAAGTTCATGAAGTCTGCATTATATTTCCTATTAATGACAGCGTAATTCACATAGACATTAATTTGTTACTTGTGGAGGGATATGTAGGTATATACACAGGTTAGTTGCACGGGTTTGTGTTGATAAAAGGTTGAAAGCCATTGGAGTTAGAATGAAAGAATTATCAATCTACATAAGCAACAAATAACTTGCGTTTATGTTGCACCTAGCCAAGTATATCACCCCGAGACACTTCACAGAAGTGTAATCGAGCTACACAGGGAGTTATTAGGGTAAGTTGGCTAAAACCTTGGTTGAAGTAAGTTTTAAGGAGCATCTGAACAGGAGAGAGAGATAGCGAGGCAGGCTATGGAGTTTAATAGAGCGAACTCTTGAGCTTGGGGCCAGGGCAGCTGATGGTACAGCTGTTATGGCCTGATGGAGGAAAAGGGGGAACCAGCAAGAGGCCAGAAGTGCAGGAATGAGTTCTGAGGATTGTAGCAGGTTATGGAGATAGGGTGTCTGAACCCAAAAAGCTTTATGGCATACACATCATCAGTTTAAAAACATGAAAGAGAAAGAAAAAGTTCCAGCAATGCCAAAACCACCCAGAAAAAACCCAACTGATTAATGGCTAAATAAAGATAGGTATCCACAAAGGCAGCTATGATGTTTGAGGTCAGGCTGTCAAGCCAGAAAATGATGGAGGAGATAACTGGAAATTTGGCAGTGAGAAACCACAACTTGAGAGATGCTGTATGGGGATTTTGTAGTGCTATCTTTAAGTTGCATGTTTACAGTTCAATATAGAAACAGGTTAATTGTCAGAAGGACATAATTTAAATGGTTTGAACATATATATATTATACATATATTATAAGTATCCCAAGTTTGTGTAATAACCCATTCTTGCTTCTGTCCCACTATTTAGACGTTTGTCCCAAAGATCTTGCAACAACAGTAGACTTTAAAGTTGCAGCACTTTTAAGTTTGGTTCCATTTCTAAAATTGTTCAAATTGCGTGTTATGTAAATGTTCTCTTCCAAGTCATTCAGTTTCTTGTAGTGTTGTTGGTAATGCTGTCCTCATTTTGGGAAAGAAAATTGTCTACATCACACCTGCATCTAAAAATACTGCAGTGCAGCATCAGCCTGCAGTTTGTTTTCCTTGGGTAGCTTTAACTCTTTGAATACTAGAATAGTATCATTGCACCAAAATCATAAGATACCGGAAACATTAAGAACGATGGGTCAGGTCTACTATTTTTATCCACTGGTAGAAACCTGTACTCCCACCACCAAAATACCAAAAACCAGCAAATTGGGTGATAGAATTCTGAAATATAAACAGAAAATGCTGGCAGCTCAGGCAGCATCTGTGAAGAGAAAAACAAGTAATGTTTCACGTGACATTTTTCAAATCTACCGATTCCAATTTAAGATTATGATCCAATAAAAGCTAAATGCTTGAAATCCTCAAATCAAATTTTAGCCCTGTTATTGCACTGAAACGGTCCAAATGAAAGTCACAAAAGGCAGCCCACTGGAATATGAGCATGGTAAACAATCCCTCCTCTTCCTTCTTGATCTGGCTGTAGCCTTTGGTATGGTTGACCAAAACACTCTCCTCCAACGTCTCCCCTCAGCTATCCAGCTGGGTGGGACTGCCCTTGCCTAGTTCCAAGGTTGGCCAGACCACTCTTCTCCAACACCTCTCTTCAGTTATCCAGCAGGGTGGGATGTCCTTTCCTGGTTTCATTTCCATGTTCTTAGTTGTAGCTAGAGAATCAACTGCAATGGCTTATTTTCCTGCTTCCATGCTGTTATCCCAGGAGGCCCCTGGAGATCCAGACTCATCATCTTGATGAAATCATCCAAAAGCACATCAAGGTTCTGTGTGTATGCTGACACCTGATTTTATCCTCTTGACCCCTTCATCTGCAGCCATTTTGTCAGACTGCTTGGGTCTTGCAATCCTCGGCAAGCTGAAATTTCCTCCAATGAAACACTGGAAAGACCAATGTCATTGTCACTCTGTTTGCTAGCTACTAATTCCATCCCTTCTTGTCCGCTGTCTCATGCTGAACCAGACTGTCTTTGAGCATGGATGCCAACTGTCCCTGAGCTGAACATCTCACCCAATATTGTCTCCATCATAAAGATGACCTACTTTTGTACCACTGCCCATCTCCTTACCTGCCTCAACTCACCTGCTGTGGAAAACCTCATCTATGCTTTTGTTACCTCCAGGCTCAATGCTCCAATATTCTCCGAGTCAGTTCAAACCTTGCACTCTCTATAAACTTGACATCATCCAAAACAATGTTGTGCATATCCTAACTCATCAAGTCCTGGTCAACCATCACCCATCTGCTCGCTGGTCTATATTCGCTCCATCTACCAAAGCCTCAATTTTAAAATTCTCACCCTGGTTTGCAAAACCTTGGTGGCCTCACCCTTTCCCATCTCTAATCTTTTCCAGCCCTACAACTATCCAAGATCTCTGTGCTCCTCCAACTCTGGCTTCTTGTGCATCCTCAATTTAATCACTCCATGCTCAACGGCCCAGGCTCCAGAATTTCCTCGTAAAAACTTTACCACCTTTCTCTCCCTCCTTTAAGAAGTTGTCCTGATATCTCAACTGGCTTAGTATCAAACTTTGTTTCAGAATGCTCCTGTGAAGTGCCTCAAGATATTTTACTGCACTTGAGGAACCAAACAAATGCAAGATGTGTGGAAGAAAAGGTGATAGTGATAACAGCTTCAATTGTGCAACATTATAAAAGGAACATGATGAGAAAAAATGTAATTTCTTCATCAGCAAGTGGCACTAATTAGGGAATGTCTGGGTTCAGAAAGTCATCATTTTGTTCTACATTTCAGTTTCAGACATTCAAAGAAAGGATTTCTTTATGTATACAGATATTTCATCATCCAAGACAAATTTGGCAGATTTCTCATGCACATATTTTGAAGGCTTCAATAGGACTGGTCATACTAATTGGATTTAACAAACATTATTACATGCAGCTGCTAATGAGCACTCCATTAAGAAAATTAATTTAAACCTTTCAACTTTTTAATATGGGATTGATTATAAAGGGCAGGATTTTAAATTATGAATGTTCAAGTTAAAGGATAATCATTTGGGTTGAGCATCAAACCATTCATGATCAATGTTCTTTTAAAAGAATGAAAAGGGCAAGAAAAATCAGAGTGACAGATTTTTTTCCTCTTGGTTCCATTCGGAATTTCTTTAAATAGTAAATGGCGATGGCATTAGAATAACCAGCAGGGAGGAGGTAGTGAGATGGGCGTCTGAAAGGACCATAATATCAGTGATGATAATCACTGGACCTGTAACACTTTGGGGAAATGAGACTAGGCCAGCAACTTGTTCAACACCAACACCGTGCATTGAGAAGCAGACTTCTCAGCTTTCAAGCAGGCAGATGTCTGGAAATTTATTAACTTTTCTGTACATCTGAAAGAAACAGGAAATGTTGTGCTTGAGGAACTTGTGGCTTCCCCAGATATATGTCTGAACGCCGAGTGGTGTTCTGGCAGTTTGATTTACTGCACCCCAAGGAATGAGCCATGGAAATCAGGAACAGCCCCTCTCACCTGTTCCACCATTCAACTAGTACATGGCTGACCATAACTCCATCCACCCATGTTAGCTCTGTATTGCCAAACAGCCTGAAAAACCATTGATCTCACATTTTAAATTAATTGAGCCAGCATCTGGTGCTTTGTGAGAAAGTTCTCCACATTTCTACCACCCTTTTTGTGTGCAGAGGTGTTTCCTACAATGTGCATTTATACAGTGTTTTACCAAAATGCCCCAAAGTGTTTTCTTTTATTCTTTCGCAGAATGTGGGTATCGCTGGCTAGGCCAGCATTTATTGTCCATCCCTAATTGCCCTGAGAAGGTGGTGGTGAGCTGCCTTTTTGAACCGCTGCAGTCTATGTGATGTAGGTACACCTACAGTGCTGTGAGGGAGGGAGTACCAGGTTTTTGACCCAGCGACATTGAAGGAACAGCGACATACTTCCAAGTCAGGGTGGTGAGTGGCTTGGAGGGAAATTTGTAGGTGGTGGTGTTCCCATGTGTCTGCTGCCCTTGTCCTTCTAGATGGTAGTGGTAATGGATTTGGAAAGTGCTGTCTAAGGAGCCTTGGTGATTTGCTGCAGTGCATCTTGTGGATGGCACACATTGCTGCTACTATGCGTCGGGGGTGGAGGGAGTAAATGTTTAAGACAGTGGACAGGGTGCCAATCAAGCAGACTGCTTTGTCCTAGACGGTGTCAAGTTTCTTGAATGTTGTTGGAGCTACACTCATCCAGGCAAGTGGAGAACACTGCATCACACTCCTAAGTTGGGCCTTGAAGATGCTGGACAGGCTTTGGGAATTCAGAGGTAATGACTATTCTCTAGTTGCCTGGATGAGTGCAGCTCGAACACATTTAAGAAGCTCGACACCATCTAGGGCAAAGCAGCCTGCTGAATTGGCACCCATCCATCATCTTAAACATTCACTTCCTCCACCATCGACACAGTGGCAGCAGTGTGTACCAACTATAAGATACACTGCAGCATATCACCAGCTTGCTGCAGAATTCCCAGCTTCTAACCTGCTCTTGTAGCCACAGTATTTATATGGCTGGTCCAATTCAGTTTCTGGACAATGGTAAACCCCAGGATGTTGATAGTGGGGGAATTCAACGATGGTAGTATCATTGAATATCAAAAGGAGATGGTTAGATTCTCGCTTATTGGAGATCATCCTGGCACTTAGGTGGCAAATAACATTCATGCCACACATCAGCCCAAGACTGAATACTGTCCAAGTCTTGCTACATATGGACATGGACTGCTTCAGTATCTGGGGAATTGCGAATGATATTGAAGATTATGCAATCATCCACGAACATTCACACTTCTGACCTTAAGACAGAGGAAAAGTAATTGATGAAGCAGTTGAAGATGGTTGGGCAGTCCTAAAGAAACAAGAGAGAATCTAACCTTCGCCCCTTGACGTTCAATGGCATTACTATTACTGAATCCCCTACTATCAACATCCTGGCGATTACCATTGACCAGAAACTGAACTGGACCAGCCATATAAACACTGTGGCTACAAGAGCAGGTCAGAGGCCAAGAATCCTGCGGCAAGTAAGTTATCTTCCAACTCCCCAAAGCCTGTCCACCATCTACAAGGCACAAGTCAGGAGTGTGGTGGAATACTCTCAACTTGCTTGGATGAGTGCAGTTCCCACAACACTCAAGAAGCTTAACACCATCAATGCAGCCTGCTTGATTGGCACCACATTCACAAACATTCACCCTCTCCAACATTGACGCAAAGTAGCAGCAGTGTGTACCATCTCCAAGATGCACAGCAGGAACTCACCAAGGTTCCTTCAACAGCACCTTCGAAATCCACGATCGTTACCATCTAGAAGAACAGGACAAGGGCAGCAGACACATGGGAACACCACCACCTGGATGTTCCTCTCCAAGCCCCTCACCATCCTGACTTGGAAATATATCACAGTTTCTTCAATGTCGCGGGTTCAAAATCCTAGAATGCCCTCCCTAACAGCACCGTGGGTGTACCTTTATCAAGTGGACTGCGGCAGTTCAAGAAGACAGCACACTACCGCCTTCTCAAGGGCAATAAATGCTGGCCCAGCCAGCGATGCCCACATCCCATGAATGAATGAAAAAATGAATAACAAGGAGAAGTAGGGTAGATGGCCAAAAGCTTGGTAAAATAATTAAGTTTTAAGAAGTGCCTTAAAGTGAGAGAGAGGCAGAGTGGTTTGGGATGAGAGTTCCAGAACCTAAGGTCTCGGCAGCTGAAGACTGTTTACTTCTTGCCTCAGTGGTCTGGTTCTGATTTGAAAGTTCTGTCCCCTTGTCCTGAACATGGAGGGTGGACGAATTTCTCCATCATGTCAGAATCACAGAATCACAGTGCAGAAGAGGCCCTTCGGCCCATCGAGTCTGCACCGACACGTGAGAAACACCTGACCTCCCTGCCTCATCCCATTTACCAGCACATGGCCCATTGCCTTGAATGTTATGACGTGCCAAGTATTCATCCAGGTACTTTTTAAAGGATGTGAGGCAACCCGCCTCCACCACTCTCCCAGGCAATGTCTTTTGTACCAATGTCCTAATCCTGACAGCAATGTGCAGAAAGGGCATTGTTCACAGTTGCAATTGTAAATCAAGATGATGCAGCAAGTAACTTTGCTGCCCTGCATCTGAGCAGCCTGCAACCTCAGAACAGCCATTATTATTTTAAAAACTATGGTTATACAAACATGTTTTTCAGCAGAATAATCAGCAGGGAGTCACTTAGAAATTGTCCAATTTGCAACATCAAGATGTTTTAGAATGTCGCACTGCAGTATATACACATGTCATTATTCCCAGTGATTTTACACCTATCCACTCAAAAACATAGTATCTAACTGCCCCACAATTTCTAAATGTTTCAATGAAGGGCAAATGAATGCATAGTTAATAGCATCTCTAAGACACTCATTGTTCCTGTGTTTGCAGACACAGCAGGTTAATGCACCCACAAAAGTGTGATGCTGCGTGAACAGACCCAGAAAAGTTGCAGGCTTGATCCATGCTGAGTTACTCAATCTGTCTAAACCAGTAAACAGAGAGAGAGAGCCAGGGCACATGGTACCTGTGAATATCCATGAGGACTGTACCAGGTTTCACTGTGATGCCCATTCCCACAGTTTTAATCTTCGATAAGAGAAATGATTTGCTGCGTTTCAACAGCCTTTGAATGTTGAAAGAGTACTGCAACATCTGTAACTCGAAGGTTTACCCTACTCACTAGCATTCCACACGGAAGAAAGGATATACTTGCATTGGAGGCTGTACAATGAAGGTTCACTAAATTTGTCCCCGCAATGAGGGGGTTGCCCTATGACGTGGGCTGAGTATAGAAGAATGAGAGGCGATCTCGCTGAAACCTACAAAACTCTGAAGGGGCTTGATAGGATGAATCTGAAAGATTGTTTCCATTGGTCGGGGAATTTAGAATGCAAGAGCACATATGAGGAGAAATTACTTCACCCAAATGGTTGTGAATCTTTGGATTTCTCTACCCCAGAAGGTTGTGGATGCTCCAGCCTTAAATATATTTAAGGCTGGGATAGACAGATTTTTGGTCTCTCAGAGGTATGGGGAGAGGGCGGGAAAATGAAGTTGAAGCCCAGGGTCAGTCACGATCGCACTGAATGGCAGAGCAGGCTCATTGGGCCGTGTGGTTTATTCCTGCTCCTATTTCTTATGTTATGTTCTGATGACAGTAAAATGTACTGTCGGTGGAATTTCACCCAGTTACTGCCGTCTGCAGGAAGCTGACGTATGACCTCCATTCCTATTCACTCATCAAGTAAAGTCTCCCAATCTCATGACCAATAGAACTCCAAGGCTACCTCTGCACAGGTTATAAACCATAGCATACAGTAACTGTGATACAGCATATAACATTTAGGATTATGAAACAATTTGAGGCAAAAAACTTCTAAAACATTTAACAGTATGAGATCATAAGAAATAAGAGGAATAGGACATGCAGCCCATCGAGTCTGCTTCAGCATTGAATAAGATCATGGCTGATCCAATTGTGGCCTTAACTCCACTTTCTTGCCTGTCTCCCATGATCCTTAACTCCCTGGTCAATCAAAAATCTGTATAACTTAGCCTTGGATATATTCAAGCCTCCATTATATACCCAGCCTCCACTGCTCTCTGTGGAAAAGAATTCCAAAGACTAATGACCCTCAGAGGAGAAATTCTCCAGCTCTCCATTTTAAATGGGTGATCCCTCATCTTTAAACAGTGCCCCAGTTCTAATTCCTCCACGAGAGGAAGAATCCTCCCAGCATCTACCCTGTCAAGCCCCCTCAGAGCCTTACCTATTTCAATAAGACCATCAATAAGACTCATTCTTCTCTCATTCTTCTAAACTCCAATGAGTACAGGCCCATCCTGCTCAACCTTTCCTCAAAAGGCAAGCTCCTCATCCCAGCAATCAGCCTAGTGAACCTTCTCTGAACTGCTTCCACTGCAGTAATACCCCTCCTTAAGTTTGCAGTCTCACCAAAGCCCTGTACAGCTTTCACAACATTTCCCTACTTTTATATGCCATCTCTTTGCAATAAAAGCCAACATTCCATTTGCAAGTTAGCACTCAGGCCTCGTCACACAGTGCACAATTGCAAAACCTGTCTACTTTTATAGAGTTGATGACTCAAGCCTAATTGCAACTGCTAAGTCAGCTTCCTGCTATAGTGATTAACACCTATTCACTTTCAGTTGATTGGCAGGTAACTGCCAGTACCAGGCTGTTTCTTTTAACTAGTCTCCTTAACTAGCTTGCAGGTTCAAAGCTCTAAATCAGAGTCTGACTGCTAATCTAAATTATAGCTCGAGAAAAACGTACCAGAGAGATTCCCTCCTGCACCAAATTCCCGAGTTAGCACTACACATGGCATTCAGGCCTCATCACACTGTGCTCCTGCGCTCTACGTGGTGACATATAGTTCAGATTTCAAATATATATATATATATATACACCACACTGATTGAATGATTTTTAAAAACAAAGTACCTATGTTTCAACTTATTCAAACATTCTGCATGCTAAAAATCAATTGACTGAATTTAATAGGAATTGAGTAAATTCTATTTACTATTATTCCCAGGCATGGCTCAGTGGGTTGCGCTGATTCAGGTAACTTGGTTCAAGACACCCAAACACAAGAATCTCTGTTGGCATTTTAGTGTAGTACTGATGGAATTGGAACAGTAGTCTCGAAGATCATTTGGCTCTCCCACATGAATATGAGATATCCCAGGACACCATTTCGAAGAACTGCATATACCCAGTGTTCTGGCCAATGTTTATCCCTCAATCCGTATCACTAACAACAGGCTCTCTGGTCACTATCACACTGCTGTTTGTGGGAGCTGGTTGTGCGCAAATTGGTAGCTGCAGTCCCGGCATTACCACAGTGACTGCAATTCACTGACTGTAAATTATTTTGGGCCGTCCTGAAGTTATGAAAGGTGCGATATAAATGCAAGTCTTTCTTTTCTTCCATTATAGCCTGGGCTTAGTGAATTGGGTGCTGGCACCTAAATCAGAAGGTTGATAGTTCAAGCTCCATTTCAGGGACTTCAGTGACCACAGACAGGTTACTGGCACTCCAGCATCGCTCTGAATGTGAAGGAGTAGTACTGCACAGCCTTTTAGATGAGATTTTAAAACATGGCCCCATCCGCCCTTTCAGGTGGATGCAAAAGATACCACAACACTATACAAAGAGTTACAGGGGAATTTTCCAGGGTCCTGGTCAATATTTATCCGTCAACATCCACTGAAAACAGATGACCTGGTTATGTATTTCATTACTATTTGTGGGATCTTTCTGTGTACAAATTGGTATTCCTGCTTCTCAGAGTACAACATTTCAGCATGTCTTAACTGTAAAGCACTTTGGGACATCTTGAGTTCGTGCAAGTCGTACAGTCGCTTTTGATTTATTGTGTCCATGAGTTTGAAATGTGTTTTGAGAACAAGGATTGACACATTCGAAATGGTTATTTTGGACAGAGGACTGACTTACTGAATAGATTTAACACGAGGGTTTTCTCTCCTGAACAGTACACTTGGTGCCTCCTCCCATCCTCCAACACCTTCTCTATATGCTGATTATTGAGGCCTTGATGGCAGGTGTGACACCCTACACTGAACAAGTGACATGTCAACCGAGGCCAATTTTGAAATAAAAACAGAAAATGCTGGAAAAACCTAGCAGGTCTGGCAGCATCTGCCGAGAGGAAAACAGAGTTTACCTTTCGAGTCTGTATGACTCTTCTTCGTTTGATATCTATGCACCATACACTGCCATGATCTGCACAAAAAAAACACCTTAACAATCACAGCACCATCGAAACGTGGCAAATATTCTGCGGTAATTTTAAAACACAATTTAATCACAAAGTTCCTAAAATTCTGAGAAGTGTATGGGAAGGTATGTTCAATAGAAGCTATGCTCCAGAAAGTCTGCAAGAAAAGTGACTCAGTTTCCAAGTTTCAATGCGAATCAGCTATGTTGGAAATGACATGAATCACCCATCCAAGATTTCAGTGAAATTTCCAGACTTTAGGGATGGACAACAGTCAGAAGGACTACCTTCTAGCTAATCTATTACCCTTACCCACCATAGTTATCATTTGCATTATCCCAAAGATTAAATTACTGCCTGAAAAGATTTTCCTCTCACTGTTTCAAGTAAATTAAATTTTGAGTAACGTTAATCCTGTTTCCAGTAGATATGTGCATCAATTAGGCAAACTAACAAATCTCACTCCATACAATGACTGCTGCGAGAAATGAAAACTCAGTGTATTTGGGTGCATTTTGCAGAACAGCAGCAGCAGGAACTCTGTATCTAATCTGTGCTATGGCTGGCTCGCAAATACAATGCTTGCAATGAGTGCAAAACACAAGTTCTTCATTCCCCATAAAAGAAATCTGGATACAAGTAAAAGTTACAAAAATTTACTTCCTTGTAAACATTGCAAATAGATGATCATATGAATAGCTGAGACCTAAAGAGGCTTTTAGAGAATTCCAGGCTTCACACTTTAGGTAAGGCGTCAAGGCCTTGGGAAGGCTGACGACAGGATTTAAAATGGCGGGATGAGGGAATTCAGTTACACAAAGAGACGAGAGAACCAGGGATTGTATACTTTCAAACAGAGAATGTTAAGGGGAAATTTAAAAGAAGTGTTCAAAATTATGAGGGATTTGAGTAAATATGAGGAAACGGTTTCCACTGGCAATAAGGTTGGTAAGCATGGTAGAAGTCGGTAAGGATGGTACAAACAAATTTAATACTAACTTTAAGGGAATTGGATATGTATTTGATAAGGAAAAATTTGTACAGCCAACGGGCTACTCAGTATGAGGAAAGGTTGGACAGGCTAGGCTTGTATCCACTGGAGTTTAGAAGAGTAAGAGGCAACTTGATTGAAACCTTTAAGATCGTGAGGGATTTTGACAGGGTGGATGTGAAGAGGATGTTTCCTCTTGTGGGAGAATCTAGAACTAGGGGTCACTGTTTAAAAATAAGGGGTCACCAATTTAAAACAGAGATGAGGAGAAATTCTCTCAGAGGGTCGCGAGACTTTGGAACTTCTTTCCTCAAAAGGCAGTGGAAGCGGAGTCTTTGAATTTCTTAAGGCAGAGGTGGATAGATTCTTGATAAACAAAGGGGTGAAAGGTTTCCGGGGGTAGGCGGAAGGTTACAATCAGATCAGCCATGATCTTATTGAATGGCAGAGCAGGTTCAAAGGGTCACGTGGCCTACTCCTGCTCCTAATTTGTACGTAGTAGCTCTTATAGAGAGACAGCAGAGGCACAATGGACTGAATGGCCTCCTCGCGAACAATATGATTTCACAATATTTCAATCACATCTACTCTCTGCTGTGGTTGGGTCCCGTTGTACCCTGCTGTAAACCTCAGGCAATCAAGTTGCCTTTGACCTAAAATAAAAACAAGAAATGCTGCAAGAAAAACTCAGTAGGTCAGGCAATATCTGTGGAAAGCAACAGAGTTAACATGTCAGGTCAATGGCCCTTCATCAGAACTGAGGAAAGATAGATTTTGAACAAGTGGAAAGGGTGAAGGGGAAAGGAAGGACAAAATGGAAGGCCTATGATAGCAGTGAGCAGGAGAGATTAAATGGTAAAAGGTTTCGTGGGACAAAAGGCAATAATAGTAGAAATGGCTATAGAAAAGAACCAAAAGCTGTGTCCAAATGAGGTGTGAATGGCTGCATAGTAACTGTCCAAATGCAGAATGGAGAAAGAAAGAAAATAACAAACTAGTAAAAAAAAATGAAACAAAATGGAGGCAGAAGGTTATGATCTTAAATTGTTAAACTCAATGTTGAGTCGAAAGATGAGGTGCTGTTCCTTGAACTAGTGTTCAGCTTCATTGAAGCACTGTAGCAAGCCATGATCAGAAAGGTCAGAGTGGAGCAAGGTGGAGAATTGAAATGACAATTGACAGCAAGTACAGGGACATGCTTTTAGACTGAACGGAGGTGTTCCTCAAAGCCATCACCCATTCTGCCTTTAACCTAGGCTCCTCTCAGCACAAAGAGGCATCCCAGGAAACCTGAGTATCAACGTATAACTTCCACAGGCACCCTCTATCAACATGTACAGTGGCTTCAGGTAATATGTGTGAATATATAGATTGCTGAAAAAAAGAGACATTTCTAAGCTTTTTATCTTACACTCATCAGGACACTCGCAAGAATACCAATATAAGGGGAAAAAACAATTTATACTGCGTGTGAAGACAGTGCTGATTGGTTGGCAAGTGCTGTTGCCATGGAGAATTCACCAGTGGTGGTGGCTGACAATTAACTGCCAAGCATTGTTTGAAATTTAAAAGAGGCAACTTGACCCTGTTCTGTGTATTAACATATGTCGCTTCTAGTACAGGCAGAAAGAACATGTACATACATTGCGCCTGTCTCAGAAAAACAAAATAAGTGACATCTATTTGGTGACTCATTCCTTAGGGTAATGCCTTGACCAATCAGGGTCAAGCTGCCTCATTTAAGTTTCAAACAATGCTTGGCAGTTAACTGTCAGTCACCATCACTGGTACATTCTCCATGGCAACTGCACTTGCCAACCATCAGCTGAAACCTGAAGTTCATGACTGGTCAGGGTACATAGATTTTTTGTGGATTGTTTTCAATAGAAAACTATCCAAGCCCAGATTTCAATTGATTCCAATATTTATTTTGTTAACCTTGTACATCTAGAATCGTTAACTTCATTTAGCAGAATTCAGTCTGCCATTGATTTTTTTAGTACACATTTCAGTTCAGTTTAAAAAAATCAAACTCAAATTTAAGGTGAAGGGGATCAAAGTTTAAAAATGTCAAACTGAATTTGTACATTAATTATCCAGAATTTTTTTACTGACTTGTTTTTATTTCATGTCAATGCAAAGACTGTTCTATGAATATGAACTTTATAGATTAAAGAATGAGAAACATCAACATAGTTTAATTGCATGGGTTAAGGTAGTCAGCAATGTGACTCCCATTCAAATCTATGTGCATACCTCTGCAAGGTTATAAAGGAATATCCATCTTCTCTCTCCTGTGCAAGGGAAATGGCTTTTGGCCCATCATGCATGTGCCAGTGCCAGCTCCTAATTTGGAGCCCTTTAGTTTAATTCCATCTTTACAACATTCACCCGTGTGTTCTGATAACTGAAATAATTTCTTCAAATCCTGAGTACTGACCCCTCATTACAGATGTGACAACAGGAAACAGAAAAAGAAAATGGTGGAAATAGAGGAGGGAGAGACACACACAGATGGAGAGAGAGACAGACAGATAGACAGAGGGGGAGGTGTTATACTATCACAGACATGCACCATTCATCAAAACTTACCATCGCTATTTACCCACCTCAAACATTACACCATTTTAAAAACCTCTTACATTTCCATAACCTCTGTGTGCCAAGGACATGTCTTTCTTCATAATTATAACCTCTCATTCCTGGCATTATTCCAGTGAACATTCTTCTCATAATGTGATGATCAGAACTGCACATAATACAATAACTATGGTCTAACCAATGTGTTACACCAATTTAGCATCAGTTTCTTCATTTTATATCTGATAATCCTTGTATAAAACACAGGACCTAATTTATCTCATTTATAAACTGTTCTACCTATAACCCCATCTTTAAAGGTCCACATAGCTACACCACTTTCTGTTGCTCCATTTCTGAGAATCTTACTATTTAGGGACACAGGAACGAGATGGTCACTCAGCCCTTGAACCTGTTCATATTCAATAAGATTATAGGCTAATCTGTATCTCTTCATCTACCTGCCTTGGTCCCATATTGCTGAAAACTCCTGTCTAACAAAAATCCACCAATCTGAAATTTTTATCTGATCTCCCCCTACCCCCATTAGTCCTTTGAGAAGGCTGGGGAGGTGGATGGGAGCGAGGGTGCATAGAGTGGTGGACAGAAAGAGTTCCAGATTTCCAGGACCCATTGTGTGAGGAAGTGCTTCCTGACATCAGCTCTAAACAGCTTTTAATTTTAAGGTTATGTCCCCTTGTTCTGGGCTCACCCTACAAAAGGAAATAGTTTTTTTCTACCTGCCCAATCAAGCCCTTTAATCGTCTTCAACACCGATCAAATTACCCCTTGATCGACTATATTTCATGGGAATACAAGCCTAGTTTATGTAAATTATCCCTGTAATTTAACCCATTTAGCCTGATATTATTCCGGTGAAGTTGCCCTGCACCCTCTCCAAAGCCATTTACCTTCCAGAGTTATGGTACCCAGAACTGTACGTAGTATACTAATGGGAGTCTAAACAGAGCTTTTTGTATCTACTTGCATTCCAAAGCTTTTTGTATCTACTTGCATTCCTTTGTATTCCAGCCTCCTTCAGATAAAGGCCAACATTTCATTAACCTTCTTCATTACTTTTTGTGCTTATCCGCTGGCTTCAGGTGATTGCTGTACTTAGATTCTGACATCTCTCTGACCACCCCCATAACCCCTCCACCTCCAAAAGTTTCTATCTTCTTGCCATTCAGAAATTACTCTGATCAATTCTCATTGGTTAAAAGTGGATGATGTTACGTTGACCCACACTGAACTCCATCTGCACTATATAATGTGCTGCCCAACTTGAGTCATCAACAAATCTGCATCTACTGCTTTCTATTCTTTCTTCATAAATATAGTGAAAAGCTGAGGTTCCAGTACGGATCCCTGGGGAACAACTCTAATCATATGCTGCCAAGTTCAGTGTATATCCCTACTCTTGGTCTCCTACTCCTGACCATTTCCCTATCCTGTCAATCGATTGCATCCAATTCCATGCACTTCTTTTTAGTTCACAGTTTCTTATGTGGAATCCTATTGAATAGCTGCCAGATGTCTACGTAATTAACATGTTTTGACATTCCCTCAACTACCACATTGGTAACCCCCTCAAAAAATCCACCGAGTTTGTTAAACAATATCTACCCATGAAAAATTCATGCTAGCTCTCTCTGATTAGTTCATGTTTGTCACAGTGCTCAGTCACTGTGCTTAATAACAAATTCTTGTAGCTTCTCCATAAAAGGTGTTAGCCTAATAGGCTGGCAATTTCCTGGTTTATCTCACTTACCCTTCTTAAATGGTGTGGTGACATTGACAATTTTCCAATCGAAAGGGCAATTCCGGAAACAAGAGTGTTTTGGAAGAGCATGACCAGACCATCTACAATTTCCTCGTCGACATCTCTCAGTACCCTGAGTTGGCTACCATCAGGTCCTGGAGTCTTTCTATCTTTAGTCTTATTATCTTCTCTACTGTCATTTAAATTACTGATAAGAAGTCTAATAACATACTCCTCTTGATATAATTTAAATTTTCTACATTTACCTGGTATTATTTGTTTCAAAAGATTTCACAATTAAAAAAAAAATCTCCATTAAATATCCTATTAGCCTTCTCTATGTAGCACCTATATTTCAACTCTCAATTATAATTCCACATCCCCAGTTCTATCCTTTACAAAATGTCATGAAAGTGACTATAATCCAACTAGTTTACCAATACTGTCCATCTTTCAAGAGACTCCTTAAATATAATTAGTAAATTCCAGCTCGCAATGCTGTAAGCAATTCAGGAAGTAGTTCACCTGTAGAAACTAGAAGTTATATTTTCAATTTCTATTTAACTTTAATAACCTTAGAAGGCTCCTCAAATGAAGCCATGTGGGTAGCACTTAAAAACAAAAAAGGAGCAATCACATTACTGAGAGTGTACTATAGGTCACCAAACACTCAGAGAAATGGAAGAGCAGATATGTAGGCAATTTCAGAGAAGTATAAAAATAATAGGGTAGTAATAGTGGGGGGTTTCAACTTCCCCAACATTAACTGGGTTAGTCATAGTGTGATAGGTTTAGAGGGAGCAGAAGTCTTAAAATGCATCCAGGAGAGCTTTTTAAGCCTGTACGTAGAAGGTCCAACAAGAGAGGGGCGGTCCTGGACTTAATTTTAGGGAATGAAGCCATGCAAGTGATAGAGTTATCAGTCGGGGAGCATTTTGCAGATAGTGATCATAACTCCATTAGATTCAAGGTTGTTGTGGAAAAGGACAAGGATGGGCCAGAAATCAGAGTTCTAAATTAGGGGAAGGCTGATTTTAATAAGATCAAATATGATTTGGCCAGAGTGGACTGGGAGCAGCTACTTTTAGATAAATCTGCTTCAGATCAGTGGGACTCATTCATAAGGAAATAAGGAGAGTACAGGACCAACATATTCCAGTAAAGACAAAGGGTGGGACCCAACATATTCAGGGAACACTGGATGTCGAGGGATATACAGGATTGGATAAAGAGAAAAAGGGAGGCTTATGGCAAATACCGAGGGCTCAAAACAGGGAAGCCCTAAAGGAGTATAGAACGTGTAGAGGAACTTAAAAAGGAAATTAGGAGAGCAAAAAGTGGGCATGAGAAAACATTGGCAGGTGAAATAAAGGAAAGTCCAAAGTTATTTTACAAGTGCATTAAGAGTAAGAGGATAACTAGGGAAAGAGTAGGGCCCATTAAGGACCATAGTGGTAATGTGTGTGTGGAGACGGAAGATGTAGGTGGAGTTCTAAATGAATACTTTGTGTCGATGTTCACAAGTGACAGGGACAACATGGGTATGGAAATCAGACAGTAGGACTGTGAAATTATTAAAGAAATTAGCTTAGAAAGGGAGGAGGTTCGAAATGGTCTCGCAGGCTTAAAAGTAGATAAATCTTCAGGCCCGGATGAAATGTATCCCAGGCAAGGGAGGAGATGGCTGGGGTGCTGGCAATAATTTTCAATACCTCTCTGGCCACAGGAGAGGTGCCAGAGGACTGGAGGACAGCCAATATGGTACCGTTATTCAAGAAGAGAGGAAGGGATAAACCGGGGAACTACAGGCCAGTCATTCTAACCTCAGTGGTGGGGCAGGGATTAATCAAGGACAGGTTTTGTTAAGGGGAGGTCATGTCTGACCAATTTGATTGAATTTTTCGAAGAGGTGACCAGGTGTGTAGATGAAGGCATGGCGTTTGACATAGTCTACTTCGAATTCAGCAAGGCTTTTGATAAGGTCCCGCATGAGAGACTAATAACAAAGGTAAGAGCCCATGGAATCCAAGACAATTTGGCAAATTGGATCCAGAATTGACTGAGTGGCAGGAAGCAGAGGGTGATGGTCGAGGGGTATTTTTGTGATTGGACGCCTGTGTCCAATGGGGTTCCACAGGGGTCAGTGTTGGGTCCCTTGCTGTTTGTGGTATATTTAAACGATTTAGGCTTGAATGTAGGAGGGTTGATCAGTAAGTTTGCAGATGACACAAGAATTGGTGGGGTGGTAAATAGTGAGGAGGATAGCCTTAGATTTCAGGAGGATATCGACGGGCTGGTCAGATGGGCAAATGGAATTTAATCCTGATAAGTGTGAGGTGATGCTCTTGGGCAGGACAAACAAGGCACGAGAATACACAATGAATGGTAGGACCCTGGGAAGTACTGAAAATCAGAAGGACATTGGTATGCATGTCCACTGGTCCCTTAAGGTAGCGGGACAGGTAGATAAGGTGGTTAAGAAGGCTTATGGGATACTTGCCTTTATTAAACAAGGCATAGAATATAAGAGCAGAGAGGTTATGCTGGAAGTATATAAAACACTGGTTAGGCCACAGCTAGAGTATTGCATGCAGTTCTGGAATCTGCATTATAGGAAGGATGTGATTGCACTAGAGTGAGTGAAAAGGAAATTTACCAGGATAAAAGCAAAATACTGCAGATGCTGGAAATCTGAAACAAAAACAAAAATAGCTGGAAAAACTCAGCATTTCTGACAGGATCAGCTAAGAGGAATGCAGTTAATGTTTCGAGTCCATATGAATCATCAATACTAAGGAAAAATAGAAATGAGGTGAAATATAAGCTATTTGAGGGGGGTGGGACAGGTAGAGCTAGATAGAGGGCCAGTGATAGGTGGAGGCAAAGAAGAGATTGCCAAAGATGTCATAGACAAAATAACAAAGGGGTATTGACGGTGGTGATATTAGCTAAGGAATGTGATAATGGCGACATTAAGGGTACAAAGCAGGACGAGCAAGTGACAGATGGTCCTCGTGGGGGGAGGGATCGAAATAGGCGAAAAGGTGGAGATAAAACAATGGATGAAAATAAATTTAAAAATAATAGAAATAGGTGAGAAAAGAAGAATATATTAAAAAATATATTTTAAAAAATTAGAAAAAAGGGGGATCAAAAAGGGGGTGGGGACGGAGAAGAGAGTTCATGATCTGAAGTTGTTGAACTCAATATTCAGTCCGGAAAGCTGTAAAGTGCCTAACTGGAAGATGAGGTGCTGTTCCTCCAGTTTGCGTTGAGCTTCACTGGAACATTGGACGGACATGTGGGTATGACAGCAGAGTGGTGTGTTGAAATGGCAAGCGACAGGGAGGTCTGGGTCATGCTTGCGGACAGACCAAAGATATTCCGCAAAGCGGTCACCCAGTCTGCTTTTGGTCTCTCCAATGTAGAGGAGACTGCATTGGGAGCGGCGAATGCAGTAGACTAAATTGATGGAAGTGCAAGTGAAGTGGTATTGGGACTCTTGCTTTTCCTGATATACACTAATAATCTAGATCTTGGTGTGCAGGGGACAATTTCAAAGTCTGCCATTGATACAAAGCTTGGGAGTGTTGTAAACTGTGAGGGGGACAGTGTAGAGCTTCATAAGAACATAGACAAGTTGGTGGAGTGGACAGGTAGGTGGCAGATGAATTTCAATGCCAAGAAGTGTGAGGTGATGCGTTTTGGTAGGAAGAACATGGACAGACAATATCAAATAAGAGGTGAAATTTTGAAGGGGATGCAGGAGCAGATAGACCTAGGTGTATATGTGGATAGATCATGGAAAGTGGCAGGACAAGTGGAGAGAGCAACTAATAAAGCATCTGGTATCCTGGGCTTTATTAATAGGGGCATACAGTACAAGAGCAGGGAGGTTATGCTGAACTTATATAAGACACTTGTTAGGCCTCAGCTGGAATATTGTGTACAGTTCTGGGCGCCACATTTCAGGAAGGGTGTGAACACATTGGAGAGAGTGCATAAGAGGTTTACAAGAACGGTTCCAGGTATGAAAAACTTCAGCTATGAAGATAGATTGGAGAGCTGTTCTCCTTGGAGAGAAGCCGGCTAAGAGGAGATTTGATAGAGATGTTCCAAATCTTGAGGGTGTTGGACAGAGTAGATAGGGAGAAGCTGTTCCGCTTGTAAAACAATCAAGAACGAGGGGGCACAGACTTAAAGAGATTTACAAAAGAAGCAAATAACACGTGAGAACACAGCGAGTGGTTCGGGTCTGGAACGCACTGCCTGGGAGTGTGGTGGAGGCAGGTTCAATCGAGGCACTCAAGAGGGCATTAGACGATTATTTGAATAGAAACAATGTGCAGGGAAAAGGCAGGGCAATGGCACTAGGTCATAATGTTCATTTGGAGAGTCAGTGCAGACATGATGGGCCAGATGGCCTCCCTCTGTGCCGTTAAAATTCTGTGATTATGTACACTACAGGTAATTTTCTCATTGAAAAGGACGAAAAACTACAATGGGACTCCCTTAACATACTCACAACACCCATCTAAGGGGCACAAACTGTTTGGAAACATCATTTGTCAAGGAGTGCATGCTTATTCTGAAAATACCCATTTTAGTCCTGATAAAGTGCTGATAAAAGGGGGGAAATACACAAGACAGATGTGAAGGGAAAGGAACTGCTTTATGTTGAGCGGTCTTTTGGAACTTGTTAACATAGTAGTTACATTGTTGAACCAGTAATTCAGTCTGGACTAATGACCTGGAGACATGAGTTCAAATTCCACCGCAGCAGATGGTGAATTTAATTCAATTAAGTAAACCTCAGATAAAAAGCTAGCATCAGTAATGATGACCACAAAACTACTAGTCTCCTTTAGGGGAGGAAACCTACTGTTCTTACCCGATCTGAAGCTAAGACTGATTTTTCACAACATGAGGAAATCTTGGAAGACAAAAACTAAGGCCGAATATTTCCCAGATGAGTACTATCTGATCCACCTTTTTACAGAGACTCAGCACCAAGGCATCCTCACCAAACTTGCTTGTAACTACGAGCACCCTTTAACATTCGTGAGGACAAGCTCAAACTTAACATAAACACCATACTATCGTAATCCAAGTTGCCATCTGACAGACCGCTCAACATAGAGCTGTTCCTCCTTTCACATCTATTGTCTGGTTTCCCCTTCTTCTTAACACTGATGGGTTTTTTTTTTGTTTAGTATTTTGGTTTTTAGGGTGACTGACACATGTCTGAGAGTGGGAGGGGGAAACAAAAATGATTCGCCGGCAAGCGTATGGAATTTGCAACAGTGGCTTTGGTTATCCACATCTTTAACTGGAGGATATTGCAGCTCACGTAAGACTAGAAGTTAAAATAATAAATGGCACAGAAAAGCTAAATCTGCAAACCAGTTCAAATTAAACTTTGGCAGTTAAGATATAGGGGCTGCGATGAGGAAATCTATGGAAACTTTCTGGATGATGAACAGAGATGACCTTCATCTGTGTCCATCTTGTGATGTTATGAAAGCACCTACTGTGTCCTTTCTTGAAAAACAAATCATTCACTCCAGAACAGATGATGTATCATAAAAAACATTATGAAAAATGCTCATGATAGCAAGAATCATTTAGAAGGAAGATTGTGATGGGGTCATGCAGCTTGAGTGAAAGCTGGTATTCACAGGAGAAAGCAAAACATAATCCCACATGATCAAGCAGGCTAACACTTCAATGCATAGCATCACAGAATGATAGGACATGGATAGTTCTGGTAATTATCAGTGCATTGAATTCTTCTTCATTCCCATGTCTTTTAAAGTCAGATGAAGAGGAGAAAGGCAACACATAATTAACACTTTTTTACGCATCACATTTTCTTTCTTACCAGCTTTCTTCAGAAAGCATTGGCCAAGATAGTTAGCAGTATCACACTGTGTTCTCAGTCCAAAATTCACTATTCACCACCTGAAAGGACTTGGGGAAGGTGTGGGTGCAACCCCTAGAAAACCCATTTCTAGGACAGCAAAATCCCAGGCATCAACATGTTTTTTTGCTTTGAGATTTGAAACCCACAGAATGACTTAGTTATTCCAAGTAGGTTCAGAATCAAGGGCATTCTACACAGTCACCATCTTTCCTCACCTTCAGAATGATACTTCGAACTCTGGGAACAGACTGACTAATGTACTGCAGATACGTGCCAGTTTGAATTACAGTGCAATGTCTCACCATTTCCTGTCCAATGTCCTATTTGATCAAGAGCTGGAACACATTATTCTGTGATTAACCACATAAGTGACACACCAACAATGATTGCATAATGCACACTCCCAAACAAAAAGGTGTGTTTCATATTATTAGACATGTTTCTAAAGCAGGTAACGCAATCATTTATGGTCATTGCAGGGTCATTTGAAACACTGGTGAAAAGGCATGCGTTATATCTTACACTTAAACATTCAGCAATTACCAGGGCTTCTGAAATCTGCCCTTCCTTTTGTTTTCAATGACGGGCACCACCTTTTCTGCTTTCCAACTCATTGGGGTTTTACCCAATCCAATGGGCACTAAGGGAATGAAGGTATATGGGAATATGGCAGGAAAGTGACACTGAAGTCGAGAATCAGCCATAATCTTACTGAATAATAGAGCAGACTCAAAGAATAGTATTTCCTGTCTCTGTTCCTAATTCTTATGTCCTTAATGATATTTCAAAGGTATTGGTGAAGAAAGTTACAACCTCTTCAGGGCACACCACCAGCATTAAATTGAAACTGAGAGAGCACTTTGGCTATCTTCAGCTTGCTAAAGCTTTCAACAATACCCTTCATAATGGGGTTAGAAGTTCCAAGTGTGCCCTCTCTCAAACTCCTTTGAAGTCAGGAATCTCTATTTTCTCTTCACTGCTAAAAATGATTTAGTTCCATCACACCACTGCCATGGTTCATTCCAAAATTGTCTTGTACCCATCTCTCAATCATGAGAATCTTAAGGAATGCTGTGATATTTTCAGCTGCATTCCTCTCAATCACTCTTGCCCTCACACTGTTCAACTTTATAGGTCTCCGTATACCGTTCCCCTCCACCCCCACCCAAGTTCATAATCTTAGGAGCCTTTTTACAGCCGTTCTTTTCCATCCATGTCACTTTTTATTTTCCTGGTTTTTTTTGACTGTTCTGGAATGTGCTGTTTCTTGCAGTGTGAAATGAATTGCTCAACACTTAACTTTCACTTGTAAGAAATGGGAGTAGGTGGCTCTATAGCCCTATAAGCCTGCTCCACCATTTACTAAAACCATGGTCAATCCATGGCCTCAACTCCACTTTCCTGCCCCATCCTGATATCCTTTAAAGCTCAAAAAGCTGTCAATCACTGCCTTGAACATACTCAATGACTGAGCACCTATAAGGTGCACAATTCCAAAGATTCACAAACTCGAGCGAAGAAATTCTTACTTTCAGTCCAAAATGGTCGACCCCTTATCTGCTCCCACCCTCCCTTTTATATGGTTCTTTCCAGTTGATTTCTTACTTGCAGCATTTTATTAATTTGAAGCCTGCTCCCATGAAATCAATGTCTTAATAGTTTTTATTTTCTGTTCTGTTTTCGTTTCAACAACTAAAATTAAGACCTTTCTAAAAAGCAAATTCCAATTGTCACCTGGTCTATTACTCCCTTCAATTAGGCAGAAATCCAACATTGCCCTCCCTCCCACTTGTGCCTCCCTCTCTCACCTGCCACTTAAGGCAATTCATAAAGCATTTCAGTAAACTCCTTCGCACAAACTATTGCCATTGTGAATTCCAGCCAATTTCAGGTCCAATCTCTCCCTCTCTCAATCACAGCTGAGGCCTTATTACTAATATTTATGGCCTTCCATAGCAGCGCATCCATCTGTGTTTTATCTTGTGCTAGCCAACAACATTTCCCTACCATCATAATCAAGTTATAGATTTAACTCTCACAATGACATCTTCTAAAACACAGAATTTAAAACACATGTTCATCTATGAAAAAACTGATTCAGACCTTTCAACTTTTGACAGTAACTAGAGTTAAAACCAGCACCATTCGCTATCCAGAGCCATAACTCAGACCACTGGCTTGAGTGAGGACCATTTCACTGCTTGGATCACGGTAAAACAAAATCAATGACTTTTCTTTTTAAACTTGCACATTTTTGTGTTTGTTTAAAAAAAGAACAAAGTGCCTCAATTCTCAACTCATAGCAGATGGGCTCTGCACAAAAGCCCAGAGGTGTACATCAGCTAAGAGTGTAGCTGGTGGGGACGTGATATGCTAATCATATAAGCACCATTTATCAACTCTAGTGGGAATGGGTACTGTTAGCTCTGATGATAGAACTGCTACAAGTAACGAAAGGTAAAGTTAAATATTAATCAGAGAATTTGCGCAGACATAGCACAACTTTGTGTCCAACAAATTCAGAATTGGCACATTTTAATTATTCAAAATAATTTCTGGTAATAGAAGAAAAGACTACTTTTTGCTTTACCTTGTACACTTGTCCATAGGTGCCATTTCCAACAACTTCCACCAGTTCAAAAATACCCGCAGGGTCCTGTATAGAGCAAAAACAGTTGAACAGTTGAGTGAAGTTGAACAGTTATAAGTTTTCAAGTATAATAACAATGTCTAAGTTCCACACTGCTGATATCAAAAAACATTTCCATCTCTGCAAGGTGAGTGTTCCAACTGCTCCCTCCCTCCCTCCACCACCACTTTGCAGACTAATGCTATTTTAGTAATGGCTATGTTGATTTGTCACCCCGAAATGTGACAGTAGTCTACACTATGGTTGACTCTTGAAGGTTAGCTCAGTTGGCTAGATGACTGTAATGCTGTTACCCCTCCTGTTCAATCCCCATCCTGGCTGTAGTAGTTTATGGATACCAGTCCCCACGCTTCCGGAGTGATGCTTTTCAAGCTTCATATGTACATTGGCTCTCTTTCTCCAATGGAGAGTGATGCCTCTGGTCCAGTGTGGACTTGGCTAATTACCAATATCCTCAGGACAATTAGAGATGGGTAATAAATGTTGCCACATCTCTAAAACATTTTTTTAAATACTAAATTAAGACTCCAAAATCTGTGCTAAAAGTAATGAGATCTATGCAAATTAATGGGAGCATCTACTTAAACCTGTAAAAACACAATACAACGTAGCCTAAGAGAAACAAGTGTTAGAATATTCCTGAGTTGAACCTTTACCCAAACCCAGTTTGCTTTTCATTTAATGTAAAAGTACTTGCACCAAAAAGTCAGCCCAGTTTAGGGTAGAAGTAGCATTGTTGCATAATACCAATTGTTACAAACGACTTTGGATCAATAAAGAAATGCTGCATTGCCAAAAAAAATACCTTGTGCTTTTTATTAAAAAAAGTCAAGGCAACAGAAATCTGCTAACAATTTCTTTTCTTTCTGTGACAGAATTGTTCAACAATATTTCAGGCATAAGCATTTCATCCAGTCTGGTATTAAGGAGAAAATGCCACTGAATTTTCTCAAATGGTAAAGCTTGCCTTGAAAGGTCAATTATCTGCACTTATGCAGACAAAGGACATCAGATGGACATTCAACTTATCTGCAATGTGCTCACTGCCTGTGATGCGAAGCAAAAAGCAGAAAAACAACTTAACAACGTGCTGGTCTTTCTACCACCACTACCATCAAACCACCCCCTTTCCAGAGGTATCATGATTAATCTTATGTCGGCTGTTGTCCAAAGGACCAGTAACTGGCTACATTCTGCCCAGAGTCTGGCAATGTCTGCGGTGAGTTGGAGCTTGCGCAGCATGACAGATTTCAATTTGTCCTCCCTCCCAATGAGGGCCTTGCTGTCCTCTCTGCCAAGGTCTTGGGTCTGAATCTTCAACTTTCATGGAGATTCGTTTAAGACTAGTCCAAGGTGACTAGCAATTGACTGGTGGGGAGGAGGAAGGGAGGCAAGGAATACATCAGGAAGGGGAATCAGCCCCGCCTGCTACACACTTTGCAAATTTCCTTTTATATTTTTCCTTTAGCAATGTAAAACCTTTTGTGGAGATGCATGCTCAGACGCATCCTTATCTACATAAAGCGTATATCACAAAAAAAAGTCCTTCCACTATTTGTAAATCCAAAGAAGTCACTGACAGTTCCTAACTTAGGGCACAATGCACAGAATGCCAAGCCTCAAGTATATCAAATCGATTAGAGAGAGATTCCCTGGAGAGATCAAGCAGTGAAAGCAATGCTGCCAAGACTCCCAATACTGTGCAAATACTTTCGCTGCTTATAGGCAAGGCGAGTAAATCCATCACTTTCTCCTCATGCTGTGTGTCCCTTAATTCCAGCCAGTTTTTAAAATAATCTTCACAGATTCTACATGGCTGCAAAATAAGGCAGCCAAAGTATAACTTGTATAATACCATTCTTACTTCCATAAGGATGACATTTTATTTTTAAAAACCCAAGGTGAGGAGTTAAAGGGACAGGGACAGAATGGATGAGCACCAGAATGTGTATGAGCAGATAAAAGGTCTGACTAATGTGGCTTTTATGAAGGGATCACTAACAAGGTGGAGTGTCTACAGATGTTGATGGTGCCCATATGGGCTTCCAAGACATTTACTACTGAGTCATAAAGGATGAGGTAGACCATTCAGCCCACACTACCTGTGCTGAATCTTTGAATGAGGTAATCAAATTCATCCTATTCCCACACAGCCCTGCAGATTTTTCAAGTATATATCCAATTCCCTTGTGCAAGTTACCATTGGACTTGCTTCCCCCACCCATTCAAGCAGAGCACCCTCCCCAAAAGACTTTTTTACGCTGGGCCAATTGAAATTTTCTAGATGCAGATCAACAAAATTTGTACTGGGTTGGGGTATCAAAAGCTACAGATGAAAGGGTAGACAAATGGAGTTGATCTAATTGAACTGCGGAAGAGGAGAAGGTTTGGAAAGCCTACTGCTATGGTCTTCCTCATTACTCTGGCTGGGTAACAGATGCTGGCCTTAGCAGCAACACTCACATCCCATGAAAAAATATACACTAATGAATGAACCATCTTGATGGCCAAAAGTGCTGCAATAATGTTATAGCCTTTTCAATTGGAGTTGATTTGAACCTTAAAAAAAATTCTAAAATCACGTCAATCCATCAAAGTAGAGAAAACTGGTGAATAGGCAGATCTGAAAGATATACATTAGATTTAATATTGATAAAATATAGCGAATGTAGCTGAAATGTCTAAGCGTTTATTTCTCTTAAAGAGTTCCACTTATATCAGAATTGTATGATGGACTGAAATTGTAAATTAAATTTTTAATTCTCTGAAACAGTATCGAAGATCTTTGTAGGATTTGTTCCCTTCTATTCCAAATGAATTTCTAAAAACACATGAAAAATGGCCCAACATGATGTTAGAGACCAAGCTAGGGCCACAGAATTCAAAAACAAACTTTTATCACATATTTAGCACAGAAAGAAAAATAAGTAAAGATGGAAAGTGAGATTTTAGACTAGAAGTATGGCACTAAAGTCAGTTAAGTTGTCACAGAAAGATCTTTGTTTTTGATTTATTCATGGGATGTGAGGATCGCTGGCTGGGCCTGCATTTATTCTCCATCCCTAAGTGCCCTTGAAAAGGTGGTGATGAGCTGAGTTCTTGAATTGCTCAGGGCTATTATAAGGGATGACTTAGTCAGGACGGTGTGTGTCTTGGGAGGTCAACTTGCAAGATAGTGGTACTCCCTTGAGGCTAATGCCCTTGTCCCGGGTGGTAGAGGTTGAAGGGTGCTGTCACAGAAGCCTTGACAAGTTGCTACAATACATCTTGTAGAAGGGTAAAAGCTGCAGCCACGGTGTGCCAGTGACAGACAGACTGAACGTTCAAGGTGGTGGGTGGGGTTCCAATCAAGCTGGCTGCTTTCTCAGAGTTACAAAGAGTCATTGTGGCATAGGATGCCACCATTCGGCCCATCCTGACCATGCCAGTGGTATCTATTTTTCAAAAAAAGTTGCAAGTACGTAAATTGTCCTGGATCATGTTCAGCTTCCTGAGTGTTGTTGGAGCTGCACTCGTCCAGGCAAGTAGAGATGGAGAGTTACTTGTCATGGAACACCAAGCCTTTGACTTGCTCATGTAGCTGGTCCAGTTGAGTTTCTAGTCAATAATGAGCTCCAAGAAATTGATGGTGGGGTATTCAGCTTGGATGCTGTCAGAGCCCACAGCCTTTGCTTGTAGACGTTTACAGCACAGGAGGCCACCATTCAGCCCAATGTGTCCATGCCGGTCAACAAAGATCTGACTACACAAATGCCATTTTCCAACACTTTGGCCATAGCCCTGGAGGTTATGGCAACACAAATGAATATCTAAATACTTCTTAAATGTAATGACAGTTTCTGACTCAACCACCTTTCCAGGCAGTGAGTTCCAGACTCCCACCACCCTCTGGGTGAAAAAAAATTTCTCAACTCTTCTCTTAGCCTTCTACCTCTTAAATCTATGGCCCTGGCTATTGACCCCTTAACAAATGGAAAAAGTGCCTTCCTATCCACCCTATCTATGCCCCTCACAATCTTATACACTTCTATCAGGTCCCTTCTCAACCTTCACTGCTCCAAGGAAAACAACACCAGCCCATCCAATCTTTCTTCATGGCTCAGGTTCTCCAGCCTAGGCAGCATCCAGGTAAATCTCCTCTGCACCCCCTCTCAGTGTAATCACATCCTTCCTATAATGTGGTGACCAGAACTGCACGCAGTACTCTAGTTGTGGCCTAACCTGTGTTTTATACAGTTCCAGCATAACCTCCCTGCTCTTGTATTCTTTGCCTCGGCTAATAAAGGCAAGTATCCCATATGCCTTCTTAACCACCTTATCTACCTGCCCTGCTACCTTCAGAGATCTGTGGATATGCAAACCCATGTCCCTCTGATTTTCAGTACTTTCCAGGATCCTCCCGTTCATAATGTAATCCCTTACCTTGTTAGCCCTCCGTAAATGCATTACCTCACACTTTTCTGGGTTGAATTCTATTTGCCACTGCTCTGCCCACCTGACCAGTCCTTAGAAATTTTCCTGCAGTTTACAGCTATCCTCTCACTATTTACCATCCTACCAATTATCGTGTCATCCGAGAACTTCTTGATCGTACCACTTACGTTTAAATCCAAATCATTTATATACACCACAAACAGCAAGGGCCTCAGCACCGAGACCTGTGGAAGCTCACTGGAAACAGTCTTCCAGTCATAGAAACATCCCTCTACCATCACCCTCTGCTTCTTGCCTCTCGGCCAATTTTGGATCCAATGTCCCACTTTGCCTTGGATCCCATGGGCTCTCACTTTTTTCTCCAGTCTGCCATGAGGGTCCTTACCAAAAGCCTTGCTAAAGTCCATGCAGACCACACCAAATACATTACCCTCATCAACACTCCTGGTTACCTCCTCAAAAAATTCAATCAAATTTGTCAAATAAGACCTTCCCTTAGTAAATTCATGTTGACTATCCCTGATTAATCCTTCTCTTTCCAAGTGCAGATGTATTCTGTCCCTTAGAATTCTTTCCAGTAACTTCCCCACCACTGAGGTTAGACTGACTGGCCTGTAATTTCCTGATCTATCTCTTCCTCCTTTTTTCAATAATGCGACAACGTTAGCAGTCCTCCAGTCCTCTGGTACCTCACCTGTGGCCAGAGAAAATTTGAAAATTACTGCCAGGGCACCTGATATCTCTTCTCTTGCCTCCCCCAACAGCCTGGGAGACATCTCATCATGGCCTGTGGATTTATCCAGTTCTAAGGCCGCTAAACCCGCTAGTATCTTCTCTCCCTCTATGTTAATTTCCTCTAATATTTCACAGTCCTCCACCCTGATGCCTATAGCTGCGTCGTCCTTTTCCATTGTGAAGGCCGACACAAAGTATTGACACAATCATTGAGGACTGTGCTCACATCTGTCGAGACCACACACAGATTACCTCTATGATCCCTAATTGGCCCTACTCTTTCCCAAGTTATTCACTTGCTTTATGTATTTAAAAAGCTCTTTTTGGTTTTTCTTAACTCCAATGCTTTGTCATGCACTCTCTTAGCTTTCCTAATTTTCTCTTTAAGATCCCCCCTGCACTTTTCATACTCCTCCAGGGACTCTGCCATATTGAGCTCTCAGTATCTGCCATAAGCTTCTTTTTTCTTAATCCTAACTTTTATGTCCCTTGACACCCAGGGTTCTCCACACTTGGTTCCCCCCTTTATCTTTTCAGAGGCATATGCCCTGTACTCTCGCTATTTCCTCCTTGAATACCTCGCACTGCTCTGGGACAGTTCTATCTGTAAGTAGCTGCTCCCAGTCCACTTGGGCCAAATTATATCTCATCTTAGTAAAATTAGCCTTTCTCCAGTTTAAAACTTTTATTCCTGGCCAACCTTAACTTTTTCTATAGCTATCCTAAAGCTAACTGAGTTATGGTCACTATCTCCAAAATGCTCCCCGACTGACATGCCTGGGCTCATTTCCCAATATTAGGTCCAGAACTGCCCCCTCCCTTGTTGGGCTTTCTACATACTAGCTAAAGAAGTTCTGCTGGATGCAACTTAAGAATTTTGCACCCTCCCTACCTTGCACACTAAAGCTATCCCAGTTAACATTTGGGTAGTTAAAATCCTCCACTGTTATTGCTTTATTATCCTTAAATTTCTCTGAAATTTGATTACCAATTCTCTACCAATCCCTGAATTTTGGGGGCCTATAGTACACACCCAACAGCGTGTTTGCCCCTTTTGTATTTTTTACTTCTACCCATATGGCCTCATTTGATGATCCTTTCAAGATATCAACCCTCCTCATTGCTATATTTGATTCCTTGATCAATATTTCGACCTCCCCCCCACCCCCCAGCCTCCTCTTTTATCCTCCCCTCTTTCTCGTCTGAATTCCCTATAGCCAGGAATGGTAAGCTGCTAGGCCTGCCCTTCTTTTGCTGTATCCAGTGCACTCAGCCATTTCTTGATATCACGTGGAGTGAATCAAATTGGTTGAAGGCTGGCATCTGTGATAGCGTGAATTTCAGGAAGAGGCCAAGATGGATCATCCACTCAGCATTTCTGGCTTAAGACAGCTAGAAATGTTTCAATCCTGTCTTTCACACTCACACGCTGGTCTTTGCCATTACTAACGATGGAAATATTCATGGAATTTCTTCCTTGCATTGTTCATTTAATTGTCTACCATCATTCACAACTAGATGCGGCAGAGGTACAAAGTTTTGATCTGATCCATTGGCCGTGGGATTTCTTAGCTCTGCCCAGAGCACGCTGATTTCATTACTTAGCCTGCATAGAGCCCTGTGTTGCAGCTTCACCAAATCGGCAGCCCATTTTGGAGGTATGCCTGCAGTTACTCTTGGCACATTCCTCATTGAACCAGTGTTGGTCCCCAAGTTTGATGGTAATAGTATGACCATAAGACATAGGAGCAGAAATTAGGTAATTCAGCCCATCGAGTCTGCTCCGCCATTAAATCACGGCTGTTAAGCTTCTCAACCCCATTCTCCCACCTGCTCCCCATAACCTTTGATCCCCTTACCAATCAAGAACCTATCTATCTCGGTCTTAAATACACTCAATGACCTGGCCTCCACAGCCTTCTGTGGCAATGAATTCCATAGATTCACCACTCTCTGGCTAAAGAAGTTTCTCGTCATCTCTGTTCTAAAAGGTCTTCCCTTTACTCTGAGGCTGTGCCCTTGGGTCCTAGTCTCTCCTACTAATGGAAACATCTTCCCCACGCCCACTCTATCCAGGCCTTTCAGTATTCTGTAAGTTTCAATCAGATCCCCCATCATCATTCTAAACTCCATCGGGTATAGACCCAGGGTCCTCAAACGTTCCTCATATGTTAAGCCTTTCATTCCTGGGATCATTCCTGTGAACCTCCTCTGGACCCTCTCCAGGGCCAGCACATCCTTCCTGAGATACAGGGCCCAAAATTGCTCACAATATTCTAAATGTGGTCTGACCAGAGTCTTATAAAGCCTCAGCAGCACATCCCTGCTTTTATATTCTAGTCCTCTCAAAATAAATGCCAACATTGCATTTGCCTTCCTAACTACCAACTCAACCTGCAAGTTAACCTTAAGAGAATCCTGGACTAGGACTCCCAAGTCCCTTTGCACTCCAGATTTCTGAATTCTCTCCCCATTTAGAAAATAGTCTATGCCTCTATTCTTCCTACCAAAGTGCCTGACCTCACACTTCCCCACGTTGTATTCCATCTGCCACTTCTTTGCCCATTCTCCTAACCTGTTCAAATCTTTCTGCAGCCTCCCCGCCTCCTCAATACTACCTGTCCCTCCACCTATCTTTGTATCATCTGCAAACTTAGCCAGGATGCCCTCAGTTCCTTTAGCTAGATCATTAATGTATAAAGTGAAAAGTTGTGGTCCCAACACTGACCCCTGCGGAACTCCACTTGTCACCAGCCACCATCCTGAGAAGGACCCCCTTAACCCCACTCTCTGCCTCCTGCCAGACAGCCAATCTTCTATCCATGCTAATACTTTGCCTCTAACACCATGGGCTCTTATCTTACTGAGCAGCCTCCTGTGCGGCACCTTGTCAAAGGCCTTCTGGAAGTCCAAGTAGATAACATCCATTGGCTCTCCTTTGTCTAACCTACTCATTACCTCCTCAAAGAATTCTAACAGATTTGTCAGGCATGACCTCCCCTTGATGAAACCATGCTGACTTCGCCCTATTTTACATACACTTCCAAGTATTCTGAATTCTCATCTTTAATAATGGACTCTAAAATCTTACCAATGACTGAGGTCAGGCTAATCGGCCTGTAATTTTCCGTCTTTTGCCTCACTCCCTTCTTAAGCAGGGGAGTTACATTAGCGATGTTCCAGTCCTCTGGGACACTCCCTGACTCCAGTGATTCCTGAAAGATCACCACTAACACCTTCACTATCTCTTCAGCTATCTCCTTCAGAACTCTGGGGTGTAATCCATCTGGTCCAGGTGATTTATCCACCTTCAGACCTTTCAGTTTTCCTAGCACCTTCTCCTTGGTAATGGCCACCATACTCACCTCTGCCCCCCGACTCTCTTGAACTTTGGGGATGTTACTTGTGTCTTCCACTGTGAAGACTGACGCAAAGTACCTATTCAGTTCCTCCGCCATTTCTTTGTTCCCCACTACTACTTCTTCGGTGTCATTTTCCAGCAGCCCAATGTCCACTTTTGCCTCTCTCTTACCCTTTATATATCTGAAAAAAACTCTTGCAATCTTCTTTTATATTACTGGCTAGTTTACCCTCATATTTAATCTTCTCCCTCCTTATTTCTTTTTTAATTGTCCTCTGTTAGTCTTTGTAGGCTTCCCAATCTCCTGGTTTCCCATTGCTCTTCACCGCATTGTATGCTTTCTCTTTAGCTTTTACACTGTCCCTGACTTCCCTTGTCAGCCATGGTTGCCTCATCCTCCCTTTAGTATGCTTCTTCCTAGGGATGAATTTTTGCTGTGTCTCTCAAATTACTCCCAGAAACTCCTGCCATTGCTGTCCCACTGTCTTTCCTGCTAGGCTCATCTCCCAGTCAATTCTGGTCAGCTCCTCCCTCATGCCTCTGTAGTTGCCCTTATTCAACTTTAATACCGTTACACCCGATTCCAGCTTTTTCCTTTCAAATTGCAGGGTAAATTCTATCATATTATGGTCACTTCCTCCTAAGGGTTCCTTCACCTTAAGCTCCCTTATCAAATCTGCCTCATTATACATCACTAAATCTAGAATTGCCTGTCCCCTAGTGGGCTCCACTACAAGCTGCTCCAAAAAGCCATCTCATAGACATTCCACAAATTCCTTTACTTGGGATCCACTACCAACCTGATTTTCCGATTTTCCCAATCGACCTGCATATCGAAATCCCCCATGATCACTGTAACCTTGCCTTTCTTGCACACCTTTTCTATCTCCAGTATGGTAAGAGATATGTCAGGCCATGAGGTTATAGATTATGAAGGGATACAATTCTGCTAATGATGGCCCACCGTACCTCATACATGCTCAGGTTTGAGCTAGATTTGTTCTGAATCTATTCCATTTAGCATGATGGTAGGGTCACCCCACAAGATGGAGGATGCCCCAAGTGTGAAGACTGGACTTTGTTGCCACAAGGCTTATGTCGTGCATCTGCAACATTTCATGTGATAAGAGCACATTTTAATAGATTTACTGTCACCATTTGACGCAGGCCCAGAATGCAGCTATGTCCTTCAGGACTGGTCGTCAGTAGTGATGCTGTCATGCCACTGTTAGGAGATGGACATTGAAGTACCCTACCCAGAGCACATTCTGTGCCTTTGCCACTCTCAGTGATTTGTTTGATTAATCTATGATACAGAGCTCCCAATTTTAGCACAATACCCCAGGTATTAGTTGAGGATGACTTTGCAGGCTCAGCTGGACTGGATGTGCCTTTGTAATGTCCAGTGTTTGGGTTGATGCAAGGTGGCCCATCTGGTTTTATTCTTATTAGACCTTTCGTAGCAACTGAGAGGCTTGTTAAGGCATTTCAGAGTACAGTTACTGGTCAACCACTTTACAGTTGGCCTGGAGTCACATACAGGCCAGACCTGGTAAAGACAGCTAATTTCCTTCCCGAGAGGACATTAACGAATCAGATGTGGTTTCACAACAATCCATTAGTTTTATGGGCACCATGACTGATGCTAACTTTTTATTCCAGATAGGTTTAATTCACTGAATTTAGATTCCCCTGGTTTGTTCTGAACTCATCTCCAGATCTCTGGTTTACTAGTCCAGTAACATAACCATTATGCTATAGCATCCCACAACTTGCAGTTATATAGCCTTTTACATACTCAAGAATGTATTGAAAAGTAATTGCTGGGCAGCATTTGACGTACTGTTCTATTATAGACAAGCATGCACACCAAGGTCCAATAATCAAATCAATGGCCAGTTAACCTATGTATTTTTAGCAACGTTGTTTGAGGGAAAATTGCTGACAGGATAACCAGAGAACCCACCCTGCCAATGGTTAGTGCCAAACAGTGTGATCATAACAAATCTTTGCAAAGCCTGGAGTACAGGATCAGTGGCCGCTCTCTGGCACTGTGTCCAACAGGCCACTCTACTTTGAGCTAAGAGATTTGACTGTTGGCAGGACCTTTGAGTACAGTAGGGATCAGGGCCACATCACACCCTCAAATAGGTAAACCATTAAAACTATTGTGTCCATCAAGCAAAGGGTGCACACTCTCATACTCTTCAGCTATGGTCTAACAATGTGACCTCTTGACTGATGCAGAGAAAAACCTGCAGGCAACTCAAAAATATCCTCCATCGCTGCAAGAGATCATGGCTTGCCTGCAACTCATCACATTTCACAACTTCTTCCTTTATTCTTTCACTGGGTGTAGGTCTCACTGGTTAGGCTTACATTAATGGCCCAACCCTAATTGTAATCGAGATGCTGGTAGCGAGCCGCCTTCTTGAACCACTGCAGTCCATGCCTTGTGGGTACTCCCAGAGTGCTGTGAGGAAGGGACTTCCAGGATTCTGATCCAGTGACAGTGAAGAAATGGCAAGAAAGTTCCAAGTCAGGATGGTGTATGGCTTGGAGGGGAAATTGCAGGTGGTGGTGTTCCCATGGGTCTACTGCCCTTGTCCTTCTGGTGGTAAAGGTCACAGGTTTGGAAGCTGCTGTCGAAGGAGCCTTGGCAAGTTGCTGCAATGCATCTTTTACATAGTATACACTGCTGCCACTGTGCGTCAGTGGTGGAGAGAGTGAATGTTTAAGGCGGCAGGTGGGGTACCAATCAAGCGGGCTGCTTTGTCCTGCATGGTGTCGAGCTTCTCGAGTGTTGTTGGACTTGTGCCTTGAGATGTTGGATAGGTATTAGACAGTCAGGAGGGGAGTTCTCACCCAGGATTTGCAGCCTCTGACCCGCTCTAGCAGCTGCAATATTTATTTGGCTAGTCCAGTTCAGTTTCTGGTTAATGGTGACTCCCAGGATGTTGATAGTAGGGGATTCAGGGATGGTGATTCCACTGAATGTCAAGACAAGATGGTTAGGTTCTCTCTTGTTGGAGATGGCCATTGCCTGGCACTTAAGTGGCATATAACTGTCGTGCCACACATCAGCCCAAGCCTGGATACTGTCCAGGTCTTGCTGCATTTGGACATGGACTGCTTCAGTATCTGCGGAGCCACGAATGGTGCTGACCATTGTGCAATCATCAGTGAACATCCCCACTTTTGACCTTATGATGGAAGGAAGGTCATTGATGAAGCAGCTGAAAATGGTTGGCCTGGGACACTACCCTGAGGAACTCTTGCAGTGATGTCCTGGAGCTGAGATGATTGACCTTCAAAAACCACAATCATCTTTCCTTGTGCTAGGTATGACTCCAACTGGTGGAGAGTTTTCCCCCTGATTCCCATTGACTCCAATTTTGCCAGGGCTCCATGATGCCACACTCGGTTAAATGCTGCCTTGATGTCAAGGGAAGTCACTCTCACCTCACCTCTGGGGTCTAGAACTTCTGTCTGTGTTTGAACCTAGGCTGTGATGAGATCAGGAGCTGAGTGGCCCTGATGGAACTCAAACTGAGCATCAGTGAGCAGTTTTTTGCTGATGAAGTATTGCTTGATAGCACTGTCGATGATACTTTCCATCACTTTACTGGTGATGAAAAGTAGACTGATGGGGCGGTAATTGGCTGGATTAGATTTGTCCTGCTTTTTGTGTACAGGATATACCTGGGCATAGCCAGGTAGGTGCCAGTGTTATAGCTGTATTGGAACAGCTTGGCTAGGGATGCAGCAAGATCTGGAGCATAAGTACTACTGCCTACTGCCAGAATATTGTCTAGGCCCACAGCCTTTGCAGTATCCAGTGCCTTCAGCTGTTTCATGACATCACATGGAGTGAATCGAATTGGCTGAAGACTGGCATCTGATGCTGGGGACCTCAGCAGGAGGCTGAGATGGCACTTCTGGCTGGAGATTGTTGAGAATGCTTCAGCCTTATCTTTTGCACTGATGTGTTGGGCTCCCCCATCATTGAGGATGAGGATATTTGTGGAGCCTCCTCCTCCAATTAGTTAATTTGACTTCTTAAAGCATCCCCTTTAGGATGAGGTAAAAAGCAAATTACTACAACAACTGGAAAGCAGGTTAGTCAACATCTACAGAAAGAGGTGACACTTGGGCTGACGGAGTTGGGGTCAGCTGATCCTTGTTGACCCATCCTGAGGATCTGATGTTTTGCTTATTCACGTTGGGTATCTGATATGCTGGCCTATTTGAGATTGAGGTTCTCATGTTTTACTCAGCTTGAGTCAGGGTGGAATATTTCCATTTTTGGGACGAGGGTGAAGCTGTCATTTATTCCGCTCCTTAATCGGTGTGTGCTTAACGCACACAAAACGCAGAAATTAACGCGTTCTCAGGTTATGCAATGCTTTCTTGCTGTAAGATGCCAGAGCTAATTCAGCAGGAGCAAGTTAATTTACAAGGAACAAGTAAAATCAATAATAAATACCAGATATGGGTATATTTTTTAATTCGACTATCGGCTTTAGCACAACAAAACCCACAGAGCAATGAAACCAAACTTCCTTCATCAAGTTCAGCTACAAGAGCTGAACTGCACCAGCAAGGTAGAGATGTGAATCAGAGACATAAAGCTGCCTTTAGCCCTGCAAAATTTAAGACAAAGACAGCTACTTAAATTGTGGTTTTATTTATACTGGACATGAAGATATACCACAGCTGCAGTGTGTAATTTGTCCACAAGCACTCACAGAATCACAGAGTGCAGAAGAGACCCTTCAGCCCATCGAGTCTGCACTGACACCTGAGAAACATCTGACCTACCTACCAAGTCCCATTTACCAGCACTTGGCCCATAGCCTTGAATGTTATGACGTGCCAAATTCTCAACCAGGTACTTTTTAAAGGATGTGAGGCAACCCGCCTCCACCACCCTCCCAGGCAGTGCATTCCAGACCGTCACCACACTCTGGGTAAAAAAGTTTTTCCTCACATCCCCCCTAAACCTCCTGCCTCTCACCTTGAAATTATGTCCCCTTGTGACCCTTCAACTAAGGGGAACAGCTGCTCCCTATCCACCCTGTCCATGCCCCTCAATCTTGTACACCTCGATCAATTCGCACCTCAATCTTCTCTGCTCCAATGAAAACAACCCAAGTCTATCCAACCTCTCTTCAGTACTTAAATGTTTCATCCCAGGCAACATCCTGGTGAATCTCCTCTGCACCCCCTCCAGTGAATCACATCTTTCCTATAATGTGGCAACCAGAACTACACACAGTACTCCAGCTGTGGCCTCACCAAGGTTCTATACAACTCCAACATGACCTCCCTACTTTTGTAACCTATGTCTCGATTGATAAAGGCAAGTGTCCCATAGGGCTTTTTCACCACCTCACTAACATGCCCCTTCTCCTTCAGAGATCTATGGACACACACACCAAGGTTCCTCAGAACTTCCTCGTGTCATGTCGTTCATTGAATACTTCCTTGTCAAATTACTCCTTCCAAAGTGTATTACCTTTCACTTTTCAGGGTTAAATTCCATCTGCCACTTATCTGCCCATTTGACCATCCCGTCTATATCTTCCTGTAGCCCAAGACACTCAACCTCACTGTTAAACACCCGGCCAAGCTTTGTGCCATCCGCAAACTTACTAATCCTACCCCCCACATAGTCATCCATGTCGTGTATATAAATGAGGACCCAGCACAGATTCCTGTGGTACGCCACTGGACGAGGGCTTACCACAGCACAGTCACTAAAGCATCCTTCTGTCAATACCCTCTGTCTCCTACAACTAAGCCAATTTTGAATCCACTTTACCAAATTACTCTGTATCCCATGTGCATTTGCCTTCTTTATAAGTCTCCCATGTGGGACCTTGTCAAAGGCCTTGCTGAAATCCATATAAACTACATCAACTACACTACCCTCATCTACACACCTGGTCACTTCCTCAAAAAATTCAATCAAATTTGTTAAGCATGACCTCCCTCTGACAAAGCCATGCTGCCCAATGGATCTTTGAAGCACCCCAAACTAGACATTTAATCGCCAAACATGAAATATTCAAGGAGAAGCAACATTGCTTTTTATTTGTAATTGCATAAATGTCAGAGAAAACACACGTGTTTTGGGGAAATTTTATACCACCAAAGGGGTGGGGTAGGGGAGGGGGGCAGTGGGGATGCTCAGAAGCAAAAATGGTCGAGATGATAACAGGAGAGACAAAATGAGCATTTTTCACCTTAAAGTCATCAATCTTTTCTGTAAATTCCTATTGATCAAATGGAATTTTCTACTGATAATTCACATATCACAAACATTTCTAGACTCCCTCCCAATATTTTACTTATACACACACACTTCTAGTGTACTGCGTTTATACACAAGTGTGAACAACTGTCTAAAAAGTCAACACTGCAGTTATAACCTCAAAATCCACACCAACAGTGACTGGGTCAAAAACAGATCTTATTTAAACAATCCACTGTACAATAGCTATTAATAAACATTTTGCTGAGGGAACTATTACATTGAGCGGTTTGCCTAGAGAAGGTGAGAACAGAAAAGCACTTTGCATGAACAGTGACAGTGTCAAGGCCTAATGTGCAGGAGAATGAAACGAGTTTTGAGATTAAGTAGTAAAAATGAAAATCTTGGAAAACATGAACACACAACAGATCAAGCTTGAAGACCGTAAGGACAGGTTAAGGCATTGGACAAAAACAGAATTACCTGGAAAAACTCAGTAGGTCTGGCAGCATCGGCGGAGGAGAAAAGAGTTGACGTTTCGAGTCCTCATGACCCTTCGACAGAAGGTTAAGGCATTGGACAGTGACTGTAGGTTAGAACCGAGTTCTGACAAGGCAGCTGTACACAAATGTGAAACTGCCTTTTCTCTTAACTAATGGGAGCTGCTTTTGTTCTGGGAATTTCTTTGAGAAATAAAATAATAAATTACAGCAACAAAAATTGAAGAAACAAAAGTAGGAGATTCAATCAAAACTGAAGACACAAGAATTCAGTTAGGCACACAAGGGCAAAGGTGACCCACAACACAGAATGTAATAGTCACAGTAAAATGTATACATAAGTAAGGAAAGAGAACAAAGAGTGAAGACAGTGCTGCTGCTGAGAGCAAACAAGAGGTCAGGATAGGGCTGAAGTCGGGGGTCCAATTTCACATGGACATAGATGACACCCTAATCTACCCCTCCAATACATCTCTTGTTAGTGTGTGTGTCTGATAGTCAGGCTTGAATGAGCCCCAGTTACCTCTTTAAACACTGGGAAGACTGAAGCCCATTATCCTTGACCCCATCCATCCACATTCTCCATGACCTCGACCAACAAGTCTATCCCATTTCCCAGTCACTGGCTGCAACAGAACCAGACTATTTACAATCTCGGCACACAGTTCAACCCTGAGCTGAGTTTCTGATCCCCTCCTGTCCAACCATCACAACAACTGCTTACTTTCGCCTCCTTGTTTAAGTCCTTCCTTACGTCTCCTCCTTGCCCAAGCTTTTGGTTCCGCTCTTACTGTCTCCTGCTTTAGCTCAGCATCTCTGTCTGATCACAGACTCCTGTAAAGTGCTTCATGATTGGATTCCTGCATTAAGACGTGCTGTATAAATGCAAGCTTTTATTCAAGTGTGCAACTGCAAGTGATTGCAAAACAGGCCTCTGAAGATATTTATTTATTTAAAATATTTAAAAACACTAAAATATAATGATCAATAAGTTGATATAAACCACTGCAGAATTTGTCAGGACTACAACAATACAAGCCTGGCCAGAGTTGCAGGATGACATGATAAAAACGTAGCAAGTATAAATTCATGCTAGATGGGAATGTTGTTAATGATGCAGCCTGGTACATGACAGATCCTAAGCTCTGATAACGATGTTTCGGGTAGGATTCTCGCTGAAACTGCCAATGTCAATTTTCACTCTCTTGCGTTTGCCTCCACAATGTTGTAGCTCAAACCCTTCATTCATTTCAAAACATCCTTACCATCCACCAGTGGCCAGGGTTTCCCAGCAGTCAGCAACCATGTTGCACAGCCTCAGGCACCTGTGTCCTCGAGTGTGTCCACCTTTGTTTCCTTCTGCTACCAATCAGTTTGACAACTATATATCACCCACCTGAACAAGACAGCTGAACACTGATTATCAAAGCCTCAAAGCTGGTGCTGTCAGTACAATCCAGTAATCTGTTATGCATTCCTGTCATGCCATCTAATACAAAAAGCACTTTGGCCTGGCCAGAAATACCAATAACGCATTCAGAAACTGTATGCCACACATATGACTTCAATTCAAAAAATACTGGCAGACTTGCAATGTGAATACACCATTACATTCTGTTTCAAAACCAAATTGAAACTAGCAATTAATTCAGCTTCCCTTCATCTTCAAAGGGAAACATAAAAGACAAGTTCCCTCACAAATATCAGTTACAATTCTTCCCCCTGACCTCAAGACTTCGTGCAACCTCAGTTTCATACGCACAAGTGGATGAAAACTCACATGGCCAGAATACCACAACTTCCAGAAGGCAGCCCTGTGTGAGAATTCTTTGTACATCCTTGATCATTTAACCACTCCCCGATAAAATTGCATTCATACTAAATATGCAACGTATTCCTCTCAACTTACCATTTAACACTGCTTTAGAAGCAGTTCAGAGATGGTTCACTCAACTGATTCCCGGGATGGTAGGGGTGGTTACCTCACGTGGAAAGGTTGCAGAGACTGGGGCTGTGGATGAGAGATGGGGGGGCGCGGCCCTGGCCAAGCTGTTCCAGCACAGCTATAACATTGGCATCTACCTGGCAATGTTGAAATTTACTCAGGTATGTCTTGTACACAAAAAGCAAGACAAATCCAACCTGGCTGACTACCATCCCATCAGTCTACTCTCAATCATCAGCAAAGTGATGGAAGGGATCATCAATAGAACTTGCAAGCTGCACTTGCTCAGCAATAACCTGCTCACTGATGCTTAGTTTGAGTTCCATCACAGCTTCTGACCTCATTAGGGCCTTGGTCTAAACATGGACAAAATAGCAGTACATGAACATGCAAATTAGGAGGAGTAGGCCACTTGGCCCCTCAAGCTTTCTCCGCCATTCAAGAAGATCATGGCTGATCTGATTGTAACCTCAACCCCACATTCCTGCCTATCCCTGATAACCTTTCACCCCTGTAGTAGGTGCAAAAAATATTTAAGCCTTAGATTATACGATTCTTCTTTGGAAATCATACGTTAGGAAGAAAAAGAAACAATATACTCCTGAAAATATTAATAAAAGTGGTTTGGAGAGTCATTTACAAAGATCCTTAAACATGAACCATATTCCTCAAAATACTTTTAAAAAACAACTCTTTTGAGAAATGTACAAAATGATTATCTGCATTATAAACATCAATATAAATTGTGATGGCTAATAGGGTGAGGAAAAACTTTGCTGATAGCAAAATGAATGAAAAGCCTTGCTTTTTTTTATTGTTCGCTCATGGGATGTGGGTGTCATTGACAAGGCCAGCACTGGTGCCCATCCCTAACTGCCTCTGAACTGAGGGTGGTTAAGAGTCAACCATATTCAGCCTCTGCCTCTCTCCCCAAAGATGCTGCCAAATCTGCTGAGTTTTTCCAGCATTTTTTTTATTTCAGATTTCCAGCATCCGCAGCATTTTGCTTTTATTTCAGTCACGCATAGTCTGTCACAGGACAGCAATCCATGATAGGTTCACGGTCACCATTAGTCAGGCCAGCTGTCAACTCCAGGTTTCATTAATTCAGTTTAAATTCCCCCAGCTGCTGTGGTGGGATTTGAACCTGTGCCCCCAGAGGATTCGCCTGAGTCTCCGGATTACTAGTCCAGTAACATTCACTATGCCACCTGATACAGTATGATACAGGAATAGCCATGCATACCATCAAGGCTCTGGTTTGTTAGCTGGCCTGAGTTGAGGTTAGCTAACCTCAGTCAGAGCAGTGAGGGAATTGCTAAAATCAGTCACAATATCTGGCCTTGGTCAGGGATTGGGCAGAATCATTGATCAGAGATCTCGTCCTTGGTTGCTAGCCAGTGATCCTGCTGAAAAGTGCACGGAGGTTGCTGGTTAGGCCCCAACTAGGGTACTGATGTCAGTCTGGGCACTGCACTTTAGGAAGGATGTTAAGGCCTTGGAGAAGGGCCAGTGATGATTGACTAAATGGAACCACAGAGGAGGGACTGCAATTACGTGTGGAGACCAGAAAAGCTGGAATTTTTCTCCTTAGACCAGAAAAGGCAAAGTGGAGTCTTGATAGAGGTATTCAAAGTCATGAAACGCTTTCGTATGAGTGAATGAAGAGAAACTGTTTGCTAAACATGCTGGTAACTAGGGGACACAGATCTAAAGTAATTGGCAAAACAACCAGAAAGAGATGAGGAAACAATTTATGCAGCAAGTTACGATCTGCAATGCACTGCCTGAAAGGGTGGTGGAAGCAGAAGCAGTCACTTTCAAAGAGAATTGGAAAATTTACAGGACTTTGGGAAAAAACAGGGGTGTGGGATTATTTGAAGAGCTCTTTTCAAAGAGTCAACAGAGGTACAATGGGTTAAATGGTCTACTTCTACATTGTATGATTCTCTACACAATGGAGAACATGAGACAACTCAGTTTTGAAGTAATAGCTTCCTCCTCTCCTTCACCCCACTCCACCCCTCTCTCCCTGTTGGCACTGTTCAGGATCATACAGAGTGGTTACTTGGCATGAGACTGCAGCACTGTCACTACCCATGGAGCTATGAATTCTCTCTTTGAGAGCCTCAAAGACTCTCTCAGCCTTTGAGAGAGGAAGGTCAGGGAAAAGTTTTGCATCCCACCAAAATAAGTTAACTTAGTGCAGGATTCCACAATAAGCAGGAACATGTTAAAGCAAATATTTTGAAAAACTTTAGCATTCCATCGATGAACCCCATTTATTAACAACCATGGAAAGTATTCTCACACTTGCCAGCCATCATGTAATCAAATGTATTCTACCAGTGAGGCAGGTCCCTCAGAAAATCATTACTGACTTGGTCTTGAGAAATCATCCTTCTTTCAAATACATGACTGAAATTTGACACCTGGGGTACTTGGGTTTTAGATATAGTGTGGAATGATGTATACATACATGAAGAAGGGGATGACGTACAGAAACCATTGGAATACTGTCTTCACCAGTAGCATTCCTTTTATTGGGAGGAGGGAAAAACTGAAAAGAATTATGACTAACTTTAACATCCTTTTGTTCTATCTCCCAATCAAACAATGTAAACTGATGACTTCATCAAAGGAACCGGTTGGGTGACTGCACCAGACAGTGCCAGGAAGCTGAACTTAAACTAACACCACACGGTCAAAATAACAGGACCACCCTGGGTTAATAACAATCTATATTAACATTCCCTCCTTCATGCTGGGTTTCGCCCAATACTGACTCATAGACTGTGCAACACAACAAATGCTCACTCTCAATTCCATGCACAACAGGTTCCTGATTCAACAAAAGTGAGAAAAGTTTCAAATCTCCCCTTCTCCAACCCCAGCCCAAAATTTCAAAACAATTCGGGCCTTCCTCGACCACAATCAGCCACCATTAAGCCCATGCTCCCCATTCAGGACTCAAATCCATGCAACAGAAGAGACATATAGGGCAGATAACAAGAGGGTTTTACTTATGAACGGCACTTGTGCAAGTTTTTTTTATTCGTTCATGAGATGTGGGCATCGCTGGCTAGGCCAGCATTTATTGCCCAAGTAATGATAAATCTAGGACAACAGAGTAAACCTGAGAACTGAGATGCAATTTTCAACTGATAACTGAGGCAGAAAAGGCGAAAGAGAGATAGTTATTGCTTTTTAAGACGATTCACCATCCCCTGCTGGAAAATGGGAGGACAGAACCAGGCTTGACTAAGTGTGCATTTTTCTCTCTCTTTTGTCTCTTCCCCAGCAAGCTTCTTCTACACTGTGGCATTCCGCACCACAACTCATATCCAGCAACCTTTGTTGCATACTCAATGGCTGACAGCACCAGTCAAACATCTACTGAATAAGAGTAAACAAATGAAAAGTGGGAATGGGAAGAGAGCCTCAAAACAGAATTGTCCTGGATGTACAACAACTTGTATTTATATAGCACTTTGAACGCAATAAAGCACCTCAAGGTGCTCCACAGGCGAGTTATGAAGCAAAAGTCTGACACTGAGCCACCCAAAGTAATATCAGGGTAAATGACCAAAAGCTTGGTCAAAAGGGGAAATTTTACAGAGCCTCTTAAAGTGGACACAGGAGGGGAGAGGTTTAGGGAGGGAATTCCAGAGCTGAGGTTCTGAGCAGCTGAAGCCAAGTGAGGAACAATTAAAATTGGGGTTCTCAAGAGACCAGAACGAGAGGAGCACAGCGATCTGAGGGTCATGAGGCTGCTGGAGATTAAAGAGGCAGTGAGGCCATGCAGGGATTTGAAAACAAGCATGAGAATTTTAGAATCATGGTGTTGTTTAACCGGATGCCAATCTAAGTCAGTTATCACATGGGCAAAATTCTGAGGCGGTCTCTTGAATGTGGAATGGGTAGTATTTTAAATTACCACAAACTGCAACAGTGTAACACTCAGCTGATAGAATGCCAACATTTATCAAACTCTTAGAAAATCTTTTTCTCTTAAAAAGTGGTAAATTCTTAAATGATGGAATACAGCTGAGCGCATTAATGGCTTCCTCAACCTTTGACCTGCACAGATTGCCAGCGTTTTTGTCCTAAATAAAGCAACTAACGCACTATTATTTAGCTCCACTGTTGGACACTACTCTCGTGAACACAATACAACTACTGTCTTGGCAATTTACAGAAATTAGAACGAGGTCAAATTGTCTGCCAGAAAAGGGAGAAAGAGAGAAATACAAAAAAGCTCTGGTTTTATAAAATTATGGAGGGCACACAATACATATTTCAGTTCTAAATAAATGGAGCTTTAATTTCCAATATCTGGCTGTGGACCCGCTCATAACTTGGCAATATGTCTAACAAGGTAGTTTATCAGGTTTGCAAACAGAAGAGTAGAATGATGGTTTAAAAAACGAGATCAGCGTCACCATCTTCCCTCTTAATATTAAGCACTGGCAGTTGCAACAGCAGTATGGTCAACAGAATTAGCATCAACATTCACAGAAATATGCCAAGATTTCTGTGCCTGACCATCTCAAGCGACTGCTAGAGTGAGCATATAGAAACGAAAGGCGAACAGACTGTGATGTGCTCTATAAACCACATATCATATGGTACTCAGTCAATGTTCACACGAATAATAGCCACTTGGGTGTAGCAAGTGTCTGTGGAACCATATCCCACTCAGCAAGTAATGCCTTCAGGAAAAAATGGTAAAGGTTAGAAATTCCTCTAATCTCTCCTTCAAACAAGCATCTAGTTCAAATACCATTATTGCTAAAGCCCACAACCTCTTAGACCCAATGAAGTGTTGCAAAAGACTGATCTGTTTTCCAATTGCTAAGATAGATTCTAACTCAGTTTAACAGCTGCAATCAAACCTCTTGCATATAATCTCAGAAAACGCACAAAACCACAAAACAGAAAGGAGACAGCAAAAATTAGGTACATGCACACACACACACAACATACGAACACCCCAATGACAAAAAAAACAATTGAAAATAAGTCCAACAAGGACTGTGAAGAAGAATTTTAACTCCAACCTAAAAAAAAACACACAGAAACAAAGGAATGCTGAATACAGAACAAATATCAGAGCCTTCCCTAGAAGAGAGATAACATCCATCTGGCAGCCAATGTTACATTAAACACCACTGTAAAATTTATATGGCAAAATGATAAATGGATCTATCTGTACATTAATCAAGTGCTTTGTTGCTCCTTTATACAATGTTTAGGCTTCAAAACTGCTGTTTGTGGTTAAGCCTGTGTAGGACTATCACAAAACATCATGAAAGTCCATTGGAGACTCAAGTAGGAATGGTAAGACTGGGCAATACTCTCAGCGATGATCGCTGGAACAGAATTATACACCATCATCAAGTGGAAAGTTTTACGTGAAACGTCTACTCTGTGTCAACACTTGCCGATTTCTTTACTGCACAAAACAGAGAGATATGACAAACACAAATGTGTGTACGCTGCTACAATCCCTGTGGGGGAACAGTAAACCAAATATAAGCAAACTTTCTAAATGACTGCCAAACGAACAAATTACCAACACGATTTCACTTTTCAAAAGCTTTTACTGCAACATGACTTGGAGCCACGCAAATTAAACATGAATGAATAGTAAATAATACTCCAAATAAAAAGATATATTTCACTTTAAATAGTTGATACAACAAAGATACTTCTTACACAACCACAAGCATACCCCTTTGGAATGTATGGTATTACATAGCTACACAGTTTCACAACATGCTGATCTTTATTCACATAGGGAACATCAGGAGTCCTATCTAAAAACAGCTTCCACCTCCCAGCTCTTGTACTTAGTTCCTCTGATCCCATGCAGGACAATGAGCAGCAAGACTCCGCCACTGGCCCCGGTCCATTGCAGTCACTTTCACTCCATCCCAGGTGCTGCCCTGCCTTTGGTACTCATTCTAGTGGGGCATACGTCCAGCAGATGAAGGGCGTGTCCTGCCAGTATCAGTCATCTCTCCGTCACAACATCCCACAGGTACTTTTGGCCAGTCCCGTGTAGCACTTTGTTGGTGGTGCTGTCTCTCCATGTGATTCTCAGGATCTTACGTAGGAAACGCTGGTGAAAGACGATCAACTTATATGACACTTTTGCTGTTCTTTTCCATGTCTTGCTGGCATAGATTGCAGTTGGTACTACTTTGGATATGTAGAGTTGTAGATTCATGGCCGCTTGCCCAGGCCTTGTGGAGCCACTGGAAGACTGATGCTGCTTTACCGATTCTTGTGTGGACGTCGATTTCTACACCCTGGAGATGGCAACATCTCGGTAAGGGAAGCGATCGACATTCTCGATGTTCTGTTGCCCGATGGTAATGCAGAGGCCTTGTTGCCGTCCAGTCGTCATTGTCTTCTCACAGCTGACACGTAGACCAAATTTGGCACCGCTACTCTCGAGACAATGATGATGATTAGTACAATTACCATCAGCAAGACACACTCCTATGAGCCCTCTCTCCCTCAGGTCACAACAGTCCTGATAATGGAAACAGTCCAAAGTTCCTTTTCAACCAGTAATGCCCAGTTCATGGTTTGCCCACTTCTGGGCAAACATTTCAGCTCGTTAACATCCCCAAGTTATTCATACAGCTTTCCAGGTTTTAGACAATTTTTTTTAGCCAGCTCACAGAGTATCTCCAAGAGCTCCTGTCTCATTTCCTGCCAAACAGAAAAACTGACCTCTTCCTGAGAGAGATTTGTTTCTTCTCCTAACAAGAATTCAATGTGCTCCTCTTTCTGTCTCTGTCTGCTTTCTCTTTGTGTCTGCATCTAGGCTTTCACTCACTAGCTCCTCTGCTTATAGCTTTTCTTTGTGTCTGCAGTTCTCCTTGGTATCTGGCCACACAGCATCTGTACCTTAACTTCCTTCCTGTTGGTACTGCTTCCAGGTCAAGGGTCACCAAGCCAGGAGGACCAATATTTCTTATTATTCAGGAAAGGTACAATTGATCCATTTACATCCCCTTATGCAATCTCTTATGCCTTTTCAAATACTTTTTTTTAAAAAACAATTACATATCCCACAGATACTTGAAAGAAATTACAATGTTTCCTTATGGTATTGCTTCTGGGTCAAAGCTCAGCACAACAGATATTCCTTCACACTTTTATGAGTGCTGAGCAATTTAGTGGGATACAATATTTCCTTTTTCAGTCACCAATCTGTGGTGGAAGTATCGGAATGCAACTTAGTTTTCTCAACATAAATGGGGAATTGGAAATACAGATTCTGCAATGATATCACCCACAATGAGCGGAAACTTGCATATAAAATAACTGGGAGTACAATAGGCTATTGACTTAATCCACTGCACCTTCCTTCTTCCCAAGAGTAGAACCTGCTTATAACCAAGTGACCTTCTACTTTGCAACACCAAGAGAGAAATATCAAGGGCACACATCTCTCAAATACAATATTACAAACACAACAGCAAAAACAAATTATTGTTTCATGGCAGAATTACATTTTCAGGTAAACAATTTTCATAATAAACTTGATGAACCAGCTCTACAATACTGACAATAAGTCATGCTAAACCTATGTAGACCTTCCTACTTTCAAGGTTTGCTCTTGAAATATCTGAACCAAGTAGCATGTCAGTATGCTCTATGCATGACAACAGAGGGTGTACACAGATCCCATGCACGTGCAAACCTTCATACAGCCGAGTTTGCAACCACAACTACCCTTCTGCTAGCACTGATTTTGGAAGGGACGGGAGGGAACCATTAAAGTGCTTACAGCACAAAAACATCCAGTCAGTGCAAAAGGTCATACATCATCTCACCCTATCACACATACCTGTTCCTTCCTCCCTTGTGTTTATCTAGCTTCCCTTAAACGTATCCAAGCTATTCACCTCAATTACTCCGTGTGGTAACGGGTTCTACATTTGTGAGAAATGGTATAAATTGTCATACCAACAGGCTTAGATTAATCAAGGACAGTTCAGCATGGATTTGCTAAGGGAAGATCATGTCCAACTAGTTGAAGTGAATTTTTTTAAGGCGGGTAGAGTGTTTGATAACTTTTTATAGTTACATAGAATTTAGCAAGGCTTTTAACAAAGTTCCTCATGGCAGGCTGATCAGAAAATTAAAAGCTCATGGGGATCCAAGGGAAAGTTGCGAGCTGGATCCAAAATTAGCTGAGTGGTTAGAAGGCTGTTTCCGGTTGGAGTCTGCAGGGCTCAGTACTGGGTTGTTTGAGTTAAATTTAAATGTAGGAGGCGTGACAATGACAAAGAGAGCTGGAGACTGCAGGAAGATAGCAATGGACTGGTCAAGTAAGCAGAAAAGTGGCAAATGAAATTCAATCTGGAGAAAAGTGAGGTAATGCATTTGGGAAAGACAAACAAGGCAAGGAAATACACAATAAATGGGAGGATTCTGAAAAGTGTAGATGAACAGAGTGACCAAGGAGTCTATGCCTATAGATCCCTGTAGGGAGCAGGACAGGTAGATGAGATGATGAAGAAGGCATATGGAATGCTTTCCTTTATTGGTCTAGGCATTAAATGTGAGAGGAGGGAGGTAACGCTAGAACTATAGAACTAAAACATTAGTTGGAAGGCTGGATCACATTAGAGAGGGTACAGGAGATACTAGAATGGTTGCAAGGGGAGATTTAAATGGTTTATATAAAATTATGAGGGGCCTAGTACGGATAGGAAGGACCTGTTTCCATTGGCAGAGAGGTCAATAACCAGCGAACATAGGTTTAAAGTACTTGGTGGAAGAGGAAAGTTGATGAGAAATGTTTTCACCCAGAGGGCAGTAGGGGTCTGGAGCTCACTGCCTGAAAGGGTGGCAGAGGCAGAAACCCTCATTGCATTCAAAAAGCATTTGTACATGCATTTGAGGTGCCACAACTTTCAGAGTTAAGAACCAAGAGCAAGTGGGATTTAACTGGATAGTTCTTTCTTTGCTGGCACAGAGGCAACTCACTGAAGAGCCTCCATTGTCGTAATCTTTCTATATTTCTAACCACACTCAGTGTAAAGATGATTCTCCAGAACTCCCTAACAAATTTATTGTGACTCCTCCAGTTCTAGTCTCACCCACAAACATAAACATATTCTGTGCATCTACCATATCAAACCCTTTCATAATCTTGAAAACCCCAATCAGATCATCCCTCAGCCTTCTCTTTCCTGAGAAAAGAGGCATGTTCAGCCTTTCCTGACAGGTATAACCTTTCAGTTTGGATCTCATTCCAGTGAAATCTCTTATGCAGTGAATATGGAGACTTGAACTGCTCACAGTACTCCAAATGTCATATAACCAAAGATTATTTACAAGTTGAATACATTTGGCACTGGGCTGCCATTAGGACTCTCTTAACTACAGCTTAAAATTTCAGAGACATAGAGGCTGGGTCCTTTTGTTTGTGAAATGGGATAGAGGAGGCCTAAAGTAGAAAAAAAATGTAAAAACTGGCCCAGAATATTTTTTTCCCATGGACAGCATGTAGCATCCACTTTGAGAAAATGCAGTTTTGACTTTAAAGCTTCTGTATTTCAAGATACTCCTTCGGATCACCAGAAATTTGATTTGCCCAGTGTGTTTGGTGGAGTCAAACAAACATGGACAAAGTTCAAACCATGAACTGAACCAGTGGAATAGTGCTTTGAGAGCAAGCTAAAGCAAGATAACGATTAACACTCTTTCTCACGCACTGAAGAGCTCCATACCAAAACTCCAGAACCAGCCACTCCCACTAGCCAAGCCGTTCTGATACAGCTACAAAACTGGCATCCAGCCGGCAATGTGGTAAATTACCCAGGTATGTCCTGTCCACAAATGGCAGGACAAATCCAGTCAATTACAGCCCCAGTCTACTCTCAATCACCAGCAAAGTTACGGAATGCGTCATCAACAGTGCTATCAAGCGGCACTCATTCACCAATAACCTGCTTGTTGATGCTCAGTTTGAGTTCTGGTCCCTTGGCTCCAAACCTCATTAACGCCTTGTTCCAAGCATGGACAAATGAGCTGAATTCCAGAGATGAGGTGAGAGTGACTTCCCTCAACATCAAGTCAGCACTTGACTTGAGTCCTAGCAAAATTCAAGTTAATGGAAATTAGGGTAAAAACGCTCCACGGATTCAGGAGCTATACGTAGCACAAAGCAAGGTGGTTGTGGTTGTTGGAGGCCCAACATTTTAGCCGCAGAGTAACGCTGTATGCATTCCTCAGGATATGTTGCACGCCCAATCATCTTCCACTGCTTCAATGAATTTCCCTCCATTGTAGGTCAGAAGGGAGGATGTTCTCTGATGGTTGCATAGTATTCAAATTCATTCACAATTCGTCAGATAATGAAGTAGCCGTGCCCGCATGCAACAAGGCCTAGATTTTCAGGTTGGGCTGATGTGAGATACGAATGTTATTTCCAACATAAGTGAAAGGGAAGGTCCATCACCAACAAAAGAATGTCTAACCACCAACCTTGATGTTCAACGACATTTCATCACTGAAAGCCCCCACCATCAACATCCTGGAAGAGGCATATTTTGAAGCAATTTACTCACCTCCTGAATCCCCAAAGCCTTTCCACCATCTATAAGGTATCATTCAAGGGCATGATGCAATACTCTCCACTGGCCTGGAATGAGTGCAGCTCCTACAATGCTCCAGGACAAAGCAGCCCACTTGACTGGCACGCCATCCATCATTTCAAACCTTCAATCCCTGCACCACTGGCATTAACTGGCAGTAGGGTGTACCATCTACAAGGTGCATTGCAGCAATTTGCCAAAGCTTTGTCAACAGCACTTTCCAAAGTTGTAACTCCTATCACCAAGAGCAATGGCAGTAGGTACAGGGAACACCAGCATCTGCAAGTTTGCACCCAAGTCACGCACTATTCTGATTTTGAACTATATTGTCGTTCCTTCTCGGTTGTTGGATCAAAATCCTGGAACTCCCTCCCTAACAGCACTGTGGGTGTACCTATGCCACAAGGACTCCAGCAGTTCAAGAAGGCAGTTCAGCACCACCTTCTCAAAGGCAATTAGGGATGGGTAATAAATCCCAGCATTGCATCCCATGAACAAACGGAAAAAATCCAAGTCAGTGAGTCTGCCCAGATCAGCAGCATTTACTAGTTAACCTAATTTAAAACCAAATCACTGCTTCTTTTAATAGTTTGGTTTTGGCACACTGTAGGTGGCGGGACTTCCTTATTTTGAAATACGAGATCAATCTCGATACCAACAGCTTGCAAAATAAGCACATGCCAAGTGGTTGGAGTGGAATCACGTGACTAACAAAAGGACATCAATCCTCAAAGATTAAACGAACAATTCAAAGGACAAGCTTGTTTAGAAGAAGAAATCACATCCTCTGTGGCGAGAACTTTTTCATGCATTTATTTTTTTGCTTCTAATAGAGATAATTACATCTGCTATTGCAACATTCAGAAACCCAGTAAAACATTTTCCAAGCTGATTAATGTTTCCAAATTAGCTAAAATACTGTTCTTGCGAGATCACTAGTTCGTGAATTTATAAAGGGTCTGAAACCTAACCTAAAACATTGCAGACCAACACAATCAAGGATACTGTAACTTAGCTCCTCTACAGTATTAGCAAATGAGTGTTTAAAGTCACTGGTAGTTTTACAGAGTTGCCCTAGACTGGTTTGAAGGTTTTTTGTAACCTCTTATCCACACCAATTTATCCTAATTGCAAGTCTCTCAGAGCCAGCCAGTTGCAAACTAGCTAACTTCAGACCAATGACCAATAAAGTACAATAAAAATTGATCCTTAGCTGCCAACCTTAGTGAGTCCCGCAGTTTGACAACACTTTATTTTGCGGAGAATGGATAGGTTTTCAAATGTGGGACTTGCACAGCTAGCTGCAAGCCAAATGCTGATCAGCCAGAAACGCTCCAAGACAGAGTGACAGGAAGTCCTATTGTTAGAAACGAACCCAACCATCTGAAATTGCGTTTTATTCAAAAGCACTTCTGTCACTGTGCACAACACCAAAGCTGAGATTCCAGCACTGCAGATTCTGGGCACCTAAGGTTTTGCCAATCTGTAAGGATACAAACAGCAGTTCCAACATTCACCCCACGGATGTTGAAAATATTATTTTACTGAAATGTTTGTTGTAATTTTTTGTTACATCTAAAGAGTTTTGAAATGTGTCAAGGGATGTATATATTTCACACTTGTTAGGTGTCTTATTTTTCCTAATACAGGTACATCATCCAAAATCCAGCAGTCCAAAAACAAGACATTTTTGGTATCCTGTTAAATGGGTGATGATTGGCCTGTTTTGCAGTTCTCCAACTGAATGCAGCCGTTAAGGATGACACAGAGCTTAAGCGACAGCCTTTAAAGAGGCCAGTGCCGGCCTCTACCAGAAAAGGTAAAAATACTTGCTCGAATGCAAAGCCAAGAAGTGAAGGAGTGCATTTTAAAATCACAGACTGTTGTTGGCCACTGGTCACCACCATTTCTGAACAATACCTTCTCCTCCTTCTTGGTCACTGGCCCCATTTCCAGGCCATACCTGTCTTCCAACACCTACCCAAGAGTCACAGGGGCCTGAAATTAAAAGAGCTGTCTGGAGATACCCAGCAGGCATGTGCAGCTTGCTGTTCTGCTGTCCGGTTCCATTACCGGTCCTATGCATCCAATCATTGATTAAGTTTACCTACAAAGTAAAAACTTTTGACTGGCCAGTGTTTAGTGAGCTACATAATCAAATTGAAGACTGTCCTTTCAAAAGTAATTGTTTTTTTAAAATCACTTTGCATATATAATCTAGATTAGCTCATGTTTTGTGTACAAGAATATTATTAAAGTGGCCCATGTTTCAGCTCATGTAAAAAAGGAACATAAATTGAAAAATTTATCCACAGTTTCTGAACATAATCAGAATACCAGGAACTAAGAGGATTAATATTAAGCCCTCAAACAAGACAATCATATCTCACAGCGTATAATCTAATAGGTACGTTTAGAGGATTATAAACTGCTGGGGCTTTGTGATTGCATACCTGATTTACATTGATCATTACTCAGAGCACTAACTCCTGTCACAAAACTAAACAATTTATGCTGTAGGGCAACTTCCCCAACAGAAGTGGAAAAAACAGCTTACTCGCCTGCTATCTCCCCAAACTGCATGAGGTAGCAGTATTTAAAAAGATCTGGGGCATCAGGTAGGGGTTTCTCATTCCATATGGGTCAGAATTCATTAAGTGTGCAATAGCAAATGCAAGTTAAATAACATGAACATGTTCATTCTAATTTGTCACTATGGACAAAGAATAACATTACAGTTGAGCCCCTGATTCAACAATTGTTTCTACCTTCTTAAAACAATAACCGCTAGAATGATGAAAGATTGCAACTAGTGATCAAACTGGACTGTGAAGTAAGCTGGGTGCTCAAATTCCACTTGTCGAGGATATACCAATATTCCTGGAGTAATGATGAAAAAAACAATGGAACAAAACAGCACAAACCGAAGATTTGGAACTCAATCTGTGCATTACCATCCTTTTCATTTAGATATTCAATAGGCAATGATATAGTTCCTTACGCTAACTCAAACACCCCGAAATGTTCATTAGCCAATAAATTACCTTTGAATGCTCTTATTGCTGCCATATGCCAAGTGTAACAAGGTCACACAGACAGAAAACAATTCAGATGATCAGTACCTCCACCATTGAAGATGAGCAGAGAAACTAGGGGTCACTGCTTAAAAATAAGTGGTCGCTCATTTAAGAAAAATTTAGGAGAATTTTTTTCTCTGAGGGTTGAGAGTTTTCAGTAGAAGCAGAGTCCTTGAATATTTTTAAGGCAGAACTAGATAGATTTTTGATTAATAAGGGGGCGAAGTATAGCAAGGGTAGGCAGGAATGTGGGGTGGAGGGTACAATCAGGTCAGCCGTGATCCGATTGAATGACGGAACAGGCTGGAGGGGCCGAGTGGTCTACTCCCGCTCCTAATTTGTATGTGCGTATATATGTAATATTTCCACACTGGTTAGTCTGTTTATTTGTCTGTGAACAATATATCTCAAAAACTAATGGTCAGATTTCAACAAAGCTTGGTACACTTATAGGGTATGGCCATATGGCACAAAAAAGAACTGATTGTTTTTTGTGAAGATGTGGATCCAGATACTGCAATTTATTTTTAAAGGATCTGTTAACATTGGGAGATAGGGTGAATTAACTTTAAGGATGTTGTGGGTTGTTTCATTTAGAATGTGAGCAGTTTTCAGAGCAGGTCGTTGGCTGTGGATTAACCTGAAGCCTCCTTGGTGAGATGGAGGCTCTTAATAAAAAAAGATTTATTTTTTCAACTTTGTAGTTACAATACATCAACCAGGCAGGGAAAAGCTTCAATTGTAATAATGTTGAGTTAACACAGCATGGTGGAGATACGTGTACTGAGTGCCTTCTGCACTTGTTTGTGTTTTGTGTTTCCCAAATGAAAATGGTTTAGTTAAACTAATGTACTGCCCCTGCCGGTCTTCAATTTAACTCAATGCAAACAGTATTATGATTCTTCAGCCACCTGCAGTTCTTGGTGCTTAAAACTCCAGAAATTATTAGAATAAAAACAGATAAAATTTGAAAAATATAAATGTGTAGAGAAGGAAAACAGCACTTCAGCAGCTGCCAAAGATCAGAAAGAATCCAGAGCATATTTAACAAGAATTCAACAGGGGCCAATGTAGTGACCAATGCCTCCAAGGTTTTGTTTGCTTAGTTAACGGAATAGTGCATACCAGGTGCTAGTGGAGCAAAGGTCAATGATTATTACGGAATAAAAGTAGTTATGTGACAAGAATTTATAAAGTCTCACAAATATGTTGACACTTAAAAATTTAACACACAAAGGAAGAACAAAACTTTAAAAAAAACCTTAATAAGAATGTTACCCCCCAGGGAACTTTACATCAAAACAGCATGGTTAAGTGAAAATATTTGAAATGTAAAAACATTTTTGATGAACACTTCGTCATTACACACACAAATTTATATAACTGTGGATCCCTGTCGAACAATGTTTATTTAAAATATAAAGCTTAATAGACTCTCACAATGGATAGTTTGTGAACTGAACTCTGCTCTATACTGTAGCAGACAAAGTTAAAGTAACTATCTAAATTACATTAGATTTTATTTAAAGATAAATTATACGACCATATATCCTGCCTTTCAAGGTGAATTCATCTGAAGTAACGAAGTAACCAGCAGTGAGTAAACACCGCCCCTTTAAAATAAATTACCTTCTCGACCAGCTGCACTGTGCTAATGAATGGTTGTACAATTTGCCTCCCAAATCTGGTTTAGGATTTAAGTTTTAAATCTACCTAACCAGGTGTGGAAAATTACAGAGGTCAGGTTTCGGTGTACATCTGCTGGCTTAGAACAAGGGGGAGGGGCAGGGAACGAGTGTCTTCGGAAAATTTATAAAGGCTACAGCACCAATAAGCCAAACTGAAATGTTAACAGGATGTTATGGATCCTGTTGCTCTCCAGCTCAAAATGTTACAATACCCTTTTTACTGCAAGTAAAGGAAACTCTTTTATAGCCCAATTTAACAATGGATTTGCAGGCTGCCTTTAATCTAGAAAATGTCCCCAGGCATTTAACAGGACAGGGCAACAGGTGAGAATGAGCGCATGAGAGGGTGACCGAATTAATAAATCTGCCTCTTGGGAAAGGTATGGCAGGTGAGATCTCAAGATATGAACCTACATTATACAACAAAAAAAGGTACAAATATCAATTAAAACTCTTGGCTACTATAACGATAGTGGCTGAAGTACTGATCTCAATTCCATTTAATTTGCATCAGCAAGTAACAGCCACATGATCAAACATCATCTATGGCATGCTTTGCCTAGGACCTGTCAAAAGTCTTACCCATCTCTCACCACTCTCACTCAAAATGGTTAGCTCAGTGGTCCTTTGAAAGAATCCTGCCTCATAATTATCACAACATCGGATGCCACTGAGCAGACTGCAATTGTGATTTAAACAGTACTGCTTGCCACAAATCACTCATTTAATCATCAAAACTGAAGGTTGCCAAACATTTGACAGATATATGCACACATTTATCTAAAATCTGTACGCTTGCTGACATGTGCAAGATGTACATGCATTGTTATGATGCACTGAAGAATCAGTAACTAGTTACCTTGCACATTAATATTTCTACTTAACTAGATCATGCTGCTTAAATAAATGTGTTCAGCCTCAGTGCAGCTTGAACCGTTAATACGAATATAATAGTGCAAGTGTCATGGGCCTTAGGTATGTCACAAAGACTTGAGAGCCACATGTGAAATTTAAATAAATGTTCCCACCAACCTGTCTATATTCAAAACTGCTCACACTAATGGGTCTTGGCATTCCAAATTTAGGATTTAGCCACCACTGTGGCAACAGCACTGAACACTTTTCATTTTGCAAAACAGGAGAACCAGCAAGTTAGGAATTTAAGAAATAGAAACTAGCATTTTTAATGCAATAAGACAAGAAAGTAGAAGATAGACAAGAGATCAGAGTTGGAGGAATTAAGAGATCAGAGAGCAAGAGCTGGTTACTGAGATCAGGGGGATGAGGCCACAGAGATTTGAGAGAAGGTGAGAATTTTAAAAAGTGAGGGCTTTGGTGTGGAAATGAAGATTGGAGATGGAGTTGTTAGAACAGAGTTACCTACACTTCACGGGCCAGGCTACTGTATGTGACATCTGGACTGTAATTTTGACAACCATGTACTACAGCAGTATGGGGCTGAAGGTGTGTAGTGCTTGCATTTCACATTTAATAGCGAAGAGGGCTGCCATTACAATAGCACTCTCAGTTAAAGGCATACACCAATACTAATAGATACTGCAACTTAAAAATACAAATACATTTAAAGTGTGTGGATATATTATTTCCTTACTACAGTGGAATTTCAGTTAAAGTAAGATAGAATCACCAAGTTTACAGCACAGAAAGAGGCCATTTGGCTCATCATGACTGTGCTGGGCAAGAAAAGAGCAACCGAGGCTAATCCCACTTTCCAGCATTTAGTCCATAGCCTTGCAGGTTAAGGCACTTGAGATGTGTATCCAGATGCCTTTTCAATGAGTTGAGGGTTTCTGCCTCTACTACCCTATCAGGCAGAGTTCCAGACCCCAACAACCCTCCGGGTGAAAAAGTTTTTCCTCAACTTCCCTCTAATCTCTTTACCAATCACAACAAATGCAACAAATAACATCCCTGATATGAAAGCAAGCACTGAAAGGAACCCTAGTCCTCAACTCATTAAAAGAACATTTCATGAATCAAGGTTTAGTACAATGTACAGCACTGCCTGTTCTTTAGCACCCTATATGGGTAAAACATCACCAGCTTGAACTAAAACAGTTCTACTACACAGTAAAATCAACACTTGCCCTGTCAATCTCCCATATATAGCCATATTAAAGAATGATTCTGCTTTCAGTACACTCAACCTCCATCTGTGCATGGTTTCCCATGACACAGTCTATATTTAGTTTAGAACAGATATCTTGTTAATTAGCTTGCACTTCTCAGTTTAGACATTTTTCAACCAAGCGTTTATGAAGTCAAAGCTATTAATAATCACTTTGTAATTTTTAAAAAACAGAAAGCTCAGTTCTAAAAGAAAAGCAGAAAATGTCAGTGAACATCATACAATAGGCTTCACTCATTTTGGGGAAAAAAAACACTGCAGTATAAAGGCAATAGGTTTCCATGGTTACAAAACCAGTCCCTGCAATGCTGAGCTGCATGATGATTATAAAAATGTAGAAATGCGAGTGAGAGAGACAGGAAATGGGTTCACATCGACTGTTCATTGTGAATTGGACTGAATTTTTGAAGGGGTTAGAGAAATGGAGCTCTAAGAGGGCTCTTTAAGATCTACCAGAGCTCAAAATAAATGAAATAATTTAGAGTAACAAGAACACAACTTGTTCAAGCAAACGCAAGGAGAGCAACACAGTATGGCTATCCCGGGCAGATGACGTCCAATAAAGTGTGTGACAAATACGGCTTTGATGGGTACACAATATGTCCGAGCTTATTCATGGATTTTTACGTGGCACACTTCCTTGTAATCAACCGCACAATGACACTGGTGGTAGAAGGTGCTAATTATACTATTCTTATTTTCTGCCATACTTTCACCAATGTTTCTAAATCCCAAAGATTTATCCAAAGCCCTCCTGCTTGACGCTATGAAGCTGGCCAGCAATCTCAAGACAATCTATGTAAAGAGAGCGGACAACAATTTTAACACTGCATCTAACATAGTCAAATGTCCGAACACAACAGCAAATAAAACTTAACCTCAAGACACACAAGGAGGACAGATAACTAAAAGCTTGGTCAAGCGGGAGGTTTGAAGAAGCATCTTAAATGGAGGACAGAAGGAAGAGAGGTTTACGGAGGGAACTCCAGAGTACAGGGCCCAAGCAGTTGAAGGAATGTCTGCTGATAGTGGAGCAATTCAAATAGGACACAGAATGGGAGGAGCTCTGAGATCTCAAAGGAATATGGCACTGATCACTGAAAAGCCAGTCTTTTCCTACTGCAGGCCTTGCAGTTAGTCAACATGTGTGAATAAAATCAAGTAAAAAGAGACAATAAATTTGGTAGAGGAAGTCCTCCTGCTACTGCAAAGAAGTGGGGAATGGTTAGATACAAAATCATTAACAAAAATCAATTTCATTATCAGATTTGTGGCGGGGGCAGCGGGAGGGGAGATGGGATATTGAGAACTGTTTTCCTAATCACTTGAAATTAGCCACCAATCCAAAACAATTAGCAGCCAATTGTAAAGGTACATTATTATTTTAGATCCAGTCATTTCTTGGTTTAACAAAAAGGAAAATACTGCTGGAAACCTGAAGTTAGAAACAGCAAATAAGGAGAGAGAAGCAGCTGATGTTTCAGAGTGATTGTCTTTCATCTGAACATCTCTACTCTTGGTTATATTAGCATGTGTTACTTGCTTAGTGCTCACTCCTACCCAAAAGATAGTTTCAGGCTCAAGTTTCTCATGCTCAAACTGAATATGAAATTCAGGTGATCATATTATGACCACTCTTGCCTAGAGAATCCTTTACTACGATATTAATTAATCTTGTCTCTACACATTACCAGATCCATTCCTGGTGGCACCACATCCATGTGCATGTGTGAAAAATCATTGAAGGTGGAGAATAGGTTCAGAGAGCAGTTAATAAAGCATACAATATCCTAGGTTTTATTAATTGGGGCATAGAGTATAAAAGCAAGGAAGTTCTGTTAAACTTGTGTAAAACACTGGTTCGGCCTCAACTGGAGTATTGCATTCAGTTCCGGGCATCACACTTTAGGAAAGATGCAAAGGCATTAGAGAGATATGCAGAAAAAGATTCATGACGATTATTCCAGGGATGAGGAACTTCAGTTAAGTGGATAGACTGGAAGAGTTGAGGCGGTTTTCCTTGGAGAAGAGGAGATTGATTGAAGTGTTCAAAAATCATATGGGATCAGGACAGAACAGATAGGGAGAAACTGTTCCATTGGTGGAAGGATCAAGGACCAGAGGACGCTGATCAAAGGAAATTAGCAAAAGCAGTAATGAAGACATGAGGAAAATCTTTTTCATGCAGCGAGTGGTTAGGATCTGGAATACGCTGCCTAAGAGTGTGGTGGTGACAGGTTCAATGGAAGCATTCAACAGGGAATTGGATTGTTATCTGGAAAGGGAGAATGTGCAGGGCTATGGGGAGAAGACAGGGGTTAGAACTAGGTAAATTGCTCTTATGGAGAATTGGCACAGACAGGACAGGCTGAATAGCCTTGTTCTGTGCTGCAACAATTCTGTAAATAGAGAGGGAAAGAGAAGAGAGAAAGAGAGACAGAGGTGGGATAGACAGAGAGAGAAAAGTCACCACAGGACAAAAATAGTTACAAGATATTAGATACAGTGAAATACAGTGAAGACATAAGGTAGAACTGAAAGGGATAGATCAATCTGAAATAATAGTCAGGAGGAGACAGAGCTAGATCTGATGGCAAAGCAATAACACACTTCACAGGCATACAAAAAAAAAATCTATATCAGAGTCACTGACTTACTGTGAGCAATTCCACAGAGCATACACTCATCCATAAAGTAGGATTTCTCTCAGAGCTTCACAGATTTTTTTTCTTAAACACTGCCTAGGGTTTCATAAGTTTCCAAAGACGAGGTGGTCACCACTCATTTGTACTTGAAACACCCTCAAGAGAAGAACAAGTTGTCACAATGGGCCACCTGCAAAAACACACCAGAATCAAGGTGCAGACAGCAAGTGGGCGCTTAATGGGCAGGAGGGAGGGGAATAGGTTGCTCTTAACAAAGATTTACAGTACAGCGGCCATTCTGTGTCAGCCAAAAAACTAATCCTACTTTCCAGCTCTTAGCCCACGGTCCTGTAGGTTACAGCACTTCAAGTGGATATTCAAGTACTTTTTAAAATATGGAGATCCTCTACTTCCCTTTCAGGTAGTGGGTTCCAGGCCCCCATAAGCCTCTGGGTAAAATAGTTTTGTCTCACATTGGCAATAGGAGCAAAAGGTATTCCACCATTCAATAGGATCATGGCTGATGATCTAATTCAATCCTACCTTCCTGCACTCTTCCCATATCCTTTAAAATTCCCTTAGTGCCCAAACATCTATCATTTTCTGAATATATTCAAAGATTGAGCATCCATAGCCATCTAGAATAGAAAATTCAAAAGATTCGCAACCGTTTCAGTGAAGTAATTTCTCATTTCAGTCCTAAACAGCCAACCCTTATTCCGAGAATGTGCCCTCTAGCTTTTGACTCCCCAACCAAGGGAAACATTCTCTCAGTATCTATCCCATTAAGCCCCTTAAGAATTTTATATATTTCATTGAGACCACCTGTTATTCTAAGTTCCATGGGATATAGGCCTAGACGGCTTAATCATTCCTCATAGGACAATCCCCTCACTGCAGGGATCTATCTAGTGAACCCTCACTGCACCCCTCTAAGGCTTAGGTAAGGAGACCAAAGCTGTACACAGTAACGTGGAGGTGTTCTTACTGAGGCCCTAATACAATTACAATAAGACATCTTCACTCTACCCTCATCAAATGCATTACCTCACAGTTTTATGGTGTGAATTCCATTTGCTAATTTTCTACTCGCCTGACCAGTCCACTGGTATCTTCTTCCAGTCTCCTGCTTCCTTGCACATTATTAACAAGGTCAATTTTGGTATCATCTGCAGGTTTCCTAGTCATGACCCTACATCTACATCTAAATCATTGATATATACCATGAAAAGCAAGAGACCTAGTACTGAACCCTGCAGAACTCTACTGAAAACAACCTTCTTGCCACCAAATCAATTTTGGATTAAACTTGCCACTTTCACCTGGATCCCATGGACTTTTATTTTTCTGGTCAATTTGCCCTGTGGGACCTTCTCAAATGCCTTAGAAAAAGTGTTTTGGAAATGAAACTTCTAGCTAAACAGACATGTTAACACATTGACATATACTATTCTGGGTGCCAAACAGCTGAGCCATATCAGCCAGGAAAGTAACGGCAAGAGCTGGCATTTACATAGCATCACTAGACAAAGAGACTTAGGGAGGGAACTCCAGACTTGGGGCCAAAACAACTGAAGGTACGACTGTCAATAAATAGTGTAGTGAAGGAACTCAGGGTTGCAAAAGGGGCCAGAGTTGAAGAGAGACAGAGTTCCGAATGCTGGAGAGAATTAGAGAGATAGAAAGGGGCAAGGCCTTGGAGGGACTTGAACACAAGGATGAACATTTTGAATTTGAGATCTTGGGTACCAACGTTTAATCTCAAGTTGATATCAATTACATTGATCCAGTGACTGCAGAGGCAAAGGTTCTACCCCCCGGCCGAATTAGAGAATTGAGGTAGAAAACCAGTCAGGATTCCTGCTCCTGGTGGCTATCCAATGACCCCTGCCAAAATGTGGTGACTTGGCTTCATTGCTCCCCAGCAATCAGGTGATCCACGCCTGAGGTTAAACTCTCGTACATAAGGAAGGCAATAATCCTTATAGATGGGGAGCAAATTGAAGAGAAAAACTGTTTCTTAAATAACTTAAAACCAAAAAAAATCATCCAAAAATTAGAGTAGATTTATTCAGAAACCCAACAAGAAATTGTCTGCTAAAATAAAGGCAAATACTGCAGATGCTGGAAATTTGAAACAAAAACAGAAAATGCTGGAAAAACTCAGCAGGTCTGGCAGCAGCATCTGTGGGGAGAGAAACAGAGTTAACGTTTTGAGTCTGTATGTCTCTTCTTCAAAAGAGTCATGAGGACTTGGAACGTTAACTCTGTTTCTCTCTCCACAGATGCTGCCAGATCTGCTGAGGTTTTCCAGCATTTTCTGTTTTTAAGGAATTGTCCGCCTTGGTTGGGGGAGGGAAATGTTGAGGTATCGCAGCCACAGTTTGTACAAGCACACAAAAGCACAGAGAAGAGTATTCAGTAGCAGTTCAGAGTCAGGCAATGCTGCAGAGACAGATAGGACATGGGCTTGAGGTTTAGCTCAGAGTCGGCTAAGTTTCTCACCACTACTTCAACCCAAATAGAGCAGATGGGGGTTAGAGTGCGAGGATATAGAATTTTTAACATCAACCAAATCAGATGGCTTTTGATTTCCTAATGTGAGAAAGGTCTCACTCATCCACAAATTAATACCAGATTGGCTGTACCACAATGCAAGAAGTGGTCGTGGGATCAAAGGTAATGACAGAGAGATAGAGATGAGTTTTGTTCCTGTGGACAGTGTCTCTGAGGAGCAAAAATTTTTGAATGAAGGTGTCAAATATGCAAGAGTCGAACTTTGGAGTACTCTGAAGACAAATGTGTGGGACAGGAGGTGAAGTAATTGCTGAGCATGTGCTGGCTCAATTTAAAGGCAGAGGAATGTGGAATCAGGAACTGGCAGTCCATGGAGTGTTAGAACTGGAGAAGACAGGGACTGAGGGCTCAGCGCCTTGGCTTTTGAGTTTCCTCTCACTGCTAACTGTAACGAGCAGAGACAATAATAATTTGAATTAACAAAAATGTTTAATAAGAGGCATAAGGAAGAAATCCTTTACTCAGCAAAATGTTTAGAACAATCTGCCTTTTTAACTGATACAGACAAAAAACATCAAAATGAGCCTGGATGCTTTGCTTGGCAAGTCAGTGTACTATAGTAATGAGCTGCAGTGGGTGAAACGGCCTTTTCTTATGCCCCGCTTTTGTTATTATGTTACAAACATCAAGTTTGTAAGGTTGTTATGTTTTGGGATTGTCTCTTTTGCTTTGGGCAAAATGGAGGAATGAGGCAGTTCACATGACCTGTTCTGAATTCTGTCAGACAAGCTTGGGTGGCTTGGTTGTTAAGGGTAAAGGGGGGCTCAGGTTGTCTTTCTGGGAAGAAGATGCGAGAAATTCAAATCTGTAAACAATGACTAGGGCAGCTGTGCTGAAGGTGAACAGATTGTTTGTCTCCAAGTTACATTGGAGTGTTAAGAATGCCAGGTTTTATAAACAGTTATACTTTAACCTGTCTATTTAATTTCAAAATAGAATGGAGTTGGGGGTTTAGATGATAGCTAAATAGCAGCATTTCTACCTGGATGGAAGGCCCATGTGATTCACACTGCCATGGAGGTCAACTTTAAAAGACTAAAAGCCAATAGCAAGCCATTATAATATTGGGTTACAAGGGTCTTCTTAAAATACCCCTGAATCTTACAGACAGGTCAGTCTGCAAGAATCAGGGAAAGAGGGCAGAGAGATAGAGGCAGCCAACCTCTATTATTCACCACACAAAATGCGGGTGGGAGCTAACACTCGGATTGAAGACACCACAAACTTCTCAAGGGCAGTTAGGGATGGGCAACAAATACTGGCCTTGACAGCAACGCCCACATCCCATGAAAGAATAAGAAAAAAACAAGTTTGTGAGGATTTAAACAAAGCTGGAAGATTCACCTAGCCTTGGCTAGAGGGAGGAATCTCCAGGGTAACCATGAAAGTCAGTTCGGGGATTAGAAGCTGTCCGACTGGAAAAGGAAAAAGGATGCAAGCTATCGAAAGCTGAGAATAGCTTTGGACTGGTTCCCAGAGAATGAGGCATCCATTTTAAGGATAAAGGACAATCATGGTGGGGGATTTCCAGTCATTGTAAAATTTAATTGGGGTAACTTTTCTGTAATCTAGAATTTAAGTTGCCCACAAAAATAATGCTTAATCAATGTTGCTTTGAATTTGTTACTGTAAAGGTCTTAAAACTTGAAATCTTGCCATGTGATCCTTCCACTCAATCACTAGTGATTCAATATCTTTTTGAAAGTTATCAGCCTCTACTGGGATTGTAACATTATTCTCAACCTACTATTAAATGGGTAAAGTCCCAGGGCACAAAACTACTCACAATTCAGCACTGAACTGGCGGTGGATTTTTTCCAGCATTCGAGGATAATAGATATGGGTCAAGAAAATATTGCAGTGGTTCCCTTCATAGGTTGGGCAAAAGCAGCTACGGAACACACTAGCATGGACATTAACTCTTACCTAACCTCAAAGCTTAATGCTGGCAGTAAAAGAAGAGAAAGAAATTACATTTATACAGCTCCTTAACTTACAACTATTTACTCTGGGACCTGCTGTGTGGACAACTGTTCTTTTCCCCCACTACTGGTAGCTCAATACAAAATAAAATTCACTCCCTTGCTGATGGCCCTTGGTTCGATAGAATAAAATTAACTTTTATGAAAAGGATGCACAAATTAAAAAAGTAAAAGATAAAGAGACATGTATTTTAGTAACATTTCACATCCTCGGGATCGTGCAATCCACTGTGCAACTGGTGGATTACTTATTGCTTGATAGGGAGATTTAATATTCACCTTGCAAACCAAGAGAGAATACAATCAGAAATATTGGTGGCAGAGTAGGATGCGATTTGACCCATCGCATGTACATCAGCCTAAAAAGAACAAACCAGCCTCATCCCACTTTCCAGCTCTTGGACCTTACCTCTGCAATCACAGCACATCAAATGCATATTCAAGTATTTTTTAAATGCACTGAGGGTTTCTTCCTCTACCACCCTTTCAGGTGCTAAGTTCTAGATCCCTCACCATCCTCTGGGTGAAAGAATTTCTCCTCAAGCTCCCCCTAAGTCTTGTGCCAATTACTTTAAGAATGTGCACCCAGCCGGTTATTCATCTCGCTGCAAATGGAAATAGGTCCTTCCTAGTGACTCTGCCCACCTCAATTAAATCTCCCCTCAGCATCTTCCATTTAAAAGAAAACAATCCCAGCGTATCCAATCTTTTCTCATAGCTAAAATTCTTTATTCCTGGCAACATCCTTGTAACTCTCCTCCATATATTCTCTGGGGCAATCACACCCTTCCTGCAATGTGGTGACCTGAACTATACACAGTAATCTAGCTGCAGTCTAACTAGCATTTTATAGAATTGTGCCTAACCTCCCTGTTCTTATACTCTAGGCCTCGGCTATTAAAGGAAATTATTCCAGTATTTCCTTCTTAACCACCTTATCTACCTGCTCCTGCTACCTTCAGGAATATGTGGTCCTTCTGTTTCTCTATACTTATCAGAATCTTACCATCTATTGTGTATTTCCTTGCCTTGTTTGCCCTCCCCAAATGCAATACCTCACACTTCAAGACTAAATTCCATTTGCCACTTTTCTGTTCACATGATCGGTCCTTTAACATTTTCCTGCAGTCTACAGTTTACTACCTCACTATCAGTCGCCACACTGCCAATTTTTGGACCATCAGCAAACTTCTTAAGCATGCCCCCTTTGTTTACATTTAAAACGTTGATGTATACCACAAAAAGCAAATAATCTAGTAACAACCTTCCAGTCACAAAGACATCCATTGACCGTAATCCTTTGCTGCTTGCCTCTGAACTACTTTTGCCTCTAACTTGTCATAATCACTTGGGTCCTATGACCTTTTAATTTTCTCACCAGCCTACCATATGGGACCTTGTCAAAACACAAGAACACAAGAAATAGGAGCAGAAGACCATATGGCCCGTCAAGCCTGCTCTGTCATTCAATGCGATTATGGCTGATCTTGGGCTTCAACTCCACTTCCCTGCCTGCTCCCCATATCCTTTGATTCCCTGAGGTGCCAAAAATCTGTCTATCCCAGTCTGAAATGTATTCAACGATGGAGCATCCACAAAACTCTGGGGTAGAGAATTCCAAAGATTCACAACCCTTCAAGTGAAGTAATTTCTCCTCAACTCAGTCCAAAATGATTAGTCCCTTATCCTGAGACTGTGTCCCTGTGTTTTAAATTCCCCGACAGTGGAAACAATCTCTCAGCATCCATCCTATCAAGACCCTTCAGAATTTCAATGAGATCGCCTCTTGTTCACCTAAACTCCAGAATGTAGACCCAATTTACTCAGCCTCTCATCGCAAGACAATCCCCATCACTCCAGGGACCAATTTAGTGAAGCTTCATTGTACCAACACAAATATAAATTTTCTTAAATGTGGAGACCAAAGCTGCACTCTCACCTGTGTTTTCTGACTCTTGCTATTTCTAATTTCCACCCATATTGATTCTACTTCATGATCCTCTAAGGCCAGATTCCTTCTCTCTAGTCCTTATGTCATCCTTTACTATCAGGGCTGCTCCCTCCTCCTTCGCCATTTCATCCATCTTTCCAAAATATTGTGTACCCTGGAATATATATTTCCCAAACCTGATTACCTTGTTTCCATATCTCGGTGATGGCAATTAGATCTAAATCATGTGCTTCCATTTGTGCCACTAATTAATCTATATTATTGCATTCAGATAAAGAACTTATAATTTCATTTTCTTACTTCTGTTCACTGCAGACCTTATTCATTGATGTACAATTTTCATCAAACTCTCAGTCCCTTCCTGCCTCACTTTTTGTCTTTACCCACACTGCTATATTCCAAAGCCTCTTAGGATTTCTAAATCCTCCTTCACCCAAATCCTTCCCCTCCTCTGTTAGTTTAAAGCCCTGTTCACAAACCTAGTTATACAATTGGCTATGACACGGGTCCCAACCCGGTTCAAGTGGAGCCCATCCCAAGGGAACAGCTCACACTTCTGAGTACTGGTGCCAGTGCCCCATGAACTGAAACTCCCTTCTTCCTACACCACTCTCTGCGTTTATTTCTCTTATCTGCTTGACTCTTTGCCACTTGACACATGGCTCAGTTAACAGTCCAGAGGTTACAATCAAGAGATTAAAATTAATTTGAAGCCTAATTCCTCAAATTCTTTTAGCAGAACATTATTCCTATTTCCATGTAGACCATGACAAGTGGATCCTCCCCCTCCCACTCCAAATTCCTCTCCAGCCACAAGTTCTTATCCCTGGCACCTGGCAGGCAACCCAACCTTCAGGGCTCCTTGTCGTGGCTGCAGAGAACAGTATCTATCCCCCTGACTATACTGTCTCCTATATCACTACCACATTCCTTTTTACTCCCCCCACTTGAATGGCATCCTGCACCATGATGTGATGGCCAGTCTGCTCAGCCAACTTGCAGTCCTTCTCATCCACACAGGTAGAAAGCACCTCAAACCTGTTGGACACAGTCAGTGAGGCTCTTGCATCTCTACCTGCTGGATCCACTTAACTTCCTGACTTACCATCACACCCTCCCATCCCTGACCAGTGACCAACTCTAAAGATCTACCTAGCCTAAGGGGTGTCACCGCCTCCTGGTTTAAGCTGTCTAGGGAACACCCCTCCATGATGCAACCCAGCGTCTGCAACTCAATAACTCTGAGCCGAAGCTCCAAAAGCTGCTGACACTTACTGCACACGTGTCTGTCCTGGATCACACTGGTATCCAAGAACTGCCACTTTTCACAGTTGCAACACATCACCTGCCCTATCATCTTTATTAAGTGTTAATTAATTACTTTTTAATCAATTAATTTTAATCAATCTATTCTCAATAAGCTTTATTACTGCTACTACAAAACCTTGCTACTAATAAAACCACATTGATACCAATGGCATGAAGCAGCTCTTAAAAGGTAAACAAGCAAAACACTCACCAACTTACCTGGTTCCCTGTGATGTCACACTTGATTTTCTCAGAATGCAGACAGTCCACAGACCGAGACCCATCACAGCAACACCAGGTCCACTCTTAATCCACAGACCGAGACCCATCACAACAACACCAGGTCCACCCTCAATCCATAGACCAAGACCCATCACAACAACACCAGGTCCACTCTCAACCCATAGACCAAGACCCATCACTACAACACCAGGTCCACTCTCAATCCACAGACCAAGACCCATCACAGCAACACCCGGTCCACTCTCAATCCACAGACCGAGACCCATCACAGCAACACCGGGTCCACTCTCAATCCACAGACCGAGACCCATCACAGCAACACCGGGTCCACTCTCAATCCACAGATCGAGACCAATCACAGCAACACTGGGTCCACTCTCAATCCATAGACTGAGACCCATCACTGCAACACCGGGTCCACTCTCAGACCACAGACCAATACCCTTCACAGCAACACCGGGTCCACTCTCAGACCACAGACCGAAACCCATCACAGCAACACCATGTCCGCACTCAATCCACAGACCGAGACCCATCACAGCAACACCAGATCCATTCTCAGTACGTGGATCGAGGTCCATCACAGCAACACCAGGTCCACTCTCAATCCACGGACCAAGATCCAATACAGCAACATCGGATCCACTCTCAGTCCATGGACCGAGACCCAGCACAGCAACACCGGATCCACACTCAGTCCACAGACCAATACCCATCACAGCAACAACAGGTTCACTCTCAGACCACAGACTGAGACCCATCACAGCAACACCAAGTCCATTCTCAGACCACAGACCGAGTCCCACCACTGGGTTCGCTCTCGTTCTCACCCATTCTCGCACTCTTTTAAACCTCCTGGTCCAGCCAAAAGACTTGCTAAAATCCACGTAGACTACATCAAACATGCTACCTTCATCAATCCTCCTCAAAAATTGCAATCAAGTCAGTCAGGTACGATCTTCCCTTCAATAAAACAGAACATGCTGGAAATACTCAGCAGGTCTGTCAGCAACTATGGGGAGAGAAAGAGAGTTGATGTTTTGAGTCTAATATGACTCTTCTTCAGAACTTCTCTTTAGAATGATTCTCCCTTAAACGAATCCATGCAGACTGTCCTTGATTAATCTATACCTTCCGAAATCACAATTTAGTACCTTTTTTTTCCAATAATTTGCTCTCCAGAGAAGCGGACTGGGCTGTAATCAATCACTCAATCTACCCCTTTGTCACTTTTTAAACAACAGTACAACTTTAGCAGTCGTCCAGGCCCATGCCTGCAGCCAAAGAGGATTGGAAAATTATGGTTAGAGCCTCCACTATTTCCTCCCTTTCCTGTGTTACCAGCCCAGGGTGCATTTCGTCCAGGCCTGGAGATTCACCCACTTTCAAAGATGTTAAATCTCTTAATATTCCATCTCTCACTATGTTTATCCCATTCAATATTTCAAATTCCTCTGCCTTAACTACCACATGTGCATCATCCCCCTCTTTTGTGAAGACAGATACAAAGTGCTCATTATGAACCATGCCGCCTCCACACGTTACCTTTGTGGTCTCTAGTCGGCCCTGCTCTTTCTTTAATTATCCTCTTGCTCTTTATGTATTTATGAAACATCTTTCATAAATACATAAAGATTTTATTTGCCAATATTTTTTCATGCCCTCTGTTTTCCTAAGTTCCTTTTGCTGTACTTTCTATACTTCTCTCAGTTTTCTGCAGTATTGAGCTCTCAGTATTTGACATAAGCTACCATGCATAAGACCCCACAAAATGAGATGAACAGCCAGTTAAATCTGTTTCCGTGGAATTGGTTCAGGTATTAGTATTGGCCAGGGTACTGGGGAAACATGCCTGCGCCTCTTCCAACACAGCCAGAGAATCTCCCTCTTCCCAAATAAACGCTTATACATAATGTGCATCTGAAAGACACCAACATGTAACCTTTAAATAATGCTGCTGCTGGTCCTGTCACATGATTTACAGTGCACTTGAAAGCTTGTTTTATAAAAGCTATGCAAGCATTTTGACAGATTCAGTAGCATAGGGTTAATGGGTTATTGAAGTTAATTGGGTTCAATACAATAGTTTTTCTCGGTGAAAGAGGTAAAGGGAGACTCGGATTCTGAAGGCTTTCCTCATTAAAACAGAGCTAAGTCTTTTGTTTTCTTAAACGTTACTGAAGATCATGTTACAACATGTCTCTCCCTGCCTTCTGCACTCAGCAACACACCATCCACATTGAAGGGAAGAGCTCAGCAACAAGGCTCACTGAATGACACAATGCAATGGTTACACATTGAAGTAAGAAATGCCCAGGACATTACACAGACACTGAGCAGGAAAACCCCAAACTTCAGAAGTTTTTTCTTCCCATTGCCTTCAATGCTTAATCTTTCAGATGCAGTGCGAAAATTTTGGGCTACTCTCCTGGTTAAGCAAATAATCAGACTGAAGAAAGACCATGCATTTGTAAAGTATCTTTTCAATGGTACTTACTTTTACATTAAGTGGTAGCAGGTTTGAACCCCACCCCAGAGACCTGAGCATTTAATCTAGCCTGACATTCCAAGTGCAGTACTGAAGGAGTGCTGCATTTTCAGAGACATCATCTTTCAGGGTAAGCCAGGGCTTAGTATGGCATCTCAGATGGACCTCAAAAGATTACATGGCACGATCTGAAGGCAAGCAGTGGACTTCCCCAAACATCCTGACCAACGTTTGCCCCCTGAACCATCACCTCTGCTGAACTGGTCATTTGCCTCACTGCAGGTTGAAGTCCTTGTGTGTAACTTCACAACAGTGACCACACTTCAAAAATAATTTGCTGACGATAAAGAACATGGTAAAGTGGTATATCAATAAAAGTTCTTTTTAAAAGGGATCCACATTTAAAACATTAAGTAGACTTCTCTCCACAGGTGCCTCATCCACGGCATTTTTCCAGCATTTTTGTTTATCTTCCACGTGGCTACTAAACCAGGACAGAGGGAGATATTGGGGTGGTGGTGGTGGTGGTGGTGGTGGTTGGGGGGGGGGGGGGGGGGGGGGGGGGGGGGGGAGAGTGATGTCTGCTTGCCTTTATCACAGCTGACCAAACCACTACCTCTCATCCATGAGTGAGTGGGACTACACTTAGAGTCATAATCATAGAGGTCACAGCACAGAAAAGGCCCTTCAGCCCATCGAGTCTATGCCGGTCAAACAAGTACACAACTATCCTAATCCCATTTTCCAGCACTAGGCCCATAGCCTTGTATGCCATGGCATCACAAGTACACATCCAAATACTTAAATGTTGAGGGTTTCTGCCTCTACTACCCTTTCCGGCAGTGAGTTCCAGACTCCCTCCACCCTCTGGGTGAAAAACTTCTTCCTCACATCCCCTCTAAACCTCTTGCTCCTTGCCTTAACTCTATGCCCCCTGGTTATTGATCCCTCCACCAAGGGAAAAAGTTCCTTCCTGTCTACCCTATCTATGCCCCCCATAATTTTATACACCTCAATCATGTCCCCCCTCAATCTCCTCTGCTCCAGGCAAAATAACCCCAATCTATCCAATCTCTCCTCATAACTAAAACTCTCCAGCCCAGGCAACACCCTGGCAAATCTCCTCTGCACTCTCTCTAGTGCAATCACGTTCCTCCTACAATGCAGATTCCAGAACTGCACCCAATGCTCTAGCTGGAGCCTAACCAGCGTTTTATACACTTCCAGCTTAATCTCCCTACTCTTATATTCTATGCCTCGGCTAATAGAGGCAAATATCCCTTTTGTCTTCTTAACCACCTCATCTACCTGTCCCGCTACCTTAAGGGACGGGTAGACATGCACATCAAGGTCCCTCTGATCCTCGGTACTTCCCAGGGTCCTACGATTTATCGTGTATTCCCGTGCCTTGTCTAGGTTCCATTCTTATCTACTTGACCATGAACAGTTTATGACTTGCAATTCATTCTCTTCCAAATCCTGTAACGTTGCCTCTGGTCTCCCCCAAGGATTTATCCTTGGGCCCTTCCTATTTCTTATCTACATGCTGTCCCTCAGTGACATCATCCAATAACACAATGTCAAGTTCCACATGTATCCTGACAACGTCCAGCTAAACCTCACCACCATCTTTCTTAACGCCACCACTGTCTCTAAAATTTGCATTTTTTAAAATTCATGCTTAGGACACGAGTCGCTGGCAAGGCCATCATTTATCACCCATTGCTAACTGTCCTTGAGAAGGTGGTGATGAGCCGCCTTATTGAACTGCTGCAGTCCTGTGGCGTTAGGGAGGGGATGCCAGGATTTTGACACAGTGTCAGTACATTATTGCAAGCAGTTCTGGGCACCATACATTAGGAAGGATATGAAGGTATCAGAAAGAAGGTTTCCAGGGATGAGGAACTAGGAACTTCAGTTATGTAGATAAATTAGAGAAGAGGTTGAGAGAAGATTTGATAGAGGTATTCAAAATCATGAGGGTTCTAGGCAGAGTAGGTAGGGAGAAATTAATCCTATTCATGAAAAGGTTGAGAGCCAGGGGTCACAGATTTAAGGTAATGGGTAAAAGAAACAATCGACACATGAGGAAAAACTTTTCTCATGCAGCAGGTGGTTAGGATCTGGAATGCACTGCCTGAGTGTGGTGGAGACAGGGTCAATTGAGTAGTTAGGATCTGGAATGCACTGTTTGAGAGTGTGGTGGAGACAGGGTCAATCGCGTGGTTAGGATCTGGGATGCACTGAGAGTGTGGTGGAGACAGGGTCAATCGCGTGGTTAGGATCTGGGATGCATTGAGAGTGTGGTGGAGACAGGGTCAATCGCGTGGTTAGGATCTGGGATGCACTGACAGTGTGGTGGAGACAGGGTCAATCGCGTGGTTAGGATCTGGGATGCATTGAGAGTGTGGTGGAGACAGGGTCAATCAAGTGGTTAGGATCTGGAATGCACTGCCTGAGAGTGTGGTGGAGACCGGGTCAATCGCTTGGTTAGGATCTGGAATGCACTGCCTAACAGTGTGGTGGAGATAGGGTCAATCAAGTGGTTAGGATCTGGAATACACTGCCTGAGAGTGTGGTGGAGACAGGGTCAATCAAGTGGTTAGGATCTGGAATGCACTGCCTGAGAGTGTGGTGGAGACAGGGTCAATCGAGGGGTTAGGATCTGGAATGCACTACCCGGGAGTGTGGTAGAGACAGGGTCAATCGAGTGGTTAGGATCTGGAATGCACTGCCTGAGAGTGTGGTGGAGGCAGGGTCAATCGAGTGGTTAGGATCTGGAATGCACTGCCTGAGAGTGTGCTGGAGAAAGGGTCAATCGAGTCATTCAAGAGGGATTTGGATTATCTGAAAAGGAAGAATGCAGGGTTACGGGGAGAAGATGGGGGAGTAGCACCAGGTGAATTGCTCCTTGAAGGAGCCGGTGCGGACACTGGGCCAAATGGCCTCCTTCTCTGCTGTATCTATTCTATAATAGGAATGGTGTGTGGCTTTGAGGGGAACTTGCACATCTACTGCGTTCGTTCTTCTAAATGTATGGAAGGCGCTGTCAAAGGGTGACTCGTCTGTCACCCAGTGTCGGATCAGCAGAGATTTCCTCGAAGTAAATATTAGGAAAATTGAAGCCACTGTGTGTGGTCCCCAATACAAACTACGTTCCCCAGCCACTGTACCTCCATCCCTCTCCCTGGCCACTCTCTGAAGTTGAATCAGACTATTTGCAATTGTAGTGTCATATCTGACCCCAAGATGACCTCCCAACCATGAATAAATGAGAGAGAAAAAACAGAAGGATTCAGTGGCAGGGGTAGTTGAAGTAAGGTGGGATGAGGCATGAAACATAAATCTGTTAGGCCAAATGGCCTGTTTTATTGTTCAGTTCTTGCTGAAACCCTTGGACATGTCTTCATTACTTCTAACACAATCCTGGCTGGCCTTTCATCTCCCAACACATCCAAAACTCACACCATGTCCCGTTCGCCCATCACACTCTTGTACTTGCTGACCTATATCGGTGCCTGGTTGAACAACGCCGCTACTTTGAAATTCTCGTTCTTGTTTTCAAATCCCTTCATGGCCTCCCCCCTCACTAATCTCCTCCAGGCCCACAATCCACTCAGAGCAGGTGATCCCTGGTTAAAAGAGGTAGGTTTTAAGAAGGTTCCTCGAGGAAAAATAAGTTTCAAGAGGAAATTCCAGAGCTTAAGGTCTCGGCAAACCTGCAAGATATCGGCTCTTCTCCAATTCTGCCCTCTTGCACATTCCTGATTTTAACTGCTCTACTATTAGCAGTCAAGCCTTCAGTTGCTGAAGCTCTAAGCCACAGAATTTTCTCTCCTGCTTCCTTTAAGACTGTCTTAAAATCTCTTTGGCCATATTTTCGGCCAGCTGTCCTAATATCACCTTATATGGTCAGAGTCAACTTTTGTTTGTTAATATAAAAGAAAAATACTGCGGATGGTGGAAATCTAGAACTAAAACAAAAATACCTGGAAAAACTCAGCAGGTCTGACAGCATCTCCGGAGAGGAACACAGTTAACGTTTCGAGTCTGTATGACTCTTCAACAGAACTAAGGAAAAATAGAAAAGAGGTGAAATATAAACTGGCTTAAGGGAGGGTGGGACAGGTAGAGCTGGATAGAGGGCAGTGATAGGTGGAGATTGGTCACCCCCCCCCCCCAAACTAGGGCTATCTGTCCCTTGCTCGTCCCGCTTTCTACCCTTAATGTCCCCATTAGCACATTTCTTAGCTAATATCACCATCTTCTTTATCCTTTTGTCTATGACTTCTTTTGGTTATCTCCACCTATCACTGGCCCTCTATCCAGCTCTACCTGTCCCACCATCCCCCCACCCCCCTTAAACCAGCTTATGTTTCACCTCTTTTCTATTTTTCCTTAGATCTGTTGAAGAGTCATTTGGACTCGAAACGTTAACTGTGTTCCTCTGCACAGATGCTGTCAGACCTGCTGAATTTTTCCAGGTATTTTTGCTTTTGTTTGCTAATGCTCCTTCAAAGCTCCATGGGACATTTTACAACATTAAAGGTGTTATTTCAATGCACATTGTTGCAAGGAATGTGTATTTTGTATCCCTGTAGGGATATGCACAACATTCACAAATAGCTCGCTTACGTCAATCTACTCCAAACCTGCAGATATCCTTCCATCTTTTAGTGAACAAAAAGTAAAATTAAATCCTCTTCCCACACTTAAGATAACAAAGCACTTCTTTAAAATGTTCCAAGTGACTTCATTTATTTTTTTCTTACAAATAAGAATAATAAGATATCCCATCATCAGCTGGGAATTCAATTGTCCCAGCACATCATTTAGCTTCGTGGGGTCAGCAGCTCCAGAAATGCCCTGAAGCTAGCTTCAAAGTGTGATTCTACTGTGCATACTGGAGCTGCTCTGAACATTCCCTGTAACTTTACCTCATGGAAGTAGCTGAGATGGGAAGTATTCTTCCTACTTCTGCTACCCAGGAGTATCCCACCCAGAGTAACCCATAGAAATTGGCAGTGGGTTGTCTTTTTGAACCACCACGGTGGGGTGGGGGGATGGATCTCTCAAGTCAGCACAAAATAACTAATTTAAGAAACAATTAGAAAGTTAAGACAATAATTGTTTTCCACAGAGGGAGGCAATTGGTTTGAAAAAACTAATTTTCCCTTAAACAGTTTGTTTATGTCATTGCCAGGTTGATTTGTTTCAGATGGTATGCACGCTTTAGCCAGTTGTGTTGTAAAGGTAGCCCCCACTCAGGAGGGTTGCAGCATCAGTGGGCTAGCCAGTGCACTGCAGCAACCCCTCAGTCTGTCGTATGTCAATCTTGCAACATCTGAGTGGGATCCTCTGGAATAATCGTATTAGCCTACACCAGCTTTCCAAAATTGCTGAATAAGAGGGGTGTGACCAGAATGTGAGTACACCCCCCAGCTACATGGCCTCAAGTTCACTGGTCTAGTAGATGAAAATTGTGAAGCTGGAACAAGGTGGCACAAGTGCAATATCTTGAGTTGGCTTTCATGTGTTTTGCTGCAGGAGACAGTTTTGAAGATTGGTACTCTGTAAATCTCACTATTCAACCTCCCTTAACAGGTAGAAAAAGCCTCTTTTGCAGACTTGGCAAAGGTTTTCTGTCATGCCTTTAGTCATGGAAGTAAGCATGTTGTGCAGGGTGGAGGCGTGGCTACAGCATACTGTTCAGGAGTGCAACAGGTTCAGCAAGTAGTCCTTCACTTGGATGTAGTCACATTGGTCCTGCAGTGAGGTGTGGGAACTCTTGGTTAATTGAAGGAAGGTTCTGTTCTGGCCCTTCCTTAGAGGGAGTCAAAAAAAACTGGTTGTTCAGTGACCTCAAGCAGAGGTCAAGAAGAGCAACCGCTGGAACAATCACCAGTGAGCAGGCCTTGCTGCAATCATCAAGAACTCAGAACAAATAAATTGCCTCAAATTCTCGATCAACACTGCCCACAACACGAGCAGTCACACCAAGAAACCTGGACCTCTCTCGTTAACACCATAAAATCAAAACGCCTTTGCAGAGTCCAAAGCATGCTGAGAGCTCAATCAGAACAGTCTGTCAAACTTCAGGAGAGAGATTCTCTCCAAATCTGCACTCACAATGAAATCACACAGCTGCCTTATCAGCCATGTGGTTAGGGGATGATGATCAATACCAGATTGTTGATTAGAATCCTGCCACACTTGTATTACACACAGTAACAGATAGACACAAAAGAAATTGCTGCCCGCCTCCTTGGCAGATTGGGTGCAAGCACAACAAATATCCAATTCACCCATAACCCATCATGCTGAACATGTCATTTCTGCCAAATCATACCGAAAGATCTCTATTTTCAATGGACAGTGAGACCAGAGACACTTGCAAGAGAACTAAGGCACAGTTTCATTGATCAGACCCTTCAATATGATGCATACATGACCAATGTCAGAGAAATTTCATCCAGATTCCAGGTTTTCAAAGATATCATCACAAATGTGACTATGTCATTGCCAAAAGAACCCAATGACATGCCATTCGGTTTTTTAATGTATATGTCATTCAAGCTTCACTTGATTTAGGCCATTTTCATAGCGATTCTGCAGCAAAATTCATCCCCCAGCCATCCAAAAAGAGACCATCCGAACCCTTCAATCAGACTCCAGCATAAAATTTCATCCCATTATTCTGTACGCAACTAAAGTGTTCAACTTATTACTGCAAAATCACATGGGGAAGCATTAAAAATTGGTCATCAAAAAAAAACCGCAGGTGAACAACATAAGCATTTGAATTGCATTATAAATATGACGCATTCCTTATCAAATTAAACAACACCTTGTAAAAGGCACAAGAAATATAAACTTAGGAATTTGTCCCCTGCCACCCCCCCCCCCCCCCCACTGTGTTACTGAACACTTTCAGTACTGTGCAAGCAGGAAGTCCATCTCGCGATTGGTTTCCCCTTGATATATTAAAATGAAACACACATCTTTTTTAAACAAAATACTTCAGTATTTGAAAGAAAAATCGATCCCTTCTGGACATGCACACATTGATCATACCATGTACAATGCACTTGAGGATAAGGGGATGATGTGTTTCAATCATACACTTTATGCTTCACGTAAGAATCTATCCTGTAACCTCTGAAACATGAGAAACGAGAACTTGTATTTATATAGCACCTTCAATGTGGTTAATACATCCCAAGGCACTTCATAGGTGCATTGTTAAGGTGGTTGAATGGGGTCAGGTGACAGATTAGCCATGGTCTCATTGAATGGTGGAACAGGCTTGAGCAGCTGAGTGGTCCATTCCTGTATCTATGTATGCAATTTAATGTAAAAAAAACACGACACCAAAGCCATACAAGGAGATATTAGGACAGGTGACCAAAAGAGGGATTCAGGGAGCAAACTGCAGAGCTCAAGGCCAAGGTAGCTGAAGGCACGGCTGCCAATGGAGGAGCAAAGAGGCTATAACTAGAGGGGTGCTAAGGCTCCAGAGGAGGCAAGGCCTTAGAGAGACATGAAACTTGTAAAACTGAAGAGCAGCAGCAACTCAAGCGTGACGGGCGGATGAGAATTGCTGCGAGTTAGCACATGGATAACAGAGTTTCAAGTGAACTGGATTTTCAAGTTTATGGAGGGTGGGAGGCTGGAGGCCAGCAAGGAGAGCATTGGACATTGAACCTGGAGGTAACAAAGCCATGGAGGAGAGGGAGAAAGATATGGCGAGGAGGCTAGTGTCATCGATAAACAAGTGAAAACTTTGCCGTGCTTTCAGATGATTTCACCAAAGGACAGTGTGTAGCTGAGAAATAGGAGGAGTAAGGCTGTATCCTTGAAGTAATTATGGTGCAGGAGTGGGAATGTCTACTGCAGGGGATCCTCCAGCCATGACTGGATAAGTAACCTGGCGTGGGCAGTCCCACAACACTGGAGTGGGGGGGGGGGGAGGAGAGAGAATGTTAAAGGAGGATGATTGGGTTAACCATGTCAAAGGCTGCAGACAAGTCGAGAAGGAAGAGAACTGATGAGTCATGGTCAGAGTCACTTTGGATGTCATTTGTGACTTTAATAAGGGCCACCTGAGTGCTGTGGCAGGGACAGAAAACTTACTGGGAGGGGTCCAAAGCCAAAGTTGTGAAACAGATGGGTTTGGATTTGGGAGGTGACAACACCTTCAATGGTTCTGGAAAGGAAAGAGATTGGAGATGGGGCTACAGTTTATAAAAAGTGTTTTTTTTCACAAGGTAGTGCTGAAATTTGAAAGGGTGGGGGTGGGGGGGTCAGTCTGGAAAGGGAGCCATTAAAATCAGCTAATAGGCAGGCCAGGAAGGTAAGTAGGGTGGTCAGGGGTTAGCTGGCGACATGTTATTGACAGGCTTAATGCTAAAAGAGGATAGAAATATAGCATAAAATCCCCAGTGAAATTCCTGGGAAAATCCATGCGACCAAAAGAATGTTATCTTAATCAGGTGCTGTAAGCCAACAGCCTTCCATATAAATCAACACAACTGTGAAAAGAGATTCCTAAAATACCAACAAAAATCTTGGAAACCCCAGTAAATAAAAATGGAATTTGATTTATTCAAAACTCCTAACAAAGTGGCGCTTCCTACAAAGCTCAGCACAGTGCAATGGAAAATAAAAATCTCCAAAACGCAACACTTCCAAACTGCCTAACGAGCTATCTGTGGCCATTCTGTCTCGATCGCGTGGTAGAATCAATACAATACAGGAGGCCATTCAGCCCATCCAGTCCATGTTGGTGGTGGTTATAAGGAAAGTTGCTAGCACACAAATTGGCAGAAATGCCCTGCAGAGCAAACCAGGAGATACAGTGCCAGCTTTCAAGCCAGCTCTTTACACAATAAAATTCATTTGCATTCATTCCAGAAACCAGATTACATGGAAATCAACCTTGAAAAAGGTGATAAGCCACACTAAAAATGACTTGAATGCCCCTTGGTGTAATAGATATAACCCTGAGGGACATCTAAATTCATATAAAATATAATGTAAACGGGTATAACAATAGAAAACATTTGCCAATATGAATCAGTAAATGCAAAAGTATAGAGAGGCCTTTGCAACAGAGAAATGCAATTTATTTAAATAAAAGATTCCCAAACACAAAGTGAATTGCAAACAAACATTTATCTTCACCCCAGACACTATATGGAGATATGGCATATTTAATTATTTTAAAAAACACTTGAGAAATCTCAACAGGGCACTCCGTTTGCATTTTAATAAGATGGTGTTGCTTGGCCAAAAATAAAAGCAGTGAGAACTGCCTTTAAGATGTGATGCTGTTCAGGGAAAGGGTATCCTTTCAATTTGCCGGAGCAGACAGGGAGGGAGGGGCAGAGCGAGAGAGAGGGGGGGCAGACAGAGAGAGAGAGGGGGGGCAGACACAGGCGGGGAGGGGGGCAGACACAGGCGGGGAGGGGGGCAGACACAGGCGGGGAGGGGGGCAGACACAGGCGGGGAGGGGGGGCAGACACAGGCGGGGAGGGGGGCAGACACAGGCGGGGAGGGGGGCAGACACAGGCGGGGAGGGGGGCAGACACAGGCGGGGAGGGGGGCAGACACAGGCGGGGAGGGGGGCAGACACAGGCGGGGAGGGGGGCAGACACAGACGGGGAGGGGGGCAGACACAGACGGGGAGGGGGGCAGACACAGACGGGGAGGGGGGCAGACACAGACGGGGAGGGGGGCAGACACAGACGGGGAGGGGGGCAGACACAGACGGGGAGGGGGGCAGACACAGACGGGGAGGGGGGCAGACACAGACGGGGAGGGGGGCAGACACAGACGGGGAGGGGGGCAGACACAGACGGGGAGGGGGGCAGACACAGACGGGGAGGGGGGCAGACACAGACGGGGAGGGGGGCAGACACAGACGGGGAGGGGGGGCAGACACAGACGGGGAGGGGGGCAGACACAGACGGGGAGGGGGGCAGACACAGACGGGGAGGGGGGCAGACACAGACGGGGAGGGGGGCAGACACAGACGGGGAGGGGGGCAGACACAGACGGGGAGGGGGGCAGACACAGACGGGGAGGGGGGCAGACACAGACGGGGAGGGGGGCAGACACAGACGGGGAGGGGGGCAGACACAGACGGGGAGGGGGGCAGACACAGACGGGGAGGGGGGCAGACACAGACGGGGAGGGGGGCAGACACAGACGGGGAGGGGGGCAGACACAGAGAGAGAGGGGGGCAGACACAGAGAGAGAGGGGGGCAGACACAGAGAGAGAGGGGGGCAGACACAGAGAGAGAGGGGGGCAGACACAGAGAGAGAGGGGGGCAGACACAGAGAGAGAGGGGGGCAGACACAGAGAGAGAGGGGGGCAGACACAGAGAGAGAGGGGGGCAGACACAGAGAGAGAGGGGGGCAGACACAGAGAGAGAGGGGGGCAGACACAGAGAGAGAGGGGGGCAGACACAGAGAGAGAGGGGGGCAGACACAGAGAGAGAGGGGGGCAGACACAGAGAGAGAGGGGGGCAGACACAGAGAGAGAGGGGGGCAGACACAGAGAGAGAGGGGGGGCAGACACAGAGAGAGAGGGGGGCAGACACAGAGAGAGAGGGGGGCAGACACAGAGAGAGAGGGGGGCAGACACAGAGAGAGAGGGGGGCAGACACAGAGAGAGAGGGGGGCAGACACAGAGAGAGAGGGGGGCAGACACAGAGAGAGAGGGGGGCAGACACAGAGAGAGAGGGGGGCAGACACAGAGAGAGAGGGGGGCAGACACAGAGAGAGAGGGGCAAACCAAGCAAGGGAGAGAGAGAGGCAGACCAAGCGAGAGAGAGAGAGGCAGACCAAGCGAGAGAGAGAGAGAGAGGCAGACCAAGCAAGAGAGAGAAAGAGAGGCAGACCAAACGAGAGAGAGAGAGAGAGAGAGAGAGGCAGACCAAGCAAGAGAAAGAGAGAGAGAGAGGCAGACCAAGCGAGAGAGAGAGAGGCAGACCGAGAGAGAGAGAGGCAGACCAAGCGAGAGGGAGAGAGAGGCAGACCAAGCGAGAGAGAGAGAGAGGCAAACCAAGCGAGAGAGAGAGAGAGGCAAACCAAGCGAGAGAGAGAGAGAGAGAGGCAGACCAAGCGAGAGAGAGAGAGAGAGGCAGACCAAGCGAGAGAGAGAGAGAGGCAGACCAAGCGAGAGAGAGAGAGAGGCAGACCAAGCGAGAGAGAGAGAGAGGCAGACCAAGCGAGAGAGAGGCAGACCAAGTGAGAGAGAGAGAGAGAGAGGCAGACCAAGCGAGCGAGAGAGAGAGAGAGGCAGACCAAGCCAGAGAGAGAGAGAGAGAGAGAGGCAGACCAAGCAAGAGAGAGAGAGAGGCAGACCAAGCGAGAGAGAGAGGCAGACCAAGCGAGAGAGAGAGGCAGACCAAGCGAGAGAGAGAGGCAGACCAAGCGAAAGAGAGAGACAGACCAAGCGAGAGAGAGAGAGAGAGAGAGGCAGACCAAGCGAGAGAGAGAGAGAGAGAGAGAGAGAGGCAGACCAAGCCAGAGAGAGAGAGAGAGAGAGCGGCTACAAAGAGAGAGTCAGACCAAGGGAGAGAGAGAGAGAGAGTCAGACCAAGGGAGAGAGAGAGAGAGAGTCAGACCAAGGGAGAGAGAGAGAGAGTCAGACCAAGGGAGACAGAGAGAAAGGCAGACCAAGGGAGAGAGAGAGAAAGGCAGACCAAGGGAGAGAGAGAGAAAGGCAGACCAAGGAGGAGAGAGAGAGAGGCAGACCAAGCCAGAGAGAGAGAGAGAGAGAGAGAGGGGCAGACCAATGGAGAGAGAGAGAGAGGCAGACCAAGTGAGAGAGAGAGAGAGAGAGAGGGGCAGACCAAGCGAGAGAGAGGGGCAGACCAAGGGAGAGAGAGAGAGAGGCAGACCAAGGGAGAGAGAGAGAGAGAGAGAGAGGCAGACCAAGCGAGAGAAAGAGAGGCAGACCAAGGGAGAGAGAGAGGCAGACCAAGCGAGAGAGAGAGAGAGAGAGGCAGACCAAGCGAGAGAGAGAGTGAGAGAGGCAGACCAAGCGAGAGACAAAGAGAGGCAGACCAAGCGAGAGAGAGAGCGAGAGGCAGACCAAGCGAGAGAGAGAGATGCAGACCAAGCGAGAGAGAGAGAGAGGCAGACCAAGCAAGAGAGAGAGAGAGGCAGACCAAGCAAGAGAGAGAGAGAGGCAGACCAAGCAAGAGAGAGAGAGAGAGAGAGAGAGAGGCAGAGCAAGGGAGAGAGAGAGGCAGACCAAGCGAGAGAGAGAGTGAGGCAGAACAAGCGAGAGAGAGAGAGAGAGAGAGAGAGGCAGGCCAAGGGAGAGAGAGAGGCAGACCAAGCGAGAGAAAGAGAGAGAGAGGCAGGCCAAGGGAGAGAGAGAGGCAGGCCAAGGGAGAGAGAAAGAGGCAGATCAAGCAAGAGAGAGAGAGGCAGACCAAGCAAGAGAGAGACAGAGATGCAGACCAAGAGAGAGAGAGAGAGAGAGGCAGACCAAGAGAGATAGAGAGGCAGATAGAAAGGCAGACAGACAGACAGAGAGAGAGGGAGGGGCAGACAGAGAAGGAGCGAGGGAGACAGACAGACAGAGAGCGAGAGAGCGAGGGAGACAGACAGACAGAGAGCGAGAAGGAGCGAGGGAGACAGACAGACAGAGAGAGAGAAGGAGCGAGGGAGACAGACAGACAGAGAGAGAGAAGGAGCGAGGGAGACAGACAGGCAGAGAGCGAGAGAGCGAGGGAGACAGACAGGCAGGCAGAGAGAGAGCGAGGGAGACAGACAGGCAGGCAGAGAGAGAGCGAGGGGGACAGGCAGGCAGAGAGAGAGCGAGGGGAACAGGCAGGCAGAGAGAGAGCGAGGGGGACAGAGAGCGAGGGGGACAGAGAGCGAGGGGGACAGAGAGCGAGGGGGACAGAGAGCGAGGGGGACAGAGAGCGAGGGGGACAGAGAGCGAGGGGGACAGAGAGCGAGGGGGACAGAGAGCGAGGGGGACAGAGAGCGAGGGGGACAGAGAGCGAGGGGGACAGAGAGCGAGGGGGACAGAGAGCGAGGGGGACAGAGAGCGAGGGGGACAGAGAGCGAGGGGGACAGAGAGCGAGGGGGACAGAGAGCGAGGGGGACAGAGAGCGAGGGGGGACAGAGAGCGAGGGGGACAGAGAGCGAGGGGGACAGAGAGCGAGGGGGACAGAGAGCGAGGGGGACAGAGAGCGAGGGGGACAGAGAGCGAGGGGGACAGAGAGCGAGGGGGACAGAGAGCGAGGGGGACAGAGAGCGAGGGGGACAGAGAGCGAGGGGGACAGAGAGCGAGGGGGACAGAGAGCGAGGGGGACAGAGAGCGAGGGGGACAGAGAGCGAGGGGGACAGAGAGCGAGGGGGACAGAGAGCGAGGGGGACAGAGAGCGAGGGGGACAGAGAGCGAGGGGGACAGAGAGCGAGGGGGACAGAGAGCGAGGGGGACAGAGAGCGAGGGGGACAGAGAGCGAGGGGGACAGAGAGCGAGGGGGACAGAGAGCGAGGGGGACAGAGAGCGAGGGGGACAGAGAGCGAGGGGGACAGAGAGCGAGGGGGACAGAGAGCGAGGGGGACAGAGAGCGAGGGGGGACAGAGAGCGAGGGGGACAGAGAGCGAGGGGGACAGAGAGCGAGGGGGACAGAGAGCGAGGGGGACAGAGAGCGAGGGGGACAGAGAGCGAGGGGGACAGAGAGCGAGGGGGACAGAGAGCGAGGGGGACAGAGAGCGAGGGGGACAGAGAGCGAGGGGGACAGAGAGCGAGGGGGACAGAGAGCGAGGGGGACAGAGAGCGAGGGGGACAGAGAGCGAGGGGGACAGAGAGCGAGGGGGACAGAGAGCGAGGGGGACAGAGAGCGAGGGGGACAGAGAGCGAGGGGGACAGAGAGCGAGGGGGACAGAGAGCGAGGGGGACAGAGAGCGAGGGGGACAGAGAGCGAGGGGGACAGAGAGCGAGGGGGACAGAGAGCGAGGGGGACAGAGAGCGAGGGGGACAGAGAGCGAGGGGGACAGAGAGCGAGGGGGACAGAGAGCGAGGGGGACAGAGAGCGAGGGGGACAGAGAGCGAGGGGGACAGAGAGCGAGGGGGACAGAGAGCGAGGGGGACAGAGAGCGAGGGGGACAGAGAGCGAGGGGGACAGAGAGCGAGGGGGACAGAGAGCGAGGGGGACAGAGAGCGAGGGGGACAGAGAGCGAGGGGGACAGAGAGCGAGGGGGACAGAGAGCGAGGGGGACAGAGAGCGAGGGGGACAGAGAGCGAGGGGGACAGAGAGCGAGGGGGACAGAGAGCGAGGGGGACAGAGAGCGAGGGGGACAGAGAGCGAGGGGGACAGAGAGCGAGGGGGACAGAGAGCGAGGGGGGACAGAGAGCGAGGGGGACAGAGAGCGAGGGGGACAGAGAGCGAGGGGGACAGAGAGCGAGGGGGACAGAGAGCGAGGGGGACAGAGAGCGAGGGGGACAGAGAGCGAGGGGGACAGAGAGCGAGGGGGACAGAGAGCGAGGGGGACAGAGAGCGAGGGGGACAGAGAGCGAGGGGGACAGAGAGCGAGGGGGACAGAGAGCGAGGGGGACAGAGAGCGAGGGGGACAGAGAGCGAGGGGGACAGAGAGCGAGGGGGACAGAGAGCGAGGGGGACAGAGAGCGAGGGGGACAGAGAGCGAGGGGGACAGAGAGCGAGGGGGACAGAGAGCGAGGGGGACAGAGAGCGAGGGGGACAGAGAGCGAGGGGGACAGAGAGCGAGGGGGACAGAGAGCGAGGGGGACAGAGAGCGAGGGGGACAGAGAGCGAGGGGGACAGAGAGCGAGGGGGACAGAGAGCGAGGGGGACAGAGAGCGAGGGGGACAGAGAGCGAGGGGGACAGAGAGCGAGGGGGACAGAGAGCGAGGGGGACAGAGAGCGAGGGGGACAGAGAGCGAGGGGGACAGAGAGCGAGGGGGACAGAGAGCGAGGGGGACAGAGAGCGAGGGGGACAGAGAGCGAGGGGGACAGAGAGCGAGGGGGACAGAGAGCGAGGGGGACAGAGAGCGAGGGGGACAGAGAGCGAGGGGGACAGAGAGCGAGGGGGACAGAGAGCGAGGGGGACAGAGAGCGAGGGGGACAGAGAGCGAGGGGGACAGAGAGCGAGGGGGACAGAGAGCGAGGGGGACAGAGAGCGAGGGGGACAGAGAGCGAGGGGGACAGAGAGCGAGGGGGACAGAGAGCGAGGGGGACAGAGAGCGAGGGGGACAGAGAGCGAGGGGGACAGAGAGCGAGGGGGACAGAGAGCGAGGGGGACAGAGAGCGAGGGGGACAGAGAGCGAGGGGGACAGAGAGCGAGGGGGACAGAGAGCGAGGGGGACAGAGAGCGAGGGGGACAGAGAGCGAGGGGGACAGAGAGCGAGGGGGACAGAGAGCGAGGGGGACAGAGAGCGAGGGGGACAGAGAGCGAGGGGGACAGAGAGCGAGGGGGACAGAGAGCGAGGGGGACAGAGAGCGAGGGGGACAGAGAGCGAGGGGGACAGAGAGCGAGGGGGACAGAGAGCGAGGGGGACAGACAGACAGACAGAGAGCGAGGGGGACAGACAGACAGAGAGCGAGGGGGACAGACAGACAGAGAGCGAGGGGGACAGACAGACAGAGAGCGAGGGGGACAGACAGACAGAGAGCGAGGGGGACAGACAGACAGAGAGCGAGGGGGACAGACAGACAGAGAGCGAGGGGGACAGACAGACAGAGAGCGAGGGGGACAGACAGACAGAGAGCGAGGGGGACAGACAGACAGAGAGCGAGGGGGACAGACAGACAGAGAGCGAGGGGGACAGACAGACAGAGAGCGAGGGGGACAGACAGACAGAGAGCGAGGGGGACAGACAGACAGAGAGCGAGGGGGACAGACAGACAGAGAGCGAGGGGGACAGACAGACAGAGAGCGAGGGGGACAGACAGACAGAGAGCGAGGGGGACAGACAGACAGAGAGCGAGGGGGACAGACAGACAGAGAGCGAGGGGGGACAGACAGACAGAGAGCGAGGGGGACAGACAGACAGAGAGCGAGGGGGACAGACAGACAGAGAGCGAGGGGGACAGACAGACAGAGAGCGAGGGGGACAGACAGACAGAGAGCGAGGGGGACAGACAGACAGAGAGCGAGGGGGACAGACAGACAGAGCGAGGGGGACAGACAGACAGAGCGAGGGGGACAGACAGACAGAGCGAGGGGGACAGACAGACAGAGCGAGGGGGACAGACAGACAGAGCGAGGGGGACAGACAGACAGAGCGAGGGAGACAGACAGACAGAGCGAAGGAGACAGACAGACAGAGCGAAGGAGACAGACAGACAGAGCGAAGGAGACAGACAGACAGAGCGAAGGAGACAGACAGACAGAGCGAAGGAGACAGACAGAGAGAGCGAGGGAGACAGACAGAGAGAGCGCGGGAGACAGACAGAGAGAGCGAGGGAGACAGACAGAGAGCGAGGGAGACAGACAGAGAGCGAGGGAGACAGACAGACAGAGAGAGAGAGCGAGGGAGACAGACAGACAGAGCGAAGGAGACAGACAGACAGAGCGAAGGAGACAGACAGACAGAGCGAAGGAGACAGACAGACAGAGCGAAGGAGGACAGACAGACAGAGCGAAGGAGACAGACAGAGAGAGCGAGGGAGACAGACAGAGAGAGCGCGGGGAGACAGACAGAGAGAGCGAGGGAGACAGACAGACAGAGCGAGGGAGACAGACAGAGAGAGCGAGGGAGACAGACAGAGAGAGCGAGGGAGACAGACAGAGAGAGCGAGGGAGACAGACAGAGAGAGCGAGGGAGACAGACAGAGAGAGCGAGGGAGACAGACAGAGAGAGCGAGGGAGACAGACAGAGAGAGCGAGGGAGACAGACAGAGAGAGCGAGGGAGACAGACAGAGAGAGCGAGGGAGACAGACAGAGAGAGCGAGGGAGACAGACAGAGCGAGGGGGACAGACAGACAGAGCGAGGGGGACAGACAGACAGAGCGAGGGGGACAGACAGACAGAGCGAGGGGGACAGACAGACAGAGCGAGGGAGACAGACAGACAGAGCGAAGGAGACAGACAGACAGAGCGAAGGAGACAGACAGACAGAGCGAAGGAGACAGACAGACAGAGCGAAGGAGACAGACAGACAGAGCGAAGGAGACAGACAGACAGAGCGAAGGAGACAGACAGAGAGAGCGAGGGAGACAGACAGAGAGAGCGCGGGAGACAGACAGAGAGAGCGAGGGAGACAGACAGAGAGCGAGGGAGACAGACAGAGAGCGAGGGAGACAGACAGAGAGCGAGGGAGACAGACAGACAGAGAGAGAGGGCGAGGGAGACAGACAGACAGAGAGAGAGGGCGAGGGAGACAGACAGAGAGAGCGAGGGTGACAGACAGAGAGAGCGAGGGAGACAGACAGAGAGAGCGAGGGAGACAGACAGAGAGAGCGAGGGAGACAGACAGAGAGAGCGAGGGAGACAGACAGAGAGAGCGAGGGAGACAGACAGAGAGAGCGAGGGAGACAGACAGAGAGAGCGAGGGAGACAGACAGAGAGAGCGAGGGAGACAGACAGAGAGAGCGAGGGAGACAGACAGAGCGAGGGAGACAGACAGAGAGAGCGAGGGAGACAGACAGAGAGAGCGAGGGAGACAGACAGAGAGAGCGAGGGAGACAGACAGAGAGAGCGAGGGAGACAGACAGAGAGAGCGAGGGAGACAGACAGAGAGAGCGAGGGAGACAGACAGAGAGAGCGAGGGAGACAGACAGAGAGAGCGAGGGAGACAGAGAGCGAGGGAGACAGAGAGCGAGGGGGACAGACAGACAGAGAGAGGGCGAGGGAGACAGACAGACAGAGCGAGGGAGACAGACAGAGAACAAGAGACAGAGCAAGAGAGAGAGGCACAGACAGGGAGAGAGATGGAGAGACAGAGAGAGAAATCGGTATTGAATTTTTTGGCTTTTCAGGCACTAGGATTCTGTGCACTGGGATTTTGGAATCTGGGCACTGGGAATCCGGATACTGAGAATTTGGGCAGTTGGAATCTGGGCACTGGGTTTTCAGACATTAGGATTCTGGGCACAGAGTTTTTGGACACTGGGTTTTCAGGCATTAGGATTCTGGGCACAGGGTTTTCGGGCACTGGGATTCTGGGCACTGGGTTTTTCAGGCATTAGGATTCTGGGCACAGGGTTTTCAGGCATTAGGATTCTGGGCACTGGGTTTTCAGGCATTAGGATTCTGGGCACTGGGTTTTCGGGCACTGGGATTCTGGGCACTGGGATTCTGGGCACTGGGTTTTTCAGGCATTAGGATTCTGGGCACTGGGTTTTCAGGCATTAGGATTCTGGGCACTGGGTTTTCGGGCACTGGGATTCTGGGCACTGGGATTCTGGGCACTGGGTTTTTCAGGCATTAGGATTCTGGACACGGGGTTTTCAGGCATTAGGATTCTGGGCACTGGGTTTTCAGGCATTAGGATTCTGGGCACAGGGTTTTCAGGCATTAGGATTCTGGGCACTGGGTTTTTCAGGCATTAGGATTCTGGGCACTGGGTTTTCAGGCATTAGGATTCTGGGCACTGGGTTTTCGGGCACTGGGATTCTGGGCACAGGGTTTTCGGGCACTGGGATTCTGGGCACTGGGTTTTCAGGCATTAGGGTTCTGGGCACTGGGAATTCAGGCACTGGAGAACCCGGGCACTGGAAATTCAGGCACTGGAGAACCTGGCACTAGGGAACCCGGGCACCGGGGAACCTGGGCAATGGGGAACCCGGGCACCGGGGAACCTGGGCAATGGGGAACCCGGGCACCGGGGAACCTGGGCAATGGGGAACCCGGGCACCGGGGAACCCGGGCAATGGGGAACCCGGGCAATGGGGAACCCGGGCAATGGGGAACCCGGGCACCGGGGAACCCGGGCACCGGGGAACCCGGGCACCGGGGAACCCGGGCAATGGGGAACCCGGGCACCGGGGAACCCGGGCAATGGGGAAGCCGGGCACTGGAGGACCCGGGCACTGGAGGTCCCGGGCACCGGAGAACCCGGGCAATGGGGAACCCGGGCAATGGGGAACCCGGGCACCGGGGAACCCGGGCACTGGAGAACCCGGGCACCGGGTTTTCCTCGGGATGCTCACACTCACACACGGGGTTTCTTTCCTCTCAGAGCCGGAGCTGGGCTTTCCTTACCCGGAGAGCGGACAGGTCGATGTCGTCCAGGCTGCGGGCCGGCGGTTCACTCGCCATCTTCTCCAGGGGAAATCTCGGCTCAGGTAAAAGAACAGCAGCAACCCAATCCCGGGGCTGGCCCGCTCTCCCTCACCAAGGCCTCAGGCTGACTTCACAAATGGACGATCAGGGGAACCGCCTCCCGCTGCTCCGGAGCCGCGGACGCTCCGTTCTCTCCTCCGCCTCCATTACCGGCTCCAGCCGACATCAATGGCTTCCCGTCCCCCTCCAGCCGGTAACCAGGAGCAACGCCGTCTCCCCACCCCCCTCCCCTCAGCGCAGCGTGCGCCGCCGCCCACGCCCCTCAGCGCAGCGTGCGCCGCCGCAACCCCGCCCCTCAGCGCAGCGTGCGCCGCCGCAACCCCCGCCCCGCCTGGCCTCACGTCACTCCGCTCCACTGTCGCGCACGCTCCTGCCCACCCCCACCCTCGTGACCTCTCCGTGCCTGGCTCCGCCCTCTGCTCGTCCTGTCCGGCCTCCGACGCGCCTGCGCACCCTCCCACACCTAGCTTCGCCCACGTGAGCTCTTTCTGATTGGCCCGTCCCCTTTTCCAACAGACAGGCTGCTCACCTGCGCGCCTGCGCACGCCCTCCCCTTACCCAGCTTCCCCCATGTGACCACTTCGCCGTCGCGCTCCTCCCTCTTGTCCAACTGACTAACCGGCCTTCTGCGGACCTGCGCCCGCCCCTCCACCTAATAGTTCGACACGTGACCTCTCCCTCGCTGGCTCCTCCCCTCTGGCTGACCACCTGTGCGCCTGCGCTTTCCCTGTGCAGCTTGACCCACGTGACGCACTGACCGACCCAGCCCCTTACGCGTCTGCGCACTACCCTCCACCTCTTGTTTCCCCCCACGTGACCCCCCCACCTTCGCTGGCTCCTCCGCCTCCCACTGACGTCCCGCACGCCTGCGCACTCCATACCCAACCCCCCCTCCCCCCCCCAGACCCCCGCCAATCACCAGCTCCTGCGCCGTCTTCGCCGGAGCCGTGCGCGTGCTCTCCCGCCAGAGCCGCGCGCCCTCTAGCGGTGGGGGAGACGAACTGCGGAACTCTCCGCTGTGAACGATAGGGGGCAGTGTCGAGTGAACCCAACAGGGAGTTCCCAGGGAGTGGGTTGAGGTAAAGTGGCATTTAAAGGGATGCTGGATGAACACATGGTGGGGGGTGGGGGGTGGGGGGGGAAATAACAGCAACCTGTATTTATATAGTGTCTTTAATATAACATTTCCCAACGCCCTCCACATTGGCAGAAGAACAATAATTGACTTAACAAGAACATTATCAGCTATTTTTGACTCCGAGACACACGAAGTGAACTCAGGCCGGGCGACCCAAAGCTCAGTCAAAGGGGTCGGTTAGAAGGAACGTCTTTAAAGGAGGAGCGAGAGGCAGAGAGGTTTAGGGAGGGAATTCCAGAGCTCGGGCCCCCCCCCACCCCCCCCAGGTTGCTCAATGTAGCTCACTTATACTTGCTACAAGGTACAGGGACCTGCCCTCTGCAGACAAAAGGAACACGCCCAGGCATTGCACCCTTTTTTGAATAAGCAAAAGCGCGGGGTGGGGGGGACAACAGCTCCCCGCTGCATTAGCCATGTCAACGGCTTGACCAATCAGTGCCAACTAATCAGCACCCCTTTTCCTGCGCGGTCTAAATTGTTGCTCCCTTTCAAATTTGGCATTCTTGCATCTGTCCCGGTGAGTGCAAAATGAAAAGCTTCAAGAGGGTTGTCCCTCCTTTCAGCAACATCTTGTATTTATGGCCCCGACGTTTGGATTCTCCCACAAGTAGAAGCATTTCACCTGGCACAGCTCAAAGTCCAAGCCAGGAGGAAGTTTTTGCCTTTATCACAGAAAAACAAACAACCATTGGATATCTGGGATCTAAATACAGCAAACACACAGTTGATCTGTCAACAGAGGGAGGGAAGATTAAAAAAGATTTACAAAAATATACGAGAATCAAAAGGTTATAACTACCAGGAAGGACTGAACTGGCTTGGAATCTTTTCTTGAAGAGAAGGCTGAGGAGTGACCTGATAGAGGCCTTCAAAATTATATTGGTGTTCAACAGATTAAGAGGTAGAGAAGATGGGCCAACCCAACCTCCGGGACCCCGAGGGAATTAAGCCCCTAATTGGTAGCGGGAGCCCTGACACCGGGGCTCCCGGCTCCATGAGGGCGCAGCTAAATCCAGGACATCCAGCCTCCCCCTCCCCGCCACCCTCGCACAATAAGGAGTAAATGCCACTCTCGAGGGCCATCGACCAATCAGAAGTCGGCAGCCCTCCATTACCCACAGCGCCACTGGCAGCGGTGGCTATTGCTGGTAATGCACTTGGGCCTTCACCAGGATCGTTCCTGGAGGACATCAAGTGAAGGCAGGATAGTGAGTGCAGAGGGGTAGGGGGGCGGTCACCAATGAGGTGAGGGGGAAGGGGGGGTCAGAGGAAAGGGCAGGGGGCTGACTGTCAGTGGGTCCCACGCCTCCCAATGCTGGGTCCCTCGATCAGGCACTTTAGACTCTAAAGACGGCAAGGGATATGGGGGAGAGAGCAGGAGTGTGGCGTTGAGATCGAGGATCATCCATGAACATACTGAATGGCTCAAAGGGTCGAATGACCTATTCCTGCTCCTATGTTTCTGTGACAGTTCCCCCCACCCCTCCCCAATAGGCTTTTCAGTCTCCATGCACGGCGAGTCCACTGCCCACTGCTGGTTGAATACAAACAGTGGCAGGACGTGACCCTTAGGTGGGCATTATCCAAATCCAAAACTAGTGAACGTAAAAATAAGGTTGTCACTAATGAACCCAATGGGGAATTCAGGAGAAACCCCTTTACCCAGAGAGTGGGGAGAATGTGGAACTCGCTCGGGACCATCAATATCAGACCGGTCACTAATAAACCCAACGGGGAATTCAGGAGAAACTCCTTTACCCAGAGAGTGGGGAGAATGTGGAACTCGCTCCCACAGGGAGTGGTCGAGGTGAATAGTATCGATACATTTAAGGGGGAAGCTGGATAAACACATGAGGGAGACAGGAATAGAAGGATAGGCTGATAGGTTGGAGAAAAGGGGTTGGCAATAAGAACACTAGAAATACAAACAGGAGTAGACCATTCGGCCCATCGAGCCTGCTTCACCATTCAATACGATCATGGCTGATTTTGGGCTTCAACTCCACTTTCCTGCCCACTCCCCATATCCCTTACTTCCCTGAAAGACCAAAAATCTGTCCGTCCCGGCCTTCAGTATATTCAACAATGGAGCATCCACAATCCCTCTGGGGTAAAAACAATCCCAAAGATTCACAACCCCCTGAGTGAAGAAATTTCTCCCCATCTCGGTCCTAAATGACCGGCCCCCTTAACCTGAGACTGGGCCCCCCCCACCTCCCTCCCTGTTTGTTCTAAATTCTCGGACCAGCGGGAAACAACTTCTCAGGGAGGGGGGTTTTCTGGACATCGTCGTGGACAGAACGGGAAAGTTCGGAGAAGCTGTGAAAAGTCAAAGGCCCTCCAAATTTTTCGGTCCCCGCCCGCCATCGATGACACACCCCCACCCCCGCCCCCCCCCGCCCCCCCCCCCCCCCCCCCCCCACCCCCCCCCCCCCCCCCCCCCCCGCTGCTGGTGGGACCAGGAAATGCCGGCCTGTTTGTAAGGATGGGGGAGGGGAAGGTCCATTTGCGGGAGTATCTCCGTCAATAGAGACCAAGCGGACTGATTGGGCAGTGCCGGGCAGTGCCTGTGCTGCAAGCGCTACGTGATTCAACGCCACGTGTAAAAATGACATGGTGTCCGCTCTCAGAACGTGAGCCTGTCTTTATTTTCGCAGGCCTCACACAAACCCAGCTCCCACATCATTTCTGCAGGGAAGGCGGAGTAGGCAATGCATCATCTGCATTATGGTGGTGTCAAGCGCAAATGAGGCATTTGACGTGCTTTCGTTCAAAGGAAATCATTGGTCAACAAATTTTCATCTCCTAAGTAATGGGTTTTGAAGGGCGGCAGGTTAGGAGGGCTGGCTCTTGGCAGCTCTAATGCTGGACTCAAAAAACTTACAACCAGCGGCACCCAGCCTGTAAGTATTTTAAACCAATCAGGATGTCAGCTGCCAGAAACAAAATCCAAAAAATATTAAAGGGAGCAGGAGAACAGGCAGGAAGTGAGATCAGAGCAACGATAGTTTGCATTTCTGCAAGAACTTATAGTTGTACAGCAGTTCTAACCTGATAAAATATCTTCCTCATAGTTACATAGCAATGTTAGACAGGGAGCCACACAGGCAATATCAGGCCAGCTGATCAAAAACTTCGATCAAAGAGGTTGGTTTTAAGGGGCATTTTTTTTATTCACTCATGGGATGTGGGTGTCGCTGGCTGGGCCAGCATTTATTACCCATCCCTAATTGCCCTTCAGAAGGTGGTGGTGAGTTGCTTTGTTGAACCGCTGCAGCCCCTGTCTTGTTGGTACACCCACTGCTGCTCTGGGTTCCATGGTGCAATGGTGAGCACTCTGGTCTCTGAATCCAGCGATCTGAGTTCAAATCTCAGTGAACCTTGCATTTAGGCACAAGTCAGGAGTGTGATGGAATACTCCCCACTTGCCTAGATGAGTGCGGCTCCCACAACACTCAAGAAACTCGACACCATCCAGGACAAAGCAGCCCCGCTTGATTGTCACCCCATCCACAAACATTCACTCCCTCCACCACCGACGCACAGTAGCAGCAGTGTGTGTACCATCTACAAGATGCACTGCAGCAACTCACCAAGGCTCCTTTGACAGCACCTTCCAAACCCACGCTCACTACCATCTAGAAGGACAAGGGCAGCAGACACATGGGAACACCACCACCTGGAAGTTCCCCTCCGAGCCACTCACCATCCTGACTTGGAAATATATCGGCCGTTCCTTCACTGTCGATGGGTCCAAATCCTGGAACTCCCTCCCTAACAGCACTGTGGGTGTACCTACACCACAGGGACCGAAGGCAGCTCACCACCACCTTCTCAAGGGCAATTAGGGATGGGCAATAAACGCTGGCCCAGCCAGTGAAGCCCACATCCCGTGAATGAATAAGATTAAAGTTAGGGAGGGAGTTCCAGGATTTTGACCCAGTGGCAGTTCAGCCTGCTAACCGCTGAAGGAATGTGCCACTCGACTTTTGATTCTGGACTCTGGGCTCACGTGAAACCATAACTCTTATTTTCATCATGGTCTTGCCCTGTACCCCTTTCTTTCCCTTATCCTTCTGTTATTGTATGAGTGCAAAAAGGGGCAGATGTTGCGAAACCTCTTTCCTGCACATCTGTGTGTGTAATATAAACCAATCCTCTTATTTACCTTCTCTCAAGTTTGCTGTGGGGTTATTAATAGGTTAAGTGAGTGGGCAAAGATCTGGCAAATGGGGTCCAATTTGGGAAAATGTGAATATGTCCATTTTGGCAAGAAGAATGAAAGAGAAGTATATGATCTAAATGGTGAGACATGCAGAGCTCTGAAATCGCAAAAGGCTAGTGTGCAGGTACAGTGAGTAATTAGGATAATAGAATGTTATCTTTTATTGCGAAGGGAGTTGAATACAAAGGTAGGGAGGTTATGCTTCAGTTGTACAGGGCACTAGTGAGACCACATTTGGAGTATTGTGTACAGTATTAGTCACCTTATTTAAGGAAGGATGTAAATGCATTGGAAGCAGTTCAGAGAAGGTTTACCAGACTAATACCAGGAATGGGTGGGTTGTCTTAGGAGGAAAGGCTGGTCGGGCTGGGCTTGTATCCACTGGAGTTTAGAAGAGTGAGAGGTGGCTTGATTGAAACCTTTAAGATCCTGAGGGGTCTCAACAGGGTGGATGTGTAGAGGATGTTTCCTCTTGTGGGAGAATCTAGAACTAGAGGTCACTGTTTAAAAATAAGGGGTCGCCCATTTAAAACAGAGATGAGGTGAAATTTTCTCACTCAGAGGGTTATGAGTCTTTGGAACTCTCTTCCTCAAAAGGCAGTGGAAGCAGAGCCTTTGAATATTTTTAAGGCAGAGGTGGATAGATTCTTGTAAGCAAGGGGGTGATAGGTTATCGGGGGTAGGCGGAATGCAGATTTCAGGTTACTATCAGATCTATCATGGTCTTATTGAATGGTGGGGCAGGCTCGAGGGGCTGAATGGCCTCCTCCTGCTCCTTGTTCCTATGTTCGTGTGTAACTCCAAAACTGAAGGGCTGGGGAAAGTATGCTGCCACTTATAAAGGGGGAATTCAAAAATCAAAAACACCTTTCTGTTTACGGACGGGTGGTGAGCGGAGAAATCAGAGCTGTTTAAATTAATACCCCTCCGGTCTGTAACAGTGTGGTTGGAGCTGCCCTCATCCAGGCAAGTAGGGTGTTATACATCACACTCCTGACTTGTGCCTTGTAGATGGGGAACAGGCTTTGGGGAGTCAAGAGGTGGGTTACTTGTTGCACGATTCCTAGTCGCTGACTTGCTCTTGTAGCCACAGTATTTATATGGCTGGTCCAGTTCAGTTTCTGGTCAATGGTAACCCCCAGGATGTTGATAGTGGGGGATTCAGCAATGGTAATGCCATTGAATGTCAAGGGTTGGTGGTTAGATTTCCGTCTTGTTGGAGATGGTCATTACCTGGCACTTGTGTGGCGCAAATGTTACTTGCCACTTATCAGCCCAAGCCTGGATATTGTCCAGGTCTTGCTGCATTTGGATATGGACTGCTTCAGTATGTGAGGAGCCACGATCGGTGCTGAACATTGTGCAAACATCAGTGAACATCCCCACTTCTGACCTTATGATGGAAGGAAGGTCATTGATGAAGCAGCTGAATAGATTTAGGCCTAGGAGGGTGAGGCATACATGTTTAGGGAGGGAATTCCAGAGCTGAGGGCCCAGGCAGCTGAAGGCACGGCTGCCAATGGTGGAGCGATGGGAATCAGGGGAATGCTCGAGAGGCTGGAATTGGAGGAGTGCAGAGATCTCAGAGAGTTGTGCGGGATGGAGGAGATTACAGAGATAGGGAGGGTGCAACAAGGCCACAGAATAATATGCAGATAAAGTTAACAATTTTAAAATGGAGGCACTGCTGGATTGAGTGTCAGTGCAGGTCAGTGATCATGGTGCTGATGGGTGAACTGGGCTTGGTGATCGGAGATGGGAACAGAAACATGGATGACCTCATGTTTACAGAGGGTGCAAGTGAGACTCTAGGAGGTAGAGCATTGGAACGGTCGAGTCAGGTGGCAGCAGAAGTCACACTGAAGGTTTCAACATTCAGATCTGAACAATATTTGTCAGTGAGGCGAGCAGAATTTCAGTTGTCATACTGAGAATTCACAGCGCTCTGCTCGAGCCACATCTTCAGTCCTGTGGCTACTCATGGTCGACAAGGCACTGAGGGAACATTCTAGAAATGCTGATTCCTTTCGTATCAGAGGAAAAGTTAGAAAAACCTCCAGATTCCAAGGGTAATTGGCTGAATTTGATGGAGAGGAGCAGTATCCCAGGAAAACCTCTCAGCATTGTCCAATTACATCCACATTACAAATGGGGTCATAAAAAACCCCCAGTGTCATGTTTGACCCCGAGATGAGCTCCTGACCTCATACCCGCCGCCATCACTGAGACCACCCATTTCCCCCTCTGTAACATCGCCCGACTCCATCCCAGTCACAGCTCATCCGCTGTGGAAACCCTCATTCCTGCTTTTGTTACCATCCAGACGCGACTATTCCAACACACTCCTGGCTGGCCTCCCACATTCTACCCTCCATAAACTTGAGGTCATCCAAAACTCTGCTGCCCGTGTCCAAACTCACACCGAGTCCCGTTCCCCTATCACCCCCTGTGCTCACTGACCCCACACTGGCTCCCGGTCAAGGAAAATCTTGATTTTAAAATTCTCACTCTTGTGTTCAAATCCCTCCAGGTCCTCACCACCACTCCCTATCTCTGTAATCTCCCCCAACTCCACAACCCTCTGGGATCTCTGCCCTCCTCCAATTCCAGCCTCTTGAACATCCCCCGATTCCCAACGCTCCACAATTGGCGGCCGTGCCTTCAGCTGCCTGGGGCCCTAAGCTCTGGAATTCCCTCCCTAAACCTCTCCACCTCTCTCTCCTCCTTTAAGAAGCTCCTTAAAACTGAACACTGGTCCTCTGCCCTAATATCTCTCCAGTGTCAAATTGTGCTTAGTAACACTCTGGTAGAGCCATTAAGGGCACCATGTCCACGCAAGTTGATTTATCCTGGGTTACCCGGGAGTTGGAGGGAAGGACTGGAGAGCCTCACATCAAGAGGTGCTCTATTTTTCTAGTTCGATATAACAGAGGAAGTTCTGGGCAGGTCCTGATGCACCTCTGCCTGCCGCCATTTTGACTGTCAAGGTCTGCGGTCTCAGGAGGAACCAGGAGTGGGGTTGGGGAGGCACCGCATTGATATGAAAATGTCAGCGGCCTGCAACATAGTCATGGTCCCCGTGCAATTTTAATTGCCAAGCCTGGAAGAGACCCAGAAACCTACACATTTTCAGTTTACTTCATGGGTTCCTTGCGGGGCCCTTGGCCTCAGTGTTCTCACAGGAGCCAAGTTAGGGCTTCAACTGCCCACTGTATCGATTAACACCGATGGAATTTGTTTTCTCATTTATTCTTCCATGGGATGAGAGCATCACTAGGAAGGCCAGCACTTGTTGCCCATCCCTAATTACCCCTGAGCGGCTTGCTAGGCCATTTCAGAGGGCAGTTAAGAGTCGGCATCAATGCTGTGGGTCTGGAGTCACACGTAGGCCAGGCCAGTGTTATGACTGGTCCCCGGGTGAGGTCCCCGGGCTTGTTAACTTCCCGAAAGAGACCCCGATTTTGTTAGGCTCCCGGGCAAGGAGGAATGAGCTGGCTCCCCTTCTTTATTCAACCCCCTCGGTTGGTCGCAACAAGTTAATTTAAAAGGATCCCTTCTCCCGTGGGTACATTTTCCCAGTTCAAATGTATTCATCTTTTAGAAGGAGCCAATTTAACCAGGCTTAACCAATTTAACCAATTTAACCAGGCTTTCTTGAGTCAAAGAAAGAGTAAGTTTGTTAGTTACTAAAACCGGAGAAAAAATAATAAAAACACAACACATATACACACAGATCAGAAATGAGAACTTAACTGTCCAAATAAAAGCTTTAAAAATATACAAATCAGTCTTTGGCTTGTCCGTGAGGCATAGATGGCAGCACGTTGCTACTATTAAGTTGAATGGTTCCAGTAGAGCTGATTTTGCCAGTTTAGCAGTTAGTTTGGAGACACATGGTTCTGCAGGATGGCTTCTGGTGAACTTACCCCCAGCAACAGAGAGAGAGAGAGAGAGACTTTGTCTGTAACTACAGGCTGACTAGTTAATCTTCTTGTGCTGTCACTCTCACAACATAGCAGCACACACTGCACTGCTCTGCAGCTAGCTTTTTAACCTTTTTAACCCGCTGTGTATTCCAGAAGAAATAGTCGTTTTGTATTAATCTCAGAACTATTTACGCATTCTGAGATATAAATCAACAGGAGATGCATTTTTGGGTGTCTGCTGAGTCATGGTAATCAGTCTTTTGTCTCCACACCACAGAAGATTAAATTCAGTCTCTTGCATCTTTCCTCTCTCCCTTTCAAGTGTCTCTGCTTGAAGGAGGCCATGACACCTTTTCAGGTGCCACATTCCATGTTCTTTCAGGACAGGTCTGTCAGTATAATCCACACAAGAACTTTCCAGAACGTGATCACTTTACATTATCAACCACCTTCTGCTCAGTGTCCTTGTTTGTATTTCTTTAAAAACACACGTCTTCCTTAAAAAGTTCAATATGTCTGTAAGTAATTTGTGGCTGTAATCAGCTTTTACCTGACACCAGGGTAAGGATGGCAGATTTCCTTCCCTAAAGGGCATTAGTGAGCCTGGTGAGATTTTACAGTGATCAATGATGGTTCTCATGGCCAACATTACTGAGCAACTTTATATTCCAGGTTAAATGAACTGAACTTAAATTCTACTAACTGCTATGGTGGGATTTGAACCCATGTCCCCAGCCTCTGGATTACTACTTCAGTGACATTATCACTACTTCACCACCTTCCTGAAAGCCATCTATTCACTTGGTAGCACAGAACTTGAGTATTGCTGAAAAAAAAGAGACATGCTGTCAACTTGCACTCATCAGAACAGGTTCGCAAGAATACCAAATCTCAGAGAGAACGACAATTTATACTGCATGAAAAGAGGGTGCTGATTGGTTGGTATGTTGACTCTGATTGGCTGAGGCATTGCCAAGGAGAATGCACAAGGGAACTACCGTCCCCTCCATAATTTTGTTTAATTCAAAGAAGACACAATGCCTGGACATGTTTCTTTTGCTTGCAGAGATCAGGTCCCTGCCTATGAACATAGGGAGCTTCTAGCAAGCTAAGTAAGCCAATTGCTTCATCTGTTTGCAGTAAGCAAAGCCCTGACCATACTCAACCAGCCTGTGCTTGCAAAACTCAGAACACAATGTCCAATGTTAGATGTGATTCCACGATTGAACAGCACTTGTTGAACAATCCTTAGTGTGCTAAGAATTGCACAGACAGCCAATTTAAGATCATCAGTCAGACTTTCAGTGTGGATCACTTTGTCATCGCAATATGACCCCAATATGCTACATGCTGAGCCACAGCTGGCAGCGTGGGGGGTGGGGTGGGAGAGAGGCATTCATTGGAGAGCTCTTAAAAAGAGCTGGCACAGACACGATGGGCCAAATGGCCTCCCCCTGTGCTCTATGATTCATTCCTGAAGCTTAGCTCAATCAACCCTCTTCTGTGCTAGCTAGCTCACATCCCATGACATTGCTCACAATAAATAGGGTAATAGAGTTCATGTATTAAGGCAAATGAAATCAGCCAGATGGAGTTGAAATGTAGATCAACCAAGATCTAATTGAATGGTGGATTAGGATCCAGTAGTAGACTTTATATATTCTTTCATGGGATGTGCACAAGGCAAGGCCAGCATTTGTTGCCCATACCTAATTGCCCTTGAACTGAATGGCTTGCTAGGTCATTTCAGAGGCCATTCCTGTGGATCTGGTTTCATATGTAAATCAGATGGTAGATTTCTTTCCCTCAACAGATTTTTATGACAATCAATAAGAGTTTCATAGTCACCATTACTGAGACTAGATTTATATTCCAGATTAATTAACTGAAGTGATACTCCACTAGCTACTATGGTGGGACTTGAACCCATATCCCTAGTAGTATTAGCCTAAATCCCCGGGTTACTAACCCAACAACATTACCACTACACCACTGTCTGCTGGTAGAATAGGCAAAGATGCCCTGCTTTATATGGACCAGAGTTTTCTATGTTGTGGACAGATAGAGGGGGAATTAGCTCCCAAATGTGGGTGGGCTTTAGTGGGGAGGTCTGTAAAAATTATAAAATTCCCAAATTCAGACACAAAGCACTTCACACTGGGTCCCCCCTAAAGGAGGGAACAGGGGAGTGGGATAAGTGGCCCCACTCCCAATAGGTTGGTTGGTTAATTACGGATTAGAAGGAGGTTGAATGCCTCACATTTTATCTGCCTCCCAGGTTTGACCCTGGTTGGCCGGGTTTCCTGGGTCTTGGGACACCCGGCAGCTGAAGAGAGGCAAGGACAGCTTTGTGAAAGAGGTACATGTTTTTACAGAATTACTTGAAGGTGGCAGGACAGGTGGACAAAGTGATCAAGAAAGCATATGGGATGCTTTCCTTTATTGGGTGAGGTATAGAATACAAAAGCAGGGATGTAACGCTGGAATTGTACAAAATGCTGGTTAGGCCATAGCTGGAATTTTGTGTATAGTTCTGGCTACCACATTACAGGAAGGACATAACTGCTCTGGATAGAGTACAGAGGAGATTTACAAGAATGTTGCCAGGGCTTGAAAATTGCAGCTATGAGGAGAGATTGGATAGGCTAGGGTTGTTTTCCTTAGAACAGAGGAGGCTGAGGGGTGACCTGACTGAGGAGTACAAAATTATGGGGGGCCTAGATAGGGTAGACAGGAAAAACCTGTTTCCCCTGGCTGAGGGGTCACTTACCAGGGGGCATAAATTTAAGGTGATTGGTAGAAGGATTAGAGGGGACATAGAACCATAGAAAAGTTACAGCACAGAAGGAGGCCATTCTGCCCATCTTGTCCATGCCAGCCTGAGGACACCCAGATGCCCTTTCTAATCCCACTTTCCTGCACCCAGCCCATAGCCCTGCAGCTTACAGCCCTTAAGCTGCACATCCAGGTACTTTTTAAAAGAGTTTAGAGTTTCTACCTCTACCACCAACTTGGGCAGCGAATTCCAGACACCCACTACCCTCTGCGTAAAAAAGTTCTTCCTCATGTCCCCCCTACACCTTCTGCCACTATGAATCTATGTCCCCTGGTTCTAGAATTCTCCATCAAGGGAAACAATTTTATCCTGAACATTCTATCTATTCCCCTCATAATTTTGTACACCTCAATCACGTCACCTCTCAGCCTTCTTTGTTCTAAGGAAAATAACCCCAACCTATCCAATCTCTCCTCATAGCTACACTTTTCTAACCCTGGCAACATTCTTGTAAACCTCCTCTGCACTCTCTCCAAAGCTATTACATCCTTCCTGTAATGTGGTGACCAGAACTGCACACTATTCTCCTCACCAGTGTTTTATACAATTCCAACATTATATCCTTACTTTTATATTCTATACCTCTGCCAATGAAGAAGAGCATTCCATATGCCTTCTTTACAACCTTGTCTACTTGAACTGCTGCTTTCAGGGACCTGTGTACTTGTACGTCAAGATCTTTCACTTCATCTACCCCTCTTAGTATATTCCCATTTATTGCATAATCCCAGTAACTGTTTGACCTCCCTAAATGTATGACCTCACACTTCTCTATGTTAAAATCCATCTGCCACTTTACTGCCCACTCCACCAATCCATCGATATCATTTCGGAGATTCAGGCTATCCTCTACACTATCCACTACTGGGCCAATCTTTGTCTCATCTGCAAATTTCCCAATCGTGCCCCCAACGTTCCCGTCCAAATCGTTAATATATAACACAAAGAGCAAGGGTCCCAACATCGAGTGCTGTGGAACACCACTTGAGACAACTTTCCATTCGCAAAGGCATCCATCGACCATTACCCTTTGTTTCCTGTTACAAAGCCAACCTTTTATCCAGTTTGCCACATTACCCTGAATCCCACGAGCTTTTACTTTCTGACCAATCTGCCATGTGGGACCTTGTCAAATGCCTTGCTAAAATCCATGTACACAACATCCACTGCACTACCTTCATCAACCCTTCTTGTCACCTCCTCAAAGAATTCAATCAAATTTGTGAGGCAAGACCTTCCTTTAACAAATCCATTCTGACCATCCCTGACTAGTCCATGCCTTTCCACATGACAGTTAATCCTGTTACTCAGGATTGATTCTACTAATTTGCTCACCAACGATGTAAGACTAACTGGCCTATAACTGTTTGGCATTTCCTTTGATCCCTTTTTAAACAATGGAACTATGTTTGCATTTCTCCAGTCCTCTAGTACCTCCCCTGTATCTAGTGAAGATTGGAGAATCATCCTCAGAGCATCTGCTATCTCCTCCCTGACTTCCTTCAGAAGCCTTGGAAACAATCAACCCGCTGACAAGGGTGGTGCTGTTGTTGTCTGGCGCACTGACCTCTACCTCGCGGAGGCTGAGCGTCAACTCACAGACACTTCCTCCTACCTCTCCTTGGACCATGACCCCACCACTGAACATCAAGCCATTGTTTCCAGGACTGTCACTGACCTCATCTCCTCTGGGGATCTCCCTCCCACGGCTTCCAACCTGATAGTCGCCCAACCTCGGACGGCCCGCTTCTACCTCCTACCCAAAATCCACAACCAGAACTGTCCTGGTAGACCGATCGTGTCAGCTTGCTCCTGCCCCACAGAACTCATCTCTCATTATCTTGACTCCCTTCTCTCTCCCCTTGTCCAGTCCCTTCCCACCTACATCCGTGATTCCTCTGACACCTTACGGCACATCAACAATTTCCAGTTCCCTGGCCCCAACCACTTCCTCTTCACCATGGACGTCCAATCCCTCTACACCTCCATCCCCCACCAGGATGGTCTGAGGGCCCTTAGCTTCTTCCTCGAACAGAGGCCCGAACAATCCCCATCCACCATTACTCTCCTCCGTCTGGCTGAACTTGTTCTCATGCTGAACAATTTCTCCTTCAACTCCTCTCACTTCCTCCAAATAAAAGGTGTGGCTATGGGTACCCGCATGGGCCCCAGCTATGCCTGTCTCTTTATGGGGTATGTGGAACATTCCTTGTTGCAGTCCTACTCCGGCCCCCTTCCACAACTCTTTCTCTGGTACATCGATGATTACTTCGGTGCTGCTTCGTGCTCTCGTCGGGACTTGGAAAAATTTATTAATTTTGCTTCCAATCTCCACCCCTCCATCATTTTCACGTGGTCCATCTCTGACACTTCCCTTCCCTTCCTTGACCTCGCTGTCTCAATCTCTGGTGATAGACTGTCCACCAATATCCATTACAAACCCACCAACTCCCACAGCTACCTCGACTACAGCTCCTCACACCCCGCTTCCTGTAAGGACTCCATCCCATTCTCTCAGTTCCTTCACCTCCGTCACATCTGTTCCGATGATGCTACCTTCAAAAACAGTTCCTCTGACGTGTCCTCCTTCTTCTTTAACCGAGGTTTTCCACCCACGGTCGTTGACAGGGCCCTCAACCGTGTCCGGCCCATCTCCCGCGCATCCGCCCTCACACCTTCTCCTCCCTTCCAGAAACATGATAGGGTCCCCCTTGTCCTCACTTATCACCCCACCAGCCTCCGCATTCAAAGGATTATCCTCCACCATTTCCGCCAACTCCAGCATGATGCCACTACCAAACACATCTTCCCTTCACCCCCCCTATCGGCATTCCGTAGGGATCGCTCCCTCCGGGACACCCTGGTCCACTCCTCCATCACCCCCTACTCCTCAACCCCCTCCTATGGCACCACCCCATGCCCACGCAAAAGATGTAACACCTGCCCCTTTACTTCCTCTCTCCTCACCGTCCAAGGGCCCAAACACTCCTTTCAAGTGAAGCAACATTTCACTTGCATTTCCCCCAACTTAGTCTACTGCATTCGTTGCTCCCGATGCGGTCTCCTCTACATTGGAGAGACCAAACGTAAACTGGGCGACCGCTTTGCAGAACACCTGCGGTCTGTCCGCAAGAATGACCCAAACCTCCCTGTCGCTTGCCATTTTAACACTCCACCCTGCTCTCTTGCCCACATGTCTGTCCTTGGCTTACTGCATTGTTCCAGTGAAGCCCAACGCAAACTGGAGGAACAACACCTCATCTTCCGACTAGGCACCTTACAGCCTTCCGGTCTGAATATTGAATTCAACAAATTTAGGTCTTGAGCTCCCTCCTCCATCCCCACCCCCTTTCTGTTTCTTCCCCCTTCTTTTTGTTTTTTTCCAATAAATTATATAGATTTTTCTTTTTCCCTCCTCCTATTTCCATTATTTTTAAATATTTTTAAATCTTTTATGCTCCCCCCACCCCCACTAGAGCTATACCTTGAGTGCCCTACCATCCATTCTTAATTAGCACATTCGTTTAGATAATATCACCAACTTCGACACCTCTGTGTTCTTTTGTTCTGCCGTCTGTGGCATATTTTGATGAGCTGCTTCTATCACTGCTTTTGCCTACAACCACACACCCCCCCCCACTTCTCTCCCTCTCCCCCCACCCAAACCCCCCCCGCCCCCCACCTTAAACCAGCTTATATTTCAACCCTTCCTGAGATTCACCTAGTTCTGTCGAAGGGTCATGAGGACTCGAAACGTCAACTCTTTTCTTCTCCGCCGATGCTGCCAGACCTGCTGAGTTTTTCCAGGTAATTCTGTTTTTATTTTGGAAACAATCCATCTGGCCATGGTGATTTATCAACTTTCAAGGATTTCAACCCTTCGAGTACTTCCTCTCTCTTTATGACTATCCCGTCCAATATCTCGCAGTGTTCCTCCTGGACTACTATATCTACATCCTCCCTTTCCTTTGTAAAAACGGAGACAAAATATTCATTCAAAACCCTTCCCACAACTCTGCATCTACACAGAAGTTTCCAGCTTCATTTCTGATAGGTCCCACTTTTTCCTTAACTAACCTTTTAACATTAATGTATTGGTAAAGAATCTTTGGGTTATCTTTTACTTTACTTGCTAATCTTTTTCATGCCCTCTCTTTGATTTCCTTATTTCCTTTTTTACTTCGATCCTGCACTTCCTATATTTGTCTAGGCTGTCTGCAGTGCTTAGTTCTTTGTGCCTATCGTACGCTTTCTTTTTCTGTTTGATCTTCCCCTGTATTCCTCTAGACAACCAGGGAGGTCTAGATTTGGCAGGACCACTCTTACTTTTGTAGGGGACATGCCTACTTTGTACAATGAAGATCTCGCCTTTTAGTGCTCCCCACTGGTTTTCCACTGTTTTATCCTCCAGCAGTGCTGTCCAGTCCACCTCAGCCAAGTCCCTTCTCATTTCTGTAAAATTTGCCTTCCCCCAGTTTAAGACTTTTACTCCTGCCTTATCTCTGTCCGTTTCCATGGTAATGCTAAATCTAACTGAATTGTGATCACTGTCCCCGATATGCTCGCCAACTGTCACTTCATCCACTTGCCCTTCTTGTTCCCCAAGACTAGGTCTAGAATTGCATCTCCTCTCGTTGGGTTTGTCACTAATTGGTTGAAAAATTTTTCCTGGATGTACTGCATGAATTTTTCTCCCTCAGTGCCCCTTATATTGTTTGAATCCCAGTTAATATTAGGATAGTTGAAGTCTCCTACTATTATTGCTGTCTTGTTTTTACCTACTATTATTGCCCTCTTGTTCTTACAAGCAGAAATTTGCCGACATATTTGTTCTTCTATCTCCCTTTCACTATTTGGGGGGTCTGTAGTATACTCCCAGTAGTGTGACTGCCCCTTTGTTATTTCTAAGCTCAATCCATAAAGCCTCATTTGTTGACCCGTTTAGTATATCACCCCTTCTCACAACTGGAATTGATTCTTTAACCATTAGTGCTATCCCCCTCCTTTTTTATCTCCTACTCTATCATGTCTGAAGACTTTATAACCAGGGACATTAAGCTGCCAGTTTTGTCCCTCCTTTAGCCAGGTCTCCGTTATAGCAATGACATCCTGCTGCCATGTGTCTACCTCTGCCCTTAACTCATCTACCTTGTTTGTAATGCTCCTTGCATTGAAGTATAAACAGTTTAACCCCGTCAATTTCCCTTGCTGGACACTTTGTAAACTTTGCTTCTCCTGTAATTCCATGTCTATCACAATGTCTCTAGCTAATGTTCTACCTCCATTTTTCTGATCTGAATCTGACCTGTCTGATCCTACTCCTGGGATCCCATCCCCCTGCCACACTAGTTTAAATACTCCCCAACAGAACTAGCAAAAGCCCCCGCAAGGACACTGGTCTCAGCTCTGCCTGGGTGCAGCCCGTCCGGTTTGTACAGGTCCCACCAGCTCAGAACCGGTCCCAGTGCCTCAAGAACCTGAATCCCTCCCGGCTACACCATCTCTCCAGCCACGTGTTCATTTGGTCTATCCTCTTATTCCTGCTCTCGCCAGCACGTGGAACTGGGAGTATTCCTGAGATTACTACATTTGAGGTCCTGCATTTTATCTCCTAACTTCCTGTACTGAGCTTGCAGGTCCTCATCCCTTAGTTTACCTATGTTGTTGGTACCAATGTGTACCATGACCACTGGCTGTTTACCTTCCCTCCCCAGAATGTCCTGCAGCCGCTCCGTGACATCCTGGACCCTGGCACCAGGGAAGCAACATACCATCCTTGATTCACATTTGCAGCCACAGAAGCGCCTGTCTGTGCCCCTAACTATTGAATCCTCTATCACTATAGCCCTGCCACTTGTTTTCCTCCTGCCCCTCTGAGCAGCAGAGCCACCCATGGCGCTGTGAACTTGGCTGTAGCTGCTTTCCCCTGAGAGGCCATTCCCCCCAACAGTATCCAAAGCGGTATATCTGTTAGAGAGGGGGATGATCACAGGGGACTTGTGCACTACCTTCCTGAGTCTTTTACTGTTCCTGATGGTCACCCATTCCCTTTCTGCCTGTGTAATCTTCACCTGCGGTGTGACCACCTCACTAAACATGCTATCCATAACTTGCTGAGCATCACGGATGCTCCACAATGAGTCCACCCGCAGCACCAGCTCCGAAACCCGGTTAGCTAGAAGCTGCATTTGGACACACCTTCCGCACACATGGTCACCAGGGATGCTGGAAGCGTCCCTCATTTCCCACATCCTGCAGGAGGAGCATATCACGGGTCTGAGTTCTCCTGCCATGAGGTCCCTCTCGATTAAGCTAGTTACTCCCTTAAAAAATATGCTAGCTCGGGGCCTTATTTATGTTAGCTAGGAACCTTGTTTCTTGACTAATTATACTTGTACAGTGCTACTCTAAACTCTTTTTTAGCACCTACCTCAGAATTAAGCAATGAATTACTCTAATAGATTGGGGGAAAAAACTCACCAGGATTTACTCACCAATCAGCTGCTTTTTAAAAAATCCACTTTCAGAAGAGTGTCCATCACAGGTCTGGTGCACTCCTGAAGGCACTGCCTCTCCCGCTCTCTCTCTCTTTTGTTTTGGTTTGAGGAGGAGGGAGGGATGGAAACACTACAGCAATGTAATGTTTGGGGCTATTCCGTTCTTTGACAGTGGGTCCTCCTCGATCCCCTTCTGAGTTGTGGTGACTGCGCTGATTTCTCCCAGAATGCTTCTCAGTTACTGCTCACTACCGCCCTCTGTTGGATCATGAGGAAGAACATTTTCACCCAGTGGTGGGTGTTTGGAATTCACTGCCGAAGTTGGTGGTTGAGGCAGAAACCCTAAACTCATTTAAAAGGTACCAGGATCTACACCTGAAGTGCTGTAACCTGCAAGGCTATGGACCAGGCATTGGAAAGGGGGATTAAAATGAGCGGCTAGTTTCTTTTTCACAGTGCAAGCATGATGGGCTGAATAGCTTCTTTCTGCACCATAACTTTTCTGTGGATCTATGCTCGTGGGCTGAGAGACACAGGAGCTCTCCTGGTTCCCTAAAACAAACCTGCTGGGGGATTGCAGGATCTGACTGCTCCTACCAAGACTCCCCCCTCTTGTGTTAGCAAAATCCCAAGATAGTGGAAATCAATTCCATGGTCATGGTTCATTACATAGTAATAAGGCTGAATGATCACCTTTAACACAGCAAACCATCCCAAGGCACTAGACAACGGAGGTGATTAGAGCTCAAACTGGGAAAAGGCTCTGAGATGAGCAGACACATGGCTGAAATGGTAGATCTCAACATTGTGAAGGTGGGGAGAGATGTAGCAGCACAGTGGGATTCAAGGAGAGAGTTCCTGAGTGCGGGATGGAGTTGGGGGTCATATCTCAGAGTCCTCAGACCTCAGAGGTGGAGTGGAGTGAGACAGCAAGTGACTTATCAACACAATGAAGGTTTTAAGATGGGGAATGTGAAAGTAGCGGGACAGGGTGTAAACAGGAGAGAGGGCTAAATGGAACCTGGTGTGGTATAGAATATAGGTGGCAGGGCTGAGGTGGCTGAGAATCTCAGTGCTAAACTGTAATAAACTATCAATGCTGGGCTAGTTTCTTGTAGGAAACAGTAAACTTTTTTTACAGAGTCCTGGTGAGGATACATGCTTGTTCCAAGGCCAAGGCTAAAAAGCTCCACCCCTAAGATTCCCTGCACTTAGGGCTGATTCGTCTGTATAGTCACATTTTTAAAAATATTCATTCATGGGATGCGGGTGTCGCTGGCACTTATTACCCATCCCTAGTTGCCCTAGTTTAGAGGACATTTTTAAGAGTCAATCACATGATCCCCATAACAGTAATAAATGGCTTAACTTACAATTACTACATTCCTCCCCCGTTAATTTTGTTTTACCCTCTTATTTACAAGAACATCTTAACCTATATTAGATATAATTATATACAGTTCATGCCATTCTAAATTTACTCTTAATGGGTTTTCCAATTTGGGTAGAGCGAAGCAACTCTAAAAGTGGATGTTCTTCTATTGGATCGGATTGCACAGGAACTGCAGCTTCAGGGACATCCTCAGACAATGGCAGTTCAGAATTATTTACTTCAACAGAGACATCAGGTGTGTCTGTCTATTCTTTGTTGATCTGGCACCTCAGGGGTCAAAGTTTCGATTTCGATTTCAGGCGGAGTAATTGGTTGTTGGAGGGTTTCTCGGTGTCTGAGATGATCCATGTGTTTTGTAACAATCCTGTTGTCCACTTTGACTTGATAAGGCAAAGACCCTGTCTCAGAGATGATTGTACCGGGGAGTCATCTCGGTCCACTTGCAAACTTTCGTACAAAAACTGTCTCTCCCACAGTAAACTCTCGATCTTTACTGTGAACATCGTGAGTCACTTTCTGACTCCCCTGGTTTCTCTCCACCTTCCCCTCTAAATTAGGGAACACTAAACTCAACCTTGTACAAAGTTGGCGCTTCATTAACAAGTCTAAAGGTGTTAAACCAGCGGCCGCATGAGGAATCTTGAAGTTTGTGTTTCTAACGTTCCCTCTGTTAGTTCCTCCATGCCTGTTTTAAAGGTTTGAACTGCTCTTCCTGCTAACCCTTTGGACAATGGATGATACGATGCTGTTCTGATATATTTAATCCCATTTATGTTTTCGTATCTTTGGAATTCAGTGCTCAAGTGGGTGATCTCACTTCAAACAGGTCCATCCATTTGGAATGTGCGTCGTTAATCACCAGAAACATGCTACCTCGAAATGGGTCTACATAGTCTACATGTGTTCTAACCCAGAGTCGACCAGGCCACTCCCACGGATGCAGTGGATCTGAAATGGGCAACTTCTGCTGTTGCTGACACAGGAGACAGTGTTTCACCAATTTTTCTATATCATTGTCCATACCTGGGCACCAGATGTAACTCTGTGCGAACATCTCCTTTTTCGAAATGCCAGGATGCGCCTATGAAGTTCTTCCAATAATGGCTCTCTTCCCTGCACAGGGATAATGACTCTTGCTCCTCATAACAAGATAGCATCTTGACAACTCAGTTTGGATGCATGTACAAGAAATGGTTTTAAGTCTTCAGGATTTTGTGCATTTAATCACCCTTGTAATACTTGTTCATGGATTCTTGTTAAAACCAGGTCCTGTCTTGTCCAATTCTTTATCTGTCTCATGCTGATGAGGAGTCCAAGAAACTCAACACAAGTACTACCCCTTGAGGTAGTGTGTAATACTATCGGGCAAAGGAAGATGACTGAGGGTATCTGCATTTGCTATATACCCACCTGGATGGTGGATAAAAGTGTACTCGTATTCCAACAAAATTAAATCCCTCCTTTGAATTCGAGGAGAGACTATCGGTGGGATTGCCTTATCTTCAGTGAACAATCCGAACAGTGGTTTGTGATCTGTCGTCATGGTGAAGAGTCAACTGTGTAAATATTGATGCAACTTCTTTACTCCAAGCACAAAAGGTAAGCCCCTTTTTCAGTTTGTGAGTAACCTTTCTCGGCTGCAGAAAGGGTTCTAGATACCTATCTTATTGGTCTTTCAGATCCATCCTCCATCTGTTCTGACAGTACTGCTCCCACTCCGTAGGGAGATGCATCACAAGTGGGTATCATTTCCTTAGTCAGTCATAGTGCACTAGCAGCCACGACAAGTGTAAAAGCTTCTTGGCTCTTGTGAAGCCTTCCTCTTGCTGTGTCTTCCAGGACCATCTGTGGTTCTTCTTCAATAATAAGCATAACGGGGCTAACACTGTAGATAGAGTAGGCAAGAATTGACTGTAACAGTTACCATGTCAAAAAAGATGTGAGCTCCATGACGTTGGTAGGAGAGGGCATTCCCTCGATTGACCAGACTTTTTTCTTTTTTTCCCTTTGGGCATCCACTTGTTGACCCAGATACATAACTTCCTTTGTTTGAAAAGTGTACTTTCCTTTTTTTAAATGAACACCAGCCTCTAAAATTCTCTTCAGAATCCCTTCCAGGTTTGCCACATGCTCTGCTCCTGTGGATCCTGTGATTAGGACATCGTCCAGGTACACCATAACTCATGGGAATCCTTGTAGCAAGCTTTCCATGGATCTTTGGAAAATCGCACAGGCAGATGATACATCAAAGGGCTGGCGTGTATATTGGTCCAGACCATTGTGTGTGTTTATGGTGACATAACTTCTTGATGTGTTGATGTGTTGTTCTCGAGCTGTTGATTACATGGCTCATGTCCAGTTTAGTGAAGGATCTTCTCCCTGCGAGTTTAGAGTAAAGATCTACAACCTTTGGTATTGGGTATCTGTCTAATTTTGCAGCCTTGTTTACTATTAGCTTATCATCCCCACAGAGGTGAATAGTTTGGTCTGATTTTAGCACAGGGACTATGGGTGCTGCCCATTCTGAAAGTTGGACTGGCTGTATTATTCTTAACTTCTCCAAACGACATAATTCCGCATCTACCTTTTCCAAAGGCATAGGTCTTGCCTTAAAAACCGGGCTGCTGCTTCAGGGTCCCCGTATATTTTAGCTTGCAGGCCTTTGATTTTCCCCAACTCATCTCGGAATAGTCTGTCATTCTTTTTCAGTAACTCTGGAATTCCTCCTGTCCTGACCTGAAAAGTTTCAGACCAGTTTCATTTGATTTCTTTCAACCTATCACAGCCCAGAAAGCTAGGTCCTTCTCCTGTTACAACAATTACTGACAGCTGGGCTGTCTGTATGATACAGGCACAGAGGTGACGCCTTTCACCTGTATTGATTCTCCTGTATATGTTTTTAACTGAGCAGCAGTTTTCTCCAAACTCAACGGCTGGGTACCTTCTGTGGGGTATTTAAAGCTGTGTTCTCCCACCATTGTGGTCGATGCTCCTGTGACAACCTCCATGATGAGAGGTTTTCCATTTACTTGGAGTGTAACAGTGATTGGTTCAATTTTCCTGGATTGTGTAGGGAATAAACGTCAGCCTCAGTAACTCCTGGCTCATCCATACTGTGCACTTCATTTAATGTGACCTGCTATCCGGATGGCTGTCTTGATCCAGTTCTGTGCTGTTTAACAACGTGCCCTTTTTTGTGGCAGGAGTGGCCTCTTTAAATCTAGATTTCGGGGATATGATTTCCCCCACTTTAACTTCTGGGTTACTGGTGAGCTGCTTCCAGCGTTTCTTTTTGTTTATCTAGTGGTGGGGACCGTGGCCCGCTTGGCGCTGGCCCCCCCTGATCTTGGCGCCACGCCCTGTGGCAGGTCCCCCCCTAACTGCAGAATGGCGCCATGTTGCACACTCTGCAGAACCTGCAATGCCCTCTCAGCACTCTCCATTGCTAACGCTATCTCCATGGGGCGCTTCAGGTCTATATTAACCTCTGCAAGCAGACAGCGCCGAATGGCATCGTCGTTTACACTGCAAACCAAACGATTGTGCATCATGTTGTTTAAAGCATCACCAAAATCACAGCGTTCCATTAACTGATTTAACTTCACCATGTGTGTTGTGATCGACTCACCCGTGGCCCTTACTCGAGAGTTAAACTTGAATCTTTGCGCGATCACTGAGGGTTTAGGCTGAAAATGTCTCATCACAAGGTCTAATAGCTCGGTGAGGGATGTGGAATTTGGTGGGTTCGGAGCTGTTGAGCTATGGGTTAGGTTATAAGTTTTGCTCCTGCAGACACTTAAGAGAATTGCCTTCTGTTTCTCCCCCATCATTATTTCATTAGCTACAAAGTAGAAACCTATTTGTCCAATGTACTGACTCCAGTCCTCAACAGATGGGTCGTACAGGTCAATTCTGCCAAAGAGAGACATTACTGGTGAGTATACTTCTTTTCTTCCTTCCCTTAAAATATCAGAATATTCACAGTCACGAGGTGAGGCGCTGCGTTGGTGCTATTTACCCTCCTCCCCAACTGTAAAAACTTGAAGTGCGGGGCTGGTTTCTAGTGAGAAACAGTAAACTTTATTTACGGACTCCTGGTGAGACTACATGCTTGTTCCAAGACCAAGGCTAAAAAGATCCACCCCTTAGATTCCCCGCGCTTAGGGCTGATTCATCCGTACAGTCACATGATCCCCATAACAGGAAGAAATGGTTTAACTTAAAATTAATACATAAACCTCCCTGTGCACAGAGGGAGATTATAAATAACCTTTTCATTAACTGAAGGATTGACAATATGTAGAACTGGCAACATTTATGTCCCTCGCTTAACAAGAAATGACCTCGAATCATATTAAACATCACCTCAAAATAACCATTACTGACTCTGAGTTGTTTCTCCACTGCTGAATGGCTGTGGCTTTTATTGTCCTGTCACTGAACAAGATTAGATTTTGCATCAAGATTAAATAGTTGTTCAGAGCTGCGAATTCATGGTTAGCAGGGAGAGAGTGAGTCACAGGGCAGATGCACAGCTGAAGCGAGCTGCTGGGAGAGACAGAATAGAGTAAAGAAGGCTGAGGTGTGGCCTGATCAAAGTTTTAAAACTATGAAAGGCTTTGAGAGGGTGGACACAGAGGGAATTCATCATCGCCTCCAATGTGCCAGCTCAGCTTTTTGCTGACAGAGGAAATGAGTGTATGTGGACCAGGACCACAAACCTGAGACGAAGGCCATGGTTTACCAGAGAGTCATGATCCCCATGCCCCTGTAGGCTTCAGAGCCTTGGACGTCCTACAGCAGGGACCTCAAAGCACTGGAGAGGTACCTCCAGTGGGGCCTTTGTAAGATCCTCCAAATCCTGGGGGTGGGTACAGGAAGGCAGTCCATCAACAGCGCCCTCTCCCGGGCCAAACTGCCCAGGGTCAAGGCACTAATCACTCTTGTATCCCTGACATCAGACTCCCAAAACAAACCTCTCCACTCAGAACTCGGGGAGAGTCCCAGGAGGACAGTGAAAACACTCACAGCGTCCCAGAAAAGATGAAGCATCCCCCCGACTCACGGGACTCCCTGATATGTGACCGACCAAGATGGGGAAGGTTGGTTCAGGAAGGCACCGAGCACATGGAGTGCTTTCATCAGGAACACGCGGAGGAGAGGTCGAGGTGTCGGAGAGGGAGTGCACAAACCTCCAGACAACCCACCGACCCCAACACTTCCAGCACCACCAGCCCCACATGTGGCAGAGTCTGCAGATCACGGATTGGGGATGATCAGCCCACACCTCAGGACCCATCGAACAGGCGTCCTCCATTCTGAGGGACTAGATAAGAAGACAGAGAGAATGGTTCCACTTGTCGGGGCCATCAGTATAAGAGTCACTAATAAATCCAATGGGGATTTCAGGAGAAACTGCTTTACCGAGTGAGTGGGGAGGATGTGGAACTTGCTCCCACAGGGAGTGTTTGAGCCTGTGTATTAGGCAGGTAGCAGCGGGCTCTTTAAAGGGATAAGCTTCCCTTAAACATTCTCCCGTGAAGTGGTGCTGCCCCTTTAAATATACAATCCTGCCAAACCAGTCCTCGCTTTGACGTGCTGAGTCAGATCCTCAATCCAAATAATTCTTTGCTCCTGTCACTGTGACTCATTTCCACAGAGAGACAGAGAGAGAGAGACCTATTTATAAATCTCAGTACATCTTCCAATCAGGACATCACTCACTGAAACATTGTTGGTGCAGAATGCTGATAAACGGTACATTTTCCACCCTGTTCCTTTACTGCCTGCTGGAACCAGTCACTATAATTAGTATGGATGTGCTAGTTAAGTACCTGGTGTGTGCTAAATGGTACAATCGCTCATTAATGCGCCCTCAGAAAAACTGCTAAATTTCGTGACCGTGTGTAGGGATGGAGAGGGGCTGGGGCTTACATTATGGCAGGGCCTTTCCCCACAAACTGGCTTTGTGCGATTTAATATCTGTGTGTGAGAGAGAGAGAGAGAAAGAGAGAAGGGGTGGGACATCAGGAGAGAGACAGCAGGAGAGGGAGAGAGAGATTGAAATACAGGAGAGAGGGAGAGAAGGGGAGGGACACCAGGAGAGAGACAGCAGGAGGGGGAGAGAGAGATTGAAATACAGGAGAGAGGGAGAGAAGGGGAGGGACACCAGGAGAGAGACAGCAGGAGAGGGAGAGAGAGATTGAAATACAGGAGAGAGGGAGAGAAGGGGAGGGACACCAGGAGAGAGACAGCAGGAGAGGGAGAGAGAGATTGAAATACAGGAGAGAGGGAGAGAAGGGGAGGGACACCAGGAGAGAGACAGCAGGAGAGGGAGAGAGAGATTGAAATACAGGAGAGAGGGAGAGAAGGGGAGGGACACCAGGAGAGAGACAGCAGGAGAGGGAGAGAGAGATTGAAATACAGGAGAGAGGGAGAGAAGGGGAGGGACACCAGGAGAGAGACAGAGAGAAAGACAGCAGGAGAGAGGGAAAGAGAGATTGAAATACAGGAGAGAGGAAGAGAGAGAGAGGAAGAGAAGGGGAGAGACATCAGGAGAAAGACAGACAGAAAGACAGCAGGAGAAAGAGAGTGAGAGACTGAAATACAGGAGAGAGGGAGAGAGAGAGGAAGAGAAGGGGAGGGACACCAGGAGAAAGACAGAGAGAAAGACAGCAGGAGAGAGAGAGAAACAGCAGGAGAGATCGCGTGCGAGAGAGAGAGAGAGAGAGAGATGAAGAGAGAGTGAATGAAACCCAAGAAACAGGAAGAGAGAGAGGGGAATGGAAAAGACATTGAAGAAGAGCGAGAAAGAGAGACAGGAGAGGCCAAGGGAGGAGAGAGAGACACATGCACAGGGCAGACAGAGAGGGAGAGAGAGAGGTGGGGAAAAGACTGAGAAGGAGAGAGAGAAACAGAACAGGCAGAGATAGATAGATAGAGAGAGAGAGATGGAACAGACTGAGAAAGGGGGAGAGAGAGAGAGAGAGAGAAATGGGAGAAGAGAACAAGTGAGAACTGAATGACAATGGAGAGCTGGAGAGAAGGACATCAGAGGGATTGAGGCAGAGAATAAAGTGGAGGCTTGTTTTAGGTGCACTATCATTTAAAAAGCAAAGAACCATTATTTTATTGAGTAATAATGGTGAATAATTACAAAACCTAAATCATCGAGAGTACCTGCAGGAGCAAGTTTCAGTTTGAGCATGTAAAGTGGCCTACGTCCTGTAGTGTAACGTATAACTGGCTGATTTTAACTCTCCCTAATTGGGGAGAAATGAGCAGCAAGGGGTTAAAATTGAGCTGATCCATTCGCTTTGACTGCATCTTTTACCGCCACTGATCTTAGTGTCGAGGCAGGTCTCCTGCCCACCGCACTCCAAGGTCCCCTGAACTTTAACCTGCTTCTGAGAAGGGAGCCTATCCTGCAGGGGGAACCTTTCAGTAAGGACCACTGAACTAAGTTGGGAAATAAACCCTAACTTAGTGATATCCAAAGCAACAGCAGCAGGAGCTCATCCAGGCCCAATATGGGGAGCCCAGACCACTGCTTACACTGTGCTGTAAGGCTTGAGACTCTCCCAGCCTTGAGACCCTTGCAACAACCCCCTCCAGTCCAAGACTTACCCTTCTCCAATTGTCACCCCGTCCCACCAGCCAGGTGCTGAGTGGCCACGGAAATCTCTCACACTCCAATTCCCACAGGATGTTGTTACTTCATTCCGCTTGGAGTTCAAATTAGCCCAAAATACATTCAGTCAACTCCTATCTATTTGCCCCCACAATCCCCGGAGATCTCTGCGCTCCTCCAATTCCAGCCTCTTGCACGTGCCCGATTTCTACCGTTCCAGCATTGATGGCCATGCCTTCAGCTGCCTGGGTCCTAAGCTCTGGAATTCCCTCCCTAAACCTCTCCATTGTTCATTCATCGAGCAGAGGGTGAACCTGGAGCCCGTCTATTTCCTTAACACCTTTTTCCTTCCCCCAACACTGGTGTAAACAAGCTCTTATATACTTAAGAATAATTCCCTAAACCCTCCCCAATTAGTAACAGCTGCTCTCAAGCACAAACTAAAACATACACTTCATTGTAACAGGATTCCATATTTACATAGAAACTAGGAGCAGGAGTAGGCCATTCGGCCCTTCGAGCCTGCTCTGCCATTCATTATGATCATGGCTGATCATCCAACTCAATAGCCTGTTCCCACTTTCTCCCCATACCCTTTGATCCCTTTCGCCCCAAGAGCTATATGTAACTCCTTCTTGAAAACATACAATTATCCCCCCCTCCTCTCTCTCTCTCCTCCTTTAAGATGCTCCTTAAAACCAATCTCTTTGACCGAATTTGTGGTCTCCTGTCCCTCATATCCCCCCCTCCCATGTAGTTCAATGTGAAATTTTGTCTTGCTAACACCCCTGTTGAAACACCTTGGGATGTTTTACTGTGTTAAAGATGTCGCAGAAATACAAGTCATTGTTACTGTTGAACATTTAAGTTATATCCAGTAAATATTCCATAATTTCTTTTAAATCCCCAAAAAAGATCGAGATAAGACTCTTCACAATGGGTTTTATTCAAACTGTTTTTATAATTGCAGCCTTCACATGTCTAAGCAAAGGGGCCTTTATTGAAGTGATGGTATCTGGGCAATGAGTGACTGATATAAAGTACAAAAGTCCTGCTAAGGCTTAGGAATTGCTCAATTCAAAATGCATTTATTGAGTCAAAATAGAATAGCCAGATTATATTTAAAAAGAGCTTGATTCTGCAATTGATACCGAGACCATCAATACCTGGGCATCAGTAGGCTAACACACTGGATATCATTGTTACACACACCTGGATATCATTGTTACACACACCTGGACACCAGTAAATACATGCACACAAACATATGAATTAGGAACAGGAGTAGGCCACTCAGCCCATCGAGCTGCTTCGCCATTCTATAAGATTGTGGCTGCTCTGATTGCAACCTCCAATCCACATTGCTCCTTACCCCTGACAACCTTTCACCCCCTTGTTAATCAAGAATCTATCGAGCTCTGCCTTAAAAATATTCAGGTTCTGCTTCCATCACCTTTTGAAGAAGAGAGTTCCAAAGACTCACAGCCCTTTGAGAGAAAAAGACTTCTCCTCATCTCTGTCTTAAATAAGCAACCCCTTATTTTTAAACCATGACCCCTAATTCTAGATTCTCCCACAAGAGGAAACACCCTCTCCACATCCGCTCTGTCAAGATTTCAATCAATCGCCTCTTACTCTTCTAAACTCCAGTGGATACGAGCCTAACCTGTCCAACCTTTCCCTATAAGACAACCCGCCCATTCCAGGTATTAGCCTAGTAAACCTTCTCTGAACTGCTTCAAACACATTTACCTCCTTCCATAAATAAGGAGACCAAAACTGTACACAGTACTCCATATGTGGTCTCAACAGTGCCCTGTACAACAGAAGTATGGCCTCCTTACTTTTGTATTCAATTCCCCTCATAATAAGTGATAACATTCTATTATCTTTCCTAATTACCTGCTTTACCTGCATACAACCTTTTGTGATTCATGCACTAGGATACCCAGATCCCTCTCAGAGCTCTGCAATCTCTCACCATTTAGATAATAAGCTTCTCTTTTACTCTTCCTGTGAAAATGGACAATTTCACAGTTGCACACATTATACTCCATTTGTCAGATCTTTGCCCACTCACTTAACCTATCTATGTCACCTTGTAGCCTCCTTATGTCCTCTTCACAATTTACTTTCCGACCTAGCTCTGGGTCGTCAGCAAATTTAGCCACCATTCCTTCGGTCCCTTCATCCAAGTCATTTATATAAATTGTAAACAGTTGAGGCCCCAGCGCTGATCCCTGTGGCACACCACTCATCACATCCTGCCAACCTGAAAAAGACCCATTTATGCCCACTCTCTGTTTCCAGTTAGCTAGCCAATCTCCTATCCATGCCAATATGTTACTTCACATATCACGAGCTTTTACTTTCAGTCATAACCGTCGATGTAGCATTTTATCAAATGCCTTCTGGAAATCTAAGTATAGCACATCCACCGGTTCCCCTTCATCCACAGCAAACATGACTCCTTCAAAGAACTCCAATAAATTGGTTAAACATTATTTCCCTTTCACAAAACCATGCTGACTTCACCTGATTGCCTTGAATTTTTCTAAGTGCCCTGCTGTAATGTATTTAATAATAGCTTCTCACATTTTCCCTGTGACAGAGGTTAGACTAACTGACCTATAGTTTCCTGCTCTCTGTCCCCCTCCCTTTTTGAATAAATGAGTTACATTTGCTACTTTCCAATCTAATGGAACCTTTCCCAAATCCAGGGAGTTTTGGAAAATTAAAACCAACACATCAACTATCTCACTAGCCATTCCTTTCAAGACCCATCAGGACCCGGGAATTTGTCAGCCCACAGATCCAACAATTTTCCCAATACCACTTCCCTGGTGATTGTAATTTTCCTGAGTTCCTCCCTCCCTTCCACTTCCTGGTTTATAGCTGCTTCTGGGATGTTACTTGTATCCTCCATAGTGCAGACCAAAGCAATATACCTTTTCAGTTCATCTGCCATCTCCTTATTTTCCATTATTAATTACCTAGACTCATTCTCTATAGGACCAATGCTCACTTTATTAACTCTTTTCTTATTTAAATATCTATAGAAACTCTTACTTTGTATTACTGGCTAGCTTTCCCTCATACTCTAATTTTTCCTTCCTTATTAATCTTTTTGTCATTCTTTGCTGTTCTTTACGTTCTTTCCAATCTTCTAACCTGCCATCCATTTTTGCGTAATTATATGCTTTTTTGTTAAGTTTGATACTGTCTTTAACTTTTTAGTTAACCACAGATGGTGGGCCCTCCCCTTGGGGTTTTTCTTTATCGTTGGAATGTATATATTCTGTACATTCTGAAATATTCCTTTAAATGTCTGCTACTGCATCTCTATTGACCTATCCCTTAATATTATTTGCCAGTTCACTTTAACTCGCTCCGCTTTCATGCCTTCATAATTGCCCTTATTTAAGTTTAAAATACTAGTTCTGGACCCACTCTCATCTCCCTCAAACTGAATGTATAATTCAATCATATTATGATTGCTGCTACTCAGGGGTACTTTCACTATGAGGTTATCAATTAATCCCATCTAGTTGCATAGTACCAGGTCTGGAAAGCCTGCTCTCTGGTTGGTTCCAGCACAGGCTGTTCCAAGAAGCTATCCTGAAAACATTCTATGAACTCGTCATCTACGCTACCTTAGCCCACCTGATTTTTCCAGTCTATATGTAGATTAAAATCCCCCGAAATTATTGCTGTACCTTTCTGACAAGCTCCCCTTATCGCTTCCTTTATGCTCTATCTTACCATGTAGTTATGAGTAGGGGGCCTGTACACCACTTCCACAAGTGACTTCTTCATTTATCATTTCTTATCTCAACCCAAACTACTTCTACATCCTGGTTTCCTGAACTTAGGTCATCCCGCTCTAATGTGCTAATACCATCATTAATTAACAGAGCTACCCCTCCACCTTTTCCTAACTTCCTGTCCTTCCTAAATGTCATGTACCCTTCAATATTCAGGTCCCAATCTCTGTCATCCTGTAACCATGTCTCTATAATGGCTTTCAGATCATACTTATTTATTTCTATTTGCTCTACCAGTTGATCTGTTTTGTTTTGAATGCTTCCTGCATTTAGATAGAGTCTTTAGTTTTGTCCTTTTATTATTTTTGTAACATCTAGCCTTATCTGCTGATTTACTCTTAAGATTTGTATTCTCTGTCCCTTCCTGTCATAGTCTGTTTAATATTTCCCATATTAATACCTGTCTCTCTTGCCTTGTCTCTATTCCTTGGTTTACCACATCTTCCCAAATTTAATCCTTTGCCCCCACTATTCAGTTTAAAACTCTCTCTGCTTCCCTAGTTATGCAGCTCATGAAGACACCAGTCCTAGCACGGTTCATTATCCCACTTTTCCCGGTACTGGTGCCAGTGTCCCATGAACTGGAACCCACTTCTCCCACACCAGTCTTTGAGCCACGCATTTGCCTCTCTAATCATATTTGCCCGATGCCAATTTGCATGTGGCTCAGGGAATAATCCAGATATTCTGTTTCTTAATTTGGTGCCTAGCCCCTCATACTGGCTATGCAGAGCCTCTTTCCTTGTCCTGCCTATGTCACTGGTAACTACATGGACCACAACAACTGGATTCTCCCCCTCCCATTGCAAGTTCCTCTCCAGCCCTGAGCAGATGTCCCAAACCCTGGCAACGGGCAGGCAACATAGCCTTCTGGACTCTCACTCTTTGCTGCAAAGAACAGTGTCAATCCCCCTCACTATACTATCCCCTACTACCACTACATTCCTGTTTTCTCCCTCCACTTGAGTGGCTTCCTGTAGCACAGTGCCATGGCCAGTCAGCTCATCCACCCTGCAGCCTCCACTCTCATCCAAACAAGCTGAGAGAACCTCAAACCTGTTGGACAATTGCAGAGGCTCACACTCCTGCACTCCTGCCTTCTGGGTCCCCTTACCTGCCTCACTCGCAGTCACACCCTCCTGTCCCTGACATATAGGAATATGGGATACTTGCCTCTATTAGCCGTGGCATAGAATATAAGAGCAGGGAGGTTAAGCTGGAAGTGTATAAAACGCTGGTTAGGCTCCAGCTAGAGTATTGTGTGCAGTTCTGGAATCTGCATTGTAGGAAGAACGTGATTGCACTAGAGAGAGTGCAGAGGAGATTTGCCAGGGTGTTGCCTGGGCTGGAGAGATTTAGTTATGAGGAGAGATTGGATAGACTGGGGTTATTTTGCCTGGAGCAGAGGAGATTGAGGGGGGACATGATTGAGGTGTATAAAATTATGAGGGGTATAGATAGAGTAGACAGGAAGGAACATTTCCCCTTGGTGGAGGAATCAATAACCAGGGGGCATAGAGTTAAGGCAAGGAGCAAGAGGTTTCGAGGAGATGTGAGGAAGAATTTTTTCACCCAGAGGGTGCTGGGAATCTGGAACTCACCGCCTGAAATGGTGGTAGAGGCAGAAGCCCTCATAACATTTAAGCAGTATTTGGATGTGCACTTGCAATGCCATGGCATACAAGGCTATGGGCCTAGTGCTGGAAAATGGGATTAGAATAGTTAAGTACTTGTTTGACCGGCGCAGACTCGATGGGCCAAAGGGCCTTTTCTGTGCTGTTGACTTCTATGACTCTATGACTCTATGACTATGACCAAATCAGAAGATCCTATCCTAAGAGGTGTGACCACCTCTTGGTATAAAACGTCCAGGTAACTTTTCCCCTCCCTGTGTCGCAGTGTCCATAGCTCAGCCTCCAGCTCCATGACTCCGAGCCAAAGCTGCAGACACTTACTGCTGCGTTTGTCTTGGATCAGACTAGCATCCAGGAGCACCCACATGCTGCAACAATGACACTTCACTTGTCCTGGCATCCTAGGTGCTTTAATTAATTACTTAATTATTTTATTCAAATATTTAGTTTCTTTTATGTATCTACTAATCTTACCACAAATTCCTGTGCTATTTGAACCTTAGGAATAGGGTAGACCATCACCACTTACTGGGTACCCACCAGATACTCACCAAACAGCTAGCTTCTTCCTTGTAGTAGAGCAAGAACTGAATCCTACAGGGTGGAAAAGTTAGAAAAAAACAAAGGAATACCTCTCTCCCTTCCTCACAGAACTCCCTCAGCTCACCAAACTCTCACACTACGATGAGAGGCACTTCAGTGCTGGTCTCACTGAGAATGCCTAGATTTGGTACACGTACATAGGCATGAGTTCTTCTAAACACAGCTGGACATCAGTAGATATACACACACTTAGGCATCGGTAGATATGCACACCCCTGGGCATCAGTTGATATGCACACACCTGAACATCAGTAGATATACTCAGGCCTGGGCATCAGTATGTATACTCATGCCTGGGCATCAGGAGATATACGCAGACCTGGACATCAGTAGATATATACATACCTGGATATCAGTAGATATACACACACATCTGGGCATCAATAGATGTACACACACCTGGGCAGCAGTAGATATACACACACCTGGACACCAGTAGATACATCTGGGCATCAGTAGGTATACACACACCTGGGCATCTGTAAATCTACACACACATGGGATCTGTAGATATTCATGTACCTGGACATCAGAAGAAATACATACAACTGGACTCAGTAGATATACATGCACCTGGGCATTAGTACAGACACACACAACTAGGCATTAGTAGAGAGATACACATACCTGGGCATCAGTAAATGTACACACAGCTGGACAACAGTAGATGTACACACACCTGAGCATCAGTAGAAATACAACACCTGGACATCAGTGGGTACACACACCTAGACATCAATAGATGCACACACACCTGGGCATCAGTATTTGTACACATATCTGGGCATCAGTATATACACACACACGTGGGTATTGGTAGAGATAAACATACCTAGGCATCAGTAGATGTACACACACCTGGGCATCAGTAGACGTACACACACCTGGGCATCAGTAGATATAGACACAGCTGGACATCTGTGGGTGCACACACCTGGACATTAGTGGGTACACAAACCTGGGCGTCAGTGGTACACAAACCTGGGCATCAGTGGATACACAAACCTGGGCAAGTGACTCTGGATTGCTCTCCCTCTTTAGATGCCCCTTGTCTTGGGGTTTTTCTTAGAAGCCAGAAACTCAACAGGAAGATCACTGAGCCTTTTATAATAAGCTGGTACAGGGACGATAGACTGAATGTCCTCTTTCTATGCCCTATGATTCTAAGATCTATTGACACCATCCTGCATGTGGCTGATTCACAGCAACAGGTTAATTGCTCTCTCTCTCTATATATGCCCCTTGCCTTGGGATTTTCCTCAGAGTTATTAATTCCAGAGAGCAGTGGAGGCTGGGCCGTTGAATATATTGTCACAACCATGTAAATGTGGTTTCCGTAAAGTTGTCCGTGAGCTAAGAATTTGTATGTAGCCCCCTTTTAATTCATAAGTGATTCAATTAAAAAATGACCCACCAGACAAGCTTTAATCTTAAGTAAAATGGAGGTTATTTTACTACAAAGATCTTTGCTGAAAGTTACTTAGGTAAGAGTGATCAAGTTATTAATTACAATACATATAAAGAATGAAAACAGATATAGGAAAAAGATTCTTAAAGAGGAGATTTCAAATCAGTTCCTGTGAGATATTATTTGTGGGCTCATTGGTTGAATTCCTACTTTCTAAAGTGAAGGATTTGAAACTTGAAGTCAGATTCAGCAGCTGCAATGTCTTCTGTAGTTGACTGACTGGCGGTTGCCTGGACAGGTTGACACAGCAGGTCAGCAGCTTTGGGGAGTGAGTGAAGGTCCCTTTTCTTTGTGGGTTCTACTATTACAATACTTGAAGATTGCCTGGTTTCCTTTCTCCACAGAACCGTGATGGTTTACGTACTGGGCATCTTCAGTTGTAATTCCAGGTGGCAGGGAACCTCAGCTCTCGCAGGTGTTTTAGCTGAGACCTGTCTGCTGGTAGTCTCTCTCAAAACTGCCAGACAAACACAGCTTGTGGTAGCCCTTTCTTACAATCCACAAACACAAACATGGTTGCCATGTTAATTTAGGTGATTCATTGTTCCACAAAGCGAAGAAGTCAATTAAACTGCATTCTTTTGAAGATGTCCTTCCTGTCTCATGTTCCGCCAGAAGTAGAAGGGTTTTTCACACCTTTTAGTAGGTTCACTTGTGTTGTCCAAAGCATCCTTGGATTTCAAGTGTCCTGCGATCCTTCTTGAGATAAGGACAGTCTGGCTGATAACTGCTGGAACCCACAAGAGAAGTCATGTTACTTCTGGGAGACCAGTTTTAAGATTCCCTATCCATTTTTAAAAGGGATTACGGCTTGTTACAAAATGTACACTATAATTAGTCCTTTGGTAGAACAGACCTTGACAGCCCTTCACATCTGCATCAGCTCTCTGAGCATTTTAACTTAGTGCCAATCTCCTGCCATTCCCCCGTAACCCTGCACATTGTTTCTATTTAAATAATCATCCAATGCCCTCTTGAATGACTCAATCGAACCTGACTCCACCACACTCCCAAGCAGTGCATTCCAGACCCGAACTACTCGCTGCGTGAAAAAGTTTTTCCTCACCTCGCTTTTGCTTCTTTTGGAAAACACTTTAAATCTGTGCCATCTGGTTCCCGGTCCACTTATGAGTGGAAACAAGTTCTCCCTGCACACGGGGCTCATCTGGGTCATGAGAAGTGCCCATGACTCCCCACATTCTGCTTGGCTGAGCTGTCCTCCCATGCCTTAAGTTTAAATCACTTTTTTACTTAAACTTTTGTTAATTTTACTTGCTTTAACCTTACTCTTGTACTATTAACTATAAACTGGCAATTAGTAGAAAGTAGAAATTCTTCGTCCTTACTCACAAAACAGCTTGCTCTATTGTGCCTATAAATTCTTACTTTCCCTGTGCTGGTTTAGAAATTTACATTTCTGTATTCAAGCTGTTTTCAATCTCCTGACTGTCTCTCCATTCAGCTGTTTTATCTCCTAAACTCTCACTGTTTTATCTCCCAAACTCTGATTGTTTTGTCCCCGAACTCTCACTGTTTTATTTTCTGAACTCCCGCTGTTTTATCTCCTGAACTCCCGCTGTTTTATCTCTTGAACTCTCGTTGTTTTATCTCCAGAACTCTCGCTGTTTTATCTCCCAAACTCCCACTGTTTTATCCCCTAAACTCTCGCTGTTTTATCTCCCAAACTCCCACTGTTTTATCCCCTAAACTCTTGCTGTTTTAACTCCTTGATGCTTCTCGTCTTACACTGACTAGGACAGATTCACAAGAATACCAATTCTAAAGGGAACAACAATTTATACTGCATGATAAGACGGTGCTGATTGGTTGACAAGTTGAATTTGATTGGCAGAGGAGCTGCCAAGGAGAATGCACCAGGGAACAGTTAACTGCCAAGCTTTTGTTTAAATTCAACGCTGGAAGGCTGATTCTGCTCAGTCAGGCATTGCCAAGGGGAAGGAACCATGGAATGGTTGTTTCCCAAGCTTTTGTTTAGTTGAAAAAGCACAAAGTGTGGACATGGTCCTTCTGTCTACAAAGGACAGGGGGCCTCCATGTGAATATATGTAGCTCCCAGCACACATAGGTAACCCACACTGCGAACCTGACTGATAATCTTAAATTGGTTGTCAGTATAATTCTTAACACAATCAGGATTGTTTAGCAGGTGTTGTCCAACCATGGAATCATGTCTAATGTTGGACACTATGGCCTGAATTTTTCAGTCGGCATGCGGGGGCGGGCCCGACACTCTGACGCATAAAATGACGCGCGATGTTGTGGGGCGTGCTTCCTGACATCATCACGCTGTCTGGCGATGTTTCGTTCGGCAGGCACGCACCAGAGTCAGCTGCGTACCCGCCAATAACTGATAGGCTTATTAAGGCCATTACCGAATTACCTAATGTAATTGTTTGCACTGCCCGTCCAACCTTAAGGTTGGCAAAGTTGACGCTCAACAGAACTTATATGGCAGGGGAGAGACCATGATCATGAAGGTGGTCCTCCCAGGACAAAGCTAGCCCATCGCACTTTGGGTGTGCTGACGCCTGTGATGTCCCCAAATGCAGGATACTCGACTGCAAAATTTGTGGTAGTGGGGGACTGCGTTCGCGCTCTCCCCTGATTTACAATTCAAAAAAAAATAGACTTAAGGCTGGCGGGCAGGTGAAAAGGCCAAGCTGCCTTTACATATTTTAGGAAGCCTCATCCACGAGCGGGTTGAGGTTTCCTAAAGCTTTTATTAATTAAATTTTTAAAAATTCTCTGAAATATAAAGACATGTCCCACCTCATGTGACACAGTCACACGAGGGGACATGTTCAATTACCTTTTTAATCCATTTATTTATTGTTTGAACAGTCGCTTCAATCTGCCTGAAGCAGCTCCATGCATCAGGGAGATTGAAGAGCTCTATCGTGCGCATGCCCAGTCCCACTCATTCCGAGTCTGCCCACCCGCTGACTGAAAAGTTCAGGCCTATGTTTTGAGTTTTGCAAGCAGCTGGTTGGATATGGTCAGCACTATGCCTGTTGCAAACAATAGAAGGGATGTGCTGTTCGATACGATCTGCCAGACGTTGGAACATAACAACCAACATACCAGGCACTGAAATCCATATACCGCATTACTCGTGATAGGTAGAACATCTTTTTGACTGGACGGCAGCACCCTGTTAGTGAAGAATACTTTGGTTCTGTCTTTGCAAAGGAGGACACAAATAACACTCCAGAAATGTTGGGGAACACAGGGTTTAGTGAGAGGGAGGAACTGAAAGAAATCAGTATTAGTGGGGAAATGGTGTTGGGGAAATTGATGGGATTGAAGGCCGATGAACCCCAGGGCCTGATAATCTACATCCCAGAGTACTTAAGGAAGTGGCCCTAGAAATAGTGGATGCATTGGTGATCATCTTCCGAGATTCTATAGACTCTGGAACAGTTCCTACAGATTGGAGGGTAGCTAATGTAGCCCCACTATTTAAAAAGGGAGGCAGAGAGAAAACAGGGAATTATAGACCAGTCAGCCTGATGTCGGTAGTGGGGAAAATTCTAGAGTCCATTATAAAAGGTTTAATAGCTGAGCACGTGGAAAACAGTGGCAGAATTGGACAGAGTCAGCATAGATTTACTAAAGGGAAATCATGCTTGACAAATCTACTGGAATTTTTCGAGGATGTGGCTAGTAAAGTTGATGAGGGGAGCCAGTGGATGTGGTTTATTTGGACTTTCTGAAGGCTTTTGACAAAGTCCCACATAAGAGATTGGCGTGTGAAATTAAAGTACATGGGATTGGGGGTAGTGTATTGAGATGAATAAAAAACTGGTTGGCAGACAAGAAACAAAGAGTAGGAATAAAAGGGTCTTTTTCTGAATGGCAGACAGTGACTAGTGGGGTATCGTAGGGATTGGTGCTGGGACCCCAGTTATTCACAACATATATTAATGATTTAGATGAGGGAACTAAATGTAATATCTCCAAATTTGCAGGGTGGGAGGGTGAGCTGTGAGGAGGATGCAGAGATGCTTCAGTGTGATTTGGACAAGCTGGGTAAGTGAGCAAATGCATGGCAGATGCAGTATAATGTGGATAAATGTGAGGTCATCCACTTTGGTAGCAAAAACAGGAAGACAGATTATTATCTGAATGGCTATAAATTGAGAGAGGGGAATGTGCAATGAGACCTGGGTGTCCTTGTACACCAGTCGCTGAAGGTAAGCATGCAGGTGGAGCAGGTGGTAAAGAAGGCAAATGGTATGTTGGCCTTCATAGCCAGAGGATTCGAGTACAGGAACAGGGATGACTTGTTGCAATTGTACAGGACCTTGGTGAGACCACACCTGAAATATTGTGTGCAGTTTTATCTGAGGAAGGATGTATTTGCTACAGAGGGAGTGCAGCGAAGGTTTACCCAACTGATTCCTGGGATGGCGGGACTGACATATGAGGAGATATTGAGTCAGTTAGGATTATATTCACTGCAGTTCAGAAGAATGAGGGGGGATCTCATAGAAACCTATAAAATTCTAACAGGACTAGACAGGGTAGATGCAGGAAGGATGTTCCCGATGGTGGGGGGAGTCCAGAACCAGGGGTCACAGTCTGAGGATACGGGGTAGACCATTTAGGACTGAGATGAGGAGAAATTTCTGCACCCAGAGAGTGGTGAGCCTGTGGAATTCGTTACCACAGAAAGTAGTTGAGGTCAAAACATTGTATGTTTTCAAGAAGGAGTTAGATATAGCTCTTGGGGCGAAAGGGATCAAAGGATATGGGGAGAAAGCAGGAGCAGGCTATTGAGTTGGATGATCAGCCATGATCATAATGAATGATCTCTCAAGACAGAGGAGCATGTTAGTGGGGTGGTGATAAAGGCATTTTGGACACTTGCCTTTATCAATCGAGGCATAGATTACAAAAGTAGGCAGGTCATGTTGGAGTTGTATAGAACCTTGGTGAGGCCACAGCTGGAGTACTGTGTGCAGTTCTAGTCGCCACATTATAGGAAGGATGTGATTGCACTGGAGGGGGTGCAGAGGAGATTCATCAGGATGAAACATTTAAGTTATGAAGATAGATAGATATGGGTTGTTTTCGATGGAGCAGAGAAGACTGAGAGGCGACTTGATCGAGATGTACAAGATTATGAGGGGCATGGACAGGGTGGATAGGGAGCAGCTGTTCTCCTTAGTTGAATGGTCAGTCACAAATGGGCATGAGTTCAAGGTGAAGGGCAAGAGGTTTTGGGGGGAATGTGAGGAAAAACCTTTTTTACGCAGAGGGTGGTGAGGGTCTGGAATGCACTGCCTGGGAGGGTGGTGGAGGCGGGTTCCCTCACATCCTTTAAAAAGTACCTGGATGAGCACTTGGCACGTCATAACATTCAAGGCTATGGGCCAAGTGCTGGTAAATGGGATTAGGTAGGTAGGTCAGGTGTTTCTCACGTGTGGGTGCAGATTCGATGGGCCGATGGTCCTCTTCTGCACTGTGATTCTGTGATGAATGGTAGAGTAGGCCTTCTCCTGCTCCTATTTTCTATGTATGTTTCTATGTAATACCACTTGTGTTGCTACTGCACAGACTGCAAGATGAAAAGCTTTGACAGCACATTTCTTTTTCCAACAATATTATATTTACATGTCCTTGATGATATTCAGGGCTGAGTTAGACAGATTTTAAATCTGTAAAGGAGTCAAGGGCTTTGGGTAGGGGGGATGGGGGCAGGGGGAGGGAAGACAGGAAAGCGGTGTTAAGGGGTTAATTTAATCAGATCAGCCATTAAATTATTGAATGGTGGGACAGGCTCGAGGGCCGGAGTGGTCTACCACTGCTCCTATTTCTTATCTAAACCTTAACCTCCTCACCTAACAAAAATCTGTCAATCTCAGTTTTGAAAGTTTCAACTGACTCTCAACCCCAACAGCAAGGCTGTTAGAACACAACGTTGTAACACTGTTCACATCATGTAATAGCACATGTCCCTACAAAAGTTACTAGATGATTTTATGCACAGTTTACAGCAAGAATAATTATTACGGTAGAGTGGGCCAGATTAAATGATGCTCTTTGATCAGAGTTTTGGAACAGTCGCATAGATGTTCAAATTGGTAAAACCGTAGCATAAGCAGGATGAGGAGTAGAATGACATTTTGGACAGGCTGCAATGTAAATCTCTTATGTATGTCAGAAGAAGTGGCTGGATAATCAGGAGATCTAGGCCATTCATGCGCACTGCTGAAGCCTGTTTGTTTACTTATGTAGTCTCATGAGTAGTCCACTGAGTTTCATCTTCTGCCACCCCACCCCCCTCCAAATTTTGTTCCACTAGTGGCTGCACTGGCCCTGGTTGAAGAGTGGGTGCCATTTTACTCCTCACCTTAACACCCTAACCCTTTCCAAAAAGGAAAAGAACAGACTGGGCACTTTTCTCTTGAAAAGAGGTCAATTGGAGACTCATTGGACATCTTTCAAATTATAAAGGGGGTTTTGATAGGGTAGACGTAGTACAGATGTTTCCACTTGTGGGGGGAGACCAGAACTCGGGGCCATCAGTATAAGACAGTCACTAATAAACCCAACGGGGAATTCAGGAGAAACTCCTTTACCCAGAGAGCGGGGAGAATGTGGAACTCGCTCGGGACCATCAATATCAGACCGGTCACTAATAAACCCAACGGGGAATTCAGGAGAAACTCCTTTACCCAGAGAGTGGGGAGAATGTGGAACTCGCTCCCACAGGGAGTGGTCGAGGTGAATAGTATCGATACATTTAAGGGGGAAGCTGGATAAACACATGAAGGAGAAAGGAACAGAAGGATAGGCTGGTAGGGGGAGAGGAGGAGGCTCATGTGGAGCAGGAACAACAGCATTGAGCAGATGGGCAGAATGGCCTGTTTCTGTACTGGAATTTCTATCAGGTGATTTTGGTTTTTTGATTTTAAGTGATTATTTGGAACGAGCTTTGTGCATTGGGCCCTCTCTGTAACAGCAGCAGGATCCATTTTAGCTTGTGCTATGTCACCCAGAGAGTGAACCTGACCTTGGACAAGGGCTTTCCTCCCCCTAACCTTTCGCTAATATTTTAAATTTCTCTCACTCAGGAATCGACAATGCTCTAGAAATTGTCCATTCATGAACTCAGCAGCACAGATATCAACAGAGCAAGGTGAAAGCATGGCTGAGAGAAGTGATACACAGAGACGCCAGCAGAGGGACAGAGAGCAGTGTAGGACCTACAGCACACAAGGCCATTCAGCCCATTGTGCTGTTAGTGGCTCTTTGAAAGAGCTGCACCTCTCTACTCTTTGTCCATAGTCCTGTAACGTGAGATAGAGGTGTCGGTGCAGTGTGACAGTAAGACACTCACAGGCATTTTATACAGGATGTTGAGCCGGAGAGTTACAGAAAAAGTTAGGGCTTTACATGTGTGAAAGGAAGTGACTGAATGGGGACCTCAAGGGGTAGTTAAGCTGCTAAACTGTTTAAGAGAAGTTACATCCAGAAAACTGCTCCAAATTAAACCACATTTGAGATGGGTTTGAACGAGGGAAAGGCAAGTCTGGAACGGGAGCCAGGGAGTTCTTCATGTGAAGAATATAGAATGAACACCTATCTGAGAAATGGATCAAAATCGATGCAGTAAATGGTGGGCTTCATTCTTATTCTTAGTGAGACGGTGGACAACCTCCCCTTCTGTTCTTTCGCCCCATTTCATGCCTCCTGGACTCAACCATGGTTCAGTGGCTAGCAGCTCACCTCTGAGTCTGAGGCTGGAGGTTCAAGCCCCACACCAGAGAGTTGAGCACAAAAATCTAGGCTGACTCTCCCAGGGCAGTACTGAGGGAGTGCCACCCTATGGATACAACGTTAAAACCAAGGCCCCATCTACCCTCTCAGGTGAACACAGAAAGATTCCATGGCACTATTTTGAAGAAGTTTTTCCTGGTGCCTTGGCTGTTATTTTATTGCTGTTTGTGGGGGCTTGCTGTTGCCAAGTATGTTATGATGATATAAAGACACCAATCGCTCATAAGGGATTGTGCAAACACATTGTGGGTTCATTTATTGATACTAGCAACCTGTGAACATGGTGTGCACGTGTATACATGATGTATACATGGACAGAAACCTTGAAGGCACCAGCAGCAGAGCTGTGTGTGTATGTGTGTGTGTGTGTGTGAGAGCTCTGCTCAAAAGCAAAAAAGTGAAACTAAGACTGGATCACATGACACACTTCCCTCCTAGTAATGTCATGCTTCTATCCCACAAAGGAACACCACAGCAGCAGTGCACAAATTGACATTGCAAGGGGGGTGCTGTTGGCGTAGTGGTATTGTCACCAGACTAGTAATCTAGAGACCCAGGGTAATTCTCTGGGGACCTGGGTTTGAATCCCATCATGGCAGATGGTGGAATTTGAATTCAGTTAATAAAAAAAATCTTGAATTGAAAGCTAGTCTCAGTAATGGTGACCATGAATCAATTGTCATAAAAACCCATCTTGTTCACTAATGCCCTTTAGGGAAGGAAAGCTGCCATCCTTACCTGGTCTGGCCTATATGTGACTCTAGGCCCAAAGCAATGTGGTTGACTCTTAATGGCCTAGCCAGCCCCTCAGTTCAGTTAGTGATGGGCAATAAATACCACTCCCATCCCATGAACAAATTTTAAAAAGTGATTACACTTAACAGAAGTGTGTCATTGACTGTAAAGCACTTTAGGATGCCCTTGTGTCTGTGAAATATGCTATATAAATGCAATTTCTTTCTACAGAGAACAAAGGGAAAAAAACACAGGTAACTGTAGACATCAAAAAATTCCAGCTGTTTTATTAATATCTTGAATCCTGTTCTAACCAGAACTAATCATCTTTGATTAAAATGTAACACCAAAGTTCTGTAATATTGGTTGCAAAAATGGTTCCTCACCATGGAATGAGTAGCCACGAACCTTTCAAACCAGAATTCAAACTGAGTTACCTTTACACGGAGCTAAGCGCAGTGCTCTCTGGAAGACACCTCTGCCTCACATATGACTGATGTGAGTGGAAGATGATGTGCTTTAAGATCTGACCAGCCCCGTGGGGTAATGTGAACGTTCATATTTGCAAAGGTTCAAACTCTCTGTCACGCCCGGCAGAACAGCACCTAATCCAAATCTCAGGCAAGACCTAAACCACCCAGAGGTTGTTGAAATTCTAAGTGGCTACCGTGGTGTTGAGGAATTCCTGGTGAGGGTGCTCCTGTAATCTTCTCACCTTTAGGTGTGTGATTTAATAAGAGGTTAATTAAAAAAAAACATACGCACAGTATAAAAATGACATTATAAAGCAGGAACAGGCAGAAAAATCAGAAATTGTGATGATGCTGAGGAACAGAACCAATCTCCTATCTCAAGACCTTTGGGGCCAGATTGGCTTTTCCAGGCTTTCCAGACACCCTGGAACATACAAAACGCCTCGTGTGATTCATCAGTTCCAAAATTTCCCATAAAACACAACTTGGTGATCAGAAGCTGGCAGAGGTGAGACTAAAGGTCTCTTAATTCCAACCAAGGGAAGACTCTCCAATCAGTCAACACATTGGCCGTCCTGGAAGCCTCTCTAATGTGTCCATTCCTTGCACTTGGCTGTCAAAATGAGCCATTAAAAATGTTAACAAATGAGAAGTTCAGATTTGCGAGAGAGAGTTAAGACTGGTCCAGAAATCCCAAACTGAACGAAGGGGGAAAGAGAGTCCCGCTGGTAGTGTCAGCCGAAAACCGTCTGATTCTCATCAAGTCCAAACCTCCACTGGAACCATTCCTTCTTTACTATTGAGCGGGGGAAGGAGATACTCCTCGCACAGGAAGTAGAGGGGGTACTGGACCAGGAAGCCACGGACGCTCTTCAGCTTCTCCCGGGCTTCCTCGGGAGCTGAGATCACGAGACCAGGCGCGGACAAAAACTCTCGCAGCTCCACCAGGCTCGGAGCAGAATTCGAGGGGAGAGACTTGAAAACCTGAGGCGGGGTTGGGGACGAGAAGGAAGATAAGAAATCCAGTCAGACGTTTGACAAATTATCCCGGCGATCAAGAAGACGATTCTACGAAAGACCTAGCAGAAATGGGGTGGGAAGGAAAAATCACCATTCTAAAAACCGGTAGGATCATAGCCCCGCTCTCAGCAAAGTGTCACGTTTCTACAAAGAGTGTGAAAGCATGGGATGGCACACTACCTGTGAACTCCATCGGTTTATAATCAGAACAGCAGAGGGGCTTCAATCAACAAATATTGTTCGAGAGGAATTGATAACCAACTTTTCTCCTCCACCCTCCCCATCAAAATAAGGAACTATGTCCTACTTTTAAAAGGCCATTGTCACAAGAACTGCCCTTCTATAGCCTCACCTCAAGCTTATCTCTAACGTCCTCCCATCCTGCCTTTCACTGTGTGACCCTTAACCTCCTGGCCAACCCTCTTCACGATCTGTGACAGATTGGACATCCTCGCCTTTCTCTCAGAGGCCCTCCCCAAGCTCCTTCCCTCCAACTCTCTGCTACCATCCTCAAAACCTGTTTTTAATTGACCCTTCCAGCCACTTCTCCCAGCACCTTTGCTGCACGTAAGTTTCTTCTGTGTCAGGTACCTCATTTGCATAAAAATGGCACTAAAACAAAAGGTGGGTTTAACAAGGCTTTTGGCTTCTGTTCAATGGAGATCAATTGGACATAAGCTTCACTAAACAACACAAACCTGTAGCCCCCACCACTGAAAAGGCCAAGGGCAGCAGGTGCACACCATCGCCACACAGTTCCCCTCTGTGCCACATGCTATCCCACCATGGGCTTCACATGCACAGAGTGTAGTGGCTCAACATGGCCATGTACACTGTGGCTGTGAGTTAGACCCAGAGCCTCGCAATAGAACTCACCTGGTCATAAATGGTTGAATTGGTGGTAGCTGTAGCATTCCAGATCTCCTGGAAACACCGGTCACTAACCGGGTCTTCCACATCAGCCATCTGGTCATCGGCAAGTCCAAGGTGTATCCTGCAGAGACAGGGAGAATGATTGAACCTGACTGTCCCAGGAAAATGAACTCCAGGCAATCGTGGGCTGACCATCTCTAAAGTCCCTGAGTTAACGGCCTGTACTTCCACTGATGTTGCCCCAGCTCTCTCGAATAGACATGTGGACAGCAACCTTCCCAAATACATCCCTAAATTAAGCGGAAATTCTATCAAGTAGAAAGTGCTCCCCCTCTTTTCTGGAGCAGGACCAGTTTCAAAGATCTGCGAATGCACTGCGTTGCCTTCTTGAATTCCTGCACTCGAGGTGGTGAAGAGTTCCCAGAGATGGAGCAGCTGAAGCTGGTTCGGCCTGGGAGACCGGGGAGCTCCAACAGCAACATCTTGGGACTGAGAAGATTGGTCCCCAACAACCACGCCTAGCACAAAGGCATTTGGTTATGACTCCAACCAGTGGAGGATTGTCCCCTTGATTCCCATTGACTTCATAAGACCCCTTATTACCGCAGCCAGTCAAATGCTCCTCAATGCCAAGAGCAGTTACGGTAGGGGAACTAACAACCATGCTGTCCTACTCGTAAAAATGCAGGCTGCAATTCCACCCGAAGAGAGATTCCATAAGCAACTCACCAAACCTCTTTAGACAGCACCTTCCAAACCTGCAACCACTACCATCTAGAAGGGCAAGGGCAGCAGACACATGGGAAGACCACCACCTGGAAGTTCCCCTCCAAGCCACACACCATGCTGACTTGGAAATATATTACCATTCCTTCACTGTTACTGGGTCAAAATCCTGGAACTCCCTCCCTAATAGCACTGTGGGTGTACCTACACCACATGGACCGCAGCGGCTCAAGAAGGCAGCTCACCACCACCTTCTCAAGGGGCAATTAGGGATGGGAAATAAATGCTGGGCCCAGCCAGCGACACCCACATCCTGTGAAAGACTAAAAAGTTGAGTTAAAAAACATACTTGAAACATTGAAGTCGAAGGCGATGGGCGAATTTTCCTGCCTGGTATTCTTCACCATCCATTACACACTTCACCATCTCAGAATCTTCCACAAGAACAGCCATCTCACTGTCCCGTTTACCCAGCATACTGCGGTCATTGATGTTTGCCGAACCTGGTTGCGAGAAGGAAGAGAACCAAGAATACTTTGAGGTGAAGGAAGATACGCAGGTTGTGAAGGAGGGAACTGGCAAGGACCATTTGGTCTGCTAAACCTCTCCTATCAGTCAAGCTGGTAGCATGGCTCGTTTCTACTTGCTAGAAGTGACATACATTCATACACAGCGACCCATACTGTGCAAACAAAAGGAATATGTTCAAACCTTGCAACTTTTTTGAATTACCCAGGAGCTTGGGGAACCTAGAGTTCACCATTGCTTTCTCCATGGCAACACCTTGACCAATCAGAGTCAACTTGCCAACCAATCATCGCCCTTTTCTCCTGTTGTCTAAATTGTTGTGATGGTTTGAAATTTGGCATTCTTGCATTTGTCCTGATGAGTGTAAGATGAAAAGCTTTGGCATAACGCTTCGCTTGAGAATTATGCCTACCCTGTTTGGGTAGAAATGTTTGGCATACACACGGGAAACTGAGCGCTTCCTTTTTAATGGTCGGGGTGAATACTGCTGTCTGAGATTCCAAACATTCAATCAAAGGGGGGCAAAGCAGGTACCATCCTTCGGCTGCTCACCTATGATGACTTGTCGGTCATCTACGATCATCATCTTGCTGTGGATGTAAATTAGCTCCGAGACCAGGCTGCTGTTGAGCTCTGCGTGAGTCCTCAGTCCACAGAATGAGATGTAGTTCACCCACTCATCCCCCACTGTGAAAGAAAAAGTGACAATGTGAGGGTCTGCTTACTCTCAAGGACCAGGGGGTCACGAGGAGCAGGCGTGGCCCACGGCCCAGCGGGCCGGACTCCCACCGCCTGCGCACAGCAAGCTCCCAAAAACAGCGCCGCGATAATAACCGGAGCGTGGGTTCTCAGTGACGTTGCTTGAGCGATAAATTGATCGAGGGTCTGTTTGGCCCACACACCGGGGGTGGGGGGGGAGTGGGGCGGGGGGCGGGGTGGGGGTGGAGACTCCCCCCCCACCTCTTCTTCCAATCAACTGCCTGTTACACCGACAGGAAGGAGATTCGGAATTGGTGGATAATGAGTACAGGTAGAGTACCTCAGATCCGGCTAGCCGAAAACCAGCAATGTCCGCAAACTGGACAGGTTTAGAATGGTCCTCGCAGCAAATTTAATTGAGAACAAGTGAAAAAAGAAATCACCTGGACAATTCGGCTAGGTGCTGCACTGGCGCAGCGTGACTCCAGACGAGTTAACCACGCGCTCTGACCCGCAACCCCTGACCCTACCCGATCCGGCTGAATCCGGATTGCCCGCGGCCCAAAACACCCAACCCAAAATCCGCCAACATTGGAAATCTGGCACAGCCTCGGGTGTCGGATTACGGGTACTGGACCCGTACTTGGTTTGATTTTCAAACTCCTGCATTAAGAAAAGGAAGATCCAATGGGCAAGTTTCCTGCTTCAACCCTTTTGAGTGTTCTGCCCAATTCAGTTGGCTTCAGGAGTCCCCCCCATCATTAGCCAAACACAAAATAGTGTGAAATTGTCCCCTCCAAACTAAATGGACGTTTCTCTCATGTCCAACAAGCATCTAAAGCTCTCTCAAGATATCGGAAAAATGATTGCAAATTGACGAAGCCCAACCCTGCTTCTGTCTATCCTTCCCTTGGGATATGGCATCTATGGTTAATGATACAGGGGTGAAGGGCATTGTTTAATTAAGTACCTAGAGTACTTGTAAAGGGAGACTGTTGGAATTTGGGTGTAATAGATCAGAAGCAGGCATACGTAATGGTACATTCTGAAAAATAAACCAGGAAAAGTATTAGTGTCTAGTTTCATACTTCGCCAACTAGGGAGGGATGGTGGCAGAGTAGTATTATCATTGTACTGATATTCCAGAGACCCAGGGTAATGCTTTGGGGACCCTGTTTCGAATCCCACCACGGCTGATGGTGAAATTTTAATTCAATTTAAAAAAAAATCTGAAAGCGTGAAGCCATTGTCGATTGTTGGAAAAACCCATCTGGTTCATTAATGCCCTTTATGGAGGGAAATCTGCTGGTGTGGCCTACTCCAGGCCCACAGCAACGTGGTTGACTCTTATGCTAATGCCCTCTGAACAAGGGTAATTAGGGATGGGCAATGTCTGCTGACCCAGCCAGCGACATCCACATCCTGTGAGTAAATAAAATTTTAAAAATTCCACCATGGCAGCTGGTGGAGTTTGAATTCAATTAGTTGAAAACCTGGAATTGAAAGCTAATGGTCACTGAACTATCGGTTGTTATAAAATGTCCCTTTTGGGAGGGAAATCTGCCCTCCTTACCTGGTCTGGCCGACACACGACTCTTAGTTGGTTGACTATTAACTGCCCTCTGAAATGGATTACCATTCAGTTCAAGGGAAACTGCGGATGGGCAACAAAGGTTGGCCTTGCCAGCGACGCCCACATCCCATGAAAGAGTGAAAAAAAAACTGGCTTGGGATCAGCTTAACACCCCCTCGTCGACTGCAAAGGTGCTGGCTTCCCATGAGCTCTGCAGAGTTGACCATGACCCGGCAGGATATTCGCAGCTCTGCGCAACAGAAAACAGAGACTGAAACATACTCACTGTATTTTTTTAAACGTTCAACGATGGAATATTCACCTCTGCATATGGACCTAGACGATGGGGAAATTTAAAAGCAAAGTTTGTAAAACTCAGGAAGAGAATAGCAGCAAAGTGAAACTTTCAGTGCAAGGAGAGATCTACGGCTTTCTCTCAGCCTGTCCCTTATCTCTGGCGGAGGTCTGGGGGTGGCAATAGGGGGGTGCTACTGAATTTGGCATCAGTTATTCCGTTCCAGTTCCGGCCATTTCATAATCACAGGTTTATGAAGAATATTTAAAGATTATTGCTTGGAGATGTGCGGGGATTAATATGTCCCATTTAACTCAGACCCGCACTAAGCTGCTGAGGTTGGGGTGTCAACTGAACGCTTCCAAACTGAGACTGAATGATTTTCATTTGGCTCGGACATTGAGGGTGACAGAATCACAAGATAGGTAGTAGAGTCAGTGAGGGATATAGCACAGGAGACCATTCAGCCCATCGAGCCTGCTCCAGCTCTTTTGAACAGCAACGCAGCTCACACCACTCCCCAACTCTTTCCTGATATCCCTAATTTTTTTATTCCGTCATCGAGTGTTTATCCAATTCCTTTTGGAAGGGAGCTATTAACTCCGTATCCACCACCCCATCGGGGAGTGAGTTCCAAATCCTAACCACTCGCTGCACCAAAATCAGATTCTCCAGGGAGCTGGGATGCAGGTCAGCCGCGATCTCATTGAGTAGCAGAACAGGCTCAAGGGGCTGAATGGCCTCCTCCTGTTCCGATGTCCCACGTGGGTCAAGTTCCGGGGTGGTACACCACTACAACATGAGGGGGCAGCACTCTCTGAAAATGGCAAGGTAACAAGTGCCTTTAATGAAGATAAAGTATGTGCTTGGCCTTTGGACCCATGGTTGTTCTACGCGCACTGAACTAAAATAGATCACTCCCACTGATTCCAGGTTTACCGGAATGTAAAGTGCAGGATAGTCTGGATGGAATTCCCACCACCGGTTGTTATGTCTCCTTGAAAACCAGGTAACAATGGAATGACGATATACACACGGAATCTCTTCTTTGTTCTGGAGAAATTAAGAAAAAGAAACAATGGTCATTTTCAGTGAGGACCGGAATGAAATAATTGCATCAACCCCCATGCCACTGCATTGGAGCAGCACAGTGAGACTCCTACTCAACACCCATTCATAGATACTGGGATTTCAGGATGATTCAATGGGTTTGGCCAGCATTTATTGCCCATCCCTAATTGCCCCTTGGGAAGGTGGTGGTGAGCTGCCTTCTTGAACCGCTGCAGTCCATGTGGTGTAGGTACACCCACAGTGCTGTTAGGGACGGAGTTCCAGGATTTTGACCCAGCGACAGTGAAGGAACGGCCGATATATTTCCAAGTTAGGGTGGTGTGTGACTTGGAGGGGAACTTGCAGGTGGTGGTGATCCCATGTGTCTGATGCCCTTGTCCTTCTAGATGGTAGTGGTCGTGGGTTTGGAAGGTGCTGTCTAAGGAGCCTTGGTGAATTCCTGCAGTGCATCTTGTAGATAGTACACACACTGCTGCTACTGTGCGTCGGTGGTGGAGGGAGTGAATGTTTGTGGATGGGGTGCCAATCAAGCGGGGCTGCTTTGTCCTGGATGGTGTCGAGTTTCTTGAGTGTTGTGGGAGCTGCACTCATCTAGGCAAGTGGGGAATATTCCAACACACTCCTGACTTGTGCCTTGTAGATGGTGGACAGGCTTTGGGGAGTCAGGAGGTGAGTTACTCACTGCAGGATTCCCAGCCTCTGACCTGCTCTTGTAACCACAGTATTTATATGGCTGGTTCAGTTCAGTTTCTGGTCAATGGTAACCCCCAGAATCTCAGAAGTGGAGAGTGAGAGAAGTTACTTTGAGGAGGTCAACAGGTGATTTTGGTTTATCTGGGCCCTGGTCTTGACCTAAAAGGGAAAAGTGATGAGCTACAAGAAAGGGCTAAAGGTTTATGCTCAACATTATTGAAAGAACAGGACCTTACTGAAGCCCACAGCAAGTTCACAAGACCAAGTTCAGTCAAAGTTTTAAGGAGCATTTTAAAGGAGAAGACACAGAGAGGTGGAAAGGCTTAGGGAGGGATCATCGGGCTTCAGGAGCTGAAGGCACGGCTGCTAATGGTGGACTGATGGGAATCGGGGGATGCTCAGGTGGTCGGAATTGGAGGAGCGCAGAGATCTCGGAGGGCTGTGGGGCTGGGGGAGGTTACAGAGATTGGGTGGGGGGCTGGGGCGAGGCCAAGCTAAAGTAAACCAAGTCGAAAATTGGTGTCAATATCAGATCTTCACGCTTGAAACATTGGAGGTTCTCTGGTCACTGAGCCCTACTTCCTCAATGATCTCGTGTTCCATACTGGACTAACATCCAGCATTCACACAAAGTCATCCAGAGGCTCACGTTCCCCTGCGGGGTGGGGCCGGGGAGGAGGGAGTGTTGGGGGCTTTGGGGTTCGGGTGGGGGGGCAGGTTTCAGAGAATTTGCACTTTTAAGACCTCACCTGTGTGCTTTGAGAATTCTTTCCACAATAACATCTCCGATTTGGTTAGAGACACTGCCGTCATCAGTACAGGTGATGAAGAACTGATTCTGAGAGGAAACGGGCAGAGACACAAGCAAGGAGGTAAAACACATGCATGACAAATGAGTCGGGGTAGGGTAAGAGACGTGTGAACAGATCCTCACCAAGCAGTTTGTGGGATGCTTGCGGGTGAGTGGTATAAAGCCAGCGAGAGTTCCTCACCTACTCCCTGTCTCCCCATCCTCCCCAGACATGTTCAACTTGGCCCCAGCCATCCAATTCTTCATTGAGCACAAACTCAGTTTTGTTTTAATTATTCATTCTTGGGGTCTCGGGATATGGGCTTCACTGGCTGGGCCAGCATTTATTGCCCATCCCTAACTGCCCCTTGAGAAGATGGTGGTGAGTTGCCTTCTTGAACCGCTGCAGTCCATGTGGTGTAGGTACACCCATAGTGCTGTTAGGGAGGGAGTTCCAGGATTTTGACCCAGCGACAGTGAAGGAACGGCCGATATATTTCCAAGTCAGGATGGTGAGTGACTTGGAGGGGAACTTCCAGGTGGTGGTGTTCCCATGTGTCTGCTGCCCTTGTCCTTCTAGGTGGTAGTGGCGTGGGTTTGGAAGGTGCTGTCAAAGGAGCCTTGGTGAGTTCCTGCAGTGCATCTTGTAGATGGGACACACACTGCTGCTACTGTGCGTCGGTGGTGGAGGGAGTGAATGTTTGTGGATGGGGTGCCAATCAAGCGGGGCTGCTTTGTCCTGGATGGTGTCGAGCTTCTCGAGTGTTGTTGGAACTGCACTCATCCAGGCAAGTGGGGAGTATTCCATCACACTCCTGACTCGTGCCTTGTGGAGTGGTAGAGAACTGTTGAGCAGAATCACAGAATCATTACAGTGCAGAAGGAAGCCATTCGGCCCATTGTGTCTGCACCGGCTCTCCAAATGAGCAATTTATTTTCACCCTGCCTTCTCCCTGTAACCCTGCACATTCTTCCTTTTCAGATAACAGTCTAATTCCCTTTTGAATGCTTCGATTGACCCTATCTCCACCAACTCTCAGGTAGTGCACTAATCACTCACTGTATGAAAACATTTTTTCTCATATTATTTTTGCTTCTATAGCCAATTACTTTAAAATTGGTGTCCTCTGGTTCTCAATCTTTCAGCCAATGGGAACACTTTCTCCCTATCTACTCTGTTCAGACCCCTCGTGATCTTTGAACACCACTGTCAAATCTCCTCTTAACCTTCTATTCTCCTAGGAAAACAGTCTCAACTTCTCCAATCTATCTTCATTACTGAAGTTCCTCATCCCTGGAACCATTCTTTTCTGCACTATTTCCAATGCCTCCACATCCTTCCTAAAGTGTAGTGCCCAGAACTGTACACAATACTCCAGCTGAGGCTGAAGTAATGTCTTATACAAGTTCAACATAACCTCCTTGCTGTTGTATTCTATGTCTCTCCAGGATACCATGTGTTCTATTAACCACTCTCTCAGCCTGTCCTGCTACCTTCAATGACTGATGCACATATACACCCAGGTCTGTCTGCTCCTGCACCCCCTTTAGAATTGAACCCTTTATTTTACAATGTCTTTCCATGTTGTTCCTGCCAAAATGAAGCACTTCACATTTGCCTGCAATGAACTTCATCTGCCACCTCTCTGCCCACTCCACCAACTTGTCTGTGTCCTTTTGAAGTTCTACACTGTCCTCCTCGTGGTTCACAAAGCTTCCAAGTTTTGTATCATCTGCAGAATGGCCTGTTACTGTGCTGTAAAATTCTATCCAGCAATCGCTGGGCAGAGGACCCGAATACACTGATCAAGTGTTTGCTGGCAATGGGTTTTACCTCAATGTACACAAAATACTGACTGTCTCGGATCACTTGCAGGTAGGCATTGTAGATGGAATGTTCACTTGAACCTGCAGACCAACATTCCACTGATCGGAGGACCTGAAAGAGGGAAACTACGTTTTAAAAGTCGATTCATTATTTTACACCCATTCTGAAGTGGCTCTGACCTTTGGACCCTGGCAGTAGCTGTGAATCCTTCCATATCAGATGGAAACCCTCTCAACGACAAAATGGAGAGGAGTCCAATCTATTTTGGCCAGGCCAGATATGGTCAGCAACCTATGCCCCAATCCAAATGGACTGATTACATGGGGGGGGAAAAAACAGGAGGCGGCCATTCAGCCCCTCGAGCCTGTTCTGTCATGCATTTAGATCACACCTGATCTCTACCATACCTCGATCTACCCTTCTCGATTCTGCAGCCTTTAATCCCCTTACCCATCAAAAACCTATCAATTCCAGTTTTGACATTTCAAATTGATCCCCTCCAACCTCAACAGCTTTTTTTGGGGTGTGGTGATTGTGGAAGAGGGTTCCACTCCCCTTTGTGTGAAGCGCTTCCTGACATCACCCCTGAACGGCCTGGCTCGAATTTTAAGACTCTGCCCCCTTGTCCTGGACTCCCCCCTCCCCTCTCCTCCCGAGGAAATAGCTTCTCTCTATCTAGAAGTTAAACCAAGGTCTGGTGGGCGGAAAAGACCCATTCGCTTTCCCTGGGGTCCTGACCAACATTTATCCCTCAGCCAAAATCACAAGAACAGTTGCTGTTTGTGGGATCTTGCTGTGTGAACAATTGGCTGCCGTTTTCCTTGCATTACAACAGCGACTGCTCTTCAAAAGCACTTCATTGGCTGTGAAGCACTTTGAGACATCCTGCAGTCATGAAAAGCCCGACATAGACACAAGTCTTTCTCTTTCGTTCTTATCCTGTCAAATCCGCCAATCTTAAACACCTCGATTTGTTCACCACTCCCCCCCACACTCCCCCTCCCCCTCTCCTCCCTCCCCCCACAATCCCCCCTCCCCCTCTCTCCCCTCCCCACCACACTCCCCCTCCCCCTCCCCCCACACTCCCCCCTCCCCACCACACTCCCCCCTCCCCCACCCACACCCCTCCTCCCCCCTCCCTAATCTTCTATTTGAGTAATTATCCCCCACTGACTGCATTTTGCTTTTATTGGAAGATGGTGGTATAGTGGTATTGGACTGGTATTCCAGAGAACCCAGGGTAATGCTTTGGGAAGCTGGGTTCAAATCCCACCATGGCAGCTGATGGAATTTGATTTCAAATCTGGAATTAAAAGTCTGATGGTGACCATCAGAAACCATTGACATACAAACCAATCTACTTCAATGCAGTCTGGATGAGGAGAAATGGGTAATAAATGTTTAGCTAGTGACACCCATGTCCCAGGAACAAATAAATTCCAGTCATGAGTTCTGTTTGCTGCAGTTCAGAGACACTTTAAGGTTACTGTACATTCAGATTTTGGTAAGTCCTGCCCCATTCTAACTCATTAGCTCTCAATAGCCCTTATTTTTTTAACCTCCTCCAGCCATTCAACTCTTCAAAAATTCTGTATTTCTCTGACCCTGGTCTGACCCTAACCAATTCCCCCACTCTTCCATTTACCCACCATTGGGAAAGTCTCCAACTTTCTAGGCCATGAGGCCTAGCATTCTCCGATTGGAGAGCACCCCAACTCTTCCTCCAATTAGTGGCCCTGGGATCTTTTACATCCACCTGAGATGGCAACATCCTCTGAAAGACGGCACCCCTGACAATGCAGCACTCCCCCAGAACTGCAGCGCGAGTGTCGGCCAGGATTCTCTGTGGTGAGAGTCAAACTCTTGACCTTCTGGCTCAGAGATTATCATGATACCCAATGAACCGCAGCTGACACCCACACTGTACAAACAACTTTGTCTCCTGAGCCATCTGTAGGATTGCGGGGAAATAATGAATGCCTTTGAAACTTTTGCTGCTGTATTTGTTCTTGCTTCGGTGACACTGATGTAGATTTGTTAGATGTGTTAAACAAACAGGAGTAGTTGCTTGATAGTACAGAACTTAAGTATTGTTGAAGAGGGAGACATGTTGCAGAAGCTTTTCATCTTGCACTCATCAGGACAAACACAAGAATACCAAATTTCAAACAATCACAACAATTTATACTACAGGAGCAGAGGATGCTGATTGGTTGGCAAGTCAACTCTGATTGGTTGAGGCATTCCAATGGAGAAAGCAGCGGAGAATGATAGGCTCCCCAAGCTCCCGGGTAAGGCATGAACATATTCCTTCAGTTTGCAGAGAACATTCATTCCTCTCCTCTCAGAGGGTCATTAGCATTTGGAATTCTCTTCCCCAGTGAGCAGTGGAGGCTAGGTCACTGAATATAGTCAAGGCTGGGTTAGACAGATTTTGACAAGGGAGTCGAGAGTTATGGGGGGGGGGGGTGGGGGGCAGACAAGAAAGTGGAAGGCAACAATCAGATCAGCCATGGTCTTACTGAATGGCAGAGTAGGTTTGAGGGGCTGAATGGCCTTCTCCTGTGCCTATTTCCTATGATCTTATACACAAGGATCTGCTCTTTGCAAACGAAAGGCATACGAACAAGCCTTGTGCCTTTTTTGAGTCACTGCATCTCCTGCCAATGAAAGATGGCCACCCATACCTGTCTGCGCATACGCAGAATCCAATGACATCATTTGCAAAAGACACAAATCCACCCTCAAATGGTGACAGCTTCTTTTTGGCTGTCCTCAAACTTTTAATAATGAATCTTATTTCATTGCCCCCATACCCTCAAAGTGATTAACCCCAGGAAAAAAAATATAACGCAGCCAGGTGGACCATCTCATGGCACGACTTAAATGGCGGGTCTGAAATTTCAGGCAATGCCACGCTTCCTGATCCCTCTGGCGAGCAGGCACTCGGGGTGTGGCCATTTCCCTGTCTCTGCCTCTCCTGCTTTCCCTCCCTCTCCCCTGCCATTTCTTCATCTTTCAATACATTTCTAAAAAGGCACCAATTTATTTTAATTGGGGGTTGGGGTTGAGGACGGGCGGATGGAGTGGGTCCCATTTTCCATGCGCCCTGTCGGTGAGGTTTGGGATGAGCTGTGGATAGAAGGTGTTGACTCGATGCTGCCGGTGCTGTAATCTTTGAAAATTTAGAGCAGGTGATGACCGCGCGTGTGGCCTGTTACACGTTGTCCCCCGCCCTGTGCGCATACAACTGCACATGTGCAGGCATTGGCAACAAACACAGACTTTCAAATTACCCTGGAGCCAAGAATTCCCCGTTGTTTTCGCCATGGCAACATCTCAGCCAATCAGAGTCAACTTGCCAACCACTCAGCACATTCCACTCCTGCAGTATAAATTGTTGTGATTGTTTGAAATTTGGTATTCTTGTGTTTGTCCTGATGAGCGTAAGATGGAAAACTTGGGCAACCTGTCTCTTTTTTCAGCAATTCTCAAGCAGGAGCAGATGAGCTTCATGCATGTTTCTGGTATTTGTTGCTCACCTGAACATTGGCTGGAACAGAGCCTGGAATGACAAACGGAAGTCTATCAGTGGTGGTGTGGGATTTTGGCAACAGATAAGGGTAGCATGAGGGTTTGTACTTGGGTTTCACAGTCTGGAAATTGAAGAAAATATTTTGGGTTAGAACATTTCCAACTCTCCTGTCAACATATTTTCAGATTCAGTGGGCTGGCTCAGTTGATAACCAGTTAATCTCCATCATTATCAAACAATGCTAGACTGACATAAAACACTAGTTTGGCCCCAGCATTAGTTTGGTGTTCAATTCTGGACACAGCGCTTTGGGAAGGATGTGAAGCTTTGGAAAACAGTCAGGAAATATTTACAAAAATGATTCCAGGAATGAGGGATCACAGTTACTTGGATGGTCTGGGAAAACGCTCCCCTTCAAACAGAGAAGGCTAAGAGGAGATTCATCGAGGTGTTTTTTTTAATATTCCTTCATGGGTTGTGGGTGTCATTGGCTAGGCCAGCATTTAGTTCCCATCCCTAATTGCCCTTGAGAAGGTGGTGGTGAGCTGCCTTCTTGAACTGCTGCAGTCCCTGTGGTGTAGGTACACCCACAGTGCTGTTAGGAAGGATTTTGACATAGTGAAGGAACGGGTGATATATTTCCAAGTCAGGCTGGTGAGTGGCTTGGAGGGGAACTTGGAGGCAGTGGTCTTCCCATGCATCTGATGCCCTTGACCTTCTAGGTGGTAGAGGTCGTGGGTTTGGAGGGTGCTATCGAAGGAGCCTTGTTGAGTTGCTGCAATGCATCTTGTAGATGGTACACACACTGCTGCTACTGTGTGTCAGTGGTGGCGGGAGTGAATGTTTGTGGATGGGCTGCCAATTAAGTGGGCTGCTTTGTCCTGGATGGTGTCAAGCTCCTTGAGTGTTGTTGGAGCTGCACTCATCCAGGCAAGTGGAGAGTATTCCATCACACTCCTGACTTGTGCCTTGTAGATGGTGGACAGGCTTTGGAGAGTTAGGAGGTGAATAAATCGCTACAGGATTCCCAGCCTCTGACCTGCTCTTGTAGACACTGTATTTATATGGCTGGTCCAGTTCAGTTTCTGGTCAATGATAATCCCCAGGATGTTGATGGTGAGGGATTCCGTGATGGTAATACGATTGAATGTCAAGGAGATATGGTTAGATTCTCTCTTGCTGGAGATGGTCATTGCCTGACACTTGTGTGGCGTGAATGTTACTTGCCACTTGTCAGCCCAAGCCAAGATATTGTCCAGGTCTTGCTGCATTTGGATATGGACTGCTTCAGTATCTGAGGAGTCGTGAATGGTGCTGAACATTGTGCAATCATCAGCGAACATCCCCACTTCTGACCTTATTATAGAAGGAAGGACATTGATGAAGCAGCTGAAGATATTTGGACCTAGGAGACTACATTTAAATTACAAAGGGTTTAGATCGAATTAATAAAGAGAAAGTGTTTCTTGTGGCTGAAAGCTAATAACCAGATTTAGGGAAAAAATAACCAATGGGCTTTTTTTAAAGTAACGAGTGGTTAGGATTTGGAATTCACTGCCTGATAGGATGGTGAACACAAGAATACAAGAAATAGGAGCAGGAGTAGACCATTCAGCCCATCGAGCCTGCTCCACCATTCAATCCAATCATGGCTGATCTTGGGTTTCACCTCCACTTTCCCGCCCACTCCCCATATCTCTTAATCTCCTGAAAGACCAAAAAATCTGTCTATCCCCATCCTGGGATGGAGGACTGACATATGAGGAGAGATTGAGTGGATTAGGATTATATTCGCTGGAGTTCAGAAGAATGAGGGGGGGATCTCATAGAAACCTATAAAATTCTAACAGGACTAGACAGGGTAGAGGCAGGAAGGATGTTCCCGATGGTGGGGGAGTCCAGAACCAGGGGTCACAGTCTGAGGATACGGGGTAGACCATTTAGGACTGAGATGAGGAGAAATTTCTTCACCCAGAGAGTGGTGAGCCTGTGGAATTCGTTACCACAGAAAGTAGTTGAGACCAAAACATTGTATGTTTTCAAGAAGGAGTTAGATATAGATCTTGGGGCGAGAGGGATCAAAGGATATGGGGGGAAAGCAGGAGCAGCTATTGAGTTGGATGATCAGCCATGATCATGATGAATGGCAGAGCAGGCTCGAAGGGCCGAATGGCCTACTCCTGCTCCTAGTTTCTTTGTTTTTATGTAAAATGTAGTCAATGTTGGAGCATCCACAACCCTCTGGTGCAGAGAATTCTAAAGATTCACAACCCTTTGAGTGAAGAAATTTCTCCAAATCTCCGTCCCTAAATGATCGGTTCCTTATCCTGAGACTGTGCCCCCCCGTGTTCTAAACTCCCCAGCCCGGGGTGCGGGGGGGGGGGTGACTCAATCTCTCAGCGTCCCCCCCTGTCAAACCCCTTCAGAATGATGTACGTTTCAATGAGATCATTGTTCTAAACTCCAAAAAAATACAGACCGAATTTACTCAGCCTCTCATCATAGAACATCCCCCTCAGCCCAGGGACCGATTTACAGGAGCTGCACCCAGTATTCCAGGTGCGGTCTCACCAAAATCCTACCGCAAGACTTCTTTATTCCTGTACTCCAATCCCCTTATAATAAAGGCCAATATGCCATTTACCTGCCTCATTGCTTGCTGCACCTGCAGGCTAACTTTGCGTTCCCCAATGGTTACAGATTTAATGGTAGCTTGCAAAAGGAAACTGGAAGAATAGTTAAAGGAAAGTAAAATATCAGGGGTATAGAGATGGAGTCAGCTAACTGGGTTGCCCTTGAAATGAGCCAGCATAGATTTGATGGGCCGAGTGGCTTACTTCTGGCCTGTACTGTACTGTTCTTTAATTGTATGACCGATTTTGAGAGACAAGGTATAGAAAGATAGGGAACCAGGGAAGGGAGATGGAGTTGAGGGGCAGATCAGCCATGATGTAATTGCCTTTACAAAGCGCCTTTAACATGGCAAGAAGTGCTTCGGGGGAGAGCTATCAGAGCCACATATGAGGGACAGGGGACCAAAAGCTCAAAGAGGTCGTTTTTAAGGATCATCTTAAAGGAGGAGAGAGAGGCAGAGAGATTTAGCGAGGGAATTCCAGAGCTTAGGGCCCCAGGCAGCTGAAGACATGGCCGCCAATGGTGGAGTGATTAAAAATCAGAGGATCAGAATTGGAGGGGCGCAGAGGTCTTGTAGGGATGGAGGAGGTTACAGACACAGGCCTGGGTAAGACCATGGTGGGATTTCAGCATACAGCAGTGGCATTGGCAGACTGGGAGCCAATGTAAATCAATGACCAGAGGCGTGATGGGTGAACAGAACTTTGTGTGAATTAAGCTATGGACAACAGATTATTACACAACTCAGATTATGAAGGATTCAAAACAGGAGCCCAGCCAGGAGAGCACTGAAATAATCAAGTCTGAAGGTAACAAAGTCATGAATGAGGGTTTCAGTAGCTGACGAACAAAGGCAAGGGCAGAGAGGGGCATGATGACGGAGAGGAAGCAGGCAGTCTTGGTGATGGAGTGGATATGGAATTAGAAGCTCAGGCTCATGGTCAAATAGGACACAAAACAGTCAACAGCAAACTCTATTAATGTCTGACAAATATTTGGCCTTTCTGTTGCCATAGCAATATGACCTTGGTGAAGTTCCATCGTTGTATGAAGTGCCGTGCCACATCCCGTGCTGCTGCCCCATGGATGACCACGCCAATATCACGCCATGGCATACGTGGAGTTGAACTTCGATCAATGAAATCTATAGGTGGAGGAAGGATTCTTTACTGGAGTAAAGTGACACATGCTCCGTGTAATTATTTTATTTGTAAATAAATTCCTTCATCAGTTTTAGCCTGTTATTGCAAACATCAGCATTGCCTGAGTCAAAGGCTAAGGGGTCAAGTCCCATCTCTGTGATCTGAGCACCATAATCCAAGGTGACGTTGATCAAGGCACTACCGTGAGAGTGCTGCACTGTCAAAAGGTGCTGTCTTTCAGATGAGCTGTCAAATTGAGGCCTCCATTAGGTTGATGTGAAAGATCAGGTGGTTTCCATTGGCACACAAATAGGGGAGTTATCCCCAGTACCCTGGTCTGCATTTACCCCTCAAACAACAACTTTGAAAAAAAAATTCTTGTCATGACCTCACTGTGTTATGTGGGATCTTGCTGTGCTCAAATGATCATGACTTGTTTCCCGACAACACAACAATGAATTTACTTCAAAGGCACTTCAGTGGGTTTAAAGCACTTTGGGACATTCTGAGGTCTTCAGGCACTGTCCTTCCCTCGTTGTAACCGAGTCCTCAAGTTTGTATTAGGAATACTGGACTAATGACTAAAACATTGGATTTGTGAAGTATTTCCCATAAAAACCCAACAGATGGTCTTCAGAGACTCTGGTGGGTAATAGCATGGACATAGGTGCCTGTTTGACCTGTGGCACAGGAAGTGAAATGATGTTTCTACTAAGAATGTTAGGAAAATTCTAACCAATAAGCTAGCTTTACCTTTGTAAGGCTTGTCCAGCTCCACCCAGTCACCAATAGGAAGCTAGCTTTACCTTTCAAAGGCTTGTCCAACTCCACCCAGTCAAATTCTAACCAATAGGAAGCTAGCTTTACATTTCAAAGGCTTGTCCAACTCCACCCAGTCAAATTCTAACCAATAGAAAATCAGCTTTACCTTCAAAAGGCTTGTCCAACTCCACCCAGTCCTTCTGGATGAAGTTACAATAATCCTTCCCTAGCCAGAACCGTCCACCGATACCGCAGTCTGTTGAGTCCGCCCGGCAGTGAGATCGACATTCCTTCAGTTCCTCGACCCGGGCACCCTCACCCTCCGGAAACTTCTCCAGAGGCTCTGCCTCATTATGATTCCTGACCTGGGGGAATAAATTTGTCAACATTGCTTTACGTATGTGGGGGCGTGTGTATGTGTGTGTGTCAGCCCGAGCTCTGCGAGAAATACTCCCTGGCCTCTGTGTCACGAAGAGGCGGGCTCATGTCTCACTCCCAGACACTCGGGCCCAAAATCTCGGCAGACACTCCCAGTGTCACTACGAAGGGGGTGCTGCACTGGCAGGGGTGCAAGACTCGGCAACCAGAGGAAATAGCCTCTGTCCGTCCTGTCAACCCCTTTGCTCAACTTAAACACCTCAGTTAGATCAGCCCTTAATCTTTCACATTCAAGAGAATGCAATCCTAATCTGTCCTCACCACTGAGAGGGGTTATCTGGTCACTGAGCTCATTGCTGTTCGTGACACTGTGGGGGGTGGGGTGTGGGGTGTGGGGTGTGGGGGGTGGGAGGAGGAGGAGCAGGAGGGGGACAGGGAGACTTGCTCCCTTAAAGTTCCCTCCAGTTCACTATGACTTTGGTGCCCAGCCTCTGCAGGAGATTGTGGTGTAATAGTAATGTCTAGAACCATAGAACCATAGAACACTACAGCACAGAAAACAGGCCATTCGGCCCTTCTAGTCTGTGCCTAAATATTATTCCGCTAGTCCCACTGACCTGCACCTAGTCCATAACCGTCCAGATCTCTCCCATCCATGTATCTATCTAATTTATTCTTAAAACCTAAGAGTGATTTACCACATCAGATGGTAGCTCGTTCCACACTCTCACCACTCTCTGAGTGATGAAGTTCCCCCTAATGTTCCCCCTAAACCTTTCCCCTTTCACCCTAAAGCCATGTCCTCTCGTGTTTATCTCTCCTAATCTAAGTGGAAAGAGCCTACTTGCATTTACTCTGTCTATACTCCTCATAATTTTGTAAACTTCTATCATATCTCCCCTCATTCTTCTACGCTCCAAGGAATAAAGTCCTAACCTGTTTAATCTTTCCCTGTAACTCAACTGCTTAAGACCCGGCAGCATCCTAGTAAATCTTCTCTGCACTCTCTCAATCTTACTGATATCCTTCCTGTAGTTAGGTGACCAGAACTGCACACAATACTCCAAAGTTGGCCTCACCAATGTCTTATACAACCTCACCATAACATCCCAACTCCTATACTCAATACTTTGATTTATGAAGGCCAGTATGCCAAAAGCTTTCTTTACAACCCTGTCTACCTGTGACGCCACTTTCAGGGAATTATGTATCTGAACTCCCAGATCCCTTTGTTCCTCCGCAGTCCTCAGTGCCCTACCATTTACTGTGTATGTCCTACCTTGGTTTGACCTTCCAAAATGTAACACCTCACACTTTTCCGCATTAAATTCCATCTGCCACTTTCTGGCCCATTTTTCCAGTTGGTCCAGATCTCTCTGCAAACTTTGAAAGCCTTCCTTGCTGTCCACAACGCCTCCAATCTTAGTGTCATCAGCAACTTTGCTGATCCAATTCACCACATTATCATCCAAATCATTGATATAGACAACAAACAACAATGGTCCCAGCACAGATCCCTGAGGCACACCACTAGTCACAGATCTCCAGTCTGAGAAACAATCATCCACTACCACTCTCTGTCTTCTCCCACACAGCCAATTTCGAATCCAGTTTACAACCTCTCCATGGATATCAAGTGTCTGAAGCTTCTGAACTAACCTCCCATGCGGGACCTTGTCAAAGGCCTTATTAAAGTCCATGTAGACAACATCCACAGCCTTTCCTTCATCTACTTTCTTGGTAACTTCCTCGAAAAACTCTACAAGGTTCGTTAAACACGACACCACACACAAAGCCATGCTGACTATCCTTAATCAGCCCTTGGCTGTCCAAATAATTATATATCCCATCTCTCAGAACACCTTCCAATAATTTACCTACTACTGACGTCAGACTCACTGGCCTGTAATTACCTGGTTTACTTTTGGAGCCTTTTTTAAACAACGGAACAACATGAGCTATCCTCCAATCATCCAGCACCTCACCCGTGGCTAAAGACATTTTAAATATTCCTGCCAGAGCCTCTGCAATTTCTACACTAGTCTCCCTCAAGGTCCAAGGGACTATCATGTCAGGCCCGGGGGATTTATCTACCTTTATTCGCTGTAAGGCAGCAAGCACCTCCTCCTCTTTAATCTCTATATGTTCCATGACACTACTGCTTGTTTCCCTTCCTTCCTTATACACTATGCCAGTTTCCTGAGTAAATACTGATGCAAAAAAACTGTTTAAGATCTCCCCCATCTCATGAGGCTCCACACATAGACGACCACTCTGATCTTCAAGGGGACCAATTGTGTCCCTTACTATCCTTTTACTCTTAATATACTTGTAGAAACCCTTCGGCTTTACCTTCACATTATCTGCCAAAGCAACCTCATGTCTTCTTTTTGCCTTCCTAATTTCCTTCTTTAGTATTTTCTTACATTTTCTATACTCTACAAGTACCTCATTTGCTTCTTGTTGCCTATACCTGCTGTACACCTCTCTCTTCTTCTTAACCAGATCGCCAATATCCCTTGAAAACCAAGGTTCCCTATGCCTGTTAACTTTGCCTTTAATCCTGACAGGAACATGCAAACTCTGCACTCTCAAAATTTCGCCTTTGAATGCCTTCCACTTACTGAACACATCCTTACCAGAAAACAACTTATCCCAATCCACTCTTCCTAGATCCTTTCTCATTTCCACAAAATTGGCTTTTCACCAATTTAGAATCTCAACTCGAGGACCAGACCTATCCTTATCCATAATTAGCTTAAAACTAATGACATTGTGGTCACTGGACCCAAAATGTTCGCCTACACATACTTCTGTCACCTGACCTGTCTGGTTCCCTAATAGGAGATCAAGTATTGCATCCTCTCTCGTTGGTACCTCTATATATTGATTTAGAAAACTTTCCTGAACATATTTGACAAACTCCAAGCCATCCAGCCCTTTTACAGTATGGGAATCCCAGTCAATATGTGAAAAGTTAAAATCTCCTACTATCACAACTTTCTGTTTCTTACATCGGTCTGCTATCTCTCTACAGATTTGCTCCTCCAATTCTCTCTGACGATTGGGCGGTCTATAATACAACCCTATTAGTGTGGTCACACCTTTCCCATTCCTCAGCTCCACCCATATGGCCTCTGTAGATGAGCCCTCTGGGCTGTCCTGCTTACGCAGAGCTGTGATATTTTCCCTGACTAGTAATACTACTCCTCCCCCTTTCATCCCTACCCCTCTATCACGTCTGAAACAACGGAACCCCGGAACATTGAGCTGCCAGTCCTGCCCCTCCTGCAACCAAGTCTCACTAATAGCAGTAATGTTGTAATCCCACGTGTCAATCCACGCCCTAAGCTCATTTGCCTTTCCGACAATACTCCTTGCATTGAAATAGATGCACCTGAGAACTACTAGACTAGTAATCCAAGAGGCCCAGGCTAATGCTCTGGGGACAGGGGTTCAAATCCCACTGTGACAACTGGTGAAGTTTAAATTCAAATCATTAAAAAAAAATCTGGGATCAAAAGCTAGTTTCATGGTTGCAGTGCAGTAATTGAAACCATTATCGATTGATGTAAAAACCCATCTGGTTCACTAATGTCCTTTAGGGAAGGAAATCTGCCGTCCTTACCTGGTCTGGCCTACATGTGACTCCAGACCCTGGATTCTTAACTGCCCTCTCTAGGCCAGTTATGGATGGGTAGCCAACGTTAACCTTACCAGCGACGCCCACATCCCGTGAATGAATTTTTTAAAAACGTTACAAAGTTGTGAGGGGGAACACGAGAAAGCCCAAGGCCACCAATCAAATCTGACCGAGGCAGCTGCTCATACCGGGTCGACCGTGGGATTGGCCAGCTCGGCATTGCCCACGTCCGTGAGGCGATACTCCTGGTCGTCCCACCTCCCGTAGGCCAGGTCCAGCCCTCCGAGGAAGGCCACCGACTGATCGACCAGGACCAGCTTCTCGTGGTGGGCCCACAGCAGCACCGTGGACGAGACGTGGTCTGGGTGTCTCATCACCTGCCAGCGGAGACCGAGAGAGAAAGTTACACAGCGCCAAAGCTTCCCGATTGAGCAGGCAACAGACAGACAAACACACAAAGACTGTTAATCATCCCATTTGAGCAGTCAGTGAGGCTCAAGAGTCAAGAGGCTACATTGAACTAGTACAAAACCTAGTTTGGCCTCAGTTAGAGTATTGTATCCAATTCTGATCACTGCATTTTAGGAAGGTAGTGAAGACTTTGGAGAGAGTGCAGAAAAAATTCATGAGAATGGTTCCGGGGATGAGGAATTTCATTATGAAGATAGGTTGGAGAAGTTGGGACTGTTTTCCTTGGTGAAGAGGAAATTTGATAGAGGTGGTCAAAATCATGAAGAGGTCTGAACATATGAATTAGAAGCAGGAGTGAGGCCACGCGGCCCCTCGAGCCTGCTCCGCCATTCAATAAGATCATGGCTGATCTGATTGTAACCTCAAGCCCACATTCCCGCCTACCCCCAAAAACCTTTCACCCCTTTGCTAATCAAGAATCTTTCTAACTCTGTCTTGTTAGGAAATAAAGACAGTTTAAGTTATGTTGATATTTGTAGGTGTTAGGAATGAGTTTTAGCTTTAAAGTTTAAGTTTGATGTGTATTTCTGCGTCTGTGTGTTAAGAAAGGTCAAATTGAGTTTTAGTTTCACTTTATAAAGGTGCCTGCATTTCTTATGAGGGTTTTTACGACTGTAAGCTAAGTTAAGGAAACAGGAGTAGAAGAATTGGGCTGTTACCTAGCAACAGGAGGTCCGGAGAGGCAGGTCCCTCCCACAGACACACAGAAAAACTAAAGAAACAGCAGTTTGAAGATCAGTTTGAAGCCAAGGCCCCAGCGAGACTGGACATTGGGAGAGGGAGCTGCAGATTTCCCAAAAGAACCAAAAGGGTCCCAAGGTCAAAGGAGTGAGACAGAAATGGGGGAAAGTCCTAAGCTGACCTTCTTGTTAAAGGAAGGACAGGAACCTCGAAAAGGTCCTGTTAATGAAGTTAAGAGTGAGGGGCAAAGAGAAAGGCTCCAAGCTTCAGATTTAAAGAGACAAAAGCTGCAGAAAGCAGATTTAAAGTGAGAATAGCTTGCAAGAGGCAAGAGGGTCCAAAGAGACAACTGAAAGTCTGTAATGTTATGTGACGCATAGGTACTGGTGACAACAGTGAGAGAGGGTGGAAGACAGCTTGAATTCATGTGGTGACCCAGGGGGGAGAAACATCAGAAGGAGAGTTTGAAACCCTTGCGGAAGGCGTCTGACAGAAAGTGTCAGTTTGGGAGAAGATTCCAAGGCGAGGTTTTGGAGAGTGGAGATTGGAAACCCTTGTGTGAAGGACGGAGTGCAGTGAGACCGGTTGGCTCATGGTGTGACAAACATATGGGGGGAGTTGAGGAGAGATCTATAGCATCCTTTTGAGGTGGCATCTATCAATTGGTTTCAGAGTGTGGTGTGTCTGACCACAGGGTGCCTATTGGTGCATGGACTGTGTACTTACTGTGAACATTAGGGTATAAGATAGCGTTTGTAACTTGTGTTATCTTTACAAATCTGTATATATCTGTAAAGGTATAGTTGTGGGTAAAGGAGTATTGTAATATAGTTCATCTTTTCCTGTTTAATAAATGTTTTATTCTTTTGTTAAAAGTTCATCAGCTGACTTCTGTGACTCTGTTCAGTAGCCACTCTCCATGTAACTAAACAAACAAATAAAAATTTGGATCTATCAAGCTGGGCTCCGCCCTGGGATCAGGCTTGTCCAGGCGGCTAATCACAGCTGGGGATCGTAACAGCCTTAAAAACATTCAAAGACTCTGCTTGCACCACCTCTTGAGGAAGAGAGTTCCAAAGACTCACGGCCCTCTGAAATTTGTCCCTATCTCTCTCTCAAATGGGTGACCGCTTATTTGTGACCCCCTAGTTCTAGATTCTCCCACAAGAGGAAACATCCTCTCCACATCCACCCTGTCAAAACCCCTCAGGATCTTAAAGGTTTCTACAGAGTAGATAGAGAGAAACTGTTCCCACTGGTGAAAGGATCAAGAATGAGAGGGCACAGATTTAAAGTATGAGAAAATATATGATATGAGAAAAATCTTTTTCACGCAGCGAGTGGTTAGGGCCTGGAATGCACTGCCTGAGAGTGTGATGGAGGCAGGGTCAACTGAAGCATTCAAAAGGGAATTAGTCTGTTATCTGAAAAGGAAGAACGTGCAGGGTTATTGAGGAGAAAGTGGGAGAATGGCATGAAGCGAATTGCTCATTTGGTGATCAGGTGCCGACATGATGGGCCAAATGGCCACCTTCAGTGCCGTAACAATTCTGTAATTCTGCTTCAGTGGGTCAGGTGCGCACTGGAGATTACATGACATGGTTCACAGAAGAGTAGGGAGTGCCCTTGAGTTCCTCCTATTCTGATTTTTGCATGATGCAGTGTTCAATTGCTCATGTTTGATTATGTGAGTCTGGTAACTGATCCATGTTCACTGTGCTTGGTTGGTTAAGCCTGGCTGTTGACTCAGAGCAAAGTAAACAGACACAGAGACCTAGAAGCTGAGCTGGGGTAAGCATGGAGCAGACATTTTGTGATTGCTGAGATATTGTAAAGCACTGTAAATGAACTTGTTGCACACTTAGAAACTAGTGCCATCTCTGCACAGTTCTGTGGTAGATCACCTATATGAAATATACAATATACAATAAACTGGCAAGTACACACAGATGGTCCTCTATGAATTGGGGACAGCAGCAATGCCATAATACCAGGAGCTGGGGACTGTTCTTCATGAGCTCTTCTGACAACCACAAGCCATTCGCACACTACTTGTTGTTCTGTCCATCCTTATCTGGTATTAAGTCCCAACTCTTAAATAGAGGTCTACAGATTATGACAGGTTTCAACAGGGTAGACCAGGGAAAAGTGCTCCCATTAGCTGGTGGTATAAGGACTCGGGAACACGGATTTAAGGTGTTGGATAAAGAGACACGGCGGGGTGGGGGGCGTGGGGGTGAGGAGGAGCTGCGGTTTTGTTTCTAAACACAGTGAGTGGTGATAGCCCAGAACTTGCTTCCCACAAGGGAGGTGGAAGCAGAGACAATGAACGATCTCAAAAGGAAATTGGATGGACACTTGAGGGAAATAAACTTGCCAGACTATGGGGATAGAGCGGGGAATGGGACTGACTGGATTGGTGTATAGTGTGGACTCGATGGGCTGAATAGCCTCCTTCTGTGCCATAATGATTCTTTGAGATCAGCTGACTGAAAGAAATGCTGGGAGTGGGGAGGTGGGGGTGGGTGGTGGTGGGGGGGTGGGGTGGGGGTTTGGGGGTGGGGTGGGGTTCCCTCCAATTGAAGCCACCTCCTGACAGGGGTGGGGGGGCACCCTCCCCTTAACACCTAGTGACCTCCGGGTGGGGGGGCACCCTCCCCTTAACACCTAGTGACCTCCGGACCTCCTTCCCACCTCAGCCCATCCCCTGAGACCCCAATCGCCTCCCTCACCACCGTCTCCCTGCAACACCCCCCAGCCTTCCCTATCATCCCTGCCCTCGAACCTCCTGACCTTGTCTCCGGTTCCCTGGGCTGAGTCTCAGCTAATTCTCTGCAGGGCCTCTTCCGACCACTGCGGCGCTGTTGCTGGAGGGACTGGAGAGCTGCCGGCCAACCTGATTGGCCAGCAGCTCTCCAAGGCGGGGCTTCCTCCCACGCGAGGGGCAGAAGTCCCACCTCTGGCCAATCGTTAGAGCTTAAAATGGCGAAGGTGCTGAACCCCCACCATCTTAAAAATTCGGGCCTAAGTCTTCCTTTTTTATCTTTAAAGATCTCAGGACAGGAAGCACTTCACAGAAGATCAAGTTATTTTTGAAGCGTAGTATAACACAGGGAAGAAAGCTCAACAGGTTGATGAACATCCTTCTGGGAATTGAACCTGCCCAGGCTGGTCCACTAGAGATCCTAATCTGAGACAATTATGATCTGCTCTTCATGCTCACGGACTGGATTGGTCAATGGAGGTGGAAAAGGAATATCCAAAGGTGGTCGACCATCACCTTTACACGGCTACCAGGTGGTGGTGTCAGGGTAATGTCACTGGGCTAGTAATCCAGAGGCCCAGACTCTGGAGACATGGGTTCAAATCCAACTGTGGCAGCTGGTGGAATTTAAATTCAATTAATAAACCTGGAATAGGAAGTTAGCCTCAGTAATGGTGACCATCACACTCTCTTCAATTGTCGTCAAAACCCTTCTGGTTCACTAATGTCCCTTCAGGAATGGAAATCTGCCATCCTTACCTGGTCTGGCCTACATGTGACTCCAGACCCACAATCATGTAGTCGAATCTTAACTGCCCCCCAGCAAGCCACTCAGCTCAAGGGTAATTAGGGATGGGCAACAAACACTGGCTTTGCCAGCGGTGTCCACATCCCAATAAAGAAAGGGCTAAAATTAAGCTAGACAACATCTGAATAGTGAGAGTCACCGCACTTGAGTGTAATTCCCCAAAAAGCTGTAGATGTGACAGAAAAATGGCATTAGTGTTGGCAGCAGGGGCAAGAGTGGGTACAAGCAAAAGCGCAAGATACAGAAATATGAGCAAACAGAAATTGTACCGTGATATTTGAATGGAGAGATGTCAAAGTCCTCTTGCTGTATTCACTGTTGATGCCCAAGGCAAGTTCCACCTCCTTGTATAACAGGACAAAAATCTTCACCCCTTGTTCCTGAAGAGAGAGGGAGAGACAACAGGAAAGATTTCTACTCCTGCTACGTGACCAAGGATCAGAATTCAAACTAAGGGCAGGTTAGTTCAGAGCCAGGATGTGACCTCCCGCCATCAGACCCTGCGGAGATACCGGGGTCTGGAATATCCTTCCAGACAGTGTGACCAAAGCTGGAAATCGGAAATAAAACATGGAAACACTCAGCAGGTCAAGCAGCAGCTGTGAGAGGGAGAGCCCCCCACTATTCTCATCTACCCTGTGCATCCTCATCACTTGCCTGTATTTCACTGGGTATCTCATTTCATGTCCCATTGGGGGGAGGCAGTGGCATAGTGGTATTGTCACTGGCTGAGTAATCCAGAGGCCCAGGGTAATGCTCTGGGGATGGCAGATGGTGGAATTTAAATTCAATAAATTCAATAAAAATCTGGAATTAAAAATCTGATGGTGACCATGAAACCATTGCTGATTGTTGTAAAAACCCATCTGGTTCACTAATGTCCTTTAGTGAAGGAAATCTGCTGTCCTTGCCTGGTCTGGCCTACATGTGACTCCAGACCCACAGCAATGTGGTTGACTCTTAACTGCCCTCTGAAATGGCCCTACAAGCCACTCAGTTGTATCAAACCACTGCAAAGTCTAACAGGAACAAAACCAGACTGTCTACCCGACATCAACCTAGCCACTGACAACGACAGTCTCAGCCCTGTCGACCCTGCAAAGTCCTCCTGACTAACATCTGGGGGCTAGTCCCAAAATTGGAAGAGCTGTCTCACAGACTAGTCAAGTAACAGCCTGACATAGTCATCCTCACAGAATCATACCTTACAGATAACGTCCCAGACTCCACCATCACCATCCCTGGGTATGTCCTGTCCCACCGGCAGGGCAGATCCAGTAGAGGTGGCAGCACAGTGGTATACAGTCGGGAAGGAGTTGCCCTGGGATCCTCAACAGCAACTCTGGACCCCATGGAGTCTCATGGCACCAGATCAAACATGGGCGAGGAAACCTCCTGCTGATTACCACATACTGCCTTCCCTGGAACATCACTTGGAGGAAGCACTGAGGGTGGCAAGGGCACAGAGTGTACTCTGCGTGGGGGACTTCAATGTCCATCACCAAGAGTGGCTCGGTAGCACCACTACTGACCGAGCTGGCAGAGTCCTAAAGGACATAGCTGCTAGACTGGGTCTGCGGCAGGTGGTGAGGGAACCAACATGAGGGAAAAACATTCTTGACCCCATCCTCACCAACCTGCCTGCTGCAGATGCACCTGTCCATGACAGTATCGGTGGGAGTGACCACCGCACAGTCATTGTGGAGGCAAAGTCCTGCCTTCATATTGAGGATACCCTCCATCGTTCTCTGTGGCATGACCACTGTGCTAAATGGGATAGATTTCAAACTGATCTAGCAACTCAAGGCCTGAAGCATTTGCAACAATCTTCAGCCAGAACTGCCGAGTGGATGATCCACCTTAGCCTCCTCCGGAGGTCCCCAGCATCACAGATGCCAGTCTTCAGCTAATTCGATTCACTCCACATGAAATCAAGAAACGGCTGAAGGCACTGGACACTGCAAAGGCTATGGGCCCTGACAATATTCAGCAATAGTACTGAAGACTTGTGCTCTAGAACTTGCCGTGCCCCTAGCCAAGCTGTTCCAGTACAGCTACAACACTGGCATCTACCCGGCTGTGTGGAAAATTGCCCAGGTATGTCCTGTACACAAAAAGCAGGACAAATCCAACCCGGCCAATTACTGCCCCATCAGTCTACACTCGATCATCAGTAAAGTAATGGAAGGGGTCATCAACAGTGCTATCAAGCAGCACTTACTCAGCAATAACCTGCTCACTGATGCCCAGTTTGGGTTCCACCAGGGCCACTCAGCTCCTGACCTCATTACCGCCTTGGTTCAAACATGGACAAAAGAGCTGAACTCCCGAGGTGAGGTGAGAGTGACTGCCCTTGACATCAAGGCAGCATTTGACCGAGTGTGGCATCAAGGAGCCCTAACAAAACTGGAGTCAATGGGAATCAGGGGGAAAACTCTCTGCTGGTTGGAGTCATACCCAGCACAAAGGAAGATGGTTGTGGTTGTTGGAGGTCAGTCATCTCAGCTCCAGGACATCACCACAGGAGTCCCTCAGGGTAGTGTCCTCAGGTTGGCCAAACCATCTTCAGCTGCTTCATCAATGTCCTTCTTTCCATCATAAGGTCAGAAGTGGGGATACTCGCTGATGATTGCACGATGTTCAGCACCACTTGCGACTCCTCAGATACTGAAGCAATCCATGTCCAAATGCAGCAAGACCTGACAATATCCAGGCTTGGGCTGGCAAATGGCAAATAACATTCATGCCACTCAAGTACCAGGCAATGACCATCTCCAACAAGAGAGAATCTAACCATTGCCCTTTGATGTTCAATGGCATTACCATCACTGAATCCCTCACTATCAACATCCTGGGGGTTACCATTGACCAGAAACTGAACTGGACTAGCCATATAAATACTGTGGCTACAACACCAGATCAGAGACTAGGAATCCTGCGACGAGTAACTCACCTCCTGACTCCCCAAAGCCTGTCCACCATCTACAAGGCACAAGTCAGGAGTGTGATGGAATACTCCCCACTTGCCTGGATGAGTGCAGCTCCCACAACACTCAAGAAGCTCAACACCATCCAGGACAAAGCAGCCCCGCTTGATTGGCACCCCATCCACAAACATTCACTCCCTCCACCACCGACGCACAGTAGCAGCAGTGTGTGTACCATCTACAAGATGCACTGCAGGAACTCACCAAGGCTCCTTAGACACCACCTTCCAAACCCACAACCACTACCATCTAGAAGGACAAGGGCAGCAGACACATGGGAACATCACCACCTGGAAGTTCCCCTCCAAGCCACTCAGCATCCTGACTTGGAAATATATCACCGTTCCTTCACTGTCGCTGGGTCAAAATCCTGGAACTCCCTCCCTATGGGTGTACCTACATCACATGAACTGCAGCGGCACAAGAAGGCAGCTCATCACCACCTTCTCAAGGGTAATTAGGGATGGGTAATAAATGCTGGCCCAGCCAGTGACGCCCACATCCCATGATTGAATAAAAAGTCTCCAGTTTTCTTTCCGGTAGCTGTTCTTCAGCTGGGGGTCTGGACAATGTACTGGGGCATTGAACTATTAAAGGCAAGGTTTAATGTTGTCCTCAGCTGAAGTCCTCTTTATGACAGGGAAGAGCAAAATAGGAATGCAGGAATGCAGCAAGTTCCAGCAACAGTACAATTCCCAATCCCACTATTGTCCCTCTCCCTATCCTAGGGATGGTAGGTTAATTCCATCTCCAAATCTTCTTGAATAATCAAATGGTTACAACACAGACAGGCATTCTGCCCATTGTGTATGTGCTAATTCCCTACAAGATAAACTTACTTAGTCCCACTCCCCCTCCTTTTCCCCATAGCTGCAATTATTTTTTCTCTTCAGATAATTACCATCTTTTGAAAGCCTCGATTGACCCTGTCTCCACCACACTCTCAGGTTGTACATTCCAGATCCTAACCACTCGATTGATCCTGTCTCCACCACACTCTCAGACAGTGCATTCCAGACCCTAACCACTTGACTGACCCTGTCTCCACCACACTCTCAGACAGTGCATTCCAGCACCTAACCCCTCGATTGACCCTGTCTCCACCACACTCTCAGACAGTGCATTCTAGATCCTAACCCCTCGATTGACCCTGTCTCCACCACACTCTCAGACAGTGCATTCCAGACCCCAACAACACGATTGACCCTGTCTCCCCCACACTCTATCAGACAGTGCATTCCAGATCCTAACCACCCAATTGACCCTGTCTCCACCACACTCTCAGACAGTGCATTCCAGATCCTAACCACTCGATTGACCCTGTCTCCACCACACTCTCAGACAGTGCATTCTAGACCTTAACCACTCAATTGACCCTCCCTCCACCACACTCTCAGTCAGTGCTTGAAAAGGTTTCTCCTCATGTCTCCATTGCATCTTTTGCCAATCGCCTTAAATCTGTGCTGTCTTGTTCTCGATGCTTCCACCAATGGGAACAGTCTCTCCCTATCTACTCCATCCAGGCCCCTCATGATTCTGGACACCTCTATCAAATCTCCCCTCCACCTTCTCCTCTCCAAGAAGAACCATTCCACCTTCTCCAATCTACCCACGTAACCAAGTTCCTCATCCTTGGAATCATTATCATGAATGGGAGAGAGTGGCGTAGTGGTAATGTCACTGGACTTGTAATTCAGAGAGCCAGTCTAATTTTCTGGGGGCATGGGTTCAAATCTCACCACAGCAGCTGGTGGAATTTAAATCCAATTAATAAATCTGGAATTGAAATCTAATCTATCATCAATTGTTGTAAAAACCCATCTGGTTCACTAATGTCCTTTAGGGAAGGAAATCTGCCATCCTTACCTGATTTGGCCTACCTGTGACTCAGCCACTCAGTTGATGGGCAACAAATGGTGGCCTTGCCAATGATGCCCGCATCAAGTATAAAAAGAAATTAGTTAGCACTCAATAAAAGATCATGTTGATAAGCTAACAAAGCATAAAGCAATGTATATGAAGTATAGGCAACAAATATACCCAGGTAACATTGGGAATGGACAACAAATGCTGGCCTTGCCAACAATATTCACATCTCACTGAAAAAAAATCTATTGGAATAATGGCACTGTTAGCAAATTATAAAGTCCTTGTTTTTTTCAAAAAGCTCTATCGATGACTCTTTCTGAAAGAGTGGTGGAGGCAGGTTCGATAGAGGTATCCAAAAGGGAATTAGATTGCTACCTGAAAAGAGAGAATGTGCAAGGTTATGGGCATAATGCAGGGGAGCGGGAGGAGGTGGAATGCTCTTTCAGAAAGCCAGTGCAGACTCGATGGGCCAAATGGCCTCCTTGTGCACTGTAAAGATCCCGTGACTTTGTGACTCACCGCTTTGCGTTTCAGGAGCACGTCCAGCCGCCAGTAGTTGTCCTTCGCTGGTCTTTTCAGGTGGATCTCCGGGCTCAGCCTAATGAGGAATGACATTGCCAGAAGATGTCAAATTCAGGAAATAAACAAAGCCGCTCCACTCCCACCTCACAGATGGAAGACTATTCACATCGGAATATAGGAGGAGACCATCTGGCCTCTTCAGCCTGCTCCACTGTCCTGCCTAACTCCCACCCCCACCCTGCAACCCCCCCAACCCAAGTCATTAACTCCACACGGGGCGGGGGTATGAACATCAGGATCCAAGGCAGCACGAGTCTTCGTGGCATCAAAAAAGTGGGAAATCTTCGTTTTCACTTTTTCCTTCAGATCTGTCAGTAACTTACAGCACAGAGGGAGACCACGCTATCTGGGGGACGTTGGAAGGCTTTAGAAAGGGCGTAGAACTGATTCCCGAGAATGGTTCCAGGGATGAGGAACTTCAGTGACGTGGATAGATAGATTGGAGAAGTTGGGGCTACTCCCCTTGGAGGAGAGAAGGCTGAGGGGAGATTTGATAGAGGTGTTCAAAATCATGATGGGTCTGGACAGAGTAGAGAGGGACAAATTGTTCCCATTGGCGGAAGTATCGAGAACCAGGGGGCACAGATTGAAGGTGATTGACAAACGAACCAGAGGAGGAAATTCTTTTTGAGAGTTGTTGTGATCTGAAAGGTGCTGCCAGAAAGGGCGGTGGAAGCGGATTCAATGGGAACATTCAAAAGGGGAATTGGGAGAAATATTTAAACAAAGACGAATTTGGAAGGCAACAGGGAAAGAGTTGGCGGGTGGGACTAATTGGATAGCTTTTTCAAAGAGCTGGCACAGACATGATGGGCTGAATGGCCTCCCTCTGTGCTGGGTGATTATGTAACTGAAAATTCCCCAAAAGCATAACAGCAGCTGACTCACCACCAATCAGCAATAAAAATCTCCTCCTTGGCTTGTTCCAAAGCATCAGCGACAGCAGAGAAATACCCACTGCCATTCACAAACCTGCAAACAAGTGAGAACAACATGAGGGCAAGACATCTAAACTCCTGCTGATCCCAATGATGCTGTGATAGGGGAGAACAACTCGGTTCAAACACAGGCTTTCGAGATCCACCCGCTGATCGGGACCCCAGAACTCCCAGTGCCAGCAGGGGGCTCAGAGCCTCTGGGTCACAAGGCCAGGGGCTCAAGTCGCACTCCCCGAGACACAGGGCCACAATCCAGGCTGAGAGCCCCAGTGCTAAGGGAGTGCTGCACTGCCGGAGGTGCCGCCTTTCTGACGAGACGTTGAACCAGATGTTTAGCCCTGTCTGCCCACTCCGACTGACACCAGGGCAGCGGTTTCAAAGAGTCCTGCCTGGTCAGTATTCATCCGAAAGGGGTTATCTGGAGGTTTACCACACTGATGCTGCGGGATCTTGCTGTGCACAAATTGGCAAATAGTTACCATCGGGCCAGGATGTCATGGCGGGCAGGAACAAAGGAATCGAAGCGATGTTCTGCGAGGAAGTCCTGGCCGTGCCTCTCGGCTAAGTTAGTTATTTCCTGTTTCCACCAACAAGCCTGCCTGTAGCTGCTGCATTTAATGATCAGAGTCCTGGGCAGGAAAGGATAGGGAACAGCATTAGTTGGAAACAGGGGTGGGGCAGTGAGGCTGTTGTTGAACTAACTATTATCACATTGTGCTGAAAGCGCTTTTGCTCTCAGCTAGAGATTACTACAAAGTAGAACGACATCAAGACATTACATTACACGGAACACAGAGCACAGAAACAGGCCATTCAGCCCAACCAGTCCGTGCTGGTGTTTCTGCCCCACACAAGCCTCCTCCCACCCCCTATCAGCCTATCCTTCTATTCCTGTCTCCCCCATGTCTTTATCCAGCTTCCCCCCTTAAATGTATCGATACTATTCACCTCGACCACTCCCTGCGGGAGCGAGTTCCACATTCTCCCCGCTCTCTGGGTAAAGGAGTTTCTCCTGAATTCCCTATTAACGCATCCTATCAGGCGTCAGCTATGCCCATCTCTCAGATTGGCTTGTTGGCCGGGGTTTTACTGTCATTGCCCGAGAGTGCCGGGAATCCATTGCAAGCAGACCTGCCTCAGCCTTTGTTGGTTTTTACTGAAACCTGTTGTGTGATTAGAGGCACAAAACACAGGGGGCATGTGTGAATAGGGGAAGCAATTGTGTGTCTCCTTAACCAATTGGGTGGACGAATCCTCACCGAGACATGCAGAGTTTGAACCAGGAGTGTAAGTTAGTTACTTCTATGCCAAATAATGTATAGAAAGCAAAATTAAAGAGAAGGAAAGAAACACGAGGCTAACAGAGAAGAATACAAGAGACAAAGTAAAAAAAAAAATTAATTTTTAAAAAATCTCCAAGAATAACAAAAGATCTGAAGGAATTAGACTCCACACTTGTAAAATGTTATTTTTCAGGGCCCGAGAGGCTGTTTTTCAATAATTACGTTGGAATGGACATGCCCTGACCTTTCCGTGGTGAGTTTACTAAGTGTTTATCACACAGCTACAGCACCTTCATGCTATTCCATGTATTTCTGGATGAGATGATGGTATAGCCACGCTCCTGGAGGGGCAAGCCAACTCTGACAGCAACGTCCAGTTTAACTGCACACGTGCAGGTGGCCAAAGTTACTGCCCGATTTACACTTTGAAAATCAGAAGGTGACACAAGGACAAACCATTTGTTTTTCAAAACCGAGTTGGTAGAATCATCTCTCTCAAGACTGAAGTTTGCCTTTTACAAAATGGAAGGTGTGGCATGGTCTGGACACGTGGATGCTAACCTGGGGTATTTTTTTAAAAAGGTCATAACAATGCATTGAATAATTCTTGAATTGAAGGAGAGTCTCAGTGATGGTGACCGTAAAACTATCATCGATTGTCATTAAAAACCCATCTGGTTCACTTTAGGGAAGGAAATCTGCCAGCCTTACCCCGTCTGGCCTACATGTGACTCCAGACCCACAGCCATGTGGTTGACTCTCAACTGCCCCTCTGAAATGGCTGAGCAAGACACTCAGGGCAATTAGGGATGGGCAACAAATGCTGGCTTGGCCAGTGACACCCACATCCCATGAAAGAATATAATTAAAAGGAAATGTCATCCGTGCCTCAGTTGCCTGTGTTCCTCAACTTGGAATTCTCTCCGAAGCCCCTCTGCCTTTAATTCCTCCTTAAACACTCTACCTTGCTATCCAAACTCTGGGCCACTTGCCTCAATATCTGCGATATGGCTTGTTATCAAACTTTGCTTAAAGAACGTGAAGGAGTGAAGGGCCTTGGGACATTTTACTACATGGAGGATGCAATATAAATGCAGGTAGTTGTTGTTGGAACGGTAATGCTATGTCTCCCTCGCTGATCCAAATGTATTTTTTTAATTCAGTCTCCAAGGCTGAAAGCTATTTTTTCACCAAATAATTACAGCTGGTGGTCATTGACATCACACTCCAGCTGGTCTAATTTTGACCATCACTAAATCGGTCGTTGGTTAAATAGGTTGACAGCTGGTGACATTTAATAACAGCTTTTGAGCCAAACCGGGACTCCCAAGCAGCTGTGGCAATGTCCAGCTTGAGGCTTTCAGGACAGAACCACTTTTTCAAAATGATGTTCACCTGCCATGAAGCTGTCATTGTTAACACTGGCCCTGCTGTGGGATGAACAGCATCAGATCCCTGCTGTTTGACATCTGGAACTGTGTCCTGAGATTGTCACTTCGGTTCTCTGCCCCGCTACCACTCTGACCTCTCTGTCCTTGGCCTGTCCCAAGAAAGCTCGAGGAACTGCACCTCATCTTTCTGTGAGGCACTTCACAGCCTTCAGCACGGAGATCAACAATTACATACAGAATCGCGGCTCCCAGTTTTTTTGGACAGTGGATGCTGGTAATGATTCTGCTGTTGCCATTCACACCTCCTCTGGACCCCACGAATCACACCTCCTCTGGACCCCACCATCCACACCTCCTCTGGACCCCACGAATCACACCTCCTCTGGACCCCTCCATCCACACCTCCTCTGGACCCCATCATCCACACCTCCTCTGGACCCCGCCATCCACACCTCCTCTGGATTCCATCATCCACACCTCCTCTGGACCCCATCATCCACACCTCCTCTGGACCCCATCATCCACACCTCCTCTGAACCCCATCATCCACACCTCCTCTGGACCCCATCATCCACACCTCCTCTGGACCCCATCATCCACACCTCCTCTGGACCCTGCCATCCACACCTCCTCTGGACCCTGCCATCCACACCTCCTCTGGACCCCATCATCCACACCTCCTCTGGACCCCGCCATTCACACCTCCTCTGGATCCCATCATCCACACCTCCTCTGGACTCCGCCATTCACACCTCCTCTGGACTCCATCATCCACACCTCCTCTGGATCCTGCCATCCACACCTCCTCTGGACTCACCATTCACACCTCCTCTGGACCCCACCATTCACACCTCCTCTGGACCTCACCATTCACACCTCCTCTGGACCCCACCATTCACACCTCCTCTGGACCTCACCATTCACACCTGCTCTGGACCCCGCCATTCGCACCTCCTCTGGACCCCACCATTCACACCTCCTCTGGACCCCTCCAACCATCCCTCCTCTGGACCCCACCATTCACATGTCCTCTGGACCCCTCCAACCACCCCTCCTCTGGACCCCACCATTCACACCTCCTCTGGACCCCACCATTCACACCTCCTCTGGACCCCACCATTCACACCTCCTCTGGACCCCTCCAACCACCCCTCCTCTGGACCCCACCATTCACATCTCCTCTGGACCCCACCATTCATACCTCCTCTGGACCCCACCATTCACACATCCTCTGGACCCCACCATTCACACCTCCTCTGGACTCCTCCAACCACCCCTCCTCTGGATCCCATCATTCACTCCTCCTCTGGATCCTGCCATTCACACCTCCTCTGGACCCCATCATTCACACCTCCTCTGGATCCTGCCATTCACACCTCCTCTGGACCCCATCATCCACACCTCCTCTGGACCCCGCCATTCACACCTCCTCTGGATCCCATCATCCACACCTCCTCTGGACTCCGCCATTCACACCTCCTCTGGACTCCATCATCCACACCTCCTCTGGATCCTGCCATCCACACCTCCTCTGGACTCACCATTCACACCTCCTCTGGACCCCACCATTCACACCTCCTCTGGACCTCACCATTCACACCTCCTCTGGACCCCACCATTCACACCTCCTCTGGACCTCACCATTCACACCTGCTCTGGACCCCGCCATTCGCACCTCCTCTGGACCCCACCATTCACACCTCCTCTGGACCCCTCCAACCATCCCTCCTCTGGACCCCACCATTCACATGTCCTCTGGACCCCTCCAACCACCCCTCCTCTGGACCCCACCATTCACACCTCCTCTGGACCCCACCATTCACACCTCCTCTGGACCCCACCATTCACACCTCCTCTGGACCCCTCCAACCACCCCTCCTCTGGACCCCACCATTCACATCTCTTCTGGACCCCACCATTCATACCTCCTCTGGACCCCACCATTCACACATCCTCTGGACCCCACCATTCACACCTCCTCTGGACTCCTCCAACCACCCCTCCTCTGGATCCCATCATTCACTCCTCCTCTGGATCCTGCCATTCACACCTCCTCTGGACCCCATCATTCACACCTCCTCTGGATCCTGCCATTCACACCTCCTCTGGACCCCATCATTCACACCTCCTCTGGATCCTGCCATTCACACCTCCTTTGGACTCACCTTCCGTTTCTTTATTTTTCCCATTACACCGTCCCTTTTAACATTTAATCTGTCCTGCTCTCCCCCCTTTTCTCCCCTTCCCCCCCACCATCCTTGTACCTACTCCAAACCCTGTTACATCTCAGGCCTGTAAGAATGTCATTGAGACTCTGTTTTCCTCTCTCCACTGGTGCTGTCTGTTCTGCTGTGTTTCTTGTTTTTAATTTCAGAGTTCCAGCCTCTGCAGCATTTCACCTCGCTGCTGAGACCGGTAGCTGAGTGGAGGTTGGAATGACTGAGTCAAGGAAGCACAAAAACAAAACACTGCACAATGACTGTTTGATATAAACGACTTCCCAGTCCCTAAGGGACAGAGTCTGTCCCAGGAATAAAGATTGTGAGATTTTCACAGACGAGTCTGTCTTACACCCTTGTTTAAGGTTGTGCCTGTGTCTTCTGACCCCACAGTTTGGGAACAGATTTAGGCAAGAAGTGCTCAGAGGTGCGCGCACACCAGCACATAGCTCCTTTTTGTAAGCTTCATGAATGTATCGCTCAAACAAGCCCAGTTTGCCCAATTGCACCGACCATCACATATCGCGGGAAAATTACACTCACAACTGTGACCCTCCGCCCTCCCCATCGTGGCTGAGTTTCAGTGAAAGATGAATGTTCCACAGCTCTCAACTCTGTAATCCTTCAGTTCACCTTTTTGCTGGCTCAATCATTACAGTCTGCAAGCCTTCAAACACACGCTGTCCTCCATCAACTCACTAGGCTCACTGTTCACTAGGTTGGTCCCTATGATGAAGGGCTGAGTAAATTGGGTTTATGTTCTCTGGAGTTACAGGAAGATATAGACGGGATGGTCAAATGGGCAGATAAGTGGCAGATGGATTTTAACCCTGAAAAGTGTGAGGTGATACACTGTGGAAGGAGTAATTTGACAAGGAAGTATTCAATGAACAGCATGGCACTAGGAAGATCTGAGGAACAAAGAGACCTTGGCGTGTGTGTTCATAGATCTCTGAAGGTGGAGGGGCATGTTAGTGGGGTGGTGAAAAAGGCATATGGGACACTTGCCTTTATCAATCAAGGCATAGATTACAAAAGTAGGGAGGTCATGTTGGAGTTGTATTGAACCTTATTGAGGCCACTGCTGGAGTACTGTGTGCAGTTCTGGTCGCCACATTATTGGAAGGATGTGATTCGAGGGGGTGCAGAGGAGATTCACCAGGATGTTGCCTGGGATGAAACATTTAAGCAATGAAGAGAGGTTGGATAGACTTGGGTTGTTTTCCTTGGAGCAGAGAAGACTGAGGGGCGACCTGATTGAGGTGTACAAGATTATGAGGGGCATGGACAGGGTGGATAGGGAGCAGCTGTTCCCCTTAGTTGAAGGGTCAGTCACGTTGGGACATAAGTTCAAGGTGAGGGGCAGGAGGTTTAGGGGGGGATGTGAGGAAAAACTTTTTTACCCAGAGGGTGGTGACGGTCTGGAATGCACTGTCTTGGAGGGTGGTGGAGGCGGGTTGCCTCACATCCTTTAAAAAGTACCTGGGTGAGCACTTGGTACGTCATAACATTCAAGGCTATGGGCCAAGTGCTGGTAAATGGGATTAGGTAGGTAGGTCAGGTGTTTCTCACGGGTCAGTGCAGACTCGATGGGCGGAAGGTCCTCTTCTGCACTGTGTGACTCTGAGAGTTTAGAAGAATGAGAGGTGATCTCATGGAAACATGTGATATTCTGCAGGGGTTTGACAGGGTGGACGTTGAGATATTGTCCCCCACCCCGGGCTGGGGAATTTAGAACACGGGGAACAGTCTCAGGATGAGGGACCGATCGTTTAGAACTGAGATGGGGAGAAATTTCTTCACTCAAAGGGTTGTGAATCTTTGGAACTCTCTACCCTAGAGGCTCCATCGTTGAATACATTTAAGGCTGGGATATGAGAAACAAGGGATATCGGGAGTGGGATGGAAAGTGGAGGTGAAGCCCAAGATCAGCCATGATCATACTGAGTGGTGGAGCAGGCTCGATGGGCCGAATGGTCTACTTTTATTCCATATGTTTTGTTTTGAACTTCCAGCCAAAATAATGGCCTCAACCATACACAGCAAGGAGAAAAATGGGAAGGTGATGGATATTTAAGGGGACAAGGTGCATATCTCGCTTCTAACGTACATTTTTCTGGCTGCTTCCTTGGCCACTCGGTTAAAAAATAAATTATTTGGGGGAGATATAAATATATAAATTGTGCCGCTTTGAGTCAGGTGATCGGATTGAGGTGCTTAAAACGACCAGATGATTTGATCGTTTCTCTCCATCGACCCTATTTCCTCTGCTAGGGGGTGGAGTAGCCTGCGGGGAGGTGGGGTGGAGGGGCTGGGGGGTAGGGGGAGTCCAGGACAAGGGGAAAGAACCTTAACATTATAGCCAGGCCCTTTGGGGGGCGATGTCATGTCCATGTTACTGAATGGCTGAAGAGTTTCAACGAGGCACCAGAGTGTCAGGATAAGGTGGTCAAGTCATTTGAGACTGAGATGATGTCTTCACTCAGGACGGAAGTTGTGGTCCTCTGGAAACTCTATCCCAGAGGGTTGTGGATGCTCAGTCAACGAGTCCATTCAAGGCAGGGATCGATCGGCTTTTGGACGGGGATAGAGTGGGAAAATGGATTGGAGGGAGAAGATCAATCATGACTTTTATTAAACGGTGAGGCAGGCTCAGGGGGCTGAATTCCCATATGTTATGTTTAGTTAGAGGGGGGAAATCTGAAACTCTCCCCGAAAGGCTGTCAAGGCTGAGGGCAATTAAAAATTTCAAAATCAACATCGACTTCTTTTTAAGAAAAGCAAAAACCACAGGCGATGGAAATCCAAAACACTGGAAATACTCGGCCGGTCTGGTGGGACCGGTGGGGAGGGAAACAGAGAGGGTTATCATTTCGGGTTGGTGACCTATCGTCACCTTGTGTGACCTCTGACAAGAGGTCATCGATTTAAATGTTAACCCCCCACCCCCCCGTTGGAATTTTGTCAGGCTTTTAGGGGAATCCGAGGCATTTACGAGGAGTTAGGATGCCAAGCGGCCATGAATTATTCAAAATGGTGGAACAGGCGCGAGGGGCAGAGTGGCCTCCCCGCTCCTGTTCCCACTCCTGGAAAGGCGAACAGACAGACCGGGGAGCAGTAAGTCAAGACGACAAGAGATTGAAACCTGGACAAATTCTCGATCATCACTCCGTATTTTGTGCCTGTGTCCTTGCTTCCAACTTGGACATTGAAACCCTTGTCAAACAGCAGCACGAAGGAGATGACACCATTCGAAGGCCTCATGTAGAGGAGGAAGGAATCCTTAATGACAATCCACCTGGAAAACAGGACCAGTTAAACCTCAGTGGCGCCAGGGATAAATACTTTAACTATCAGCCAATCCTGCACCTTCAAATAAATGATTAAAGAAGGCAATGGACACAGATAGGCCGGGATTTTCCAACTCCCGCTGTGGGAGATTCGGCAGCCCAGCCAAAGGTCCATTCGGTGGGACTGGACAGTCACGGCAGCGGGAGGGGCTGGGGTCAGGGCCGGAATATCCCAGCTGCAGTGGCGGAGTGGTATTGTCACTGGACTGGTGATCGAGGGACCCAGGGTAATGCTCTGGGCACCTGAGTTCCAATCCAGCCACGGCAGATGGTGGAATTTGAATTCAAATAAAAAAAATCTGGAATTAGAAGTCTAATGATGACCATGAAGCCATTGTTGATTGTTGTTAAAAACCCCACCTGGTTCACTAATGCCCTTTAGGTAGGGAAATCTGCCATCCTTACCAGGTCTGGCCTACATGTGACTCCAGACCCACAGCAATGTGGTTGACTCTTAAGTACCCTCTGAAATGGCCGAGCCCACCATGTGGACTGCAGCGGTTCAGGGTGGCAGCTCACCAGCGTCTTCCCAAGGGCAATTAGGGATGGGCAATAAATGCTGGTCTAACCAGTGATGCCCCCATCCCATGACCGAATATATTTTAAAAAAATTATAAATCAGTAGCAAAGAGAGTTGGCGACTGAAGTGATTCACCCAGACTGATTGGAAAGTGGTGCCACAGGGAAGAGTGCTCCGATCGTTTGTTGTTCATCATTTACGCAAACTTGGGAATTATTACAATCGTAGAATTACTTGAAATATTAATTTCAAAATTCACATACAATGTCAAGGTGGGAGAGTATTCTATACAGCAGCAAAACACGTGGGAAACATTGAGTAAAAGGTGAAGCAACATCACACCCTCAGGCATGGAATTTTGAACGTTAAAGGGGGGATTCGACCACAGAATTTTAATGGCTTGGGAAGAAGCGATTCAGCCCATCGTGTCTGAACTGGCAGGAGATGCAACACGCGATGCAATTTCGGATGGAAAGCGTTTGCCAAGCTCTGATCTCTCTTAAATAAATTCGTGTCAGAACAGAATCGGTACTAAAAAAAAAAAACCCAAAAAATCTTAACATTCAACAATAAACTACAAAAGTCAAACAAACTCTCTGCTTGGCTTGCCCCCCTCCCCTCCCCACTGGAAGCCGTGGGTTTACTCAGCCACTTTAATACTGATGCCATTCAATTGGAATGAGGACATTACAGGGAACACATAGTTCCTCTCTCTTGACCCTATTTCCACTGCCTGGGGAATCTGGGGCCAGGGGACAGAGTTCAAAATTTCCTTTTCAGGAGCGCAATCAGGAAACACTTCCACAGACAGAAGGACGGGAGAGGTTTGAAACTCTTCTGCAAATGGCAATTGATCCTAGATTAATTGTTGATTTTAAGCCTGAGATTGATTTTTCTTTGTTAACATAGTGATTAAGGAACACAGGGTGGATATATGGAGCTGGGTACCAGAACAGCCACGATCCCGTTGAGTGGCTGGTACAGGCTGGAAGGGTTGAATGGCCCTCCTCCATAATAAACCCAGTGGGGAATTCAGGAGAAACCCCTTTACCCAGAGAGCAGGGAGAATGTGGAACTCGCTCCCACAGGGAGTGGTCGAGGTGAATAGTATCGCTACATTTAAGGGGGAAGCTGGATAAACACATGAGGGAGACAGGAATAGAAGGATAGGCTGATAGGGGGAGATGAAGAGAGGGCAGAATGAGGCTCGTGTGGAGCAAACACACCAGCACAGAGCAGATGGGCCAAATGGCCTGTTCCTTGTTGCTAATGCTATGTAAAAAAGCAGATTACTAGCTAGAGTAGTCATGGTAAGAGTGGGTTTCACTTCTCAACTAACCTCCCGATCTAATCAAGGACTTTGATCCAGAGCTAACTGATCTTGCAATCGACACCAGAGAGTTCATAGGAGATTCAAATCAGGCAGGGACACGCTGACCTCAGAGCCCGCTCTGGTACGCGCTTTCCTCAGAGCCCGCGCTGGTACACTGCCCTCACAGCCCGCGCTGGTACGCGCTTTCCTCAGAGCCCGCGCTGGTACGCGCTTTCCTCAGAGCCCGCGCTTTCCTCAGAGCCCGCGCTGGTACGCGCTTTCCTCAGAGCCCGCGCTGGTATGCGCTGCCCTCGCAGCCCGCGCTGGTACGCGCTGCCCTCGCAGCCCGTGCTGGTATGCGCTGCCCTCGCAGCCCGTGCTGGTACGCGCTGCCCTCGCAGCCCGCTCTGGTACGCGCTGCCCTCGCAGCCCGCGCTGGTACGCGCTGCCCTCGCAGCCCGCGCTGGTACGCGCTGCCCGCGCTGGTATGCGCTGCCCGCGCTGGTACGCTGCCCTCGCAGCCCGCGCTGGTACGCTGCCCTCGCAGCCCGCGCTGGTACGCTGCCCTCGCAGCCCGCACTGGTACGCTGCCCTCGCAGCCCGCACTGGTACGCTGCCCTCACAGCCTGCGCTGGTATGCACTGCCCTCACAGCCTGCGCTGCTACAGTACATACAGCAGGGAAGAGGGATGGATTCACCTGCGGCTGGCCCTATACAATCTGTGTGTGTCTCAGTATCTGCTCCTGTGCAGTGTGCACTAGATGCAAGGGATAGCTATTTTTTGTGAAATACTGGTCATTGATTATTAAGAAGTGTTGGAGAGGGAAGGTAACTAGACGGATGGTGAAGCGAATGAACAGGGTGTTCACGGTCCAGTGGGATTGTCGGTGAAGGACTATCCAATCAGTTAACAAATGCAGGGTATTCACTGTCCAATGGGCTATGGGAATGAGTACCCTGTGAGGACGGACAGATCAGGCGGGTGTGAGGGAGGGGCCGAGGTAATTGGAGGGGGGGGAAGTCGGGTGAAAATCTCCACCGAGACTCTCTCCGAGACTCTCTCCTGCAGAACACCAGTTAAAGGGCCGGTGCGTACAAATGAATTGGATGGTTTCTCATGAACTTCGTATCGTGGGATCCAAATGCCACTCACCTCTTTGACCATCGGTAGCAGACTTTATGCCGCCCACAGCAATTTAAGCCGGGAATCCTGTGTCCTCCGGAACGCTTCACAATCATCCCCTCCCTGTGAAACAGAGCATTGCAATTCAATCCAGGTCAGCTGCTCCTGCTGCTCATGAGCTACCATCCTCCTTGTATGCCAACATATTTTTTCTCCCCATTCACCAAGTTGCAACACAATACCACCATTGCGCACCCAGATCATGTTGCTTTGCAACGTCTGTCTTGCACATCAGTAACCACCCTCTGCAGTAACAGGAGCCCTTGTCCCTCGGTTAACATTGTAACCTCCAGATCCTGAAATGGATGACAGGCTGTTGTGACTAGGATACGGGTGCAGGCCATGGGATTGATATAGCAGCCTGGGGGTAGCCCAAAGTGCTTTACATCCAAGGAAATACCTTTGGAAGTGTCATCACTGTTGTAGGAAACTCAGTGGCCAATTTGCGCACAGCAAGCTCCCACAAAAACTTGATAATGAGCAGATCATGTTTTAGTGATGTTGGTTGAGGGATAAATATTGATTCGAGGACACTGGGGAGAACTCCTCTGCTCTCCCTTAACCATGGGGTCACTTAGAGAGCAAGGGGGGATGCCCTTTTAACATCTCATCCCAAAGACCGACATTGCAGCACTCCCTCGGGAATGCACCGGGAATTTCGGCCTGGACTACGTGCTCAAGTCTCTGGGGTGGGACTATGAACCCACAACCTTCTGGCTCAGAGTTGAGACTGCTACCCACTGAGCCACAGGTACCTGGAGGTTGTGACCAGTTCGACGCGGTTGCAATCGGCCATTTTGATTTGTCCCCACTGTCGCTGACGCCTTTGAGAGATTCCAAAGGAGCTGGTCAGAGAAAAAAAGGGCACCCACAGGTTCGACACAGGCCCTCCCACTACTAAATTGCGCGCCTGTTAAAGGCCTGAGTGAAAACGGGGGCAACGGTTCCCGATTTCTTACCTCGTCTCCTGCTGGTGGGAGTGAGCTACAGTTTAAGGCCTAAGGTCTAAGGCCTACAAGCGCGCCTCCTACAGTCGACCCGAAAAACTTTCCCTTCTCAAGATGGGTGTTGGAAAACAGGATTTTGTCGAAGAAACAAATACAAAAGGGGGAGGGGGGTGGGGGGGGGGGGCAAAACTATCGCCAACCTGTCTGATTCTTAACAAGTCATTCGACTGACTAGACAACTTAAATCACTTACAGGCCTTTTGGACCCAGCTCGTGAATGAAGGACAGTTCACTTATATCCAGGAAAGTCACCTGAAATTAAAAAACAACCCGGTTAACCAGAAGCAGCCCAATCTCAGCTCAGGTTTCAAATCAGCATTGTCTTTGACTCTGAGAGGGAGTTGGCTACCGTCAGTTCTGCTCCTGACCGTTTGTTCAAAGGGCATCTAAAAGATGTAACCAATACAATCCTGAATTATATAATGAATGTGAACTATCTTAAAAATTGATTCCCTCTGAAATGTTGAGGGAAGAAACTGCCCCCAGATGTTTACCATCATTGAAAAGAAAGCCCGCATTTACATAGCTCCTATCATGGCTTCAGAATGCTTCGAAGCACTTTACAGACATTGAAGAGCTTTGGAAGTGTCATCACTATTGCTAATGTGGGAAAGGCAGCAGCCAATTTGTGCACAGTAAGCTCCCGCAATTAGCAGCGTGATAATGACCAGATCATCTGTATTTAAGTGCTGTTGATTGAGGGATAAACATTGGCCAGGACACCTCTGAGAACTGCCTGCACTGTTCCCCTTCGAAATAGTGAGCATGGGATCTTTTACATCCATTAGAGCAGCCTGAAAGACAGCACGTCCGACAACGCAGCACTCCACGAGTACTGCACCGGGAGGGTTGGCCTTGATTTGTTTTTTGCTCCAGAGTAGGACTTGAATTCAGAAACTTGTGATTGAGAGCGAGAGTGCTACACGCTGAGCAACAAGGCAGGGAGTGAGGTGGAGAGGTGGAGGGGTTTAGGGAGGGAATTCCAAAGCTTAGGGCCCCCAGGCAGCTGAAGGCACGGCCGCCAATGGTGGAGTGATGGGAATCGGAGGGGGGGGGGGGGGATGCTCAAGAGGCCGAAATTGGAGGAACGCGGGAATCTTGGAGGGATGTGGGGGGCTGGAGGGAATTACAGAGAGAGGGAGGGGAGAGGCCGTGGGAGGGGTTTGAAAACAAGCATCAGAATTTTAAAATCAAGGCATTGCTTGACATTGGTCAGGGAGCACAGGGGGTGATAGGGGAATGGGACTCGGTGTGAGTTGGGACACGGGCAGCAGAGTTTTGGATGACCTCAAGTTGACGGAGGGTAGAATGTGGGAGCCAGGAATGCATTGGAATAGTCGCGTCTTAAGGTAACGGAGGCAGGAATGAGGGCTTTAGCAGCAGATGAGTGCTAGGGTGGAGGACGGTGGGTAGGAAGGTCATCGTTTCCGGTATCTACAGTTGATGCTGTGCACAGACAGCATATGGGTGTAAGAAATCGGAGCAGGTCCGGTCCAAATCTGCTCCACCATTCTACATTCAACCTCAACTCCTCTTTCATAGTCATTATGGTGAAAAAGGAGGCCATTCAGCCCATCGATCCCATACTAGCCCCTCTGTACGCCATGCCAGTCAGTCCCATTCTTCCAGCTCTATCCCTGTATCCCGGCAAGTTTATTTCCCTCAAGTGCCCATCCAATTTCCTTTTGAAATGATTCATCGTCTCCGCTTCCACTTCCCTCGGGAGCAGCGAGTTCCAGGTCATCACCACTCGCTGTGTAAACATGTTCTCCCTCACATCCCCCCCAGTGCCCAAAACCTTAAATCTGTGTCTCCGAGTCCTTGCACCATCAGCCAATGGGAACAGCCTTCCTTTGTCTACCTTCTCCAACCCTGTCATCATCTCCTACACCTCCATCAAATCCCCCCTCAACCTCCTTCACTCCAAGGAGAACAACCCCAGCTTCCCCAACCCTAACCTTGGAGTTAAAATCCCTCATCCCCGGACCCATTCTGGTTAAATCTCCTCCGCACCCTCTCAAGGACCCTCACATTCACCCTTTCCCTCAATTCAAGTACAAAAATTAATTTCTAGACTTAAGATTTGAGAAAGCCAAATTATTTGGCTTTTTTAAGATGAAATACATTCTGAGTGATGAGGCTTTTGCCAGAAAGGTTGCATTTTTTAAAAAACTTAAATTGAGCAGAATTGGGGGGGGACTATGGGGTAAATTCACCATTATTGAAACATTTATTTTGTACCATTTCACTTTCTCTGTTCTTACCAGAAACACAAGGGAGCTGGGACATGAGAAAAACAATCAATCAGTCCTTCAGTCCCTTTCCTTCCACCGACCAGAATTTACAGAACTTACAGCCCAGAAACAGGCCATTCGGCCCATCAGCTCCACACAAACCTCCTCCTACTCCCTCTTCATCTCACCCTATCAGCATATCCTTCCATTCCATTCTCCCTCACGTGCTTATCCCCCTTTAAGGGGTCTCCCGTTTAAGATGGCGATGAGGAAGAAATTCTCCTCCAAGGGTTGTCGGTGCTTGGAATTCCCTGCCCCAGAGAGCAGTGGAGACTCTGGAGAATATATTCAAGGCTGAGTTAGACAGATTTTTGATTGACAAGGGAGCCGAGGGTTATGGGGACCAGACTGGAAGGCGAAGTTAAGGTCACAATCTGATCAGCCTCGCTCTCGTCGAATGGCAGAGCAGGCTTGAGGGGCCGATTGGCCTCTTCCTGCTCCTACTTCATATCTTTTTTGTACATTCGCTGTTTGCCTCAATGTCTTTTAGCCCTGGAATCACCACCTGTTGACACTTTCTGTCCACCATTCCCATTCTGTGGTCACACATTTAGATAAATCTGTGAAAGACAGAGCAACGTATGCACATGGACTAAAACGCAGGACAATCTCACAAAGGAGGTGATTTTCAATCTGCCGGATCTCCCAGTGCTCAGGCCATTCCAGCTTGGGCCTCTCAGCCTAGGAATACAGGGTAAACAGTAATGGAGGGAAAACAGCCAAGCAGAGAGAGTCGGGCAGGAGCTTGTTGGAACTGTGCAATCTCACGACATGTGGTTCTTAAACATTTTTCCTCGAAAAATCTTTTGCGCCTCCCTTGCTGGAATGTGAGCTGGTTGGGACATGGAGAACTCAAACAGGGCATCCCATCAACCAATGGGATTTAGGGATTCAGAAACGAACTGAGAGGGTGAAAAAGAGTGTGGGGGTGGGTGGGAAATAGTGGGGGCAGGGCAAGAAGGGGAGGGGAGGGGAGGGTGTTAATGGGATCCAAGCCAAAACTAAGACACATAGCTTTTCTTTATTGAGAGAGCTTATTGACTTGTTCAGTCTTATAGCTCTCCTCCCACTCAACCCAATGTCCCAGCTATCCCCTATTTATGTATGCTCAAGGACAATTAATATGTGAGAGAGAGAGAGAGAGAGAGAGAGAGTGTGTGTGTGTGTGTGTGTGTGCGTGTGTGAGAGAGTGAGTGAGTGAGTGTAAGACAGCTGAGTGGAGAAAGGGAGCTAAGTGGAGAGAGGGAAGGGCAGCGAGGAGGTGAGACAAAGCCAAATCCGGTTTGAAGGAGGAAGTAAAGAGCAGGGAAAAATAAGAAAGAAATAAGAGTGTCAGAATAAGAGAAAAAAAAGTACGATTTGAAACTTTTAAATCTCTGTGAAGAATTTACTCCCTGAAGGCCTCCACTGTTTAACCAGTCCCCTTTCTTGGTGAGACAGACACATTAAAAATGTCATGTTGGTAAAATGGTGCTTAGACTTCTAATGAGGGCTTCTAACGTTCCATAGCAGCTTTATAGGGCAATTATTTTGCAAAAACAGTCAGATCTCAAAGATAATGGGCAGACTGAGGGCGAGGTGCCAGTTTTGTGAGTCAAATGTTGGAATTTGACCAGTGAGTTCTGGAGAGATTCACAGCTCATGATTCCTCATTAACAAAGGCACATCGCTATCGCCCCAGCAGCGTCCAGTCCTTTTCAGAGGCTAATACAGACAGGAGAAGGAGGGGGAACTCAGAAGGATAAAGTTACCCACAAAGATTGTAGGACAGACATCAGGAGAAGAACACTCAGAGGATTGATGTTACCATTCCGTGATAGTTTCTGTAGAAGGATTTCTCGAGCAGTTTGTTCAGATAGTCTTCCAGGCGTTTCTGAAGATTTAAGTAGAAACAGCTCAGGATAGTACGCGAGATCATATTGGCCCCTTCACACCATTTGCTCCTTTTCTGTTTAGATATTTTCATACCAGCTCTCCCACTCTGTTAACAAAGAAGCCTCCTCTGATTCTCTCCTCTTCATTCCCAAAGAGGCTAACAGAAAGACGAATGACCATGAGTGTCGCCGGAGAGAGAGAGAGCGACACGCTCCTGAATCTTTTCATCTTGCGCTCATTCAGACAGATTGGAGGAAGGTTTGCAGTGGAGTTCCCCAGGGGTCAGTGTTGGTGCCCTTGCTCTTCCTGATATATATATTAATGACCTAGACTGTGGTGTGCAGGGCATGATTTCAAAATTTGCAGATGATACGAAGATTGGAAATGTTGTCAACTGTGATGGGGATAGTTTTGAACTTCAAAAGGACGTAGACATGCTAGTGGATTGGGCAGACAAGTGGCAGATGAAGTTCACTGCAGGGAAGTGTGAGGTGATTCATTTTGGCAGGAAAGATATGGAGAGACAGTGTAAAATAAAGGGAGAGCCTCTAAAGGAACAGAAGGACCTCGGTGTAGACATATATAGGTCATTGAGGATGGCAGGGCTTGTTGAGAGAGTAGTTAATAAAGCATATAGTATCTTATTAATAGGGCATTGAGTACAAGAGTAAGGAGGTCATGTTGAACTTGTATAAGATACTAGTTGGGCCTCATCTAGAGAACTGAGACCAGTTGCGGCCCAGGAAGGATGTGAAGCCTTTGGAAAGAGTACAGAGGAGATTCACAAGAATGATTTCAGAGATAAAGAACTGTAGCTATGAGGATAGATTGGAGAGGTTGGGACTGTTTTCCTTGGAGAAGAGAAGGCTGAGAGGAGACTTGATAGAGGTATTCAAGATCCTGAGGGGTATGGACAGGGTAAATAGTGAGAAACTGTTCCCACTCAAGAAGGCATCAAGAACTAGAGGGCACAGATTCAAAATAATTGGCAAAAGGGGTAAATATCCGAAAGAGCTCAGGAAAAATGTTTTCACCCAGAGGGTGGTTGGAGTCTGGAACGAACTTCCTGAAAGGATGGTGGAGGCCAGTTCGATCAAGGTATTCAAAAGAGAATTGGATTGATACTTGAAAAGAGAATGTGCAAACTTATGGGGATCAGGCAGGGGAGTGGGACTAGGTGGAACGCTTTTCCAGAGAGCCAGTGCAGACTCAACGGGCCGAATGGTCTCCTCCTGCATAGTAAAGATACTATGATTTCAAATTTTAAACAATCACAATTTACATTGCAGGAGTAAGGGATGCTGATTGGTTGCCAAATTGATTCTGATTGGCTGAGACGTCATGGAGAAAACAATGGGGTTCCAAAGCTCCCAGGTAATTCATAAAAGGTGCAAGGCTTGAACATGTTCCTTTTGTTTGCAGAAAGTGGTTTCCCGGGTATGAATGTATGTAGCTTCTTTCTAATAGCTACGCTAACAGCCAATTTAAAATATAATCAGTTGAGCTGGTAATGTGGCTCATTCATACTTGCTATAAGTGACATACATTCATACGCAGGGACCCGTTCTCTGCAAACAAGAGGAATATGTTCAAACCCTGCAGCTTTTTTGAAGTACCCGGGAGCTTGGGGAACCCACTACACATTGGTTTTAAAATGAGAATCCCAGATGAATTATTAGGAGTCAAATAACCCTGATAAATCTAGCACCAAACCTGCAATATTTTAGTGTGTATCTGTTTAACATGTTTAATTTCATTTTTAAATAGGAATTTCCTTTGGTGTCAACAGCCACGAATATCAGTCTTGGGAGGTGATGGTTTAGTGATATTACCACTGGACTGGTAATCCAGAGAGCCAGGGTAATGCTCTGGGGGCCTGGGTTCCAATCCCACCACAGCAACTAGCGGAATTTGATTTCAATAAAAATCTGGAATTAAAAGGCTGACGATGACCATGAAACCATTGTCGATTGTTGTAAAAGCCCATCTGGTTCACTAATGTCCTTACCTGGTCTGGCCTACATGTGACTTCAGACCTTAAATGCCCTCTGAAATGGCCTAGCAAACTGCTCAGTTATTAGGGATGGGCAACAAATGCTGGCCTAGCCAGTGTCACCCACATCCCATGAACAAATTTTAAAAAAACACAATTCACCCAATTTGTGAGCCATCTAATTTCACCTCCCAACTTTGCCCAGAGGCCTAGGGCCTAAGCTTACCTGTTTACTAGAAGCTTGCCTCATGGAGGCCCACTCTGGCTGGTGAGGAAGGGCAGGCATCGTCATGGTAACCCCAGGCTCCCGCCTAAGTCCCTGAGTTGCTGCCAGTCTGCAGATCAATGGACAGGAAGCAGAGCTTGAATTTCCAGATAATATTTCAGTCTTTCCTCCTCTGCTGACTCTCGCAGTCCAGTTTTTGTCCCCTCACTCAATTTTATCTACAAGAGCAGGTCAGAGGCTGGGAATCCTGCGATGAGTAACTCACCTCCTGACTCCCCAAAGCTTGTCCACCATCTACAAGGCACAAGTCAGGAGTGTGATGGAATTCTCCCCACTTGCCTGGATGAGTGCAGCTCCCACAACACTCAAGAAGCTCGACACCATCCAGGACAAAGCAGCCCCGCTTGATTGTCACCCCATCCACAAACATTCACTCCCTCCACCACCGACACACAGTAGCAGCAGTGTGTGTACCATCTACAAGATGCACTGCAGGAACTCACCAAGGCTCCTTAGACAGCACCTTCCAAACCCACAACCACTACCATCTAGAAGGACAAGGGCAGCAGACACATGGGAACACCACCACCTGGAAGTTCCCCTCTAAACCACTCTCCATCCTGACTTGGAAATATATCGGCCGTTCCTTCACTGTGGCTGGGTCAAAATCCTGGAACTCCCTCCCTAACAGCACTGTGGGTGTACCTCCACTACATTAACTGTAGTGGTTCAAGGAGCCAGCTCACCACCACCTTCTCAAGGGGCAATTAGGGATGGGTAATAAATGATGGCCTAGCCAGTGAAGCCCACCTCCCACAAACGAATAGAAAAAGTCAGTTTTATCATTCTACCCGAATCTCGGCAGTTTGTAGTGACAGATTTCCCAAACAAGCATCAATTCTGTCTTCAAATACGCAGAATTACATCAAGTTTTCAAGCACAGAAACAGGCCATTCGGCCCATCCACTCTGTGCTGATCTTTCTGCTCCCTGCGACCCTCCTCCCACCCTCTCTTCATCTCCCCCTATCAGCCTATCCTTCTATTCCTGTCTCCCTCATGTGTTTATCCAGCTTCCCCTTTAAATATATCGATACTATTCACCTCAACCACTCCCTGTGGGAGCGAGTTCCACATTCTCCCCGCTCTCTGGGTAAAGGAGTTTCTCCTGAATTCCCCATTGGGTTTATTAATGATTATATTACAATGATGGACAACAAATGGGAGAACTGCAGGATCATAGAATGAGGCAGCGCAGGAGGAGACTACTTGGCTTTTTGAAAGAGCTCTCCAATTAGTCCCAATCCCTCTGCTCTTTCCCCCATTGCCCTACTATTTATTTCTCCAATTTCTCCTTTGAAAGTTCCTATTAAATCTGCTTCTGCTGCCATTTCAGGCAGCGCCTTCTAGATCACAACAACTCACCGTGTAAAAAATAAAATTCTCCCCATCTCCCCCTCTGGTTCATTTCCCGATTCTCTTCAATCTGTGTCCCTCTGGTTACTGACCCTCCCGCCACTGGGAACAGTTCCTCCTTATTTACTCTATCCAAACCCCAGCATCGTATTGAACACCTCGATTAAATCTCCCCCTTAACCTTCTCTGCTCCAAGGAGAACAATCCCAGCCACTCCAGTCTCTCTCCACATGACCTGAAGTCCTGATATTTCAATCCGCAGACTGTGCCCTCAGATCTCTCTGTCCTCTACTGTTAAGAATCGTACTACTTGCGATGTGTTATCATTGTGCTTTTTGCTAAATTGTATTTGCCACATGCTTGCCCATCACTGGCTCTCCTATAATCTTCCCCCGCACCCCGCTTTTACAAAGGCCCCCAATTTTGGATCAGGAGGCTTTAATATCATTCTAGATGTACCTACAACCAAATTATCCACATTATTTGTCAGGAGTATTATGGACTTGGGTAAAGGTATTTTGAATCTGAATTCTGATTATGTACGGTTCCAACTTGAACCAGAAAACTACCTTTGACTTGCAGCCACTGTTGATTTACAGGGGTTGACAGAAGAACACAAGAATTAGGAGCAAGAGGCAGCCATTCAGCCCCTCGAGCCTATCCACCATTCAATAAGATCATGGCTGATCTAATTGTGGTCTCAACTTCACTTTCCTGCCTATCCCCCTCCACCCCCCCCAACCCACATCCCCCCCCCACCCCCCCCCCAACCGCCCGCCCCAAACCCTTGACCTCCCTGGTCAATAAAAATTCTGTCTAACTCAGCCTTGAATTTCCCCGATGATCCAGACTTCACTGTTCTGTAGGGGAGAGAATTCCAAAGATTCACAGCCCTCGGAGAGGAAAAATTTCTCCTCATCTCCGTCTGAGACCTCCAATTTGTAAATGGTGTCCCCTCGTTCTAGATTTCCCAGCGAGGGGACCCAACCACTCAGTATCCGCCTTGTCAAGTCCCATCAGGATCTTACATGTTTCAATAAGATCACATCTTGATCCTCTAGACTTCAATAGGTACTAGCCCAGCCTGTCCAAGCTAGATAACCACCCACCATCCCAGGAATCAGCTGGGCAAACATTCTCTGGATTGATTCTGATGCAGTTCTATCCTTTCTTAAGTAGGGACACCAAAACTGTACACACAGTACCCTGGATGCAGTCTTACTAAGGCCCTGTACAGCTTATAGTAACACTTCCCTACTTTTTCTTTTTATTCAATTCTAGCCATGTTATGCACAGCAGGAGCCGTGAGCGTGTGCGCGCATGAGAGAGAGCGGGAGTGCACGAGAGGGAGCGGGAGTGCACGAGAGGGAGCGGGAGTGCACGAGAGGGAGCAGGAGTGCACGAGAGGGAGCGGGAGTGCACGAGAGAGAGCGCGCATGCACAAGAGAGAGCAGGAGCGCATGAGAGGGAACGGGAGCGCACGAGAGAGAGTGCGCGCGCACGAGAGAGAGAGCACGCGTGCATGAGAGAGAGAGCGCGCGTGCACGAGAGAGCGCGCGTGCACGAGAGAGCGCGCATGCATGAGAGAGCGCGCGTGCACGAGAGAAAGCGGGAACGCACTAGAGCGCAAGAGAGAGAGTGGGAGCGAATGAGAGGGAACGAGAGCATATGAGAGAGAGCGCGCACGCAGGAGAGAGAGCAGGAGCGAGAGAGAGAGAGACAAGGCCTACCTGGCTAAGGGCTGAATGACCCGAATTTTGAACTTGTGCTTCAACAAATCTCGATGTAGTTCTTCAAAATGTTTGAATTTCTTCTTTACCATCCATGTGAAGTCTCCGTGTGTTATCCTCATCATATAAACTGTGTTTGGCCGAACCTTGGGTGGAGGAGGGGTGCAGTCATAAAACCGAGAAACATTAGGTTTGGCTGCACGAAGTGGCTACTCTCATGAGGAACACAACCATCAAAAATACATTAATTCTAGTCGACGTTATCCCTATTCCAGCAGCCTCACTGCTAAAGACAGATTATTGCTTGGATTCAGAAATAAATCTCCATCATGATCCTCTCCATTGGCACTGTTCTTATGCAAACATATAGTACAGCTGGAGGCCTTTTGGCCCATCTTGCTTGTGCTGGCTCTTTGAAAGAGTTATCCAAATTAGTTCCACTTTTACCCCATTAACCCCAGTTATTTTTAAACCAATTCTGCTCCTTAATCTATTCTGGCTGCTGTTCCTTGGAACATCAACTAGCCCCGTCCCCCCCACCCCCTCCCTCCTCCAAGCTCCAAAGACAGGAGTGATAGGGCATCTAGAAAATGATCCTTTTGTTATAATATGCCTTTAAGGTATAAAGGCATAATACTGCAGATATTGGAAATATGAAACAAAAACAGAACATGCTGGAAAAGCTCAGCAGGTCTGGCAGTGTCTGTGGAGAGAGAAACAGAATTAATGTTTCCAGTCCATATGACTCTTCTTCAGAGCTCTGAAGCTCTGAGGAGGCGGCATACAGACACGGAACGTTAATTCCATTTCTCTCGCCACAGATGTTGCCAGATCTGCTGAGCTTTTACAGCATTTTCTGTTTTTATGCCTTTAAGGAACAGCAGCATGTCATCACTAGAAAGGAAGTGTGTCTTGCGATACTGTTTCAGTTTCACTTTCGCCTTGAGCAGAGCGCAGCACGGACAGCTCTGATGTCTTCAGGTTTTCTGTGCAGTCAGCAAGCTGTGGTTTCAACACTTTACGACCTGTGGCTTCGATACAGTCTGACCAGAACACTGAGATAATCTTGTGCCATGTAGCATGATCTAAGACTGTTCATCATGTGGTGCCTGCACTTAATATTGCTGCCAGTCTGATTACCATTTCATTTAAAAGGAACCACTGCTGGCACCATCTCGCGTTTTTATAATGATATAAAGGCACAAATCATTCAAAAGGATTAGACAAACGTATTATGGGTACATTTATTTAAAGTATGCACATGAGAACATATATATGTGAATGAAAAGCTTGAAGACATCAGAGCCATGTGTGTGTGTGTGCGTGTGTGTGCATGCGGGTGTGTGCACGTTCTGTTCAAAGCATATGTGAAACTAAAACAGGATGGCATGACACACTTCCTTTCTAGTGATGTCATGCTGCAATCCCTGAGGGACATAATACAACACCTTTCAGCACAGGTTTTGGGCCTTCGTCTGCATTCAAGTATTCAGCTCCCAATACATCACTCTTAATAATTGAACAGAATGCCTTTGTGAGGTGTTGAAAGTTCCTACCTTAAACCCACGAAGATGACGCTCAGTGCCTTCAATATGAACCGTCACGGGCACGCCCTTCAGAAACACTTGTCGTTTCCGCTCTTTGAATGGTTTGATGTTATAGATAAGTAGATAGCGGCTGCGGAGCTCCTCTGAAAGTACGTTAACAAAAATAACAACTTGCATTTATATAGCACCTATAACATAGAATAAACATCCCAGGGAGCATTACCAAACAAAATGTGACATTAGGGACAGATGACAAAAAGTTTGTTCAGAGTGACCTTTTAAGGAGCCTCTTAAAAGAGGAGAGGGAGATGAGGAGCGGTTTAGGGAGGGAATTCCAGAGTTTAGGGCCCCAGGCAGCTGAAGGCACGGCTGCCAATGGTGCAGCAAAGGAAAGCAAGGATGCCTAATAGAATATGAATGGAGGAGCGCAGAGATCAGGGAGGATCATGCTAGAGTTCTTTGATGAGGTATCAGAAAGGGCTAATGAGGGTATTGTGGTTGATGTGGTCTACAAGAACTTCCAAAAGGCCTTTGATAAAGTGCCACACAACCAGCTTTGCCAGCAATGTTCAAGCTCATGGAAAAAAAGGGAATAATGTAATCACAGAACTTGGCTAAGTGGCAGGGAACAGAAGTGGTGAATGCTCATTCTTCAGACTGGACAGAGGCTCGCATTGGGGTTTCCCAAGGATTGGTATGGGGACAACTGCTTTCCTCGATCCAAGTTATTGACCTAAACATGGGTGCAAAGGGCACAATTTCAACATCTGGAGATGGCACAAATTTTGAAAGTGTTGTGAAGATTGAGGAGGATAGTGATAGCCTTCAAGGAGGACATAGACAGGCTGGTGGAATGGACGAACACATGGTCCACAAATTCAGTGCAGAGAAGTGTGAAGAGATACATTCTGGTAGGAACAATGAGGAGAAACAATATAAAATAAAAGAGGTCATTGTAAAGGGGGTACAGACGTAGGGGGACATGGGGCTATGTGCGCACAAGTCGTTGAAGGTGGCAGGACAGGTGGAGAGCGTAGTTAATAAATCATACTGGATCCCCATCTTTGTAATATAGAGGTAAAGAGTACAGAAGGAAGGAGGTTATCTTCGATCCGGGGATGAATTTTCTCCCTGTCCGGTGGGCTGGGTGGGAGCGTGCGGAGAGCCGAACACCGCCGCCATTTTACGTAGACGGGCCAATAAAGGCACGCCCAGGGTGACGCAGGGCCTGTAGCGCTCAGCGCTATCTGTGCAGGTGGGTGGGAGGGTGCGGGGGCGGGGGGTGGGGGTGGGGCACGGGGTGGGGGGGTGGAGAAAGAGGAAGAGTCAGAGCCTGGGTGCGAAAAAGCACAGAAATCTCCCTGTGGTACAGAGCTGCCTCAGGGAGATTAAGTTCGCATTGAAATACTTAAATAAAGAAAAATAAAAGTTATTGAGACATGTCCCCTCATGTGACAGGGTCACATGAACTGGGACATGTTTATGAAAATGTGAAAAATATATTTATACGTTTAATAAAACCTTCAGGAAACCTCGTCCCGCCCGTGGATGAGATTTTCTAAAAATCGCGGAGGCCGCCAATCTTAAGGTTAGACGGGCAGCGCTGATAATCACGTCAAGTGGTTTTCGATTTGCCTTAACAAGCCTTTGACAGCTCGGCAGGTGCAAGTGCCGGAGAGTGCAGAAACGATTCACGAGAATGGTTCCAGAGATGAGGAACCACAGTTCCGTGGACAGATTGGAGAAGTTGGCCGTGTCTTAAAGATTGAGAAGGGGTGCGGTAGAGATAGTCAAAAGTCATAAAGGAACTGGGCAGAGTAGATAGGGAGAACCTGTTCCCATTGGGGGAAGGATCAAGAACTAGAGGGCACAGATTTAAGGTGATTAATTTAAGATGAGTGGCAGAAGAACCAATGGCAACCTGAGTTCATGGTGGAGACAGGGTCAATCGAGTGGTTAGGGTCTGGAATGCACTGTCTGAGAGTGTGGTGGAGACAGGGTCAATTGAGTGGTTAGGTTCAGGAAAGCATTGTCTGAGAGCATGGTGGAGACAGGGTCAATTGAGTGGTTAGGATGTGGAATGCACTGTCTGAGAGTGTGGTGGAGTAGGGGCAATCGAGTGGTTAGGGTCTGGAATGCACTGTCTGAGAGTGTGGTGGAGACAGGGTCAATCGAGTGGTTAGGATGTGGAATGCACTGTCTGAGAGTGTGGTGGAGTAGGGGCAATCGGGTGGTTAGGATCTGGAATGCACTGTCTGAGAGTGTGGTGGAGACAGGGTCAATCGAGTGGTTAGGATGTGGAATGCACTGTCTGAGAGTGTGGTGGAGTAGGGGCAATCGAGTGGTTAGGGTCTGGAATGCACTGTCTGAGAGTATGGTGGAGACAGGGTCAATTGAGTGGTTAGGATCAGCAATACACTGTCTGAGAGTGTGATGGAGACAGGGTCAGTGGAGCGGTTAGGGTTTGGAATGCACTGTCTGAGAGTGTGGTGGAGACAGGGTCAATCGAGTGGTTAGGATGTGGAATGCACTGTCTGAGAGTGTGGTGGAGTAGGGGCAATCGAGTGGTTAGGGTCTGGAATGCACTGTCTGAGAGTGTGGTGGAGAAAGGGTCAATCGAGTGCTTAGGATCTGGAATTCACTGTCTGAGAGTCTTGTGGAGACAGGGTCAATTGAGTGGTTAGGAGTTGGAATGCAGTGTCTGAGAGTGTGTTGGAGACAGGGTCAATTGAATGGTTAGGATCTGGAAAGCATTGCCTGAGAGTGTGGTGGAGACAGGGTCAATTGAGTGGTTAGGATCTGGAATGCACTGTCCGGGGGTGTGGTGGAGACAGGGTCAATCGAGTGGTTAGGGTCTGGAATGTACTGCCAGAGAGTGTGGTGGAGACAATATCAATCGAGTGGTTAGGGTCTGGAATGCACTGTCTGAGAGTGTGGTGGAGACAGGGTCAATCGAGTGGTTAGGATCTGGAATGCACTGTCTGAGAGTGTGATGGAGACAGGGTCAATCGAGTGGTTAGGGTGTGGAATGCACTGTCTGACAATGTGGTGGAGACAGGGTCAATCGAGTGGTTAGGATCTGGAATGCACTGTCTGAGAGTGGTGGAGACAGGGTCAATCGAGTGGTTAGGGTCTGGAATGCACTGTCTGAGAGTGTGGAGAGAGGGTCAATCGAGTGGTTAGGATCTTGAATGCACTGTCTGAGAGTGTGGTAGAGACAGGGTCAATCGAGTGATTAGGATGTGGAATGCACTTTCTGAGCTAGTGGTGGAGTAGGGGCAATCGAGTGGTTAGGGTCTGGAATGCACTGTCTGAGAGTGTGGTGGAGACAGGGTCAATCGAGTGGTTATGATCTGCAATACACTGTCTGAGAGTGTGGTGGGGACAGGATCAATTGGGTGGTTAGGGTCTGGAATGCACTGCTTGAGAGTGTGGTGGAGACAGGATCAATTGAGTGATTAGGGTCTGGAATGCACTGCCTGAGAGTGTAGTGGAGACAGGGTCAATCGAGTGGTTAGGGTCTGGAATGTACTGCCAGAGAGTGTGGTGGAGACAATGTCAATCGAGTGGTTAGGGTCTGGAATGCACTGGCTGAGAGTGTGGTGGAGACAGGGTCAAACGAGTGGTTAGGATCTGGAATGCACTGTCTGAGAGTGGTGGAGACAGGGTCAATCGAGTGTTAGGATCTGGAATGCACTGTCTGAGAGTGTGGTGGAGACAGGGTCAACTGAGTGATTAGGATCTGGAATGCACTGTCTGAGAGTGTGATGGAGACAGGGTCAGTCGAGTGGTTAGGATGTGGAATGCACTGTCTGAGAGTGGTGGAGACAGGGTCAATCGAGTGGTTAGGGTCTGGAATGCACTGCCCGAGAGTGTGGTGGAGAAAGGGTCAATCGAGTGCTTAGAATCTGGAATGCACTGTCTGAGAGTGTGGTGGAGACAGGGTCAATCGAGTGGTTAGGATCTGGAATGCACTGTCTGAGAGTTTGTTGGAGACAGGGTCAATCGAGTGGTTAGGATGTGGAATGCACTGTCTGAGAACGTGGTGGAGACAGTGTCAATCGAGTGATTAGGATGTGGAATGCACTGTGTGAGAGTGTGGTGGAGACAGGGTCAATCGAGTGGTTAGGATTTGGAATGCACTGTCTGAGAGTGAGGTGGAGACAGGGTCAATCGAGTGGTTAGGATGTGGAATGCAATGTCTGAGATAGTGGAGGAGATAGGGTCAATCAAGTGGTTAGGATCTGGAATGCACTGTCTGAGAGTGTGGTGGAGACAGGGTCAATCGAGTGGTTAGGATTTGGAATGCACTGTCTGAGAGTGTGGTGGAGACAGCGTCAATCGAGTGGTTAGGATGTGGAATGCACTGTCTGAGAGTGTGGTGGAGACAGGGTCAATCGAGTGGTTAGGGTCTGGAATGCACTGCCAGAGAGTCTGATGGAGACAGGGTCAATGGAGTGGTTAAGGTCTGGAATGCACTGTCTGAGAGTCTGGGGGAGACAGGGTCAATCGAGTGGTTAGGATGTGGAATGCACTTTCTGAGCTAGTGGTGGAGTAGGGGCAATCGAGTGGTTAGGGTCTGGAATGCACTGTCTGAGAGTGTGGTGGAGACAGGGTCAATCGAGTGGTTAGGATTTGGAATGCACTGTCTGAGAATGTGGTGGAGACAGGGTCAATTGCGTGTTTAGGATCTGCAATACACTGTCTGAGACTGAGGTGGAGACCGGGTCAATCAAGTGGTTAGGGTCTGGAATGCACTGCCAGAGAGTGTGATGGAGACAGGGTCAATGGAGTGGTTAAGGTCTGGAATGCACTGTCTGAGAGTGTGGGGGAGACAGGGTCAATCGAGTGGTTAGGAGTTGGAATGCACTGTCTGAGAGTGTGAGGGAGACAGGGTCAATCGAGTGGTTAGGAGTTGGAATGCACTGTCTGAGAGTGTGGGGGAGACAGGGTCAATCGAGTGGTTAGGGTCTGGAATGCACTGCCTGAGAGTGTGGTAGAGACAGGGTCAATCGAGTGGTTAGGATTTGGAATGCACTGTCTGAGAGTGTGGTAGAGACAGGGTCAATCGAGTGGTTAGGATGTGGAATGCACTTTCTGAGCTAGTGGTGGAGTAGGGTCAATCAAGTGGTTAGGATCTGGAATGCACTGTCTGAGAGTGTGGGGGAGACAGGGTCAATCGAGTGGTTAGGAGTTGGAATGCACTGTCTGAGAGTGTGATGGAGACAGGGTCAGTCGAGTGGTTAAGGTCTGGAATGCACTGTCTGAGAGTGTGGTGGAGACAGGGTCAACTGAGTGATTAGGGTCTGGAATGCACTGTCTGAGAGTGTGATGGAGACAGGGTCAGTCGAGTGGTTAGGATCTGGAATGCACTGTCTGAGAGTGTGGTGGACACAGGGTCAATCGAGGGGTTAGGTTCTGGAGTGCACTGTCTGAGAGTGTGGTGGAGACAGGGTCAATCGAGTGGTTAGGATGTGGAATGCGCTGTCTGAGAGTGTGGTGGAGACAGTGTCAATCGAGTGGTTAGGGTCTGGAATGCACTGCCTGAGAGTGTGATGGAGACAGGGTCAATCGAGTGGTTAGGGTCTGGAATGCACTGTCTGAGAGTGTGGGGGAGACAGGGTCAATCGAGTGGTTAGGATTTGGAATGCACTGTCTGAGAGTGTGGTGGAGACAGGGTCAATCGAGTGGTTAGGATTTGGATTGCACTGTCTGAGAGTGTGGTGGAGACTGGGTCAATCGAGTGGTTAGGATGTGGAATTCACTGTCTGAGAGTGTGGTGGAGACCGGGTCAATTGAGTGGTTAGGATCTGGAATGCACTGTCTGAGAGTGTGATGGAGACAGGGTCAGTCGAGTGGTTAGGATCTGGAATGCACTGTCTGAGAGTGTGGTGGAGACAGGGTCAATCGAGTGGTTAGGATCTGGAATGCACTGTCTGAGAGTGTGGTGGAGACAGGGTCAATCGAGTGGTTAGGATCTGGAATGCACTGTCTGAGAGTGTGGTGGAGGGAGGGTCAATCGAGTGGTTAGGATTTGGAATGCACTGTCTGAGAGTGTGGTGGAGACAGGGTCAGTCGAGTGGTTAGGATCTGGAATGCACTGTCTGAGAGTGTGGTGGAGACAGGGTCAATCGAGTGGTTAGGATCTGGAATGCACTGTCTGGGAGTGTGGTGTAGACAGGTTCAATCGATTGGTTAGGATGTGGAATGCACTGTCTGAGAGTGTGGTGGAGTCAGTTTCAATCGAGTGGTTAGGATGTGGAATGCACTGTCTGAGAGTGTGGTGGAGTCAGTGTCAATCGAGTGGTTGGGATCTGGAATGCACTGTCTGAGAGTGTGGTAGAGACAGGGTCAATCGAGTGGTTAGGATGTGGAACGCACTGTCTGAGAGTGAGGTGGAGACCGGCTCAATCGAGTGGTTAGGATGTGGAATGCACTGTCTGAGAGTGTGGTGGAGACCGGGTCAATCGAGTGGTTAGGTTATGAAATGCACTGCCTGAGAGTGTGATGGAGACAGGGTCAATCGAGTGTTTAGGATGTGGAATTCACTGTCTGAGAGTGTGGTGGAGACCGGGTCAATCGAGTGGTTAGGATCTGGAATGCACTGTCTGAGAGTGTGATGGAGACAGGGTCAGTCGAGTGGTTAGGATCTGTAATGCACTGTCTGAGAGTGTGATGGAGACAGGGTCAGTTGAGTGTTTAGGATCTGGAATGCACTGTCTGTGAGTGTGGTGGAGACAGGGTCAGTCGAGTGGTTAGGATCTTGAATGCACTGTCTGAGAGTGTGGTAGAGACAGGGTCAATCGAGTGGTTAGGATGTGGAATGCACTTTCTGAGATAGTGGTGGAGTAGGGGCAATCGAGTGGTTAGGGTCTGGAATGCACTTTCTGAGAGTGTGGTGGAGACAGGGTCAATCGAGTGGTTAGGATTTGGAATGCACTGTCTGAGAGTGTGGTGGAGACAGGGTCAATTGAGTGGTTAGGATCTGCAATACACTGTCTGAGAGTGTGATGGAGACAGGGTCAATCAAGTGGTTAGGGTATGGAATGCACTGTCTGAGAGTGTGGTGGGGACAGGGTCAATCGAGTGGTTAGGGTACTGGAATGCACTGTCTGAGAGTGTGGTGGAGACAGGTCAACTGAGTGATTAGGATCTGGAATGCACTGTCTGAGAGTGTGGTGGAGACAGGGTCAATCGAGTGGTTAGGAGTGGAATGCACTGTCTGAGAATGTGGTGGAGACAGGGTCAATCGAGTGGTTAGGATCTGGAATGCACTGTCTGAGAGTGGTGGAGACAGGGTCAATCGAATGGTTAGGATGTGGAATCCACTGTCTGAGAGTGTGGTGTAGACAGCGTCAATCGAGTGGTTAGGGTCTGGAATGCACTGTCTGAGAGTGTGGTGGAGACAGGGTCAATCGAGTGGTTAGGATTTGGAATGCATTGTCTGAGAGTGTGGTAGAGACAGGGTCAATCGAGTGGTTAGGATGTGGAATGCACTTTCTGAGCTTGTGGTGGAGTAGGGGCAATCAAGTGGTTAGGGTGTGGAATGCACTGTCTGAGAGTGTGGTGGAGACAGGGTCAATCCAGTGGTTGGGATTTGGAATGCACTGTCTGAGAGTGTGGTGGAGACAGGGTCAATTGAGTGTTTAGGATCTGCAATACACTGTCTGAGAGTGTGATGGAGACAGGGTCAATGGAGTGTATAGGGTCTGGAATGCACTGTCTGTGAGTGTGGTGGAGACAGGGTCAGTCGAGTGGTTAGGATCTTGAATGCACTGTCTGAGAGTGTGGTAGAGACAGGGTCAATCGAGTGGTTAGGATGTGGAATGCACTTTCTGAGATAGTGGTGGAGTAGGGGCAATCGAGTGGTTAGGGTCTGGAATGCACTTTCTGAGAGTGTGGTGGAGACAGGGTCAATCGAGTGGTTAGGATTTGGAATGCACTGTCTGAGAGTGTGGTGGAGACAGGGTCAATTGAGTGGTTAGGATCTGCAATACACTGTCTGAGAGTGTGATGGAGACAGGGTCAATCAAGTGGTTAGGGTATGGAATGCACTGTCTGAGAGTGTGGTGGGGACAGGGTCAATCGAGTGGTTAGGGTACTGGAATGCACTGTCTGAGAGTGTGGTGGAGACAGGTCAACTGAGTGATTAGGATCTGGAATGCACTGTCTGAGAGTGTGGTGGAGACAGGGTCAATCGAGTGGTTAGGAGTGGAATGCACTGTCTGAGAATGTGGTGGAGACAGGGTCAATCGAGTGGTTAGGATCTGGAATGCACTGTCTGAGAGTGGTGGAGACAGGGTCAATCGAATGGTTAGGATGTGGAATCCACTGTCTGAGAGTGTGGTGGAGACAGCGTCAATCGAGTGGTTAGGGTCTGGAATGCACTGTCTGAGAGTGTGGTGGAGACAGGGTCAATCGAGTGGTTAGGATTTGGAATGCACTGTCTGAGAGTGTGGTAGAGACAGGGTCAATCGAGTGGTTAGGATGTGGAATGCACTTCCTGAGCTAGTGGTGGAGTAGGGGCAATCAAGTGGTTAGGGTGTGGAATGCACTGTCTGAGAGTGTGGTGGAGACAGGGTCAATCCAGTGGTTGGGATTTGGAATGCACTGTCTGAGAGTGTGGTGGAGACAGGGTCAATTGAGTGTTTAGGATCTGCAATACACTGTCTGAGAGTGTGATGGAGACAGGGTCAATGGAGTGTTTAGGGTCTGGAATGCACTGTCTGAGAGTGTGGTGGAGACAGGGTCAATCGAGTGGTTAGGATCTGGAATGCACTGTCTGAGAGTGTGGTGGAGACAGGGTCAGTCGAGTGGTTAAGGTCTGGAATGCACTGTCTGAGAGTGTGGTGGAGACAGGGTCAACTGAGTGATTAGGGTCTGGATTGCACTGTCTGAGAGTGTGATGGAGACAGGGTCAGTCGAGTGGTTAGGATCTGGAATGCACTGTCTGAGAGTGTGGTGGAGACAGGGTCAATCGAGGGGTTAGGATGTGGAATGCGCTGTCTGAGAGTGTGTTGGAGACAGTGTCAATCGAGTGGTTAGGGTCTGGAATGCACTGCCTGAGAGTGTGATGGAGACAGGGTCAATCGAATGGTTAGGGTCTGGAATGCACTGTCTGAGAGTGTGGGGGAGACAGGGTCAATCGAGTGGTTAGGATTTGGAATGCACTGTCTGAGAGTGTGGGGGAGACAGGGTCAATCGAGTGGTTAGGATTTGGATTGCACTGTCTGAGGGTGTGGTGGAGACAGGGTCAATCGAGTGGTTAAGGTCTGGAATGCACTGTCTGAGAGTGTGGTGGAGACAGGGTCAACTGAGTGATTAGGGTCTGGAATGCACTGTCTGAGAGTGTGATGGAGACAGGGTCAGTCGAGTGGTTAGGATCTGGAATGCACTGTCTGAGAGTGTGGTGGAGACAGGGTCAATCGAGGGGTTAGGATGTGGAATGCGCTGTCTGAGAGCGTGGTGGAGACAGTGTCAATCGAGTGGTTAGGGTCTGGAATGCACCGCCTGAGAGTGTGATGGAGACAGGGTCAATGGAGTGGTTAGGGTCTGGAATGCACTGTCTGAGAGTGTGGGGGAGACAGGGTCAATCGAGTGGTTAGGATTTGGAATGCACTGTCTGAGAGTGTGATGGAGACAGGGACAATCGAGTGGTTAGGATTTGGATTGCACTGTCTGAGAGTGTGGTGGAGACAGGGTCAATCGAGTGGTTAGGATTTGGAATGCACTGTCTGAGAGTGTGGTGGAGACAGGGTCAATCGAGTGGTTAGGATCTGGAATGCACTGTCTGGGAGTGTGGTGTAGACAGGTTCAATCGATTGGTTAGGATGTGGAATGCACTGTCTGAGAGTGTGGTGGAGTCAGTTTCAATCGAGTGGTTAGGATGTGGAATGCACTGTCTGAGAGTGTGGTGGAGTCAGTGTCAATCGAGTGGTTGGGATCTGGAATGCACTGTCTGAGAGTGTGGTAGAGACAGGGTCAATCGAGTGGTTAGGATGTGGAACGCACTGTCTGAGAGTGAGGTGGAGACCGGCTCAATCGAGTGGTTAGGATCTGGAATGCATTGTCTGAGAGTGGTGGAGACAGGGTCAATCGAATGGTTAGGATGTGGAATGCACTGCCTGAGAGTGTGGTGGAGTCAGTTTCAATCGAGTGGTTAGGATGTGGAATGCACTGTCTGAGAGTGTGGTGGAGTCAGTGTCAATCGAGTGGTTAGGATCTTGAATGCACTGTCTGAGAGTGTGGTAGAGACAGGGTCAATCGAGTGGTTAGGATGTGGAATGCACTTTCTGAGATAGTGGTGGAGTAGGGGCAATCGAGTGGTTAGGGTCTGGAATGCACTTTCTGAGAGTGTGGTGGAGACAGGGTCAATCGAGTGGTTAGGATTTGGAATGCACTGTCTGAGAGTGTGGTGGAGACAGGGTCAATTGAGTGGTTAGGATCTGCAATACACTGTCTGAGAGTGTGATGGAGACAGGGTCAATCAAGTGGTTAGGGTATGGAATGCACTGTCTGAGAGTGTGGTGGGGACAGGGTCAATCGAGTGGTTAGGGTACTGGAATGCACTGTCTGAGAGTGTGGTGGAGACAGGTCAACGGAGTGATTAGGATCTGGAATGCACTGTCTGAGAGTGTGGTAGAGACAGGGTCAATCGAGTGGTTAGGAGTGGAATGCACTGTCTGAGAATGTGATGGAGACAGGGTCAATCGAGTGGTTAGGATCTGGAATGCACTGTCTGAGAGTGGTGGAGACAGGGTCAATCGAATGGTTAGGATGTGGAATCCACTGTCTGAGAGTGTGGTGGAGACAGCGTCAATCGAGTGGTTAGGGTCTGGAATGCACTGTCTGAGAGTGTGGTGGAGACAGGGTCAATCGAGTGGTTAGGATTTGGAATGCATTGTCTGAGAGTGTGGTAGAGACAGGGTCAATCGAGTGGTTAGGATGTGGAATGCACTTTCTGAGCTAGTGGTGGAGTAGGGGCAATCAAGTGGTTAGGGTGTGGAATGCACTGTCTGAGAGTGTGGTGGAGACAGGGTCAATCCAGTGGTTGGGATTTGGAATGCTCTGTCTGAGAGTGTGGTGGAGACAGGGTCAATTGAGTGTTTAGGATCTGCAATACACTGTCTGAGAGTGTGATGGAGACAGGGTCAATGGAGTGTTTAGGGTCTGGAATGCACTGTCTGAGAGTGTGGTGGAGACAGGGTCAATCGAGTGGTTAGGATCTGGAATGCACTGTCTGAGAGTGTGGTGGAGACAGGGTCAGTCGAGTGGTTAAGGTCTGGAATGCACTGTCTGAGAGTGTGGTGGAGACAGGGTCAACTGAGTGATTAGGGTCTGGATTGCACTGTCTGAGAGTGTGATGGAGACAGGGTCAGTCGAGTGGTTAGGATCTGGAATGCACTGTCTGAGAGTGTGGTGGAGACAGGGTCAATCGAGGGGTTAGGATGTGGAATGCGCTGTCTGAGAGTGTGGTGGAGACAGTGTCAATCGAGTGGTTAGGGTCTGGAATGCACTGCCTGAGAGTGTGATGGAGACAGGGTCAATGGAGTGGTTAGGGTCTGGAATGCACTGTCTGAGAGTGTGGGGGAGACAGGGTCAATCGAGTGGTTAGGATTTGGAATGCACTGTCTGAGAGTGTGGGGGAGACAGGGTCAATCGAGTGGTTAGGATTTGGATTGCACTGTCTGAGAGTGTGGTGGAGACAGGGTCAATCGAGTGGTTAAGCTCTGGAATGCACTGTCTGAGAGTGTGGTGGAGACAGGGTCAACTGAGTGATTAGGGTCTGGAATGCACTGTCTGAGAGTGTGATGGAGACAGGGTCAGTCGAGTGGTTAGGATCTGGAATGCACTGTCTGAGAGTGTGGTGGAGACAGGGTTAATCGAGGGGTTAGGATGTGGAATGCGCTGTCTGAGAGCGTGGTGGAGACAGTGTCAATCGAGTGGTTAGGGTCTGGAATGCACTGCCTGAGAGTGTGATGGAGACAGGGTCAATGGAGTGGTTAGGGTCTGGAATGCACTGTCTGAGAGTGTGGGGGAGACAGGGTCAATCGAGTGGTTAGGATTTGGAATGCACTGTCTGAGAGTGTGATGGAGACAGGGACAATCGAGTGGTTAGGATTTGGATTGCACTGTCTGAGAGTGTGGTGGAGACAGGGTCAATCGAGTGGTTAGGATTTGGAATGCACTGTCTGAGAGTGTGGTGGAGACAGGGTCAATCGAGTGGTTAGGATCTGGAATGCACTGTCTGGGAGTGTGGTGTAGACAGGTTCAATCGATTGGTTAGGATGTGGAATGCACTGTCTGAGAGTGTGGTGGAGTCAGTTTCAATCGAGTGGTTAGGATGTGGAATGCACTGTCTGAGAGTGTGGTGGAGTCAGTGTCAATCGAGTGGTTGGGATCTGGAATGCACTGTCTGAGAGTGTGGTAGAGACAGGGTCAATCGAGTGGTTAGGATGTGGAACGCACTGTCTGAGAGTGAGGTGGAGACCGGCTCAATCGAGTGGTTAGGATGTGGAATGCACTGTCTGAGAGTGTGGTGGAGACCGGGTCAATCGAGTGGTTAGGGTATGAAATGCACTGCCTGAGAGTGTGATGGAGACAGGGTCAATCGAGTGGTTAGGATGTGGAATTCACTGTCTGAGAGTGTGGTGGAGACCGGGTCAATCGAGTGGTTAGGATCTGGAATGCACTGTCTGAGAGTGTGATGGAGACAGGGTCAGTCGAGTGGTTAGGATCTGTAATGCACTGTCTGAGAGTGTGATGGAGACAGGGTCAGTTGAGTGTTTAGGATCTGGAATGCACTGTCTGTGAGTGTGGTGGAGACAGGGTCAGTCGAGTGGTTAGGATCTTGAATGCACTGTCTGAGAGTGTGGTAGAGACAGGGTCAATCGAGTGGTTAGGATGTGGAATGCACTTTCTGAGATAGTGGTGGAGTAGGGGCAATCGAGTGGTTAGGGTCTGGAATGCACTTTCTGAGAGTGTGGTGGAGACAGGGTCAATCGAGTGGTTAGGATTTGGAATGCACTGTCTGAGAGTGTGGTGGAGACAGGGTCAATTGAGTGGTTAGGATCTGCAATACACTGTCTGAGAGTGTGATGGAGACAGGGTCAATCAAGTGGTTAGGGTATGGAATGCACTGTCTGAGAGTGTGGTGGGGACAGGGTCAATCGAGTGGTTAGGGTACTGGAATGCACTGTCTGAGAGTGTGGTGGAGACAGGTCAACTGAGTGATTAGGATCTGGAATGCACTGTCTGAGAGTGTGGTGGAGACAGGGTCAATCGAGTGGTTAGGAGTGGAATGCACTGTCTGAGAATGTGGTGGAGACAGGGTCAATCGAGTGGTTAGGATCTGGAATGCACTGTCTGAGAGTGGTGGAGACAGGGTCAATCGAATGGTTAGGATGTGGAATCCACTGTCTGAGAGTGTGGTGTAGACAGCGTCAATCGAGTGGTTAGGGTCTGGAATGCACTGTCTGAGAGTGTGGTGGAGTCAGTGTCAATCGAGTGGTTAGGATCTTGAATGCACTGTCTGAGAGTGTGGTAGAGACAGGGTCAATCGAGTGGTTAGGATGTGGAATGCACTTTCTGAGATAGTGGTGGAGTAGGGGCAATCGAGTGGTTAGGGTCTGGAATGCACTTTCTGAGAGTGTGGTGGAGACAGGGTCAATCGAGTGGTTAGGATTTGGAATGCACTGTCTGAGAGTGTGGTGGAGACAGGGTCAATTGAGTGGTTAGGATCTGCAATACACTGTCTGAGAGTGTGATGGAGACAGGGTCAATCAAGTGGTTAGGGTATGGAATGCACTGTCTGAGAGTGTGGTGGGGACAGGGTCAATCGAGTGGTTAGGGTACTGGAATGCACTGTCTGAGAGTGTGGTGGAGACAGGTCAACGGAGTGATTAGGATCTGGAATGCACTGTCTGAGAGTGTGGTAGAGACAGGGTCAATCGAGTGGTTAGGAGTGGAATGCACTGTCTGAGAATGTGATGGAGACAGGGTCAATCGAGTGGTTAGGATCTGGAATGCACTGTCTGAGAGTGGTGGAGACAGGGTCAATCGAATGGTTAGGATGTGGAATCCACTGTCTGAGAGTGTGGTGGAGACAGCGTCAATCGAGTGGTTAGGGTCTGGAATGCACTGTCTGAGAGTGTGGTGGAGACAGGGTCAATCGAGTGGTTAGGATTTGGAATGCATTGTCTGAGAGTGTGGTAGAGACAGGGTCAATCGAGTGGTTAGGATGTGGAATGCACTTTCTGAGCTAGTGGTGGAGTAGGGGCAATCAAGTGGTTAGGGTGTGGAATGCACTGTCTGAGAGTGTGGTGGAGACAGGGTCAATCCAGTGGTTGGGATTTGGAATGCTCTGTCTGAGAGTGTGGTGGAGACAGGGTCAATTGAGTGTTTAGGATCTGCAATACACTGTCTGAGAGTGTGATGGAGACAGGGTCAATGGAGTGTTTAGGGTCTGGAATGCACTGTCTGAGAGTGTGGTGGAGACAGGGTCAATCGAGTGGTTAGGATCTGGAATGCACTGTCTGAGAGTGTGGTGGAGACAGGGTCAGTCGAGTGGTTAAGGTCTGGAATGCACTGTCTGAGAGTGTGGTGGAGACAGGGTCAACTGAGTGATTAGGGTCTGGATTGCACTGTCTGAGAGTGTGATGGAGACAGGGTCAGTCGAGTGGTTAGGATCTGGAATGCACTGTCTGAGAGTGTGGTGGAGACAGGGTCAATCGAGGGGTTAGGATGTGGAATGCGCTGTCTGAGAGTGTGGTGGAGACAGTGTCAATCGAGTGGTTAGGGTCTGGAATGCACTGCCTGAGAGTGTGATGGAGACAGGGTCAATGGAGTGGTTAGGGTCTGGAATGCACTGTCTGAGAGTGTGGGGGAGACAGGGTCAATCGAGTGGTTAGGATTTGGAATGCACTGTCTGAGAGTGTGGGGGAGACAGGGTCAATCGAGTGGTTAGGATTTGGATTGCACTGTCTGAGAGTGTGGTGGAGACAGGGTCAATCGAGTGGTTAAGCTCTGGAATGCACTGTCTGAGAGTGTGGTGGAGACAGGGTCAACTGAGTGATTAGGGTCTGGAATGCACTGTCTGAGAGTGTGATGGAGACAGGGTCAGTCGAGTGGTTAGGATCTGGAATGCACTGTCTGAGAGTGTGGTGGAGACAGGGTTAATCGAGGGGTTAGGATGTGGAATGCGCTGTCTGAGAGCGTGGTGGAGACAGTGTCAATCGAGTGGTTAGGGTCTGGAATGCACTGCCTGAGAGTGTGATGGAGACAGGGTCAATGGAGTGGTTAGGGTCTGGAATGCACTGTCTGAGAGTGTGGGGGAGACAGGGTCAATCGAGTGGTTAGGATTTGGAATGCACTGTCTGAGAGTGTGATGGAGACAGGGACAATCGAGTGGTTAGGATTTGGATTGCACTGTCTGAGAGTGTGGTGGAGACAGGGTCAATCGAGTGGTTAGGATTTGGAATGCACTGTCTGAGAGTGTGGTGGAGACAGGGTCAATCGAGTGGTTAGGATCTGGAATGCACTGTCTGGGAGTGTGGTGTAGACAGGTTCAATCGATTGGTTAGGATGTGGAATGCACTGTCTGAGAGTGTGGTGGAGTCAGTTTCAATCGAGTGGTTAGGATGTGGAATGCACTGTCTGAGAGTGTGGTGGAGTCAGTGTCAATCGAGTGGTTGGGATCTGGAATGCACTGTCTGAGAGTGTGGTAGAGACAGGGTCAATCGAGTGGTTAGGATGTGGAACGCACTGTCTGAGAGTGAGGTGGAGACCGGCTCAATCGAGTGGTTAGGATGTGGAATGCACTGTCTGAGAGTGTGGTGGAGACCGGGTCAATCGAGTGGTTAGGGTATGAAATGCACTGCCTGAGAGTGTGATGGAGACAGGGTCAATCGAGTGGTTAGGATGTGGAATTCACTGTCTGAGAGTGTGGTGGAGACCGGGTCAATCGAGTGGTTAGGATCTGGAATGCACTGTCTGAGAGTGTGATGGAGACAGGGTCAGTCGAGTGGTTAGGATCTGTAATGCACTGTCTGAGAGTGTGATGGAGACAGGGTCAGTTGAGTGTTTAGGATCTGGAATGCACTGTCTGTGAGTGTGGTGGAGACAGGGTCAGTCGAGTGGTTAGGATCTTGAATGCACTGTCTGAGAGTGTGGTAGAGACAGGGTCAATCGAGTGGTTAGGATGTGGAATGCACTTTCTGAGATAGTGGTGGAGTAGGGGCAATCGAGTGGTTAGGGTCTGGAATGCACTTTCTGAGAGTGTGGTGGAGACAGGGTCAATCGAGTGGTTAGGATTTGGAATGCACTGTCTGAGAGTGTGGTGGAGACAGGGTCAATTGAGTGGTTAGGATCTGCAATACACTGTCTGAGAGTGTGATGGAGACAGGGTCAATCAAGTGGTTAGGGTATGGAATGCACTGTCTGAGAGTGTGGTGGGGACAGGGTCAATCGAGTGGTTAGGGTACTGGAATGCACTGTCTGAGAGTGTGGTGGAGACAGGTCAACTGAGTGATTAGGATCTGGAATGCACTGTCTGAGAGTGTGGTGGAGACAGGGTCAATCGAGTGGTTAGGAGTGGAATGCACTGTCTGAGAATGTGGTGGAGACAGGGTCAATCGAGTGGTTAGGATCTGGAATGCACTGTCTGAGAGTGGTGGAGACAGGGTCAATCGAATGGTTAGGATGTGGAATCCACTGTCTGAGAGTGTGGTGTAGACAGCGTCAATCGAGTGGTTAGGGTCTGGAATGCACTGTCTGAGAGTGTGGTGGAGTCAGTGTCAATCGAGTGGTTAGGATCTTGAATGCACTGTCTGAGAGTGTGGTAGAGACAGGGTCAATCGAGTGGTTAGGATGTGGAATGCACTTTCTGAGATAGTGGTGGAGTAGGGGCAATCGAGTGGTTAGGGTCTGGAATGCACTTTCTGAGAGTGTGGTGGAGACAGGGTCAATCGAGTGGTTAGGATTTGGAATGCACTGTCTGAGAGTGTGGTGGAGACAGGGTCAATTGAGTGGTTAGGATCTGCAATACACTGTCTGAGAGTGTGATGGAGACAGGGTCAATCAAGTGGTTAGGGTATGGAATGCACTGTCTGAGAGTGTGGTGGGGACAGGGTCAATCGAGTGGTTAGGGTACTGGAATGCACTGTCTGAGAGTGTGGTGGAGACAGGTCAACGGAGTGATTAGGATCTGGAATGCACTGTCTGAGAGTGTGGTAGAGACAGGGTCAATCGAGTGGTTAGGAGTGGAATGCACTGTCTGAGAATGTGATGGAGACAGGGTCAATCGAGTGGTTAGGATCTGGAATGCACTGTCTGAGAGTGGTGGAGACAGGGTCAATCGAATGGTTAGGATGTGGAATCCACTGTCTGAGAGTGTGGTGGAGACAGCGTCAATCGAGTGGTTAGGGTCTGGAATGCACTGTCTGAGAGTGTGGTGGAGACAGGGTCAATCGAGTGGTTAGGATTTGGAATGCATTGTCTGAGAGTGTGGTAGAGACAGGGTCAATCGAGTGGTTAGGATGTGGAATGCACTTTCTGAGCTAGTGGTGGAGTAGGGGCAATCAAGTGGTTAGGGTGTGGAATGCACTGTCTGAGAGTGTGGTGGAGACAGGGTCAATCCAGTGGTTGGGATTTGGAATGCTCTGTCTGAGAGTGTGGTGGAGACAGGGTCAATTGAGTGTTTAGGATCTGCAATACACTGTCTGAGAGTGTGATGGAGACAGGGTCAATGGAGTGTTTAGGGTCTGGAATGCACTGTCTGAGAGTGTGGTGGAGACAGGGTCAATCGAGTGGTTAGGATCTGGAATGCACTGTCTGAGAGTGTGGTGGAGACAGGGTCAGTCGAGTGGTTAAGGTCTGGAATGCACTGTCTGAGAGTGTGGTGGAGACAGGGTCAACTGAGTGATTAGGGTCTGGATTGCACTGTCTGAGAGTGTGATGGAGACAGGGTCAGTCGAGTGGTTAGGATCTGGAATGCACTGTCTGAGAGTGTGGTGGAGACAGGGTCAATCGAGGGGTTAGGATGTGGAATGCGCTGTCTGAGAGTGTGGTGGAGACAGTGTCAATCGAGTGGTTAGGGTCTGGAATGCACTGCCTGAGAGTGTGATGGAGACAGGGTCAATGGAGTGGTTAGGGTCTGGAATGCACTGTCTGAGAGTGTGGGGGAGACAGGGTCAATCGAGTGGTTAGGATTTGGAATGCACTGTCTGAGAGTGTGGGGGAGACAGGGTCAATCGAGTGGTTAGGATTTGGATTGCACTGTCTGAGAGTGTGGTGGAGACAGGGTCAATCGAGTGGTTAAGCTCTGGAATGCACTGTCTGAGAGTGTGGTGGAGACAGGGTCAACTGAGTGATTAGGGTCTGGAATGCACTGTCTGAGAGTGTGATGGAGACAGGGTCAGTCGAGTGGTTAGGATCTGGAATGCACTGTCTGAGAGTGTGGTGGAGACAGGGTTAATCGAGGGGTTAGGATGTGGAATGCGCTGTCTGAGAGCGTGGTGGAGACAGTGTCAATCGAGTGGTTAGGGTCTGGAATGCACTGCCTGAGAGTGTGATGGAGACAGGGTCAATGGAGTGGTTAGGGTCTGGAATGCACTGTCTGAGAGTGTGGGGGAGACAGGGTCAATCGAGTGGTTAGGATTTGGAATGCACTGTCTGAGAGTGTGATGGAGACAGGGACAATCGAGTGGTTAGGATTTGGATTGCACTGTCTGAGAGTGTGGTGGAGACAGGGTCAATCGAGTGGTTAGGATTTGGAATGCACTGTCTGAGAGTGTGGTGGAGACAGGGTCAATCGAGTGGTTAGGATCTGGAATGCACTGTCTGGGAGTGTGGTGTAGACAGGTTCAATCGATTGGTTAGGATGTGGAATGCACTGTCTGAGAGTGTGGTGGAGTCAGTTTCAATCGAGTGGTTAGGATGTGGAATGCACTGTCTGAGAGTGTGGTGGAGTCAGTGTCAATCGAGTGGTTGGGATCTGGAATGCACTGTCTGAGAGTGTGGTAGAGACAGGGTCAATCGAGTGGTTAGGATGTGGAACGCACTGTCTGAGAGTGAGGTGGAGACCGGCTCAATCGAGTGGTTAGGATGTGGAATGCACTGTCTGAGAGTGTGGTGGAGACCGGGTCAATCGAGTGGTTAGGGTATGAAATGCACTGCCTGAGAGTGTGATGGAGACAGGGTCAATCGAGTGGTTAGGATGTGGAATTCACTGTCTGAGAGTGTGGTGGAGACCGGGTCAATCGAGTGGTTAGGATCTGGAATGCACTGTCTGAGAGTGTGATGGAGACAGGGTCAGTCGAGTGGTTAGGATCTGTAATGCACTGTCTGAGAGTGTGATGGAGACAGGGTCAGTTGAGTGTTTAGGATCTGGAATGCACTGTCTGTGAGTGTGGTGGAGACAGGGTCAGTCGAGTGGTTAGGATCTTGAATGCACTGTCTGAGAGTGTGGTAGAGACAGGGTCAATCGAGTGGTTAGGATGTGGAATGCACTTTCTGAGATAGTGGTGGAGTAGGGGCAATCGAGTGGTTAGGGTCTGGAATGCACTTTCTGAGAGTGTGGTGGAGACAGGGTCAATCGAGTGGTTAGGATTTGGAATGCACTGTCTGAGAGTGTGGTGGAGACAGGGTCAATTGAGTGGTTAGGATCTGCAATACACTGTCTGAGAGTGTGATGGAGACAGGGTCAATCAAGTGGTTAGGGTATGGAATGCACTGTCTGAGAGTGTGGTGGGGACAGGGTCAATCGAGTGGTTAGGGTACTGGAATGCACTGTCTGAGAGTGTGGTGGAGACAGGTCAACTGAGTGATTAGGATCTGGAATGCACTGTCTGAGAGTGTGGTGGAGACAGGGTCAATCGAGTGGTTAGGAGTGGAATGCACTGTCTGAGAATGTGGTGGAGACAGGGTCAATCGAGTGGTTAGGATCTGGAATGCACTGTCTGAGAGTGGTGGAGACAGGGTCAATCGAATGGTTAGGATGTGGAATCCACTGTCTGAGAGTGTGGTGTAGACAGCGTCAATCGAGTGGTTAGGGTCTGGAATGCACTGTCTGAGAGTGTGGTGGAGACAGGGTCAGTCGAGTGGTTAGGATCTGTAATGCACTGTCTGAGAGTGTGATGGAGACAGGGTCAGTTGAGTGTTTAGGATCTGGAATGCACTGTCTGTGAGTGTGGTGGAGACAGGGTCAGTCGAGTGGTTAGGATCTTGAATGCACTGTCTGAGAGTGTGGTAGAGACAGGGTCAATCGAGTGGTTAGGATCTGGAATGCACTGTCTGAGAGTGTGGTGGAGACAGGGTCAGTCGAGTGGTTAAGGTCTGGAATGCACTGTCTGAGAGTGTGGTGGAGACAGGGTCAACTGAGTGATTAGGGTCTGGATTGCACTGTCTGAGAGTGTGATGGAGACAGGGTCAGTCGAGTGGTTAGGATCTGGAATGCACTGTCTGAGAGTGTGGTGGAGACAGGGTCAATCGAGGGGTTAGGATGTGGAATGCGCTGTCTGAGAGTGTGGTGGAGACAGTGTCAATCGAGTGGTTAGGGTCTGGAATGCACTGCCTGAGAGTGTGATGGAGACAGGGTCAATGGAGTGGTTAGGGTCTGGAATGCACTGTCTGAGAGTGTGGGGGAGACAGGGTCAATCGAGTGGTTAGGATTTGGAATGCACTGTCTGAGAGTGTGGGGGAGACAGGGTCAATCGAGTGGTTAGGATTTGGATTGCACTGTCTGAGAGTGTGGTGGAGACAGGGTCAATCGAGTGGTTAAGCTCTGGAATGCACTGTCTGAGAGTGTGGTGGAGACAGGGTCAACTGAGTGATTAGGGTCTGGAATGCACTGTCTGAGAGTGTGATGGAGACAGGGTCAGTCGAGTGGTTAGGATCTGGAATGCACTGTCTGAGAGTGTGGTGGAGACAGGGTTAATCGAGGGGTTAGGATGTGGAATGCGCTGTCTGAGAGCGTGGTGGAGACAGTGTCAATCGAGTGGTTAGGGTCTGGAATGCACTGCCTGAGAGTGTGATGGAGACAGGGTCAATGGAGTGGTTAGGGTCTGGAATGCACTGTCTGAGAGTGTGGGGGAGACAGGGTCAATCGAGTGGTTAGGATTTGGAATGCACTGTCTGAGAGTGTGATGGAGACAGGGACAATCGAGTGGTTAGGATTTGGATTGCACTGTCTGAGAGTGTGGTGGAGACAGGGTCAATCGAGTGGTTAGGATTTGGAATGCACTGTCTGAGAGTGTGGTGGAGACAGGGTCAATCGAGTGGTTAGGATCTGGAATGCACTGTCTGGGAGTGTGGTGTAGACAGGTTCAATCGATTGGTTAGGATGTGGAATGCACTGTCTGAGAGTGTGGTGGAGTCAGTTTCAATCGAGTGGTTAGGATGTGGAATGCACTGTCTGAGAGTGTGGTGGAGTCAGTGTCAATCGAGTGGTTGGGATCTGGAATGCACTGTCTGAGAGTGTGGTAGAGACAGGGTCAATCGAGTGGTTAGGATGTGGAACGCACTGTCTGAGAGTGAGGTGGAGACCGGCTCAATCGAGTGGTTAGGATGTGGAATGCACTGTCTGAGAGTGTGGTGGAGACCGGGTCAATCGAGTGGTTAGGGTATGAAATGCACTGCCTGAGAGTGTGATGGAGACAGGGTCAATCGAGTGGTTAGGATGTGGAATTCACTGTCTGAGAGTGTGGTGGAGACCGGGTCAATCGAGTGGTTAGGATCTGGAATGCACTGTCTGAGAGTGTGATGGAGACAGGGTCAGTCGAGTGGTTAGGATCTGTAATGCACTGTCTGAGAGTGTGATGGAGACAGGGTCAGTTGAGTGTTTAGGATCTGGAATGCACTGTCTGTGAGTGTGGTGGAGACAGGGTCAGTCGAGTGGTTAGGATCTTGAATGCACTGTCTGAGAGTGTGGTAGAGACAGGGTCAATCGAGTGGTTAGGATGTGGAATGCACTTTCTGAGATAGTGGTGGAGTAGGGGCAATCGAGTGGTTAGGGTCTGGAATGCACTTTCTGAGAGTGTGGTGGAGACAGGGTCAATCGAGTGGTTAGGATTTGGAATGCACTGTCTGAGAGTGTGGTGGAGACAGGGTCAATTGAGTGGTTAGGATCTGCAATACACTGTCTGAGAGTGTGATGGAGACAGGGTCAATCAAGTGGTTAGGGTATGGAATGCACTGTCTGAGAGTGTGGTGGGGACAGGGTCAATCGAGTGGTTAGGGTACTGGAATGCACTGTCTGAGAGTGTGGTGGAGACAGGTCAACTGAGTGATTAGGATCTGGAATGCACTGTCTGAGAGTGTGGTGGAGACAGGGTCAATCGAGTGGTTAGGAGTGGAATGCACTGTCTGAGAATGTGGTGGAGACAGGGTCAATCGAGTGGTTAGGATCTGGAATGCACTGTCTGAGAGTGGTGGAGACAGGGTCAATCGAATGGTTAGGATGTGGAATCCACTGTCTGAGAGTGTGGTGTAGACAGCGTCAATCGAGTGGTTAGGGTCTGGAATGCACTGTCTGAGAGTGTGGTGGAGACAGGGTCAGTCGAGTGGTTAGGATCTGTAATGCACTGTCTGAGAGTGTGATGGAGACAGGGTCAGTTGAGTGTTTAGGATCTGGAATGCACTGTCTGTGAGTGTGGTGGAGACAGGGTCAGTCGAGTGGTTAGGATCTTGAATGCACTGTCTGAGAGTGTGGTAGAGACAGGGTCAATCGAGTGGTTAGGATGTGGAATGCACTTTCTGAGATAGTGGTGGAGTAGGGGCAATCGAGTGGTTAGGGTCTGGAATGCACTTTCTGAGAGTGTGGTGGAGACAGGGTCAATCGAGTGGTTAGGATTTGGAATGCACTGTCTGAGAGTGTGGTGGAGACAGGGTCAATTGAGTGGTTAGGATCTGCAATACACTGTCTGAGAGTGTGATGGAGACAGGGTCAATCAAGTGGTTAGGGTATGGAATGCACTGTCTGAGAGTGTGGTGGGGACAGGGTCAATCGAGTGGTTAGGGTACTGGAATGCACTGTCTGAGAGTGTGGTGGAGACAGGTCAACTGAGTGATTAGGATCTGGAATGCACTGTCTGAGAGTGTGGTGGAGACAGGGTCAATCGAGTGGTTAGGAGTGGAATGCACTGTCTGAGAATGTGGTGGAGACAGGGTCAATCGAGTGGTTAGGATCTGGAATGCACTGTCTGAGAGTGGTGGAGACAGGGTCAATCGAATGGTTAGGATGTGGAATCCACTGTCTGAGAGTGTGGTGTAGACAGCGTCAATCGAGTGGTTAGGGTCTGGAATGCACTGTCTGAGAGTGTGGTGGAGACAGGGTCAATCGAGTGGTTAGGATTTGGAATGCATTGTCTGAGAGTGTGGTAGAGACAGGGTCAATCGAGTGGTTAGGATGTGGAATGCACTTTCTGAGCTTGTGGTGGAGTAGGGGCAATCAAGTGGTTAGGGTGTGGAATGCACTGTCTGAGAGTGTGGTGGAGACAGGGTCAATCCAGTGGTTGGGATTTGGAATGCACCGTCTGAGAGTGTGGTGGAGACAGGGTCAATTGAGTGTTTAGGATCTGCAATACACTGTCTGAGAGTGTGATGGAGACAGGGTCAATGGAGTGTATAGGTTCTGGAATGCACTGTCTGTGAGTGTGGTGGAGACAGGGTCAGTCGAGTGGTTAGGATCTTGAATGCACTGTCTGAGAGTGTGGTAGAGACAGGGTCAATCGAGTGGTTAGGATGTGGAATGCACTTTCTGAGATAGTGGTGGAGTAGGGGCAATCGAGTGGTTAGGGTCTGGAATGCACTTTCTGAGAGTGTGGTGGAGACAGGGTCAATCGAGTGGTTAGGATTTGGAATGCACTGTCTGAGAGTGTGGTGGAGACAGGGTCAATTGAGTGGTTAGGATCTGCAATACACTGTCTGAGAGTGTGGTGGAGACAGGGTCAGTCGAGTGGTTAAGGTCTGGAATGCACTGTCTGAGAGTGTGGTGGAGACAGGGTCAACTGAGTGATTAGGGTCTGGATTGCACTGTCTGAGAGTGTGATGGAGACAGGGTCAGTCGAGTGGTTAGGATCTGGAATGCACTGTCTGAGAGTGTGGTGGAGACAGGGTCAATCGAGGGGTTAGGATGTGGAATGCGTTTCTGAGAGCGTGGTGGAGACAGTTTCAATCGAGTGGTTAGGGTCTGGAATGCACTGCCTGAGAGTGTGATGGTGACAGGGTCAATGGAGTGGTTAGGGTCTGGAATGCACTGTCTGAGAGTGTGGGGGAGACAGGGTCAATCGAGTGGTTAGGATTTGGAATGCACTGTCTGAGAGTGGATGGAGACAGGGACAATCGAGTGGTTAGGATTTGGATTGCACTGTCTGAGAGTGTGGTGGAGACAGGGTCAATCGAGTGGTTAGGATTTGGAATGCACTGTCTGAGAATGTGGTGGAGACAGGGTCAGTCGAGTGGTTAGGATCTGGAATGCACTGTCTGAGAGTGTGGTGGAGACAGGGTCAATCGAGTTGTTAGGATCTGGAATGCACTGTCTGAGAGTGTGGTGTAGACAGGTTCAATCGAGTGGTTAGGATGTGGAATGCACTGTCTGAGAGTGTGGTGGAGTCAGTGTCAATCGAGTGGTTAGGATGTGGAATGCACTGTCTGAGAGTGTGGTGGAGTCAGTGTCAATCGAGTGGTTAGGATCTGGAATGCACTGTCCGAGAATGTGGTGGAGAAAGGGTCAAGCGAGTGGTTAGGATGTGGAATGCACTGTCTGAGAATGTGGTGGAGACAATGTCAATCGAGTGGTTAGGATCTGGAATGCACTGTCTGAGAGTGTGGTAGAGACAGGGTCAATCGAGTGGTTAGGATCTAGAATGCACTGTCTGAGAGTGTGGTGGAGACAGGTTCAATCGAGTGGTTAGGATCTAGAATGCACTGTCTGAGAGTCTGGTGGAGACTGGGTCAATCGAGTGGTTAGGATGTGGAATGCACTGAATGAAAATGTGGTGGAGACAGGGTCAATCGAGTGGTTGGGATCTGGAATGCACTGTCTGATAGTGTGGTAGAGACAGGGTCAATCAAGTGGTTAGGATGTGGAATGCACTGTCTGAGAGTGAGGTGGAGGCCGGCTCAATCGAGTGGTTAGGATGTGGAATGCACTGTCTGAGAGTGTGGTGGAGACCGGGTCAATCGAGTGGTTAGGGTATGAAATGCACTGTCTGAGAGTGTGATGGAGACAGGGTCAATCGAGTGGTTAGGATGTGGAATTCACTGTCTGTGAGTGTGGTGGAGACCGGGTCAATCGAGTGGTTAGGATCTGGAATGCACTGTCTGAGAGTGTGATGGAGATAGGGTCAGTCGAGTGGTTAGGATCTGTAATGCACTGTCTGAGAGTGTGATGGAGACAGGGTCAGTTGAGTGTTTAGGATCTGGAATGCACTGTCTGTGAGTGTGGTGGAGACAGGGTCAGTCGAGTGGTTAGGATCTTGAATACACTGTCTGAGAGTGTGGTAGAGACAGGGTCAATCGAGTGGTTAGGATGTGGAATGCACTTTCTGAGATAGTGGTGGAGTAGGAGCAATCGAGTGGTTAGGGTCTGGAATGCACTTTCTGAGAGTGTGGTGGAACAGTGGTAATCAAGTGGTTAGGGTATGGAATGCACTGTCTGAGAGTGTGGTGGGGACAGGGTCAATCGAGTGGTTAGGGTACTGGAATGCACTGTCTGAGAGTGTGTTGGAGACAGGGTCAATCGAGTGGTTAAGGTCTGGAATGCACGGTCTGAGATTGTGGTGGAGACAGGTCAACTGAGTGATTAGGATCTGGAATGCACTGTCTGAGAGTGTGGTGGAGGCAGGGTCAATCGAGTGGTTAGGAGTGGAATGCACTGTCTGAGAATGTGGTGGAGACAGGGTCAATCGAGTGGTTAGGATCTGGAATGCACTGTCTGAGAGTGTGGTGGAGACAGGGTCAATCGAATGGTTAGGATGTGGAATGCACTGTCTGAGAGTGTGGTGGAGACAGCGTCAATCGAGTGGTTAGGGTCTGGAATGCACTGTCTGAGAGTGTGGTGGAGACAGCGTCAATCGAGTGGTTAGGGTCTGGAATGCACTGTCTGAGAGTGTGGTGGGGACAGGGTCAATCGAGTGGTTAGGATTTGGAATGCACTGTCTGAGAGTGTGGAGGAGACAGGGTCAATCGAGTGGTTAGGATGTGGAATGCACTGTCTGAGATAGTGGAGGAGATAGGGTCAATCGAGTGGTTAGGATCTGGAATGCATTGTCTGAGAGTGTGGTGGAGACAGCGTCAATCGATTGGTTAGGATGTGGAATGCACTGTCTGAGAGTGTGGTGGAGACCGGGTCAATCGAGTGGTTAGGGTCTGCAATGCACTGTCTGAGAGTGTGTTGGAGACAGTGTCAATCGAGTGGTTAGGATGTGGAATGCACTGTCTGAGAATGTGCTGGAGACAGGGTCAATCGAGTGGTTAGGATCTGGAATGCACTGTCTGAGAGTTTGGTGCAGACAGGGTCAATCGAGTGGTTAGGATCTGGAATGCACTGTCTGAGAGTGTGGTGGAGACAGGGTCAATCGAGTGGTTAGGATTTGGAATGCACTGTCTGAGAGTGTGGTGGAGACAGCGTCAATCGAATGGTTCGGATGTGGAATGCACTTTCTGAGATAGTGGAGGAGATAGGGTGAATCGAGTGGTTAGGGTCTGGAATGCACTGTCTGAGAGTGTGGGGGAGACAGGGTCAATCTAGTGGTTAGGATCTGGAATGCACTGTCTGAGAGTGTGGGGGAGACAGGGTCAATCTAGTGGTTAGGATCTGGAATGCAATGTCTGAGACAGGGTCAAATGTGGTTTTCAAACAGGAATTGGATTGTTATCTGAAGAGGATAAATTTTCAGGGCTAAGGGAAAAAGGCAGGTTGAGTGAGGTTCCTGAGTTGCTCTTTGTGATGTCTGGCGCAGACACAATGGGCTGAATAGCCTCCTTGTGTGCTGTAACCTTGCTATGGTTTCGGGGCTGGAGGAGGTCACAGAGTTAGGGAGAGGCTAGGACATGGAGGGATTTCAACATGAACACTGAAATTTTAAAAAGTATATTCATTTGCGTGATGTGGGCTTCGCTGGCTGGGCCCAGCATTTATTGCCCATTCCTAATTGCCCCTTGAGAAGGTGGTGGTGAGCTGCCTCCTTAAACTGCTGCACCTACATGTGGTGTAGGTACACCCACAGTGCTGTCAGGGAGGGAGTTCCAGGATTTGGACCCAGCGACAGTGAAGGAACGGTGATATATTTCCAAGTCAGGATGGTGAGTGACTTGGAGGGGAACTTCCAGGTGGTGATGTTCCCATGTGTCTGCTGCCCTTGTCCTTCTAGATGGTAGTGGTTGTGGGTTTGGAAGGTGCTGTCGAAGGAGCCTTGGTGAGTTCCTGCAGTGCATCTTGTAGATGGTACACACACTGCTGCTACTGTGTGTCGGTGGTGGAGGGAGTGAATGTTTGTGGATGGGGTGCCAATCAAGTGGGGCTGCTTTGTCCTGGATGGTGTCGAGCTTCTTGAGTGTTGTGGGAGCTGCACTCATCCAGGCAAGTGAGGAGTATTCCATCACACTCCTGACTTGTGCCTTGTAGATGGTGGACAAGCTTTGGGGAGTCAGGAGGTGAGTTACTCATCACAGCTTCTGACCTGCTCTTGTAGCCACAGTATTTATATGGCTGGTCCAGTTCAGTTTCTGGTCAATGGTAACCCCCAGGATGTTGATACTATACAAGGGGCTTGAGATTGGCATGAGCAAGTATACTGATCTACCAATGGCTCAGTATGCAGCAATGTGGATGGTAAAAAATGTTAAATCTGATGTGCAACTGCTTATGAAAATGGTACATGGATACTAGGCCCACACTTTCTTATGCACCCCCCTCCCCTCTCGGTGGTGATTTAAAAGAATCCTTAACTTGGTTAAGAACATAGGACGAGGTGACCCTCCATCACTCGCTGTTTCATCATTTAATTGGATGGTGGCTGATTTGGAGTTTAACTGCATGTACCTCCTCACCCAACAAAAATCTATCAATCTCTGTTTTGATGTTTTCCGTTGACCCCCAGCCCTGTGTGTGAAAAATTGCTTCCTGACGTCACCCCTGTAAGCAAATGTATTATTTACCTTGTACATTTTTTTAAAAAATATGTAACCATTGCCATACTTCTTTTCTATGTTTGGCTGTGAACTGGCTGTTGTGCGGCCCTGTGTGCAGAGATTGTCTCAAGGGGCTAAGATGGAACACTGAGGTGAAAGAACAATCCGAGGCTGAAGACACCTAAGGAGCTGTGTCGGGATGGAGCAGGGCATGATGGTTAATTCGGCCAAGTCAGCATCATGCTGGAATTAGCTCGCTGTGCAAATAGAATTAAGTTGCAGAAGTGCTTGTACCAGGGGAAAGAAACTGACTTTCCCTCATTAGGAATAATAATAAGCCCCCGTCTCCCAGCTTTGGAGATTGGTAAGTGTTAGAGATAACAACGTGGCATCAAGCTGGCTCTGGTCCCTCAAGCATGGTCTTCAAAGCGAGGCCTAAACAGGAGATAACTGTGAACCCACTGACTGTATTGAGAAAGGGCGGTGATGTGAATGGTTGTTTGGTCATACAGAATTTGAGTATTGCTGTGAAAAAGTGACGCCTCTACCAATCAGAGCCCAATTGCCAACCAGTTAGCACTCTCTTCACATGCAGTATAAATTGTTGTTTTCCTCTCGTATTGGTGTGTGTCATGCGGAGCGTCCTGAGGAGCGCAGGACAAAAGACTACAACAGTAAATGTAACTGAAAATCAATTAAAAGGACTAAATAAAAGGGCATGACCTGTTGTGGCACAAGGCCAGAGTCAAATACAGTATAAAGAAAGAGCACTTGAAGACACCGCTGCTGCAGAGGTTAGAGTGACCTGGTTAGTCACTCAAAAGTCGCAGGCGGAGTGATGGCAGGGAAGACCACCGAGACGGACTTCGTAGGGAAGCTAGGCAATCAATATTGTCGCGAGTAAGTGCAATTTCTTAATGAAGGTGCACCATGTTTGGTGGAGCAAGATTCGAGCTGTTGTACGCCATTGATACCCAGAGTAGAGGCAAGGCATTCAGACAAGCTGGATGGTCTCACTCCCCTGAATGGCCTGGCTCTAAATTTAAAGTTCTGCCCCCTGGTTCTGGGCTGGCCCCTCTCCCGAGATTCGAGGCGAGTTTCAGAGCGTCTCTGGAGCGTTTTCTTCATCCTCCCCTGGAACATTGGCCACGTGAGAACTGGGGAGACAGAACCTGGCCGGGGAGATAGCTTTCAACCATCCGCCCAAGTTAGTTTTGCAGGAGTTTTGCCCGAATTCTTGTGGATGTGGCTCCAAGGGGGACACTGGCGTTTGTTCGACGGTCCTCCCATTGAATCCGAAGGATGCAGCAGAGTTGTCGCTGACTGAATTTCTCCAGCGGTCTTGTGTGTCGCTGAGACGCAGTCCAGGTCTCACTGCAGTACAGGAGCGCGGCGACAACAACCGCTCTGTACATTCGGGCTTCTGTTGACTGGCAGAGGCCGTTGCTGTCAAACCCTTGCCACCACAGGTTGTAGGAGGTTGAGCTGGGGTGGCCGATACGGTGTTGGATCTCCTCATCAATGGAGGCCTTTTCAGAGAGGTGGCTGCTAAGGTATGGGGATGCGCTCAACACATTCCAGAGTCTCTCCATCGACATACAGGGGGAGGTGGAATATGTGACTGCCCAGGGTTGACATGGAAATATTGTTTCAGCAATATTCAATTGAAACAGTTCTTAAATCTAAAGACTTCTCTTAGGTCACCCCTCAGCCTCCCCTTCTCAAGAGAAGAGTCCCAACGTCTGTTCAGCCTTTCCCGACAATGATAACCTCACAATTCTAGTAAAGCGTTACCGGCATTAAACACTTCCGGGTCAGGTGCAGACAAACCACGAGCCCCAAAATGTGGCCAATTCTGAAGAAGAGCCATATTAGACTGGAAACGTTAACTGTTTCTCTCTCCGCAAGTGCTGCCAGACCGGTTGAGTTTCCTAGAACTCTTTGCTTTCATTTATGTCCCAAAAGGGGGCTCGGCCTGGATTAGAGAATCCCACGAACCAGGAATTAAAAATTAATCTCAAAACAGCAAGCAAGCACAAAGGGGGAAAAGATCATGGAGGCATTAAAGATAATTATTTCCTTCCAATGAATACGTTAATTTTCGTAAAAGTCCTGGGATGTGGGAAGAAAAGCTGTTTGATTGTCAGGATGGTTGGAGATGAGGAGTTGTGTGGTGAAACATGTCGGGGCTGAGGTGCAGGCTTCTGCCCCATGAGGCCTTGAGCTGGCAATGTCTAAAATCATTCCCCAGTGGATCCATGCAGCCATGAGGCGGCCAGACAAACTTTCACTTCATCACTCCGGCCTCCAGCCCTGGCCCTCTGAGTGACAATCATCGACTGCTACTGCGCAGGAGGAGGCTATTCAGCCCATCCTGCCTGAGCTGGCTCTTTGAAACAGCTACCCAATTAGTCTCACTGCCCCTTGCTCTTTCCCCTTTAGCCCTGCATATGTTGCCCAACTTATTTATTTGTCCAATCCCTGATCAACCCTGCTTCCACCACCATTCCAGTTCATAACAACATGCTGTGTGGATCTTGTTCCCTCAGATTGCCACTGCTTCTTTCACCTTGAACCTGTCCCCTCTGGTTACCGACCCTTTTTTTCACTGCAAAGTCTTCCCCTTGTTTACACCATCAACATCTTCCCATGATGTGTCCAAAGAGGTGCGAAGCCCAGAGGAAGCTCACCCTCCCTCCTCCTCACCCTCCCTCCCTCCTCCTCACCCTCCCTCCCTCCCTCCTCTCCCTCCCTCCCTCCTCCTCTCCCTCCCTCCTCCTCCTCACCCTCCCTCCCTCCCTCCTCTCCCTCCCTCCCTCCTCCTCTCCCTCCCTCCTCCTCCTCTCCCTCCCTCCCTCCTCACCCTCCCTCCTTCCTCACCCTCCCTCCTTCCTCACCCTCCCTCCTTCCTCACCCTCCCTCCTTCCTCACCCTCCCTCCTTGTCACCCTCCCTCCTTGCTCACCCTCCCTCCTTGCTCACCCCTCCCTCCTTGCTCACCCTCCCTCCTCCTCACCCTCCCTCCCTCCCTCCTCTCCCTCCCTCCTCCTCTCCCTCCCTCCTTCCTCACCCTCCCTCCTTCCTCACCCTCCCTCCTTGTCACCCTCCCTCCTTGTCACCCTCCCTCCTTGCTCACCCTCCCTCCTTGCTCACCCTCCCTCCTCGTCACCCTCCCTCCTCGTCACCCTCGCTCCTTGCTCACCCTCGCTCCTTGCTCACCCTCCCTCCTTGTCACCCTCGCTCCTTGCTCACCCTCGCTCCTTGCTCACCCTCGCTCCTTGCTCACCCTCCCTCCTTGCTCACCCTCCCTCCTTGCTCACCCTCCCTCCTTGCTCACCTTCCCTCCTTGCTCACCCTCCCTCCTTGCTCACCCTCCCTCCTTGCTCACCCTCCCTCCTTGCTCACCTTCCCTCCTTGCTCACCCTCCCTCCTTGCTCACCCTCCCACCTTGCTCACCCTCCCTCCTTGTCACCCTCGCTCCTTGCTCACCCTCGCTCCTTGTCACCCTCCCTCCTTGCTCACCCTCCCTCCTTGCTCACCCTCCCTCCTTGCTCACCCTCCCTCCTTGCTCACCCTCCCTCCTTGTTCACCCTCCCTCCTTGTCACCCTCGCTCCTTGCTCACCCTCCCTTCTTGCTCACCCTCCCTCCTTGCTCACCCTCCCTCCTTGCTCACCTTCCCTCCTTGCTCACCCTCCCTCCTTGCTCACCCTCCCTCCTTGTCACCCTCGCTCCTTGCTCACCCTCGCTCCTTGCTCACCCTCGCTCCTTGTCACCCTCCCTCCTTGCTCACCCTCCCCTCCTTGCTCACCCTCCCTCCTTCCTCACCCTCCCTCCTTGTTCACCCTCGCTCCTTGTCACCCTCGCTCCTTGCTCACCCTCCCTCCTTGCTCACCCTCCCTCCTTGCTCACCCTCGCTCCACCCTCGCTCCTTGCTCACCCTCGCTCCTTGCTCACCCTCGCTCCTTGTCACCCTCCCTCCTTGTCACCCTCGCTCCTTGTCACCCTCGCTCCTTGTCACCCTCGCTCCTTGTCACCCTCCCTCCTTGTCACCCTCGCTCCTTGTCACCCTCGCTCCTTGTCACCCTCGCTCCTTGTCACCCTCCCTCCTTGCTCACCCTCGCTCCTTGCTCACCCTCCCTCCTTGCTCACCCTCGCTCCTTGCTCACCCTCGCTCCTTGCTCACCCTCGCTCCTTGCTCACCCTCCCTCCTTGTCACCCTCGCTCCTTGTCACCCTCGCTCCCTTGTCACCCTCGCTCCTTGCTCACCCTCGCTCCTTGTCACCCTCGCTCCTTGCTCAGCCTCGCTCCTTGCTCACTCTGCCTCTTTGCAACGGAGTGAATCAAATATTAGATGGGGCAGCCGCTCAGTGAGACGTCTGCGGCATGAAGAGAGCTTGTTTATATTTGGGGCTTCAACTTTTTACGATTTACATTAATGACTTAGATAAGGTGAGTGAAGGCATGGTAGCTAAATTTGCAGGTGATACAAAGAAAGGTAGGAAAGTATGTTGTGAAGAGGACATGAGGAGGTTTCAGACAGATATAGGTAGGTTGAGTGAGTGGGCAAAGATCTGGAAAATGGAGTTTAAGGTGGGAAAATGAGAAGTTGTTCACTTTGGCAGGAAGAACAAAAAAGCAGAGTATTACTGAATGGAGAACGACTGCATAATTCTGAGCTACAGAGGGATCTGGGTGTTCTAGGACATGAGTCACAAAAAGTTAGTATGCGGGTACAGCAAGTAATTAAGAAGGCTAATGGAATGCTGTCCTTTATTACGAGAGGAATTGAACATAAAAGTAAGGATGTTATGCTTCAGTTATACAGGACATTGGTGAGACCGGACCTCGAATACTGTGTGCAGTTTTGGTCTCCTTATTTAAGGAAGGATGTAAATGCATTGGAGGCGGTTCAGAGGAGGTTTACTAGATTGATACCTGGAATGAGTGGGTTGTCTTATGAGGAAAGGTTGGACAGACTGGGCTTGTTTCCACTGGAGTTTAGAAGAGGGAGGGGGGATTTGATTGAAGTTTACAAGATCCTGAACGGCCTTGACAAGGTGGACATGGAAAGGATGTTTCCTTTTGTGGGTGAGTCCAGAACTAGGGGACACTGATTTAAAATAGGGGTCAACCTTATAGGACAGAGATGAGGATAATTTATTCTGTCTGAGGGTCGAGCGACTTTGGAACTCTCTGCCTCAGAAGATGGTGGAGTCATTGAATATTTTTAGGGCAGAGGTAGATAGATTCTTGTTAGGCAAAGGAATCAAAGGTTATCGGCGGTTAGATGGGAATGTGGAATTCGAAACACCAGATGATCAGCCACGATCTTATTGAATGGAGCAGGCTTGAGGGGACGAATGGCTACTCCTGTTCCTATTTGTTTTCTTATGTTGTTACATCATTTTTCATTCTCCTCCCCTCCTTCTGGGTAATTGGCTCCCGTCAAGGGAATGGCTCTGTGCACACATGCACACACCCGGGCTGCACATGTGCAACAAGGCTGAGAGCGCCCAGGCACACACACGCTGGCAAACCCTACCCAGCACCTCAACCCAAACAACCACTTTCAATGCACCGTTTTAAACAGTCTAACCAAATGATAGCAGAACTGAAGAGGTTAAAACCATCAAGGATGCTTGAACAGGTTGGGTCTCTTTTCTCTAGAAGAGAGAAGGCTGAAGGGGTGACCTGACAGAGGTCTTTAAAATTCTGAAGGGGTTTCGATAGGGTAGACGTAGAGCAGATGTTTCCACTTGTGGGGGGAGACCAGAACTCAGGGCCAACAGTATTAGAGAGTCACTAATAAGCCCAATGGGGGATTCAGGAGAAACCCCTTTACCCAGAGAGTGGGGAGAATGTGAGTAGCATTGATGCATTTAAGGGGTCAACAAGATAAGTGCTTGAGCGAGAGAGGAATAGGATAGCTGTGATTCTAGGCTTCAACCCACCCTGCAGAATTCACTAGGGCGGTCCTCAGAAAAAAGCAGTTAGTCAGCTAACCATGTCAGTCAACAGCCAGTCCCACTATGCTCGACAGGCTGAGGAAATCCCAGGCCTGATCTCTCCTTACAGCAGCAAGAAGTGTACAGCCCAGAAGACATCAAGCGAGACAGAAAAATAGATTCCCGTTTGGATCTTTCATTCGAACTGAGCATTCCTACATAAGAGTCTTGGCAAAAAAAGTAGCATTCAGGATCCTGAGCTTTATCACCAGCGGAACAATGTTCAAAGACAAGGAAGTTCTGCTGGACCTTTATAAAGCTCTGGTTAGGCCCCAACTAGAGTATTGAGTCCAGTTCTGGTCACCACACTTTAAAGAGGATGTGAGGCTCCTTGAGAGGGTGCAGAGGAGATTTAACCAGAATGGGTCCGGGGATGAGGGATTTTAGCTCCAAGGTTAGGGTTGGGGAAGCTGGGGTTGTTCTCCTTGGAGTGAAGGAGGTTGAGGGGAGATTTGATCGAGGTGTAGGAGATGATGACAGGGTTGGAGAAGGTAGACAAAGAAAAGCTGTTCCCATTGGCTGATGATATACCAACTACTTTAGAGTGATGGATATGCTAATTAGACAATGATGTTGATGATGATGTAAGCATGAGATCAGGGTCAGATGATCGAGATACTCCAAGGGAGAAAGACAGAACAGCCTGCGTTTAGAGTATAATGTACTTGGATGTAAATAGTTGCAAATAAATAGCTTCAAGAAAAACTGAATACTGACGATCTCCAAGTCACTTATAGAGCATGTGAAACCTCATCCAGCCAGAAGACAAGTAAAGGGTCACAAGCTAACCCATGGTGGCAGCTCTCGAGGTCGCAGTTTAAGATAACTGAGGCCACAGATTGGTAATCCACAGGTGAAGACCTAGGAACACCTCGACTTTGCAAAGAAGAAGAATAAAAATATGACGTACGTTGTTAGGGGACAGTGAGTGAACCGCTCGCGATGTCTACAGCGATTGAACAGCTACTATCTCCTTCCACAGTCCTTCCAACACACCGAGGGTCCGCAGCAAGGACAGCTCAGGAAGATCTGGTGCTGACAGTTTGAAAGGTACCAAACAGCTTCAGGCTTATAAGAGAAGGCACAAAAACACTGGGTCAATACCCCATTGCACACTATTAGGAACATGACTGATGATGTCCTGGTGAGACGAGGAACTGAGGAGACCTTGACATCCCACGAGGAGCTTTTGAGGGCCTTCAACAATTACTTCAGCCCTAATAAGAATCTAGTCAATGAACAGGTGAGATTCAACCAAAGGAGACAAAGGCCGGATGAATCCATCGATTCATTTATAAACAGCTTGTACAGACTGGCCCGTGGTTGCGGCTATGGAACTTTAAAATGCCAGTTAATCTGCGGCTGCATTGTCATCAGCATGTTCGATGAGGCTCTATTGAACTTTTGCAAAGCAAGGATGATTTGAGTTAGAGAAGCCTGTTTGCAGGGCAGGTGGAATTGTGATATACTCTGGGGAGATGTTGATCCAGTATGTTGGGAGACCCTCCCACTGAAAAGCCAAGGTCACCAAAGAGGTGGGAAGAACACTTCCACCTATTTTAAAATGTTCCGGATGCGGCGCTAATAAGTAGCATTGCCAAATTCCCAATGGGAAAAGCCCCAAACTGCAGCAGAAATTGAAATCGACTCATTACTCAGTGAACCAGCCTTTAGTGAAGAAACACAGTCCCACTGGGCCACAGGAGGAGATGGCGGGTCTTTCACTCGCTCTTTGCAGACAGGCTGGAAGAGGCAGAAACAGGATGCAGCAGCCACGACGCTAACTATCTGCTAGAGGAGCTCCTCGACGTTGGCTGGCTCTTTTGAGACAGAGTTTGGGAGAATGAAGCCACCACAGAGGCAGATGACCCTGTTGGAAGGAGAGGTCCTGGACCTTACTACTCTCTTTGACTCCACTGCCAATGATCATGAAGTCTTCGTCGTTACTTTTTGAGGAGAATCATCCTTGCGTTGAAGGGTGCTAATAAAGAGATGAATTTGTCTTCTAATCCCACCAAACCCACCAGTGACGTGCATCAACAATTGCAAGCAGCCAGGGAGAATTAGACCCTTAACTCCAAGTTGGATCAAATCAACTGTGAAAGTTCAAAGCTTATTCATTTGTACAAAAGTAAGTCAGAGCTCACACTTTGGTCTCATCAGCGAGCCGAGGAGCATTCAAGTAAACAATCAATTCTCAGTAAAGAATCGGAGGCCCAACCTACAGAGCCTCTACAGCTGAAGAGTGCCTTAGGAAAACTTTAAGTCCAACATTAAAGTTGAACGCATTGAAATTAAGCAAGAGCGGGAGAAGCATAACCACCTGAAAGAGAAGGCTGAGCTGAAAAACCCAGCTATTAGACCCGGTCACACAGCACTGCGAAGCCACAGAGGGGGATTTACACATTAGAAACAGTGCAACAGGAGAAAGTGAATCTATTGCAGTACCAGAATGTATAAATGCTGTGCCGCAACTAAAGAAGTGATAACAGCGTTAGATGGAAGAGTTGGCTATAGAGCAACTATCTGAAGTACTGACACTAGCTGTCTTTCCTATTACTGCTGGCATTTTTGTAGTAGCAACTGCCAAAGCTTATGTTGAACTTTCAAGCAAGTCTGCAGCCCAGAATACTACACAGGAACTTCCTATAGATCCCAGTCCTGGAGCTTATTCCATTGTTGGTGATGGCACAATCCTTCTTTGTCCCACTGACTTGGAGAACCCACTGTCTGCAGCAGAGCAGCCTCACGCTGAAACTAGCATGGAAATTATACCACTACCTACAGCAAGTGAAATCCCTTCCCTCAGTGGTAGGGAAGTCCCCCTTACCTTGTCATTGTAAGAGTCACAGCCCAGGAGCCAGCAGCCGTGAGGAGCTGTCACCCCGCTCCATCAAAAGGTTTGCCTTCCAAGGAGAAGATAAGGGGACACATGCATCCTACCCTCCCTCCAAAAGAGCCATTGGCAAAAGTGACTTGAGGATGGGGGCAGGGAGGGGAGGTGAGGTAGGAGTTTAATGGGAAACTGCCAACAGTACAGGAGGTTAACAGATGGCGGGAATATAATGTAAATAGATTCATAATTTTTTGAGGTTATATTTTGGGTGGAGATGTAGAGTAAAGGGTTAATGGTTACGTTAATTAGACAATGATGCTGATGATGATGGAATAATTACATAAGATTCGGATGCCCAAGAGACCCCAAGGGAACAAGACACCAAACGGCCTGTGTCCAGAGACTAATGTGCTCACCACGAGGTCTTGGATATAAATAGCTGTAAATAAATAGCTTCAAGATAAACTAAATTCTGACCGTCTCCAAGTCACTTATACAGTGAATGAAACCTCACCCAGCCAGAAAACACCACAAGCAAACAGGCAACAACCCATTAAGGTTTTGGGCAACAGATAGAGAGGGGATGGGAATAAACTTTTTTTTTAAAACAACGCAGCGAGTGGTGATGACCTGGAGCTCGCTGCCCACGAGGGTGGTGAACGAATGAATTCAAAATGGAAATTGGATGGATGCTTGAGGGAAATAAGCTTGCCGGGGCACGGGGATAGAGCGGGGGGAATGGGGCTGACAGGACTGGTGTAGAGAGAGCCGGCATGGACTCGAGATTCATTTGTCAATTGCACCCCCATTCTGCAAGTTTGTTAATGGTCACTTGAATTCTCTTATAATCTCCTTCAATGTTAACTACATTGGTGTTGGGATGTTAAACACACCACCACCACCACCACCACGTGTCTACAGGAATTTTGGCATCTCACCTGTGGTCTCCTCCCATTCGATATGATCGATTTCATCCTCGTACATTTGGAGGTCACCTAGACCAAGCTGTGGCTCAGGGTCTAAGTGCAAAACAGGCATGAGGTCTTGAGACATTCTCGACTCCTAGTACATGCAGCTCATCGAAGGACCTAAACAGAGACAAAGAGGACGGCCTTGTCACTTAGCAACCGGACAAGAAGGGGAGCAGCTCCAAAAAAAAGGGTGACTGGGGTATTTTCGGTTTTCTGATTAAAAGGAAAGCCCTCGCGTTTCTATAGCCCCCCTCCGTATTCACCAGAACCGTCTCACAGCCAATGAAGTGCCATTGGAAGCAGAGTCACAACTGCAATGCCGGAAACCTGACAGCCAATGCGTGCACAGCAAGATCCCACAAAACGGCGCCGTGACAATGGCCGGATCGTCTGTTATTTCTGCGTGATGAATGTGGGCCCCCCGGATACCGGGGAAGAGCTTACCCTCCCCCCACCCCTCACCCCTCACCCTTCAATTGAATTACTGGCCGTCGGATCTTTTCCCTCCACCTGGGAGGGCAGACAAGGTGGGGAGGGGAAACACCTCCGTTTAATGTCCCATCTGAAAGACAGCACCTCCGACAGTGTAGCACTCCCTCAGGGCTGGCACTGGGACTGCTGGCTGGGATCATGTGGGCTCTGCGGTGGGAATACTTACAGAATACTGAAAGGCCTGGATAGAGTGGACGTGGGGAAGATATTTCCATTAGTAGGAGAGACTAGGACCCGAGGGCACAGCCTCAGAGTAAAGGGAAGACCTTTTAGAACAGAGATGAGGAGAAACTTCTTTAGCCAGAGAGTGGTGAATCTATGGAATTCATTGCCACAGAAGGCTGTGGAGGCCAGGTCATTGAGTGTATTTAAGACCGAGATAGATAGGTTCTTGATTGGTAAGGGGATCAAAGGTTACGGGGAGAAGGTGGGAGAATGGTTTGAGAAACTTATCAGCCAGGATTGAATGGCGGAACAGACTCGATGGGCCGATTGGCCTAATTTCTGCTCCTATGTCTGATGGTCTTATGGGACTCGAACCCACAGCCCGCTGACTCAGAGGCCAGAGAGAGAGGCCCATTGGAGTCACCGCTGACACCTAACCTATCGGCCGAGGGGGTGCGTGGAGCTGGAGAGCGTACAAACCCAGAGAAGCTGCTGAGAACAGATCCGTGACTGAAAGCGGATTAAACGGAGAGAAATTTTAACAAGCCAGCCTGAAATTCTGCACCAAGCAGAGGGATTAAATTCTTCGCTATTTCCTCAAGTACATCAGACTCAGTCGAGCTGACAGTCTGGAAGGAGAGGTTTAAACGCACCGTTCAGGCTCATGGGAAATCAGAATCTGTTCCATCTGGGCAGGTCTAGCAAGTAACTAAATTCTTAGAAGAGAGATAAAAGCAAAAAAACTGGGGATGCTGGAAATCCAAAACAAAAACAGAAACAGAAATACCTGGAAAAACTCAGCAGATGCTGCCAGACCTGCTGAGTTTTTCCAGGTATTTCCGTTTCTGTTTTTGTTTAAAATTCTTAGAAGAATGTGTATACCTCAGTGAGTCAAGATATTGTCCTGATCTCGGGGTTCAGGCACTCAAATCCCACCAGATCCTCTCTCCTGAATGGGATGACAGCGTTTTAAAGCCAAAGAGCCACTATAATCCCTGGATTTTGGGAAAGTCGCCCAGAATTGTTGTTCCACGCTGCGTTACCAGTGGCTCTCATTGGACGCTCACGTTGCCAGGCCACAGAATTGCACAGAACAGCAGGGAGGAACAGGCCATTCGGTCCATTTGCTCGGTGCTGTTTTTTTTCAGCTCTGCACCAAAGTGGATTTATTGGTGACCATCTTATATTCATGACCCCTACGTGCTCTCCTATGGGCTTTCCCCCTCCCTGTTCCCAAGCCCGGCAAGTGGAAGCAACTTCTCTACCTACCTTAGTGACCCCGCCCCCTTTGTAAATTTTAAAGACCTCTGTCAGGTCACCCCCCCAACCCCACCCCCAAAACCGATTCTTACCACCTTGGGGCAGAGATCAGGGGGGAGACACGGGCTGTCACGAACACAAGGGGAGACACAAAACTGAATCGTATTCGCTTCCTACAGCCAACGCCATTGTTTAGCATCAAAGAAAGGTTTACATTTGTATAGCGCCCTTCAAGATCACAATTCGTCCAGAAACTCGTCACAGCCCAGGAGGTGCTTTCTGAAGCGTCGGTGCTGTCGCAATGTCGGAAACGCGGTAGACACTTTGCGCACAGCAAGATCCCGCAAACAGTAACACGGTAGAGGCCCGATAATCATTATCTTTAGGCGATGCGGGTTGAGGGTTGAGGGTTGACAGAGACGCCGCTCTCCTCACAGTCTCGCCCACGGGACTTTGCAGATGTTCAGCCCAGGGGGAGAGGGGGGAATCTCGGTTTAGCGCTTCATCTGAAAAGTCACGCAGTTGAGCGCTCCCTGCCTTGCAACACCAGGGCAGCCAAACCTGGAACATGACCTCAAAACGATGGCTGGGTGGGGTGGGGATCAGCCCCAGAATCTTGGACACCGAGGTGAGAACATGATACCCATCCAACAGCAGTTGGCTGTAAACAGAGGGTCGCTCCCCAAACTCCGGGTACCTCAATATTACAATAAACGTCACAGCAAATGAACCTGCAGTCAGCGCAGGAACGAGTGAAGACTGGCAGTCAGCGTGCTGACCTTAACACTGAAGTACTAAGCAAAGCAAGGCTCCCCGATTTGACTGAAATGGCGGCTGTTCTTTACCAAGCGAGTCTCCCTCTAATCTGGCCCTTCAATTGTCTCCTGCACTCCCACATGTTGTACACATCTGGATGAGGCCACAGGCCAGTGCGGCGGACACCATGTCCCCTGACTCCCTCTTGCCGAGAGCTGCACTTTGTTTTGGGCTGAGGTCACACAGCGCCCAGTGTCGACACCCGCAATGGTGGCCGGAACGGTAAATGGACCAGTTGCAATCGGCCAAAGGCAGCCAGGGAAACAGCGGGGAACCGATCCCCGGTCAACTCTGGTTGGATCCAATTCAGCAGTAGCTTTCAAGAGGGAACTGGTTGAAAACAAATTGGGTAGCCCTTTCAAAGAGCTGGCACAGGCACGAAGGGCTGAATGGCCTCCTTTTATGCCCTGGGAGTCTGTAATTCTGTGAAATTGGTCTGTTATAAAAAATAAAATCTGGTTTATCCCTTTTCCAGGAAACCACAAGCCTTCTGGGTTGGGTGGAGGTGGGCGGGTGGGGGGAGGTTATTGTGGGTTGAGTGGGGGTGGGTGGGGGAGGGGGTAGGTTAGTGTGGGCTGGGGGGAGTGGGGGGGGGGAGGGGCGAGGGGGGGGAGGGGCATATCCGTTGCGTTCGACAGGCTTGTCCGATATTCCCACCGTGGAGAATTCCCGCTCCAATTTTGAACACTGTCTCCCTGGATTCAGCACCCAGGTGCCTCCCCATCCCCCACACTCACTCCCCCCCTCCCCCTCCCCCACACTCACTCCCCCCTCCCCCTCCCCCACACTCACTCCCCATCCCCCTCCCCCACACTCACTCCCCCCTCCCCCCTCCCCCACACTCACTCCCCCCCTCCCCCTCCCCCACACTCACTCCCCCCTCCCCCACCCCCACACTCACTCCCCCCTCCCCCCTCCCCCACACTCACTCCCCCACCCCCACACTCACTCCCCCCTCCCCCTCCCCCTCCCCCACACTCACTCCCCCCTCCCCCTCCCCTCCCCTCCCGCAGCAGGGATCTGGACAAGCGACTCACCTCCTTGCTACCCCTGGCACCCCCTCCCTGCCCGTGGCTCGGTGTTGGGCACAGAGTCAGTGTACCCGGCCGGAGTATCGAGGAGGGAGGCAGGAGCTGTCCGCTCAGCCATCGAGGGAGGTGATCGGCAATCACCAGCCCCCCCCCCCCCCCCCACCCCCCCCCAACTCCCCCCCCCCCCACCCCAACACCCCGGCGGCTGCTATCGTTTCAATGTACGTGGGGGACTCTCACCAGCTTCTGTCCAATTGTTCCTCCTAACAGATAAACGCAGCTGGTGGTTAAATCCCAAATCTCAGACATTGCGAAAGCTGTTTTCCCAAACAGAAGCGTGTCACCCGCCCCCGCTTCCTCTCTCTATCTGAGCTCCTCCGACAGGCGACGTCCTGGGGCTAAGCACCAGAGACGAGACTCGTCTCGTGACAGCATGTGGACCGGCTCATTTGAAAACTTGGGGGAGAAATCGAGAAGGGGCTGGGGGGGTGGAGGGGGGAGGGGGGGGTGGTGGTGCAAGTTGACGAGAGTTGGGAAGAACTCTGCCCAGGAGGTGCTGGGTGATTCCTGACACGGGGTGGGGGGGTGAAGGTGTGAGACGCAGAGATCACAGCAAAGAGGGGCCCCGTGTGGCACTGCTAAACGCCCCGCTCAGTAAATGGCCTGCGGCTAATGAAGGGTTAAGGGCTGTAACTGTGAGGAATGAGGAGATGCCCCGAGGTTAGGTTTCAGTCTCAAATTTCACAAAGGCCAGGCTCACGTCTCACATCCTGTGAAGCAACGCGGATGGACTCGGGGGTGGGGGAGGCTGGAGTGGGGTTGGGGTTGCGGGGGGGGAGAGGCTGGCTTCATGAAGTTTACAAAGTCCGTGGGCCTGGAGTGGGTCCAGGATCCAGGCCGGTATTCCCGCTGTCAGAGGCTGTGGGAACGTGGGACAGTCAGAGGGAAAACCATAAAATGTGTGCACCCCCCCCCCCCCCCGCCTCCCCCCCCCGCCTCCCCACCTCGGGTGGAAGTGGAGACCACTGCCTCGAAGGGGATTTCTCTCCCCCCCACAACATACCCCACATCCCCCAAAACCCATCTCCCCCCACTCCACCCACCTCCATCCCACCCCACACTCATTTCCATTCCCCCCCACACCTCCATTCACCCCCCACACCCATCTCCACGCCCCCCCCACACCCATCTCCACCCTCTCCACACCCATCTCCAGCCCCTTCACACCCATCTCCAGCCCCTTCACACCCATCTCCACGCCCCCCCACACCCAACTCCACCCCCCCCACACCCATCTCCACCCCCCCACACCCATCTCCAGCCCCTTCACACCCATCTCCACCCCCTCCACACCCATCTCCACCCCCCACACCCATCTCCACCCCCTCCACACCCATCTCCACCCCCCCACACCCATCTCCAGCCCCTTCACACCCATCTCCACCCTCCCACACCCATCTCCAACCCCCACACCCAACTCCACCCCCATCTCCACCCCCGCTCACCCCCATCTCCACCCCCGCTCACACCCATCTCCACACCCCTCACCCCATCTCCACACCCCCCACACCCAACTCCAACCCCCAGACCCAACTCCACCCCCGCTCACACCCATCTCCACCGCCCCCACACCCAACCACACCCCCCCACACACATCTTCACCCCCCCCACACCCATCTCCACACCCCCCACACCCATCTCCACACCCCCCACACCCATCTCCACCCCCCCCACACCCATCTCCACACCCCCCACACCCATCTCCACACCCCCCACACCCATCTCCACACCCCCCACACCCATCTCCATTCCCTCCCACACCCAACTCCACCCCCTGCACACCCATCTCCACCCCCCCACACCCATCTCCACACCCCCCACACCCAACTCCACCCCTCCACATCCATCTCCACCCCCCCACACCCATCTCCACACCCCCCACACCCAACTCCACCCCCCCACACCCATCTCCACGCCCCCCCACACCCAACTCCACCCCCTCCACACCCATCTCCACCCCCTCCACACCCATCTCCATCCCTCCACACCCAACTCCACCCTCTCCACACCCATCTCCACCCCCCCCCACACCCATCTCCATCCCTCCACACCCAACTCCACCCCCTCCACACACATCTCCACCCCCCCCACACCCAACTCCACCCCCCCACACCCATCTCCAGCCCCTTCACACCCATCTCCACCCCCGCTCACACCCATCTCCACCCCCCCCCACACCCAACTCCACCCTCTCCACACACATCTCCATCCCTCCACACCCATCTCCATCCCTCCACACCCATCTCCATCCCTCCACACCCAACTTCACCCCCTCCACACCCATCTCCACCCCCCCCCACACACATCTCCATCCCCCCACACCCAACTCCACCGCCTCCACACCCATCTCCACCCCCGCTCACACCCATCTCCAACCCCGCTCACACCCATCTCCAACCCCGCTCACACCCATCTCCAACCCCGCTCACACCCATCTCCAACCCCGCTCACACCCATCTCCAACCCCGCTCACACCCATCTCCAGCCCCTTCACACCCATCTCCACCCCCACTCACCGCATCTCCACCCCCCTCACCTCATCTCCACCCCCCTCACACCCATCTCCACCCGCCCATACCCATCTCCATCCCCCCCACACTCACATGTCTACCCCCTAAATCCATCCCCTCCACACCCATCTCCCCCCCCACCCATCTCCCCCCCAACACCCATCTCTCCCCCCCACACCCATCTCCATCCCCCACACCCATCTCCCCCTCAACACCCATCTCCACCCCTCACACCCATCTCCACCCCTCACACCCATCTCCATCCCCCACACCCATCTCCCTCCCCACACCCATCTCCCTCCCCACACCCATCTCCCTCCCCACACCCATCTCCTCCCCCACACCCATCTCCATCCCCCAAACCCATCTCCTCCCCCACACCCATCTCCATCCCCCACACCCATCTCCATCCCCCACACCCATCTCCTCCCCCACACCCATCTCCATCCCCCACACCCATCTCCATCCCCCACACCCATCTCCACCCCCTCCCACAACATCTCCACCCCCTCCACCACACACACATCTCCACCCCCTCCACACCCATCTCCAACCCCCCCCCACACACCCATCTCCATCCCCCACACCCATCTCTACCCCCTCCCACAACATCTCCAACCCCCCCCCCCCACACACCCATCTCCATCCCCCCACTACACACATCTCCACCCCCTCCACCACACACCCATCTCCACCCCCTCCACCACACACACATCTCCACCCCCTCCACCACACACACATCTCCATTCCCCCCCCCCCCACACCCATCCCCAGCCACCACACATCTCCACCCCCTCCAACAACATCTCCATCCCCCCCTACACCCATCTCCACCCCCCCACCCCCCCGCTCCTCCACATCTGCAGCTTCCCTCTCTCCCCCCTGGCCCCCGGGGTGTCCTGGCCAATATTCATTCACTCAATCAGCCACCAAAATGGGTTGTCTGGCCATTAATTTAATGCTGGTTTGTGGGAGCTTGCTGTGCACAAATTGGCCATTGCAACACTTCCCCAAGTACTTCATTGTGACCGACAGGAGGTAAATGAAAGCGTTTGTCTTTCCCAGCTTGCTGGCTAGACCCGGCTGGGGACCACATCGGGTTAGGTCATTTAGTTGGCCACAGTCTCCTTGGTGATGGGAATACTGGGCATGGACTCCGATTCCTGACCTTTTATCAACAATTCCTGGAAACGTGGACATGGAGCGCAGCCAGGACTGGGATCTGTAATCTTGACACTCAGACAAATAATCCACCCACACCTACTGAAATGAGAAAAAAAATGAACAACTCTTTGCTCTTATGGTTGTTCAATGCTCTGTTTGGCTGTGGTATTTTTCCACATTATAACAATGCCCACACTTCAAAACTACGCCATTAGCTACAAAACCCTCTGGGAGGCCCCAAGGTCATGAAAGGTGCTATATAAACACAAGTGCCATTGTCTTTCTGTCTTGGACACAAAGCATTAATGATCTTCAAGCACATTGTATACGCCCTGGCCCAGAAACGGCTTAGTTTTGGCAGCCCGATTTTGCACAAGGGGCCTCCAAGCCAGTGTTGGGCCCTCCCTATTTGGAAACGTAAAGGGGGCCTAAGTCCTGCTTCAGTCACGGCATCTGGATCCCCGTTTCACCTATATGGCAGGCAGCGCACTCTCGCCACCAGAGGGCGTGTGTCTCATCCGCCATGTTGAATGCTTTAGGTGCCCAATATCCTCCTGAAAAATCGAGCGCGTCCCAATCAAATTTCCAAACCAACAACTTAATATAAGGGGTGAACTTTCACCTTGGCTTGTTCCTGTTTTAACGGCGAGGGGCACGGAGCAGAGGAGGGAGGGACAGATGAGATGGGGGGGGGGTGGTGGTGGGCGGGGGTATGATGGGATAGGTTGGATATCCATGCTATCCTGCCAAGGATGAGTAAGGCAGCTCTTGATGGAGGGGGCCATCTTTTGACTCGGACGTTAACCTGAGGCCCCCTCTGGTCTCTCAGGTGGATAGAAAAGGTTCCACGACGCCATTTTGAGAAAAAGGGCAGCGGTGGGGGGACTGGGGGCGAGGGGGGGGGGGTGGTGATCTCATGGGGACAACATTGATCCCTCAGCCAACATGGTTTAATGAGAAAAAAAGCAAAACAGGTCATTATCCCTTGCGGTTGTGGGATCTTGCTGTGCGCAGTTTGACTGCCGTGCTTCCCAGCTTACGGGTATGAGAAAAAGGAAAGAACTCGGTTGGCTGTGACGCGCTCTGGGCTGGCGAAGGCGGCAGCCAAGCGGTGCACAGCAAGATCCCGCAGTCAGCAATGGGACAAACGATCAGATAACCTGCTTTGGCACTGCAGGTTGAAGGACGAATACCTGGACGTGGGACTCCCCTGCTCTCCTTTGAACAGTGACCGTGGGGTTACTTTCAAAGAAATCTGTGAGGGGGTCCTATGCAGCACTCCCTGACTACCGGCACCAGGAGCGTCAGCTCTGCTTCCGGCTCCCTGGGGTTTCTGGTGCAGGAATGGGGAGGCACAATGGGTGGGAAATCTGCGAGTGCGGGCTGGCGCTTTTGCCCTTTGGGAAAGCCCATGGCCTGCCGAAGTAGGTGGTGCGGAGATCACGGAAGGGAAGATGTGGAAGAAGGGTTGCTTCTCATAGCGAGAGGTTTACCGGGTCGCTGGAGGGGCTGAATGGCCTACTCCAACTCATTTCTTTTTCTATTCTCAAGCTATTGCGCTGCAAATAAAAAAATTTCTTTGTTCTTGTGGGTGGGAGGGGGTGCAGGGGTGGGTGATGTTGAGAGGAGGGTGGTGTTGTTTCTGATGGAAATACTCCTGCTCCTCTTGGCCCACAAGCAGTGCTGTAAAACGCCGCTCACCAGCCTTTCTTTACCTGTCGAATTAGCCCGAGGCTTGGGGAAAAGCCAGTCGGCAGCTGTTAAAAAAAACAGAAAGGTGGTCGGCATGCAGCCTCCCGATTGAAAAGATTCCAATGACTGACCCGCCTCCTTGGAGTGGATTGACTGCCCGTACTTGACCCGCTTCCGTTACACAGGAATTGGAGGGATTTGTGGAAATTTTGACTTCCACCCAACCCAAACCCACCACTTTTTGGCAACACATGTATTCCCTTTGTTCAGCAAGTCTCCGGAGAGGGACTTGAACCCACAACCTTCCGACTCAAGGGAAGTATTCTACCTGTGATCCACGGCTGACCCAGAGGAGGTTATAACTGGAATACCCACCTCAAACAATTCCCCCTCTCCGGCCTAGCGGAACCGAGAGCCTAACCAGAGTCCTCACTTCAGGCACGGGAACTATTAGCTTTGGACTTCCTCCTCAGTGACCCTTGTGTGCGTATCCCTTCCAGGTCACGCACCCTTGGGTGGGGGGCATCCGGAATGGACCAGCTTTGGGCGAGGTGTGTGCTGGGGAAGAGGTGGGTGAATTCAGACACAAACAATTATCCCTTTATGAGCGCACAGGCCATTCAAATTTGCTTATGAAATGGGCGAGCAATAGGTAAATTCCTGGAATAAATTTTCATGATGCAAAACGCAGAGGAAACAAGGGTGGAAAAATTTGGAGAAAATTCTACTCTGAACTTGCTCAACCCTCCCCTGCCCTCCTCACAACATCACCCTCCCATACTCCGCCCCACAAGAACAGACAAACAAATTATTTTTTTACATAGCACAATAACTCAACAGGAAAATTAGGAATTAGAGTAGGCCGTTCGGCCCCTCAAGCCTGCTTCACCATTCAACAAGATCATTGCTACACAAGATCTTCTACCTCAATGCCAGCCCCTGCCTGTTCTCCATCTGACCTCGATTCCTTTGGTGAACTAAAATCTATTGATCGCAGCCCTTTAAATATATTTAATGTTGGAGCATCCACAACCATCTGGGGTAGAGAATTCCAAAGACTCACAATCTTTTGAGTGAAGAAATTTCTCCTCATCTCAGTCCCTAAATGATCGGCCCCTTATCCTGAGATTGTTCCCCCTGTTCTAAACTCCCCAGCCCAGGGGAGGGAACAATCTCTCAGTGTCCACCCTGTCAAACCCCTCCAGAATCCTCTGGCCAGGAAATTTACCATGTCGGGCACAGAGCTGCCTCAGGGAACTGAAAGCATTATGAAAATAAAGAATTTAAGAACGTTAATAACATGTCCCCTTTTGTGACTGTCGCATGGTCAGGGGCAGGTTAGAAACTAGTTTGAAAATGTTTTAAAAAAAAAAATCACTGATCGAACACTCATCCCGGCCCGCGGATCGGATCGACATAAAATCCAAAGGCCGCTTGGCCTTTTCGCCTGCCCACCAACCGGAAGGTTGGACCGGGAGTGAAAAATTGTGTTTAATTATTACAGTAATGGCCTGAATGGGCCTGTTAATCATCCGTGGGCACACTGCCAACTCCCGTGGGCGCTCACCAACCGAAATATCGTGCAACCGTGCGATGACATTGGGGCACTCGCCCCAAGCCATCACGTGCCATTTTTACCCTGGCGCAGGTCGGGTACATGCCAGCCCAACCAGTGCCGTATTCTGCCCCATTCCTTTCAATGAGATCGCCTCTCATTCTTTTAAACTCCAGGGAATAGAGGCCTAGTTTACCCAATCTCTCCTCATGGGGTAATCCCCCCCTCACCCCAGGGACCTGTGGTGCCCTCCCCGCTAGAGGGCAAGTATCTCCTTCCTCAGGTAAGGGCAGCTGCACACAGTGGACCTGGCGTGGCCTTGCCAATGCCCCAGCTAGACTTTCTCACTCAGGCACAGGGGGGTTATGTACTGACATTGTCGTGGGGGTTCCTCACCACAGAGTCCGCGTACCCTTTGGTGGAATGTTTGACAACAATGGGTTTGGGAATCATTCCCTGCTTCCAGGCGGGACCTGAGCTCGTGTGCCTCGGTGTGCCCTCTTTGAGAGTACTTAACTGACCTGTCAGTCACCACCCACTTTACTAACCCTGGGTTTACTTGGCCCTCTTGCCCTCAACTCTTTTCTCCATCTTGTCAGCCATGGTTCAGTTGGTCACGCTATTGCCTCTGAACCATACGCATCTGGGTTCAACTCTCACTGCGGAGCTTGAACGTGAGTCCATGAGCGCTCCCCCCTCCGGTGCCAGTACCGCGGGGAGTGCTGCACTGTCAGAGGTGCTGCCTCTCAGCTGCGATATTAAAGTGAGGCCCCATCTCCCAGCCTGCTCAGCCCTATGGCGAAGAGTTGGGGGAAGGGCTAGGGGAAACATGTGGGGAAAGGGTGCTCTCCCCAGTGTCCTGGACAATATTTATCCCTCAGATCAACAGGACTGAGAAAAATAAAGAGATGATTGCTGCTTGCGGGAGCTTGCTGTGCAAATAGCGACTTTTGACACTAAAACAGTGACTCTACTTCCAAAGGAGCCACTCATTGGCTGCCAAGCCCTTCAGGAGGTCGTGAGAGGAGCAGTTGTCCAGGAGGTAAATCAGGAGCTTCCCGGAGTTCGTCCCAGAGCTACTGGTCTCCAGAGAGCTGCAAGGACCCAGCGCCTTGTAGCAAACCGGAGAAAGCAGTTCCCAGCTGTGTTTGCATTCCACAGTCCGTCTTCAGGGTAACTCTGAACTTCCGAGGTATTGTGAATGGGAGCTTCCTGTGAGCTTGGGTCCTAAGCCAACAAATCTTAGTGAAAGGCAAAAACAGAATCAGAAATACCTGGAAAAACTCAGCAGGTCTGGCAGCATCGGCTGTTTCTGTTTTGGATTTCCAGCATCTGCAGTTTTGTTTTTGCTGTCATCTTAGTGAAAGGTAAATCCGACTGACAACGGTATTCTCCAGTCAACCAGCCATTTCAGTTTCGTGGGCCTCACCCAGTCTGTAGATCCTCATTGATTTGAAGGCTAAGTGCTCTCTGCTTGCTGCTGAACTGACTGATATCATCTCACAATGACTAGTAATGTGGCCAATTAGATCTGAATAATGAATGAGTGAGTTGTTCAGGCCAAGGATTGACTAACCTGGGAAATAGCCCTCGCTGGAGACCTGACTGACAGCAATTCACAATAGTCAGCCTGCAGAGGGGAGGACGCCCAGACTTAGAGAGCTCCCAGTCCAGCGGCAGGTTAAACTCGAGCTCAGGGTAAAAGATAAAGGACAAGGAAAGGGCAACGAGAGAGAGGGAGAGAGAGAGAGACAGACAGAATGACAGACAGTGGGAGGGAGAGAGAGAGAGAGTGACAGAGACAGAGATTGGGGGGTGGGGAAGGAGAGAGAGAGACAGACAGGGAGAAGGAGAGACAGAGACAGACCGACAGGGAGAGGGAGAGAGAGAGAGACAGGTGGGGGAGGGAGGGAGAGAGAGAGAGAGACAGAGACGGGGCGAGAGAGACAGAGAGGCAGGCAGACAGGGGGAGGGAGGGAGAGAGAAAGAGAGAGAGCAACAGAGACAGAGAGGGGGAGGGGGAGTGAGAGAGACAGACAGAGAGGGAGAGAGACAGAGAGACAGAGAGGGAGAAGGAGAGAGACAGACAGACAGACAGGGAGAGAAAGAGAGACAGACAGGCAGGGAGAGGGAGAGAGAGACAGAGAGGGAGAAGGAGAGAGACAGACAGACAGACAGGGAGAGAAAGAGAGACAGACAGACAGGGAGAGGGAGAGAGAGACAGACAGACAGACAGGGGAGAGAGACAGACAGACAGACAGGAGGAGAGAGACAGACAGACAGGGAGAGGGAGAGAGAGACAGACAGACAGACAGAGGGAGAGAGACAGACGGAGAGAGAGGGAGAAGGGGTGAACAAGAGAGATGGGGAGGAAACCGGAGAGACATTGTGAATGAGATAGAGTGTGAGAGTCAGCTAGAGGTAGAAGGAGAGCACAGCAAGATTCCATGAACAGCAATGAGATAACGACCCAGATCATCCAGTGTTCTTTCGGAATTTTGGATGAGGAAAAGTCCTATAATAATATCTTACAGCCAGGGGCTCCTCCCAGCCCACCTTACACTGATCGTGTGGTGCTGTCACTCGGAGAGGAACCTGGAGATCGTGCTCAGGGGTAAGTATACTACTCCCTGAGGCACCGATATCTCCTGATGAGGCTGGAGTATTCAGAACCATCAACTTGAAATCCTCAGCCCCTTCAGCGTTTATGTCCCAGTCAGTAGCTCAGACTGATATGTTTCCACTTTCACTGCTACTCCCCCCCTCACGCAAATGCTGTCTTAAAGCCTGTGTCGGGAATCAGGCCACACAACTCTCCCATCCCTCTTCAACACTCATCTACTTTTTGCCCCTTTGAAACACCTTTTACCCCACTGAGGGTACTTACACTAAACTTTTCTAATTCGCTGGTTAGGCCTCAGCTGGAGGACTGTGCCCAGTTCTGGGCCCCGCAACTTAGGAAGGATGTCTAAGGCCTGGGAGAGGGTGCGGAGGAGATTTACCCAGAATGGGACCAGGGATGAGGGGCTTCAGTTCATCTGGAGAGAGAATGGAGAAGCTGGGATTGTTCCCCTTGGAGCAGAGGAGGTTAAGGGGGAGATTTATTCGAGGTGTTCAAAATCACGAAGGGTTTGGACAGAGTGAATAAGGAGAAACTGTTTCCAGTGGCTGGAGGGTCGGTAACCAGAGGGACACAGGTTGAAGAGAATCGGGAAAAGGACCAGAGGGCGGGGGGAGATGAGGAGAAAGTTTTTTTTTCCCCACAGCGAGTTGTTGTGGATCTGGAAGGCGCTGCCTGAAAGGGCGGTGGAAGCAGATTCAACAGGAACTTTCAAAATGGGGGAATTGGAGAAAATACTTGAAGGGGGAAAATTTGAAAGATTCTGGAGAAAGAACAGGGAGGGGTGGGGGGGGGTGGGGAGGTCGGGGGCAGGATGCTGGGGGTGTGGGATGGTGGAAGGAGAAGTGGATTTCTCTTCCAGAGAGCTGACGGAACAGGGACGATAGGCCCAGTAAATATAACACCTCCATGCAAGAGAGGGGGGAGCCAGAAAGCAGGAAGCCTCAGTCACTGGGAAATGCTCAAGTCTGCATCATGATGGAATATGTTAGGCTACGTCCCGTAAAGGGTTAACTGTAATAGTCTGTGATGGCAGAGAGAAAAGTGACATATACTCATGTGACCCGAGAGTCTAGGGGAAAGCAGCATCAAAGGAAGTTAGTATAAGGGAGTTGTCTCTTTACTGTAACCTATTTACAGTTAAGTTAGAGCATTTGCCTCTGGCAGTCTTTGAGAGTTATTGAACCTACTCCAAACCAGCAGCACAATAATAGATGGTGGCAGGTGGTAAAATAAAGGGTGATAGAAAAATCTCTACCTCTGCTGGAGAACTTCGACAAAGTTGCAGGCATCATCACAGAGTCACAAAGTGCAGAAGAGGCCCTTCGGCCCATCGAGTCTGCACCGACTCGTGAGAAACACCTGACCGACTTACCAAATCCCATTTACCAGCACTTGGCCCAGACCCTTGAATGTTATGATGTGCCAAGTGTCTTGATCAATTATTAATCAGGGTGAAGTCCCTGACAGACTCTGTGAACATACGAGAAAGAGGGGAAACGTTCTGAAGTAAACAGATGAAGCACTATGATAGTCGTCGCTGAGCGAGAACATGATCAGATCTTTGACAGGTGGAACAGGTTTGGATCAGAGATCAGTCGAGATTTGGAGTGGAGAAATTGCACGAGATCTTACGGCTGAACAGGGCACAGTAAGAAGGAACAGGAGAGCTTTGATTGCAATTGAGCAACAGAGTGAAAACCAGGGACTAGAGATGTGGTAATCATCAGAAATGAAAGAAGACACTGAAGCAGGTGATCACAAAACATCTCCTCGTTCGAATTCTGTCTAGAGGAGCAGCAGCAAAATGAGGATGTTTTAATCCCTACAGGCGAGGAGAATGAGGTACAGTAGACTGGTAAAGACACCAAAATGCTTCTTGGTGTGACAGAAGGTGAGAATTTCAAAGGACTGGAGGGAGGAGAAAGAAGGGATAAGTAGAAGAGTACATGGAGATGAGAAAGAAATGCAGCACTTATGTAAGAGAGCAAAAAGAGGCTATGTTATGAAACTTCAAGACACAGAAATGTTCAGATAGATGAGGAGACTGAAGCATTGCGTTTCCAGCATTGTCAGGAACGTTCAAATCTGGACAGAAACTTGGAGGGGGGGAGATGTAGTATAGTGGAATATGTTAGACAAAGTCTATAAAAAAAATAACTATAATAGTCCATGGTGCCATGGAAGGAAGTGACATATACTCGTGATCTGAGCATCGAGGAGAAAGGAGCATGAAGGAAGCTAGTGTAAGGAAGTGTTCTCATAACTGTAAATATGTTACAATAAATTTAGAGTGTTAGCAGCTGCCAGTCTTCAGGAGTGATTGAGCCTTCCCCAGCCCAACAACATGATAATATAGAATCCATTGTCCAAGAGGTAGTAGCAGACATTCAGAAAATCATAATTCAATCAGGCAGAGTCAACATGGTTTTGTGAAAGGGAAATCATGCTTGTGACAAATTTATTAGTGTTTTTTGAGGATGTAATAAGCAAGGTGGATAAAGGGGAAACAGTAGATGTGGTCTACTTGGATTTCCAAAATGTATTTGATAAGGTGCCACATCAAAGGTTACAACACAAAATAAGAGCTCATGGTGTTGGGGGGTGACATATTAGCGTGGATAGAGAACTGGCTGAGATAAAGAGTAGGGAGAAAAGGATCATTTTCAATATGACAAACTGTACCCAGTGGAATACCACAGGGGATCAGTGCTGGGGCCTCATCTATTTGAGTAATGACTTGGATGAAGGGACCGACTATATTGTGGCCAAATTTCTGACAATGCGAAGATAGGAAAGTAAGTTGTGAGGAGGATACAAAGAGTCTGCAAAGAGATATACTTGTGAGTGGGCAAAAAAATGACAGATGGGGCATAATGTGGGGAAATGTGAACTTGTGCATTTTGGCAGGAAGAATATAAAAGTAGAATATTATTTAAATAGAGAGAGACTGCAGAATGTGCAGTACAGAGGGATCTGGTGTCCTTGTACATTAATCACAAAAAATTAATATGCAGCTGCAGCGAGTGATTAGGAAGGCAAATTGAATGTTGGCCTTTATTATAAACAGAGATGGAGTATAAGAGTCAGGAAGTCTTGCTACAACTGTACAGGGCATTGGTGAGACTGCACATGGAGCGTTGTGTATGGTTCTGGTCTCCTTACTTAAGGAGGGACATACTTGCATTGGAAATAGTTCAGAGGAGGCTCACTTAGCTAATTCCTGAGATGAGGGGGTTTGTCTTATGAGGAAAGGTTGAGCAGGTTGGGCCTGTACCCATTGGAGTTTAGAGGAATGAGATAATGAAACATATGAGATCCTGAGGGGAGGGGGCTTGACAGGTTGGATGCTGAGAGAATGTTTCCCCTCATGGGGGGGAATCTAGAACTGAGGGGGGTGGACACAGTTAAAGAATAAAATCTCCTATTTAAGACGGAGATGAGGAGGAATTCTCTCTCTCAGAACGTCGTTAAGACTCAGCCATGATCTTACTGACTAGCAGAGCAGGCTTGAGAGGCCAAATGACCTACTCCTGCTCCTCATTTGTATGTTCTTAAATATTTGCTTTGGCTTCGGCCTAGCGAGGGCACAAAAGGCCTCTTGCCTGCAGTGATCAGATGGTCATACGTATGGCCAGAATATTAAGTAGCGAATTCTGTAAAAGAATACGCCAGCAATAAACTATTTAAGGGGATATTTGCTTCTCACAGTAGGCAACCTGGCTGAAATTCTAACTCAATCCCCACGCCCCCACCCCCTGACCACCCCTCCCACATCCACCGTACGGTGCTGCAGGGAAACAACATCAACTCTTTCTGTCTCCCTCCCTTTCAATACAAGCAGACCTGGGATTTTATTTTATTTTTTGTTCCAATAGAGTATTTTCTTAAGCAGCGTTTATGGTTCCCGTGCAAGAACCAACTTGTCAACCCGACAGCAAAGATGAGCCATTCACTCCGACACGCACAGAATCATATCTAGGATCAGTTCGAGCAAGAAACTCCACGGAGCTGAAACTGCCTGGAACGCTGTCTGCAGCTTCCATGTCAAAGGCTTTTCTCGAGAGCACATCAGCTATACCCGAGAACTGGTTTCAGGCACTTATGCTGCACCGGAGGCTATTCGGCCCATTGTGCCTGTGTCGGCTCTTTGTCAGAAAGACCCATCTGGTTCACTAATGCCCTTTAGGGAGGGAAATCTGCCCTCCTTACCCGGTGTGGCCTACAATTGACTCCAGACCCACAGCAATGTGGTTGACTCTTAAATGCCCTCTGGACAAGAGTTAGGGATGGGTAATAAATGCTGGCCTGGCCAGCAACGTCCACATCCCGTGAATGAATTTTTTAAAAAGTCCCATTAGCCTCCTGCTCTTACCCCCCCCACCACAGCTCTGCACATTTTTCCCCTTCAAGGGTTTCTCCGATTCCCTTTTGAAAGTTCCTATTGAATCTGCTTTTTTTAATTCATTCATGGGATGCTGGCTAGGCCGGCATTTATTACCCATCCCTAAATACCCTTGAGAACTGAGAGGCTGGTTAGGCCACTTCAGGGGGCAGTTAAGAGTCAACCACATGGCTGTGGGTCTGGAGTCACATGTAGGCCAGACCGGGTAAGGAGGGCAGATTTCCTTCCCTAAAGGGCATTAGTGAACCCGGTGGGCTTTCATGACAGTCGACAATGGTTTCATGGTCACCATTACGCTTTTAACTCCAGATTTTTATTGATTGAATTCAAAATTTAACCGTCTGCCATGGTGGGGTTCAAACCCAGAGCATTACACCTGGTCTCTCGATTACTAGTCCACCGCCCTTTCAGGCGGCACCTTTCAGATCACAACCACTCGCTCTGCAAAACAAAACACTCATCTCACCTCTAGCTCTTTGTCCAATTGGATTAAATCTGTACCCCTCTGGTCCCTGACCCTCCTGTCACTGCAAACTGCACCTCATTATTCACCCTATCAAAACCCTTCATCATTTCACCGCACCAAATTGGTTCTTGGCTCGTAACAGTCAGGAGCAGAACCTTGGCTGTTCCTCACCCAAAGGTGTTGAGACAAGTTGTGGTAGCCCAATTTCTGTCTTCATTCTCATCGACAAACTTGTATATTTATGTCCTGGTTCATTAAAAGAATGAGCTGAGAAAGCCAAACCCAGGAATTATTATCATTTTTCCTAAATAGTTGAGGACTATGACAGGGAACCGCTCCTCCTTTGCGATTATCAATAATTACTTGCGTTTACAAGCATCCCAAGGTGCTTGATGGATAATTAGACAAGATTTGACCCCTGAGACATATGAGGAGATATGAGGCTCATGTGACCAAAATCTCGGCCAAGGAGGTTGTTTTTAAGGAGCATCTTAAAGGAGGAGAGAGAGGAGGAGAGGCTTAGAAAGGGAATTCCAGAGGAGACAACAGTGAAGCAAAGGTGGTGGTGGATGCACAAGAGGCCAGAATTTGAGGAGTGCAAAGGTCCCGGAGGACTGGCGGAGGTTAGAGAGACATGGGTGATGGAAGCTGCTGTCTAAGAACTCATGGATGTTCTTTAAGTTGTGTTTAGGGCTAGGCATGTAGTGAGAGTAGAAGGTGGAATGGGGAAAAGGGGATAGTGAGCCAGTTTGCATTCATCTACAGAGGTACGAAAATGTTCAACCTAACATCTCGCATTCTGAATGCACAAACCTCTACCCAAGCAGCACCAATTCTCAAAATCTACCCTGCAGTTCAAAATCTCTCAGAGCTGCTGTTAGAAGGTTCACCCTCAACTATCATCTGTAGAAAATAGATACGATAAAAAACAGCTCTCATAGGAACAGAAGGAGGCCATTCAGCCCTACTAGCCTGTTCAGCCATTCAATTAAAGTTAGATCAGTATCTCATCTCCATTTGCCAATCTTGATTCCCAATCACCCAACAAAAGTCTATTGACCCCTATTTTGAAACCGTAGAGGAAGTTATTTCTCTGAATGTACATCATCATTCAGTCAGAGGGTGGTAGATTCATCAGGTCACAGAAGAGACCATTCAACCCATCGAGTCCATACTGGCTCTTTGTGGAGCAATCCAGTCAGTCCCATTCCCCCGCTCTATCCCAGCAAGTTTATTTCCCTCAAGTCCCCATTCAATTTCCTGTTGAAATCACTCATCGTCTCCGCTTCCACCTCCCTTGTGGGCAGCGAGTTCCAGGTCATCACCACCCTCTGCAGAAAATGTTCTTCCTCAAATCCTCCCTCCCACCCCATGGCTCTTATCCAGAATCTTAAATCTGTGTCTCCTAGTCCTTGTACCATCTGGCAAGGGAACAGCTTTTCCTGTTGGTCTTATCCAAACTTGAAATCAAATCTCATCTTTATATATATTTATATCCCTTCAATCATCTTAAAAATCTCGATTAGATCACCGCTTAATCCTCTATTCTCGAGGGGATACAAGCACAGCCTGTGCAACCCCTCATAATTTAACCCTTTTTAACCCCGGTACCATCCTGGTGAATTGGTGCTGCACACCCTTCAAGGCTGGTACACCCTCCCTGAGGTGCAGTGCTCAGAATTGAACCCAGTTACCCCAGATGGGGTAGTTTCGAATTTGATATAACTGTGACATGACCTCCATCCCACTGTATTCTGGCTCCCGAGATAAAGGCCACCATTTTGTTAGCCTTTTCAATTATTGGTGTGCCCCTGGCCGCTGAGGCGGTCTTGTGACGCAGTGGGTAGTGCCTCTCCTTCTGAACTCACAGCTCTGGGTTCAAGTCCCACTCCAGGGCTTGATGGCCAAGAAAGGTGGACGGAGAGTTGACCTGCAAATCCTTCCAACACACACCAGTGGAGGGTGGTAAGAGTGGGAGAGATTCCTGATCAGCCCATGTGATGGAAAGGATATTGGAACCTCTGGACTACAACACAGATGTATTACCACAGCAACTCAGACTCTGAGCCTTCCATAACACACCACCAGGCCCACCAGATTTTGGTGATTTCTGAGCGCAGACTCCCACCCGGCCAGCTCTCTCTGCTCACCCGTCCCAGCTGCTTTTTCAAGCCAATTCTGTGGCCCAGGATTTCACAACGAAATGACAAACACATATATGCCCTTTAACTCTCCTTCCATGGAACCAGCCTTTATATCCAGAGCTCCATGATCTCCAGCATTTCTGGTTCGGAATCGGCTCCCTGCAGACCCTCACACCCCTCCCCACCCGCTTCAGCCCCACAATCTCTCCCAGATCTCTGCGCTCCTCCAATTCCGGCCTCTCGAGCATCCCCCGATTTCTATCGCTCCACCATTGGCGGCCGGGCCTTCAGCTGCCTGGGGGCCCTAAGCTCTGGAATTCCCTCCCTAAACCCCTCCACCTCTCGCTCTCTCTCGCTTCCTCTCCCTCTCCTTCAAGGCATTCCTTAAAACTGACCTCTGGCTTTTGGTCACTTGTCCTAATAGCTCTGCGTGGCTCGCTGTGACAAGCTGACTGAGGGATGTTTCACTGTGTTAAAGGCGCTATATAAATGCAAGTTTTTGCAATGGAGCATAGAAGATACAATCAAGATATGGATTCAGTAGGGTCATTGGAGAGAAAATAGTGGGGAAACCCAGAACAAGGGGGCGGAACCTTAAAATTAGAGCCAGGAATAATGTCAAGGGGAGAATTTCATCACACAAAGGGGTGTGGAAATGTGGAACTGCCTCCCCCACAAGAAAGCTGTTGAGGCGGGAGCGGGGGAGGGGGAGGGGGAGGGGGTGGGGCAATTGGAAATGTCAATTGATCGCTTCCATACATAACAGAAATCGATGAAGGTATGAGGGGCAAGTTGGCTTGGTGTATTGGGAAAACACATCGAAAGGTATGACAGTAGGCCGGTAAAGGCTAGTGTTTAAAGAATTAATCCATGGTTTACAACATATACACATTCCTCTAAGGCACAGAATCCCAGCAGGAAAGGGTGAGTCAACCTTGGCTAACAAAGGAAGTCAAAGATTGCATTAGATCAAAGTTTGAGGCACATAAAGTTGCTCAAAAGTACAGTAGGCCCAAGGATTGGGAGCTTTTTGAAATTCAGCAAAGGAGGACCTAGAAACTGAGAAAGGAAGGGAGAATAGGAAATGAGTGTAAACGAGAGAGAAATATAGAAATAGAACATGAAAGCTTCTATAAAAGTGTGCAAAAAGGGGAAAGAATATCACAGACAAAGGTTGGTCCATTACAGATGGGGACAGGAGAGTTTATCATGGAGAAATGGCAGAGAAACAAAATAATTACTTTGTGTCTGTCTTCACGGGGGACGATGTATCTCCCAGAAATAATAGCAAACTAAGGAACCGAGCGAGAAAGAGGAACTGAAAGGTATTAGTGTCCGTAAAAAAAAAGTAATGCTGGGGAAATTAATGGGACTGAGAGCTGATAGACCCCTGGGTCCTGAGGGTCTACATCGCAGAGTGCTGAAAGAGGTGGCCGTGGGTGCATTTGTGGACATCTTTCAAAATCCTACAGATCCTGGACACTACCTGCAGATTAGAAGGTGGGAGATGTAACCCCCACTATTGAAGGAGGGTGGGGGTTAAGGGGAAAGCCATTTAGGACTGAGTTGAGGGAGAATTTCTTCATCTGGGAGTTAAGGGGGTGTGCGGAGGAGAGGGGAAATGATGTGTTGGGAAGAACAGGGGGTAGGGGAGGGGTGGAAGGTGGGTAAAGGGGAAGAGGAGAATTAGAATGGGGGAGGTGGCGGGAAGAGGGTTCGAGGGAGGAGGGGTTGGGGAAGGGAGTCCCGTGGAGGGGTCAGGGGAGAGGGTTGGCGTTGGGGTTGGCAGTAAGGACAGGACAGGGCTTGCAGTGGCCCCACTACCCCTGCTTCCTGGTGCCAATTTGATCAGGCACTGAGTGCCCTTAAACAAGGGGCACTCCCCACCACCCCCCACGCCACCTCCCCACAGCACCCCCCTACCCCACCCTTCCCGAGAGCCCGAATGGGTTTACTTGCCATGCTCCCTGCACGGTGACTCCCCTGCACAACCCTCTCTCCCCCTCCGCTCTCACCAGGAGTGGCAGGATGAAGCTTCTAAGTGGGCATTAACTGGCACGAGGTAGCAAGGCTCTCCCCAGGCCTTCTCACCATTAACTTAACTGGGCTGGAGGCGGGAAGGTTGTAGGGTTCCCACCCGCCACTCTCTCTCACCTGATTAAATGCCCACCCCCCCCACATACCCCTGCCATAAAATCCACTAACAATTCCGCCCTGGGTTTCAACAGCAGGCAGGCTGAAGCGGGTTGGAGGTAAATACATCAATGGCTGCTTTTGCATTTCCCCCCTGCAACCACCGCCATACACATCATTGATTCCGGGCTGGCAGAGCAGAGTTGAAGTTCAAGCGGACCCACATCCTGCTGCACTTTCAGTGTGACTATTTACTTACAGACGTCTGCTGTGAAAAGAGCACCCGCGCAGCTGTCAGCTTTCTCGAAGAAGCTGGTCGAGCGAGGGCAGGGAGTGAACTGCAAGAGCGGAAGCGATTATACTGGCACCTTGGGCTAGGTAAGCCAAGCCAATGAGAAAGTGCAAGATGATCCTTTGAAGTTCCTGCTACTGATCAGCATTCAGCCAAAATTCCCGCCTGCATCTGTGGATTGGCGGAGGCAGGAATGTCCTGCGATGCTTTCTATGGGCAAAGAGCCTGCCATCACCCATCCCCAACTGCGTGTCTACTTTAAGGGAAGGGCACTGGAGGGAATCCAGCCTTTCAGTAAATATCTAACCCTCCACAAGCAGGGAGAGAGGGAGAGAGAGAGGGTAAGAAAGCCTACCAGAGCAAATCGACCTCACCCCTTCTGCCTCCCCCAGGCAGGCCTTCGGCAACAGAAGGGTTAAAACAGCACTGAGAAAAGCAGGGAACCTTCTCCCACTGGCCCATCCCCCCCCGGTCCCATCCCAGCGTGCCAGCAAACCTGGATTGCTCATGACCCTGTATAATTAAGAGCAGATTCCTTCACTCTCTCTCTCTCTCTCTCTGACACAGCTTGGTTTTAAATCTCTCCACAGCCTCACTACCCCCAAGCCTATCTCTGTAACCTCCTCCAGCCCCGACAACCCACCGAGAACTCTGCGTCCCTCCAATCCCGGCCTTTCCACATCCCCCGATTCCCATCGATCCACCACTGGCAGTCGTGCCTTCAGCTGCCTGGGGGCCCTGAGCTCTGGAATTCCCTCCCTAAACCTCTCCGCCCTCCCTCTCCCTCCTTTAAGAGGCTCCTTAAAACCTACTTCTTTGACCAAGCTTTTAGTCGCCTGTCCCTTATGCAGCACAGTGTCAAATTATGCCTGATACTGCTCAACATGTGTTGTTAGGTTGTGCTAACCTGAATACAAACTGGTGTTATTGAATAGTGGCAGAAACACACACTGGACAACAGCACAGACAGTTCAGATTATTGCAAACACTTAGGAAAACTGTCAACAATTGTTTGTAAAAAAAAAACCTTCCAGGTAACTTACTCATCCGCCTGGCTGAATTCCAGTGGAGGCTCCTGTTCAGGGAGATTGAGAGTCAGTTGCAAATGACAGGCAAATTCCTTTCCAGATTCCTAACGCAGCCCCGGCTGTACCAATTTAGCCCTCCGGAGGGGCAGGAAGTGCTTTGATTGCTGTCTGAGCCTTAATTACAAAGACTCCAGCGAGCTGGGTCTGCAGAGGGTGAACTGAGAGCAAGGCAGCCAGCAGAGCGCAAACTGCCCCCAAAATAGCTGTACCTCCGCTACAGCCAGAAAGCAGGACACGCCTGGATCTATCCACTGGGCGGAAGGTGAGAGATTTAAAGAGACACAGTCTGCTTGGGGGGGTGGTGGGGGACTGAAGCAGGCAGCAGAATTCGATTTGTGGGGATTAATGGAGCACTGTCAATGAGTTGAAAACCAGGTTTACTTGGGAAGATTTACAGTGTCAGTATGACACTATAACACCGTTCCCGACTACAGAGCCCCAGCCACTCCAGCTCAATGAAGTCCTCTTTTCTTTTGTGGAAGCGCTAGTAATCTCTGTAACGCGACAGCCAACTTTTGCACAGCAAGATCCCACAAACTCCAAGTGCCAATGGCCAGGCCTGTCTGCTTTTGTGTTGCTTATTGGGTGATAAACCCTGGCCCTGGACACCCTCTGGGTGTCTCCCCTGTCCAGCCCCTTCAGATTCCTGAAGAACTCTCATTCCTCTAAACTCCAGAGAATAAAAATCCAATTTACTCAGCCTCTCATCACAGGGCAATCCCCTCATCTCAGGGACCAATCCAGTGAACCTTCGCTGAACCACCTCCGATACAAGTACATCCTTTCTTTACCCTCACCCCTCTCTTCCTGAATTTTCTCAAAATCCCATCATCCAAGCTTTCTGCCCCATCTCTCAATCTCTCGGTGCCCCCTATACCACAGTGGATCAAGAAGCAGCTGTCATGACCACGGATCCTATCCCCAAATTACTTATGGACCTATTGAGCTTTTAAGAAAGATCTGTGTTTTTTAAAAAATGAACCTACAAGCAAAAGCTGGCTGGGACTGTAAAGTAATCACTTGCTGGAAAATTCCTATGTGGATTACACTTGACCTACTAGTCTAGAGAGAACAGCATGTCACACCTGAAAAGGTGTCAAGGCCTACTTCAGACAGATACACTTCAAAGAAAGAGATGCAACGCAAAAATTGAACTGTAATCTCCTGCGGTTGGGGAGATAAGGGAGGCCAATCACCATCTGAGCAGAAGCCATCCCCTGTTGAGTTATATCCCAGACTGTGAACATGATCTGAGTTGAAAGAAAGCTGTTTCAAGGCAAAAGATATGGTTTTCCCTTCCAGGAATGCACAAAAAAAAGGGTTAAAAGCCAATTGCAACCCTGGTCTCTGTGTGCTAACCTGTTGTTCTGTTGTGTGCTGCTTGTGTGTGTTGTGAAGGTCACAGCTGAAGAACATCAACCACGCATCCCTGAGCTTGCAGGTAAAATAATCTATCTCGGATTGCTGGAAGCAAGTCACAGTCAAAAAGGAAACAGGACAACTCCTTTCAGCTAACCTGCAGAACCAAGAACCTCCAAATCCACTGCTCAACTGCCAAAGTCAGCTCTCCCGGAATCATCTAACTTAATGGACACAATGTTTCACAATCTATTTCTCATTGACAAACCAAAGACTGATTCGTATATCTTTTTTAACTTTTATTTTTGGATTCACTTCTCATTTCTAACCTATATTGCACTTTTATTATTTTTTCTTGTGTTTCAGTAACTAATAAACTTACTTGTTCTCTGACTCAAGGTAGCCTGGTTAAGTTGGCTCCTTTTAAAACAGAAATACATTTGGGCTGGGAGGAAGATATCCATGAGGGAAGGGATCCTTTTTAAATTAACCTGTTGCGATCAACCAAGGGGGCTGAATAAAGAAAGGGAGCCAATTCATCACTCCTCACCTGGGAGCATAACAATTTGGGGGAACCTGGCCCAGGGACCGGTCGTTACCCAGCTCAACCCCTGCTCTTCATGAGAGATCTCTGGGCTCCTCCAATTCTGGCCGCTTGCACATCCCCATTGTTCCACCATTGGGAGGCCGTGCCTTCAGCTGCCTGGGGCCCTAAACTCTGGAAATCCCTCCCTAAACCTCTCCGCCTCTCTGCTCCTTTAAGATGTTCCTTAAAACTGACCTCTTTGGCCAAGCTTTGGGTCACCTGTCCCTCATATCTCCTCATGTGGCTCGGGGTCATATTTTTGCTTTACAAAGCGCCTTGTGTGTTTTATCATGTAAGGAGTGCTATACGAGTCCAAGTTGTTGTTATATGGGGAGCAGGCGGGAAGGTGGAGTCGAGGTCAAAGATCAAATACTGAATGGTGCAGCTGGCTCAAGGGGCCAAATGGCCTACTCCTGCTCCCAGTTCCCAGATTCTTAAATTGTCACTTCAAGCAAGTAACAGGTACGGAAAGCAACCTGAAGCTGTTTCAGCGTAGGGAATGCCCTCGATTTAATTTTTAAAATTCATTCACAGGATGTGGGTGTCACTGGCTGGGCCCAGCATTTATTGCCCATCCCTAATTGCCTCTTGAGAAGGTGGTGGTGAGTTGTCTTCTTGAACCGCTGCAGTACAAAGCACGCCGAGAGATTGAGCGAGGAGGCAGAGAGCTTGTCCGGTGGGATTTTGAGAAATTTCAGGAAGAGGTGAAAAGGCAAAGGAAGGATATACTTGTATTGGAGGCGGTACAACGAAGGTTGACTGGATTGGTCCCTGGGATGAGGGAGTTGTCCTATGATGAGAGGCTGAGTAAATTGGGTTTATATTCTCTGGAGGTTAGAAGCAGGAGAGGCGATCTCATTGTAAAGTGCGTGTGAGTTTTATGATGTTAAGGGTGCTACAAACTTCTGAAGGGGTTTGACAGGGTGGACGCTGGGAGATTGACCCCCCCCAGGCTGGGGAGTTTAGAACACAGGGAACAGTCTCAGGATTAGGGGCCGATCATTTAGGGACTGAGATGGGGAGAAATTTCCTCACTCAAAGGGTTGTGAATCTTTGGGATTCTCTACCCCGGAGGGATTGTGGATGCACCATTGTTGAATCCATTTAAGGCTGGGGTAGACAGATTCTTTGTCTCTCAGGGAATTAAAGGACATGGGGAGTGGGCGGAAAAGTGGAGTTCAAGTCCAGGATTATCCATGATCGTTCTGAATAACGGAGAAGGCTCGATGGGCCGAATGGCCTTCTCCTGCTCCTATCTCATGTTCTTAGGCCTGGGGATCGAGTCCCAGAGAGCAGAATCCACACATCTGAAGGCGCTGTGACTAACTGAAAGATGAAACAGGCTGGTGCTCTTCTCTTTGGGAAAGAAATGGCTGAAATTTGACGGGAGGGAGGTTTTTCAAATTCAGAAAGGGCAGCCTTCCTTCTCACGGGCAATTCGGGATGTCCGACAAATGCTAACCTCGCCAGTGACACTCTCATTCCTGAAAAAATTTCAAAGATATTTGGAGAGGATGTTTCTACTTGTGTGACATGCCAGCATTAGAGTTCATCTATGGAACATAGTCACTAACAAATTCATCAGAAAATTTAGGAGGAACTTCCTTACACAAAACTTGAATATGCCTAAGGGAAGTTCAATAAGTCGTTCTTTTAAAAATCATTCTTGGGATGTGGGCATTGCTGGCTGGGCCCAGCATCTATTGCTCATCCCTAATTGCCCCTTGAGAAGGTGGTGGTGAGCTGCCTTCTTGAGCCGCTGTAGTCCATGTGGTGTAGAAACACCCACCATGCTGTTAGGGAGGGAGTTCCAGGATTGTGACCCAGTGACAGTGAAGGAACGGCTGATATATTTCCAAGTCAGGATGGTGAGTGACTTGGAGGGGAACTTCCAGGTGGTGATGTTCCCATGTGTCTGCTGCCCTTGTCCTTCTAGATGGTAGTGGTTGTGGGTTTGGAAGGTGCTGTCAAAGGAGCCTTGGTGAATTCCTGCAGTGCATCTTGTAGATGATACACACACTGCTGCTACTGTGCGTCAGTGGTGGAGGGAGTGAGTGTTTGTGGATGTGGTGCCAATCAAGTGGGCTGCTTTGTCCTGGATGGTGTCGAGCTTCTTGAGTGTTGTAGGGGCTGTACTCATCCAGGAAAGCAGGGAGTATTCCATCACACTCCTGACTTGTGCCTTGTAGATTGTGGACAGGCTTTGGGGAGTCAGGAGGTGAGTTACTGCAGAATTCCCAGCCTCTGACCTGCTCTTGTAGCCACAGTGTTTATAATTGCTAGTCATTCACGGGATGTGGGCTTCACTGGCTGGCCCAGCATTCATTGCCCATCCCTAATTGCCTTTGAGAAGGTAGTGGTGAGCTGCCTTCTTGAACAGCTGCAGTCCAAGGTTAGTCCAGTTCAGTTTCTGGTCAATGGTAACCCCCAGGGTGTTGATAGTGGGGGATTCAGTGATGGTAATGCCATTGAACATCAAGGGGCGATGGTTAGATTCTCTCTTGTTGGAGATGGTCATTGCCTGACACTTGTGCGGCATGAATGTTACTTGCCACTTGTCAGCCCCAAGCCTGGATATTGTCCAGGTCTTGCTGCATTTGGACAGGGACTGCTTCAGTATCTGAGGAGTCGCGAATGGTGCTGAACATTGTACAATCATCAGCGAACATCCCCACTTCTGACCTTATGATGGAAGGAAGGTCATTGATGAAGCAGCTGAAGATGGTTGGGCCGAGGACACTACCCTGAGGAATTCCTGCAGTGATGTCCTGGAGCTGAGGTGACTGATCTCCAACAACCACAACCATCTTCCTTTGTGCTGGGTATGACTCCAACCAGTGGAGAGTTTTCCCCCTGATTCCCATTGACTCCAGTTTTGCTAGGGCTCCTTGTTGTCACACTCAGTCAAATGCTGCCTTGATGTCAAGGGCAGTCACTCTCACCTCACCTCGGGAGTTCAGCTCTTTTGTCCATGTTTGAACCAAGGCTGTAATGAGGTCAGGAGCTGAGTGACCCTGGCAGAACCCGAACTGGGCATCAGTGAGCAGGTTATTTCTAAACAAGTGCCACTTGACAGCACTGCTGATGACCCCTTCCATTACTTTACTGATGATGGAGAGAAGACTGATGGGGCAGTAATTGGCTGGGTTGGATTTGTCCTGCTTTTTGTGTACAGGACATACCTGGGCAATTTTCCACACAGCCGGGTAGATGCCAGTGTTGTAGCTGCACTGGAACAGCTTGGCTAGGGGTGCAGCAAGTTCTGGACAGATGTATCTGCGGCAGGCAGGTTGGTGAGGACGAGGTCAAGTATGATTTTCCCTCTTGTTGGTTCCCTCTCCACCTCCTGCAGACCCAGTCTAGCAGCTATGTCCTTTAGGACTTGGCTAGCTCAGTAGCTACCGAGCCATTCTTGGACATTGAGCTCTTCCACCGAGAGTACATTCTGCACCCCTTCCACCCTCAGTGCTTCCTCCAAGTGATGTTCAACATGGAGGAGGCACTGATTCATCAGCTGAGGGAGGGCGGTACGTGGTAATTAGCAGGAGGTTTCCTTGCCCATGTTTGACCTGATGCCATGAGACTTCATGGGGTCCGGAGTCGATGTTGAGGACTCCCAGGGTAGCTCTCTCCCGACTGTATACCACTGTGTCCCCACCTCTGCTGGGTCTGTCCTGCTGGTGGGACGGGACATACCCAGGGCTGGTGATGGTGGGTGTCTGGGACATTATCTGTAAGGTGTGATTCTGTGAGGATGACTATGTCAGGCTGTTGCTTGACTAGTCCATGAGACAGCTCTCCCAATTTTGGCACAAGCCCCCAGATGTTAGTAAGGAGACTTTGCAGGGTCAACAGGGCTGAGATTGTGATGTCGTTTCCAGTGCCCAGGTTGATGCCAGGTGGTTGATTCAGTTCCATTTCTTATTAACTTGTTTGTAGCAGTTTATTACAACTGAGTAACTTGCTGGGCCATTTCAGAGGGGCAGTTAGGAGTCAACCACATGGCTGTGTGGGTCTGGAGTCACACGTAGGCCAGACCGGGTAAGGAGGGCAGATTTCCCTCCCTAAAGGGCATTAGTGACCCAGGTGGGTTTGTACGACAATCGGCAATGGTTTCATGGGCGTCTTTAGACTTTAAATTCCAGATTTTTATTGAATTCAAATTCCACCACCTGTCGTGGTGAGATTCGAACCCAGATTACCCTGGGTGTCAAAGAAAAGTAATTTGGACTCAAAACATTAACCCTGTTTGTCTCTCTCCACAGATGCTGCCAGACTGGCTGAGTATTTCCAGCATTTTCTGCTTTTATTTCAGATTTCCAGCATCTGCAGTATTCTACTTTTGTTATTGCAAAAACCCACCTGGGTCACTAATGCCCTTTAGGGAGGGAAATCTGCCCTCCTTACCCGGTCGGCCTACATGTGACCCCAGACCCACACAGCCATGTGGTTGATTCCTAACAGGCCTCTGAAATGGTTGAGCAAGACACTCATTTTGCTGACTAGGGATGGGTAACAAATGCTGGCGTTGCCAACGCTGACCACGCCCCATGAAAATTTTTTTAAAAAGCCACCCGTGAGGAACGTTCAAGGGGTCTGCCACATCCTCAGGTTGTTGGTGGGTGGGTGAAGGATATGATGTTCCTCCACCAGAACTCCACTTTCACCCTTCAGGACCCTGTGGCACTGTGGGAGAGACTTTGTGGAGCAGTGAATGTAGCTTCTCAACACAGCTTGTTAAACAAGATGATTCAATTCCTGAATATGTCAGTGATGCAACGGGGGTTACTGAGCATCTTTGTCTGATTTAGGCTTCAGTGGTTGTTTTTTTTTCTGTGTGTGTGTTTGCGTTTGTCTGTGTGTGTGTCTGTTTGTGTCTGTTGGTGTGTGTCTGTGTATTTCTGATAGAGTCATAGAGCCACAGAGTTATACAGCACAGAGACAGGCCCTTCGGCCCATCGTGTCCATGCTGGTCATCAGGCCCCTATCTATTCTAATCCCATTTCCCAGCACTTGCCCTGTAGCCCTGTACGCTTTGGTGTTTCAAGTGCTCACCTAAATTCTTCTTCAATGTTGTGAGGGTTCCTGCCTCTACCACCCCCTCAGGCAGTGGGTTCCAGATCCCAAAAACCCTCTGGGTGAAAAAAAAGTTCCTCAAATCCCCTCTAGGCCTCCTGCCCCTTACCTTAAACCTATGCCCCTGGCTATGGACACCTCCGTTAAGGGGAAACGTTTCTCCCTATCTACCCTATCTATGCCCCTCATAATTTTGTGTACCTCTATCAGGTCCCCCCTCAGCCTTCTCTGCTCTAAGGAAAACAACCTCATCCTATCCAGTCTCTCTTCATAGCTGAAACGCTCCAACCCAGGCAACATCCCGGTGAATCTCCTCTGCACCCTCTCCAGTGCAATCACATCCTTCCTATAGTGTGGCAACCAGAACTGCACCCAGTACTCCAGCTGTGGCCTAACTAGCGTTTTATACAGCTCCAACATAACCTCCCTGCTCTTATATTCTATGCCTCGTCTAATAAATGCAAGTATCCCATATGCCTTCTTCACCACCTTATCTACCTGTGATGCTGCCTTCAGGGATCTATGGACATGTACACCAAGCTCCCTCTGATCCTCTGTATTTCCTGGGGTCCTACCATTCGTTGTGTATTCCCTTGCTGTGTTAGTCCTCCCAAAATGCATCACCTCACACTTCTCAGGATTAAATTCCATTTACCACTGCTCTGCCCATCTTACCAGCCCATCTATATCATCCTGTAGTCTAAGGCTTTCCTCCTCACTATTTCCGACACCACCAATTTCCATGTCATTTGCGAATTTACTGATCATACCTCCTATATTCACGTCTAAATCATTAATATACACTACAACAGCAAGGGTCCCAGCACCGACCCCTGTGGTACACCATTTGTCACAGGCTTCCAATCGCAAAAACAACCTTCGACCATCACCCTCTGCCTCCTGCCACTAAGCCAATTTTGGATCCAATTTGCCAAATTGCCCTGATCCTTTGGACTCTTACCTTCCTGACCCTTCTCCCATGCGGGATCTTGTCAAAAGCCTTACTGAAATCCATGTAGACTACATCAACTACACCACCCTCATCTACACAACTAGTCACCTCCTCAAAAATTTCAATCAAATTTGTTAGACATGATCTCCCCCTCACAAAGCCATGCTGACTCTCCCTGATTAATCCCTGCCTCTCCAAGTGGAGATTAATCCTGTCCCTCAGAATTTTTTCCAATAGTTTCCCTACCACTGATGTTAGACTCACTGGCCTGTAATTACCTGGTTTGTCCCAACTACCCTTCTTGAATAACGGTCCCACATTCACTGTCCTCCACTCCTCTGGCACCTCTTCTGTGGCCAGAGACGATTTGAAATTTAGTGTCAGAGCCCCTGCAATCTCCTCCCTTGCATCACTTAACAGCCTGGGATACATCTCATCTGGGCCTGAGGATTTATCCACTTTTAAGCCTGCTAAAACCGTTAATACCTCTTCCCTTTCAATGCTAATTTGCTCAAGTATATCCCAGTCCCCCTCCCTGACTTCATGCCCCCTCTTCACTCTCCTAACTACTTTTTAAAGTCCCCCCCCACCTACACTTTCCAGATTCCTGTAGGGCTTCTTCTGTTTTCAGCCCCCTGTATAGGCCATAAGCCTCCTTTTTTTCCCTTATCCAATCCTCTATATCCCTTGACATCCAGGGTTCCCTGGAGTTGTTGGTCCTACCCTTCATCTTCACAGGAATATGTTGGCCCTGAGTTCTCAGTATTTCCTTTTTGAATGACTCCCACTGCTCTGATGTAGACTTTCCTACAAGTAGCTGCCCTCAGTCCAGTTTGGCCAGATCCTGGCTTATCATATTGAAATCGGCCTTCCCCCAATTCAGGACCTTTACTTCCAGTCCATCTTTGTCCCTTTCCATAACTACCCCAAACCTTACAGCGTTATGGTCACTATCCCCGAAATGCTCCCCCACTGACACTTCCACCACTTACCCAGCTTCATTCCCTAAGATTAGGTCCAGTACCATCCCCTCTCTTGTAGGACTTTCTATGTGCTGCCTCAAAAAGCTTTCCTGGATGCACTTTAAAATTCCACCCCCTCTAAGCCTTTCACACCTAGACTTTCCCGATTAATATTGGGCAAGTTGAAATCCCCCACTATTATTACCCTATTATTTCTACACTTCCATGAGCTTTGCCTACATACCTGCTCCTCTATCTCCCACTACTGTTTGGAGGCCTATAGTATACTCCCAGAAAAGTGATTGTTTTTAAGTTCTACCCATATGGCCTCATTTGAGGAACTTTCTAAGATACCATCCCTATCTACTGCAGTAATTGACTCCTTGATCAATAGTGTAATGCCACCTCACCTTTTCCACACCCTCCTGTCACGCCTGAAGATTCTATACCCTAGAATATTGAGCTGCCAGTCCTGCCCTTCCCTCAACCAAGTCTCTGTGATAGCAACAATATCAAATTCCCATGTGTTAATCAATGCCCTCAATTCATCTGCCTCACTTGTAAGACTCCTTGCATTAAATTAGATGTAATACAGCTTTGCATGATTCCCTTGTGTCTTAACAGGTCTATATTTGCATTGCCTTCCAGACTGACTAAGTTTCTCTTCTATATTTGGCTGTGCATCTCCCCTTACTGCATCTCCACTGTGTATCCCACCTCCCTGCCAAATTAGTTTAACCCCCCCTCCACCCCGCCCTCCCCTGAACAGCACTAGCAAACCTCCCTGCAAGGATGTTGGTCCCATTCCGGTTCAGCTGCAACCCGTCCGACTTGTACAGACCCCACCTTCGCCAGAAACAGACCCAGTGATCCAGGAAACTAAAGCCCTCCCTCCTGCACCATCTCTTCAGCCATGCATTCATCCTCTCTACCCTCCTGTTCCTATACTCACTGGCACGTGTCACAAGGTGTAATTCAAAGGTTACAACCTTTGAGGTCCTTCTATATAATCAGCTACCTCGCTCCCTAAATTCTTGTTACAGGACCTCATCCCCCTTTCTACCTATGTCATTGGTATTAATGTGAACCACGACCTCTGCCTGTTCGCAGTCCCCCTTCAGAATGCCCTGCAGCCGCTCTGTGACATCCTTCACCCTGGCACCAGGGAGGCAACACACTATCCTGAAGTATTATCTACAGCCGCAGAAGGACCTGTCTGCACCCCTCGCTATGGAGTCTCCTATCATTATTGCTCCTGCACTCTTATTCCTTGTGCAGCTGAGACACCCACAGTGCTGTGAACTTGGCTCTGGCTGCACTCTCCAGAGGAACCTTCACCCTCAGTGTTTTCCAACACAGCAAACAGCTTCTTGAGTGAGATGCACCCTGGGGCTTTCCTGACTACCCGCCTGCCTCCCTTCTTCTGACCGGTGGTCACTCATTCCCTCTCTGACTGCACTTTATTAAGCTACAGAGTGACCACATCTAAAAAGGTGCTATCCATGTAACCCTCAGCCCCGCAGATGCTCCGCTGTGTCTCCAGGTGAGGCTCGAGCTCCAGAAGCTGTTAGTGAAGCTGGTCAGTCCAGTGTCACTTCCTGCAAATGGGGTCACCCAGATTGCCAGGAGTGTCTAACAATTCCCACATGCTGCCCAGGGCTGAGCTCCCTTTCTATACTTTATGTTTGTCATTAATCAAAAGACTATTTTCTTAAATTTAAGCCAAGTAGAAAACTACTTAGTTTCTCTTTTAGAAAAAATTCTGAGGCACTGACCTTCCATAATCTCGCTTTAAAGTGGAAAAAAACAACTTACACATTACCTACCAATCAGCTCCCTCCCTTGTTCTGACGTCATTCCTTTCGAATTCCAGCACCACTGAGTGTCTGGGTGAGAAATGGATCACTCCAGGTAAACTCCACTCCTGCTCTTTATACAGCCGCTCCAATCCCTCACAGGTAACCTCCACCCCTGCTATTTATACAGCTGCACCACTCCCTCATAGGTAACCAAGCTCCTGCTCTTTATACAGACGCTCCGCTCCCTCACAGGTAACCTCCACTCCTGCTCTTTATACAGCCGCTCCACTCCCTCACAGGTAACCTCCACCCCTGCTCTTTATACAGCCACTCCACTCCCTCACAGGTAACCTCCGCTCCTGCTCTTTATACAGCCGCTCCGATCCCTCACAGGTAAACTCCACTCCTGCTCTTTATACAGCCGCTCCGCTCCCTCAGAGGTAAACTCCACTCCTGCTCTTTATACAGACGCTCCGCTCCCTCACAGGTAAACTCCGCTCCTGCTCTTTATACAGCTGTTCCGCTCCCTCACAGGTAAACTCCGTTCCTGCTCTTTATACAGTCGCTCCGCTTCCTCACAGGTAAACTCCTCTCCACTCTTTATACAGTCGCTCCACTCCCTCACAGGTAAACTCCGCTCCTGCTCTTTATACAGCCTTTCCGCTTATTCACAGGTAAACTCCGTTCCTGCTCTTTATACAGCCGCTCCGCTCCCTCACAGGTAAACTCCGCTCCTGCTCTTTATACAGCCGATCCGCTCCCTAACAGGTAAACTCAGCCACTGCTCTTTATACAGCCGCTCCGCTCCCTCACAGGTAAACTCCGTTCCTGCTCTTTATACAGCCGCTCCGCTCCCTCACAGGTAAACTCCGCTCCTGCTCTTTATACAGTCACTCCATCCCTCACAGGTAAACTCCGCACCACTCTTTATACACTCGCTCCGCTCCCTCACAGATTAACTCCGCTCCTGCTCTTTATACAGTCGCCCTGCTCCCTCACAGGTAAAATCTGCTCCTGCTCTTTATACAGTCGCTCCACTCCCTCACAGGTAAACTCCGCTCCTGTTCTTTATACAGCCGCTCCACTCCCTCACAGGTAAACTCCGCTCCTGCTCTTTATACAGCTGCTCCGCTCCATCACAGAGTAAACTCTACTCCTGCTCTTAATACAGCTGCTCCGCTTATTCACAGGTAAACTCCACTCCTGCACTTTATACAGCCGCTCCGCTCCATCACAGGTAAACTCCGCTCCTGCTGTTTATACAGCCGCTCTGCTCCCTCACAGGTAAACAACGCTCCTGATCTTTATACAGTCGCTCTGCTCCATCACAGGTAAATTCCGCTCCTGCTCTTTATACATCCACTCCGATCCCTCACAGGTAAACTCCGCTCCTGCTCTTTATACAGTTGCTCCATTCCCTCACAGGTAAACTTCGCTCCTGCTGTTTATACAGCTGCTCCGCTCCCTCACAGGTAAACTCCGCTCCAGCTCTTTATACAGCCGCTCCGCTCCCTCACAGGTAAGCTCCGCTCCTGCTCTTTATACAGCCGCTCCGCTCCCTAACAGGTAAACTCCGCTCCTGCTCTTTATACAGCTGCTCCGCTCCCTCACAGGTAAACTCCGCTCCAGCTCTTTATACAGCCGCTCCGCTCCCTCACAGGTAAACTCCGCTCCTGCTCTTTATACAGCCGCTCCGCTCCCTAACAGGTAAACTCCGCTCCTGCTCTTTATACAGCCGCACCACTCCCTCACAGGTAAACAACGCTCCTGCTCTTTATACAGACGCTCCGCTCCCTCACAGGTAACCTCCACTCCTGCTCTTTATACAGCCGCTCCACTCCCTCACAGGTAACCTCCACTCGTGCTCTTTATACAGCCGCTCCACTCCCTCACAGGTAACCTCCACCCCTGCTCTTTATACAGCCACTCCACTCCCTCACAGGTAACCTCCGCTCCTGCTCTTTATACAGCCGCTCCGATCCCTCACAGGTAAACTCCACTCCTGCTCTTTATACAGCCGCTCCGCTCCCTCAGAGGTAAACTCCACTCCTGCTCTTTATACAGACGCTCCGCTCCCTCACAGGTAAACTCCGCTCCTGCTCTTTATACAGCTGTTCCGCTCCCTCACAGGTAAACTCCGTTCCTGCTCTTTATACAGTCGCTCCGCTTCCTCACAGGTAAACTCCTCTCCACTCTTTATACAGTCGCTCCACTCCCTCACAGGTAAACTCCGCTCCTGCTCTTTATACAGCCTTTCCGCTTATTCACAGGTAAACTCCATTCCTGCTCTTTATACAGCCGCTCCGCTCCCTCACAGGTAAACTCCGCTCCTGCTCTTTATACAGCCGATCCGCTCCCTAACAGGTAAACTCAGCCACTGCTCTTTATACAGCCGCTCCGCTCCCTCACAGGTAAACTCCGTTCCTGCTCTTTATACAGCCGCTCCGCTCCCTCACAGGTAAACTCCGCTCCTGCTCTTTATACAGTCACTCCATCCCTCACAGGTAAACTCCGCACCACTCTTTATACACTTGCTCCGCTCCCTCACAGATTAACTCCGCTCCTGCTCTTTATACAGTCGCCCTGCTCCCTCACAGGTAAAATCCGCTCCTGCTCTTTATACAGTCGCTCCACTCCCTCACAGGTAAACTCCGCTCCTGTTCTTTATACAGCCGCTCCACTCCCTCACAGGTAAACTCCACCCCTGCTCTTTATACAGCTGCTCCGCTCCATCACAGAGTAAACTCTACTCCTGCTCTTAATACAGCTGCTCCGCTTATTCACAGGTAAACTCCGCTCCTGCTCTTTATACAGTTGCTCCATTCCCTCACAGGTAAACTTCGCTCCTGCTGTTTATACAGCTGCTCCGCTCCCTCACAGGTAAACTCCGCTCCAGCTCTTTATACAGCCGCTCCGCTCCCTCACAGGTAAACTCCGCTCCTGCTCTTTATACAGCCGCTCCGCTCCCTAACAGGTAAACTCCGCTCCTGCTCTTTATACAGCCGCACCACTCCCTCACAGGTAAACAACGCTCCTGCTCTTTATACAGACGCTCCGCTCCCTCACAGGTAACCTCCACTCCTGCTCTTTATACAGCCGCTCCACTCCCTCACAGGTAACCTCCACCCCTGCTCTTTATACGGCCACTCCACTCCCTCACAGGTAACCTCCGCTCCTGCTCTTTATACAGCCGCTCCGATCCCTCACAGGTAAACTCCACTCCTGCTCTTTATACAGCCGCTCCGCTCCCTCAGAGGTAAACTCCACTCCTGCTCTTTATATAGACGCTCCGCTCCCTCACAGGTAAACTCCGCTCCTGCTCTTTATACAGCTGTTCCGCTCCCTCACAGGTAAACTCTGTTCCTGCTCTTTATACAGTCGCTCCGCTTCCTCACAGGTAAACTCCTCTCCACTCTTTATACAGTCGCTCCACTCCCTCACAGGTAAACTCCGCTCCTGCTCTTTATACAGCCTTTCCGCTTATTCACAGGTAAACTCCATTCCTGCTCTTTATACAGCCGCTCCGCTCCCTCACAGGTAAACTCCGCTCCTGCTCTTTATACAGCCGATCCGCTCCCTAACAGGTAAACTCAGCCACTGCTCTTTATACAGCCGCTCCGCTCCCTCACAGGTAAACTCCGCTCCTGCTCTTTATACAGTCACTCCATCCCTCACAGGTAAACTCCGCACCACTCTTTATACACTTGCTCCGCTCCCTCACAGATTAACTCCGCTCCTGCTCTTTATACAGTCGCCCTGCTCCCTCACAGGTAAAATCCGCTCCTGCTCTTTATACAGTCGCTCCACTCCCTCACAGGTAAACTCCGCTCCTGTTCTTTATACAGCCGCTCCACTCCCTCACAGGTAAACTCCACTCCTGCTCTTTATACAGCTGCTCCGCTCCATCACAGAGTAAACTCTACTCCTGCTCTTAATACAGCTGCTCCGCTTATTCACAGGTAAACTCCACTCCTGCACTTTATACAGCCGCTCCGCTCCATCACAGGTAAACTCCGCTCCTGCTGTTTATACAGCCGCTCTGCTCCCTCACAGGTAAACAACGCTCCTGATCTTTATACAGTCGCTCTGCTCCATCACAGGTAAACTCCGCTCCTGCTCTTTATACATCCACTCCGATCCCTCACAGGTAAACTCCGCTCCTGCTCTTTATACAGTTGATCCATTCCCTCACAGGTAAACTCCGCTCCTGCTGTTTATACAGCTGCTCCGCTCCCTCACAGGTAAACTCCGCTCCAGCTCTTTATACAGCCGCTCCGCTCCCTCACAGGTAAACTCCGCTCCAGCTCTTTATACAGTCGCTCCGCTCCCTCACAGGTAAACTCCGCTCCTGCTCTTTATACAGCCGCTCCACTCCCTCACAGGTAACCTCCACCCCTGCTCTTTATACAGCCACTCCACTCCCTCACAGGTAACCTCCGCTCCTGCTCTTTATACAGCCGCTCCGCTCCCTCAGAGGTAAACTCCACTCCTGCTCTTTATACAGACGCTCCGCTCCCTCACAGGTAAACTCCGCTCCTGCTCTTTATACAGCTGTTCCGCTCCCTCACAGGTAAACTCCGTTCCTGCTCTTTATACAGTCGCTCCGCTTCCTCACAGGTAAACTCCTCTCCACTCTTTATACAGTCGCTCCACTCCCTCACAGGTAAACTCCGCTCCTGCTCTTTATACAGCCTTTCCGCTTATTCACAGGTAAAATCCGTTCCTGCTCTTTATACAGCCGCTCCGCTCCCTCACAGGTAAACTCCGCTCCTGCTCTTTATACAGCCGCTCCGCTCCCTAACAGGTAAACTCAGCCACTGCTCTTTATACAGCCGCTCCGCTCCCTCACAGGTAAACTCCGTTCCTGCTCTTTATACAGCCGCTCCGCTCCCTCACAGGTAAACTCCGCTCCTGCTCTTTATACAGTCACTCCATCCCTCACAGGTAAACTCCGCACCACTCTTTATACACTCGCTCCGCTCCCTCACAGATTAACTCCGCTCCTGCTCTTTATACAGTCGCCCTGCTCCCTCACAGGTAAAATCCGCTCCTGCTCTTTATACAGTCGCTCCACTCCCTCACAGGTAAACTCCGCTCCTGTTCTTTATACAGCCGCTCCACTCCCTCACAGGTAAACTCCGCTCCTGCTCTTTATACAGCTGCTCCGCTCCATCACAGAGTAAACTCTACTCCTGTTCTTAATACAGCTGCTCCGCTTATTCACAGGTAAACTCCGCTCCTGTTCTTTATACAGCCGCTCTGCTCCCTCACAGGTAAACAATGCTCCTGATCTTTATACAGTCGCTCTGCTCCATCACAGGTAAACTCCGCTCCTGCTCTTTATACATCCACTCTGATCCCTCACAGGTAAACTCCGCTCCTGCTCTTTATACAGTTGCTCCATTCCCTCACAGGTAAACTTCGCTCCTGCTGTTTATACAGCTGCTCCGCTCCCTCACAGGTAAACTCCGCTCCAGCTCTTTATACAGCCGCTCCGCTCCCTCACAGGTAAACTCCGCTCCAGCTCTTTATACAGTCGCTCCGCTCCCTCACAGGCAAACTCCGCTCCTGCTCTTTATACAGCCGCTCCGCTCCCTAACAGGTAAACTCCGCTCCTGCTCTTTATACAGCTGCTCCGCTCCCTCACAGGTAAACTCCGCTCCAGCTCTTTATACAGCCGCTCCGCTCCCTCACAGGTAAACTCCGCTCCAGCTCTTTATACAGTCGCTCTGCTCCCTCACAGGTAAACTCCACTCCTGCTCTTTATACAGTCGCTCCGCGCCATCACAGGTAAACTCCATTCTTGCTCTTTATACAGCCGCTCCGATCCCTCACAGGTATACTCCGCTCCTGCTCTTTATACAGTCACTCCATCCCTCACAGGTAAACTCCGCACCACTCTTTATACACTCGCTCCGCTCCCTCACAGCTAAACTCAGCTCCTGCTCTTTATACAGTCGCTCCGCGCCATCACAGGTAAACTCCATTCTTGCTCTTTATACAGCCGCTCCGATCCCTCACAGGTATACTCCGCTCCTGCTCTTTATACAGTCACTCCATCCCTCACAGGTAAACTCCGCACCACTCTTTATACACTCGCTCTGCTCCCTCACAGGTAAACTCCGCTCCTGCTCTTTATACAGTCGCCCTGCTCCCTCACAGGTAAAATCCGCTCCTGCTCTTTATACAGTCGCTCCACTCCCTCACAGGTAAACTCCGCTCCTGTTCTTTATACAGCCGCTCCACTCCCTCACAGGTAAACTCCGCTCCTGCTCTTTATACAGCTGCTCCGCTCCATCACAGAGTAAACTCTACTCCTGCTCTTAATACAGCTGCTCCGCTTATTCACAGGTAAACTCCGCTCCTGTTCTTTATACAGCCGCTCTGCTCCCTCACAGGTAAACAATGCTCCTGATCTTTATACAGTCGCTCTGCTCCATCACAGGTAAACTCCGCTCCTGCTCTTTATACATCCACTCCGATCCCTCACAGGTAAACTCCGCTCCTGCTCTTTATACAGTTGCTCCATTCCCTCACAGGTAAACTTCGCTCCTGCTGTTTATACAGCTGCTCCGCTCCCTCACAGGTAAACTCCGCTCCAGCTCTTTATACAGCCGCTCCGCTCCCTCACAGGTAAACTCCGCTCCAGCTCTTTATACAGTCGCTCCGCTCCCTCACAGGTAAACTCCGCTCCTGCTCTTTATACAGCCACTCCGCTCCCTCACAGGTAAACACCACTCCTGCTCTTTATACAGTCGCTCCACTCCCTCACAGGTAAACACCGGTCCTGCTCTTTATACTGACGCTCCATTCCCTCACAGGTAAACTCCTGTCAACATTTATACAGCTGCTCCACTCTCTCACAGCTAAACTCTTGTCAACTCTTTATACAGTTGCTCCGCTCTCTCACAGGTAAACTCCGCTCCTGCTCTTTATACAGCCGCTCCACTCCCTCACAGGTAAACTCCGCTACTGCTCTTTATACAGTCGCTCCGCTCTCTCACAGGTAAACTCCGCTCCTGTTCTTTATACAGTCGCTCTGCTCCCTCACAGGTAAACTCCACTCATGCTCTTTATACAGCCGCTCTGCTCCCTCACAGGTAAACTCCGTTCCTGCTCTTTATACAGCCGCTCCACTCCCTCACAGGTAAACTCCACTCCTGCTCTTTATACAGCCGCTCTGCTCCCTCACAGGTAAACTCCGCTCCTGCTCTTTATACAGTTGCTCCATTCCCTCACAGGTAAACTTCGCTCCTGCTGTTTATACAGCTGCTCCGCTCCCTCACAGGTAAACTCCGCTCCAGCTCTTTATACAGCCGCTCCGCTCCCTCACAGGTAAACTCCGCTCCAGCTCTTTATACAGTCGCTCCGCTCCCTCACAGGTAAACTCCGCTCCTGCTCTTTATACAGCCACTCCGCTCCCTCACAGGTAAACACCACTCCTGCTCTTTATACAGTCGCTCCACTCCCTCACAGGTAAACACCGGTCCTGCTCTTTATACTGACGCTCCATTCCCTCACAGGTAAACTCCTGTCAACATTTATACAGCTGCTCCACTCTCTCACAGCTAAACTCTTGTCAACTCTTTATACAGTTGCTCCGCTCTCTCACAGGTAAACTCCGCTCCTGCTCTTTATACAGCCGCTCCACTCCCTCACAGGTAAACTCCGCTACTGCTCTTTATACAGTCGCTCCGCTCCCTCACAGCTGAACTCAGCTCCTGCTCTTTATACAGTCGCTCCGCGCCATCACAGGTAAACTCCATTCTTGCTCTTTATACAGCCGCTCCGCTCCCTCACAGCTGAACTCAGCTCCTGCTCTTTATACAGTCGCTCCGCGCCATCACAGGTAAACTCCATTCTTGCTCTTTATACAGCCGCTCCGATCCCTCACAGGTAAACTCCGCTCCTGCTCTTTATACAGTCACTCCATCCCTCACAGGTAAACTCCGCACCACTCTTTATACACTCACTCCGCTCCCTCACAGGTAAACTCCGCTCCTGCACTTTATACAGCTGCTCCGCTCCATCACAGAGTAAACTCTACTCCTGCTCTTAATACAGCTGCTCCGCTTATTCACAGGTAAACTCCACTCCTGCTCTTTATACAGCCGCTCTGCTCCCTCACAGGTAAACTCCTCTCCTGCTCTTTATACAGCCGCTCTGCTCCCTCAAAGGTAAACTCCGCTCCTGCTCTTTATACAGTCGCTCCGCTCCATCACAGGTAAACTCCGCTCCTGCTCTTTATACAGTCGCTCCATTCCCTCACAGGTAAACTCCGTTCCTGCTCTTTATACAGCCACTCCGCTCCCTCACAGGTAAACTTCGCTCTTGCTGTTTATACGGCCACTCCGCTCCCTCACAGGTAAACTCCGCTCCTGCTCTTTATACAGCCGCTCCGCTCCCTAACAGGTAAACTCCGCTCCTGCTCTTTATACATCCACTCCGATCCGTCACAGGTAAACGCGGCTCCTGCTCTTTATACAGTCGCTCCATTCCCTCACAGGTAAACTCCGCTCCTGCTCTTTATACAGCTACTCTGCTCCCTCACAGGTAAACTCCGCTACTGCTCTTTATACAGCCGCTCCACTCCCTCACAGGTAAACTCCGCTCCTGCTCTTTATACAGCCGCTCTGCTCCCGCACAGGTAATCTCCACTCCAGCTCTTTATACAGCCAGTCCATTCCCTCACAGGTAAACTCTGTTCGTGCTCCTTATACAGATGAACCGCTCCCTCACAGGTAAACTCCGCTCCTGCTCTTTATCCAGCCTTTCCGCTCCCTCACAGGTAAACTCCGCTCGTGCTCTTTATACAGACTTTCTGCTCCCTCACAGGTAAACTCCGCTCCTGCTCTTTATACAGTCGCTCCACTCCCTCATAGGTAAGCTCATGCTCTTTATACAGTCGCTCCACTCCCTCACAGGCAAACACCGCTCCTGCTCTTGATACAGCCGCTCCACTCCCTCACAGGTAAACACCGCTCCTGCTCTTTATACTGACGCTCCATTCCCTCACAGGTAAACTCCTGTCAACTCTTTATACAGTCGCTCCGCTCCCTCACAGCTAAACTCTGCTCCTGCTCTTTATACAGTCGCACCGCTATCTCACAGGTAAATTCTGCTCCTGCTCTTTATACAGCCGCTCTACTCCCTCACAGGTAAACTCCGCTACTGCTCTTTATACAGCCGCTCCGCTCCCTCACAGGTAAACTCCGCTCCTGCTCTTTATACAGCCGATCCGCTCCCTAACAGGTAAACTCAGCCACTGCTCTTTATACAGCCGCTCCGCTCCCTCACAGGTAAACTCCGTTCCTGCTCTTTATACAGCCGCTCCGCTCCCTCACAGGTAAACTCCGCTCCTGCTCTTTATACAGTCACTCCATCCCTCACAGGTAAACTCCGCACCACTCTTTATACACTCGCTCCGCTCCCTCACAGATTAACTCCGCTCCTGCTCTTTATACAGTCGCCCTGCTCCCTCACAGGTAAAATCTGCTCCTGCTCTTTATACAGTCGCTCCACTCCCTCACAGGTAAACTCCGCTCCTGTTCTTTATACAGCCGCTCCACTCCCTCACAGGTAAACTCCGCTCCTGCTCTTTATACAGCTGCTCCGCTCCATCACAGAGTAAACTCTACTCCTGCTCTTAATACAGCTGCTCCGCTTATTCACAGGTAAACTCCACTCCTGCACTTTATACAGCCGCTCCGCTCCATCACAGGTAAACTCCGCTCCTGCTGTTTATACAGCCGCTCTGCTCCCTCACAGGTAAACAACGCTCCTGATCTTTATACAGTCGCTCTGCTCCATCACAGGTAAATTCCGCTCCTGCTCTTTATACATCCACTCCGATCCCTCACAGGTAAACTCCGCTCCTGCTCTTTATACAGTTGCTCCATTCCCTCACAGGTAAACTTCGCTCCTGCTGTTTATACAGCTGCTCCGCTCCCTCACAGGTAAACTCCGCTCCAGCTCTTTATACAGCCGCTCCGCTCCCTCACAGGTAAACTCCGCTCCTGCTCTTTATACAGCCGCTCCGCTCCCTAACAGGTAAACTCCGCTCCTGCTCTTTATACAGCTGCTCCGCTCCCTCACAGGTAAACTCCGCTCCAGCTCTTTATACAGCCGCTCCGCTCCCTCACAGGTAAACTCCGCTCCTGCTCTTTATACAGCCGCTCCGCTCCCTAACAGGTAAACTCCGCTCCTGCTCTTTATACAGCCGCACCACTCCCTCACAGGTAAACAACGCTCCTGCTCTTTATACAGACGCTCCGCTCCCTCACAGGTAACCTCCACTCCTGCTCTTTATACAGCCGCTCCACTCCCTCACAGGTAACCTCCACTCCTGCTCTTTATACAGCCGCTCCACTCCCTCACAGGTAACCTCCACCCCTGCTCTTTATACAGCCACTCCACTCCCTCACAGGTAACCTCCGCTCCTGCTCTTTATACAGCCACTCCGATCCCTCACAGGTAAACTCCACTCCTGCTCTTTATACAGCCGCTCCGCTCCCTCAGAGGTAAACTCCACTCCTGCTCTTTATACAGACGCTCCGCTCCCTCACAGGTAAACTCCGCTCCTGCTCTTTATACAGCTGTTCCGCTCCCTCACAGGTAAACTCCGTTCCTGCTCTTTATACAGTCGCTCCGCTTCCTCACAGGTAAACTCCTCTCCACTCTTTATACAGTCGCTCCACTCCCTCACAGGTAAACTCCGCTCCTGCTCTTTATACAGCCTTTCCGCTTATTCACAGGTAAACTCCATTCCTGCTCTTTATACAGCCGCTCCGCTCCCTCACAGGTAAACTCCGCTCCTGCTCTTTATACAGCCGATCCGCTCCCTAACAGGTAAACTCAGCCACTGCTCTTTATACAGCCGCTCCGCTCCCTCACAGGTAAACTCCGTTCCTGCTCTTTATACAGCCGCTCCGCTCCCTCACAGGTAAACTCCGCTCCTGCTCTTTATACAGTCACTCCATCCCTCACAGGTAAACTCCGCACCACTCTTTATACACTTGCTCCGCTCCCTCACAGATTAACTCCGCTCCTGCTCTTTATACAGTCGCCCTGCTCCCTCACAGGTAAAATCCGCTCCTGCTCTTTATACAGTCGCTCCACTCCCTCACAGGTAAACTCCGCTCCTGTTCTTTATACAGCCGCTCCACTCCCTCACAGGTAAACTCCACCCCTGCTCTTTATACAGCTGCTCCGCTCCATCACAGAGTAAACTCTACTCCTGCTCTTAATACAGCTGCTCCGCTTATTCACAGGTAAACTCCGCTCCTGCTCTTTATACAGTTGCTCCATTCCCTCACAGGTAAACTTCGCTCCTGCTGTTTATACAGCTGCTCCGCTCCCTCACAGGTAAACTCCGCTCCAGCTCTTTATACAGCCGCTCCGCTCCCTCACAGGTAAACTCCGCTCCTGCTCTTTATACAGCCGCTCCGCTCCCTAACAGGTAAACTCCGCTCCTGCTCTTTATACAGCCGCACCACTCCCTCACAGGTAACCTCCACTCCTGCTCTTTATACAGCCGCTCCACTCCCTCACAGGTAACCTCCACCCCTGCTCTTTATACGGCCACTCCACTCCCTCACAGGTAACCTCCGCTCCTGCTCTTTATACAGCCGCTCCGATCCCTCACAGGTAAACTCCACTCCTGCTCTTTATACAGCCGCTCCGCTCCCTCAGAGGTAAACTCCACTCCTGCTCTTTATACAGACGCTCCGCTCCCTCACAGGTAAACTCCGCTCCTGCTCTTTATACAGCTGTTCCGCTCCCTCACAGGTAAACTCTGTTCCTGCTCTTTATACAGTCGCTCCGCTTCCTCACAGGTAAACTCCTCTCCACTCTTTATACAGTCGCTCCACTCCCTCACAGGTAAACTCCGCTCCTGCTCTTTATACAGCCTTTCCGCTTATTCACAGGTAAACTCCATTCCTGCTCTTTATACAGCCGATCCGCTCCCTAACAGGTAAACTCAGCCACTGCTCTTTATACAGCCGCTCCGCTCCCTCACAGGTAAACTCCGCTCCTGCTCTTTATACAGTCACTCCATCCCTCACAGGTAAACTCCGCACGACTCTTTATACACTTGCTCCGCTCCCTCACAGATTAACTCCGCTCCTGCTCTTTATACAGTCGCCCTGCTCCCTCACAGGTATACTCCGCTCCTGCTCTTTATACAGTCACTCCATCCCTCACAGGTAAACTCCGCACCACTCTTTATACACTTGCTCCGCTCCATCACAGATTAACTCCGCTCCTGCTCTTTATACAGTCGCCCTGCTCCCTCACAGGTAAAATCCGCTCCTGCTCTTTATACAGTCGCTCCACTCCCTCACAGGTAAACTCCGCTCCTGTTCTTTATACAGCCGCTCCACTCCCTCACAGGTAAACTCCACTCCTGCTCTTTATACAGCTGCTCCGCTCCATCACAGAGTAAACTCTACTCCTGCTCTTAATACAGCTGCTCCGCTTATTCACAGGTAAACTCCACTCCTGCACTTTATACAGCCGCTCCGCTCCATCACAGGTAAACTCCGCTCCTGCTGTTTATACAGCCGCTCTGCTCCCTCACAGGTAAACAACGCTCCTGATCTTTATACAGTCGCTCTGCTCCATCACAGGTAAACTCCGCTCCTGCTCTTTATACATCCACTCCGATCCCTCACAGGTAAACTCCGCTCCTGCTCTTTATACAGTTGCTCCATTCCCTCACAGGTAAACTCCGTTCCTGCTGTTTATACAGCTGCTCCGCTCCCTCACAGGTAAACTCCGCTCCAGCTCTTTATACAGCCGCTCCGCTCCCTCACAGGTAAACTCCGCTCCAGCTCTTTATACAGTCGCTCCGCTCCCTCACAGGTAAACTCCGCTCCTGCTCTTTATACAGCCGCTCCACTCCCTCACAGGTAACCTCCACCCCTGCTCTTTATACAGCCACTCCACTCCCTCACAGGTAACCTCCGCTCCTGCTCTTTATACAGCCGCTCCGCTCCCTCAGAGGTAAACTCCACTCCTGCTCTTTATACAGACGCTCCGCTCCCTCACAGGTAAACTCCGCTCCTGCTCTTTATACAGCTGTTCCGCTCCCTCACAGGTAAACTCCGTTCCTGCTCTTTATACAGTCGCTCCGCTTCCTCACAGGTAAACTCCTCTCCACTCTTTATACAGTCGCTCCACTCCCTCACAGGTAAACTCCGCTCCTGCTCTTTATACAGCCTTTCCGCTTATTCACAGGTAAACTCCGTTCCTGCTCTTTATACAGCCGCTCCGCTCCCTCACAGGTAAACTCCGCTCCTGCTCTTTATACAGCCGCTCCGCTCCCTAACAGGTAAACTCAGCCACTGCTCTTTATACAGCCGCTCCGCTCCCTCACAGGTAAACTCCGTTCCTGCTCTTTATACAGCCGCTCCGCTCCCTCACAGGTAAACTCCGCTCCTGCTCTTTATACAGTCACTCCATCCCTCACAGGTAAACTCCGCACCACTCTTTATACACTCGCTCCGCTCCCTCACAGATTAACTCCGCTCCTGCTCTTTATACAGTCGCCCTGCTCCCTCACAGGTAAAATCCGCTCCTGCTCTTTATACAGTCGCTCCACTCCCTCACAGGTAAACTCCGCTCCTGTTCTTTATACAGCCGCTCCACTCCCTCACAGGTAAACTCCGCTCCTGCTCTTTATACAGCTGCTCCGCTCCATCACAGAGTAAACTCTACTCCTGCTCTTAATACAGCTGCTCCGCTTATTCACAGGTAAACTCCGCTCCTGTTCTTTATACAGCCGCTCTGCTCCCTCACAGGTAAACAATGCTCCTGATCTTTATACAGTCGCTCTGCTCCATCACAGGTAAACTCCGCTCCTGCTCTTTATACATCCACTCCGATCCCTCACAGGTAAACTCCGCTCCTGCTCTTTATACAGTTGCTCCATTCCCTCACAGGTAAACTTCGCTCCTGCTGTTTATACAGTCGCTCCGCTCCCTCACCGGTAAACTCCGCTCCAGCTCTTTATACAGCCGCTCCGCTCCCTCACAGGTAAACTCCGCTCCAGCTCTTTATACAGTCGCTCCGCTCCCTCACAGGCAAACTCCGCTCCTGCTCTTTATACAGCCGCTCCGCTCCCTAACAGGTAAACTCCGCTCCTGCTCTTTATACAGCTGCTCCGCTCCCTCACAGGTAAACTCCGCTCCAGCTCTTTATACAGCCGCTCCGCTCCCTCACAGGTAAACTCCGCTCCAGCTCTTTATACAGTCGCTCTGCTCCCTCACAGGTAAACTCCACTCCTGCTCTTTATACAGTCGCTCCGCGCCATCACAGGTAAACTCCATTCTTGCTCTTTATACAGCCGCTCCGATCCCTCACAGGTATACTCCGCTCCTGCTCTTTATACAGTCACTCCATCCCTCACAGGTAAACTCCGCACCACTCTTTATACACTCGCTCCGCTCCCTCACAGCTAAACTCAGCTCCTGCTCTTTATACAGTCGCTCCGCGCCATCACAGGTAAACTCCATTCTTGCTCTTTATACAGCCGCTCCGATCCCTCACAGGTATACTCCGCTCCTGCTCTTTATACAGTCACTCCATCCCTCACAGGTAAACTCCGCACCACTCTTTATACACTCGCTCTGCTCCCTCACAGATTAACTCCGCTCCTGCTCTTTATACAGTCGCCCTGCTCCCTCACAGGTAAAATCCGCTCCTGCTCTTTATACAGTCGCTCCACTCCCTCACAGGTAAACTCCGCTCCTGTTCTTTATACAGCCGCTCCACTCCCTCACAGGTAAACTCCGCTCCTGCTCTTTATACAGCTGCTCCGCTCCATCACAGAGTAAACTCTACTCCTGCTCTTAATACAGCTGCTCCGCTTATTCACAGGTAAACTCCGCTCCTGTTCTTTATACAGCCGCTCTGCTCCCTCACAGGTAAACAATGCTCCTGATCTTTATACAGTCGCTCTGCTCCATCACAGGTAAACTCCGCTCCTGCTCTTTATACATCCACTCCGATCCCTCACAGGTAAACTCCGCTCCTGCTCTTTATACAGTTGCTCCATTCCCTCACAGGTAAACTTCGCTCCTGCTGTTTATACAGCTGCTCCGCTCCCTCACAGGTAAACTCCGCTCCAGCTCTTTATACAGCCGCTCCGCTCCCTCACAGGTAAACTCCGCTCCAGCTCTTTATACAGTCGCTCCGCTCCCTCACAGGTAAACTCCGCTCCTGCTCTTTATACAGCCGCTCCGCTCCCTCACAGGTAAACACCGCTCCTGCTCTTTATACAGTCGCTCCACTCCCTCACAGGTAAACACCGGTCCTGCTCTTTATACTGACGCTCCATTCCCTCACAGGTAAACTCCTGTCAACATTTATACAGCTGCTCCACTCTCTCACAGCTAAACTCTTGTCAACTCTTTATACAGTTGCTCCGCTCTCTCACAGGTAAACTCCGCTCCTGCTCTTTATACAGCCGCTCCACTCCCTCACAGGTAAACTCCGCTCCTGTTCTTTATACAGTCGCTCTGCTCCCTCACAGGTAAACTCCACTCATGCTCTTTATACAGCCGCTCTGCTCCCTCACAGGTAAACTCCGTTCCTGCTCTTTATACAGCCGCTCCACTCCCTCACAGGTAAACTCCACTCCTGCTCTTTATACAGCCGCTCTGCTCCCTCACAGGTAAACTCCGCTCCTGCTCTTTATACAGCCGCTCCACTCCCTCACAGGTAAACTCCGCTCCTGCTCTTTATACAGCCGCTCCGCTCCCTCACAGCTGAACTCAGCTCCTGCTCTTTATACAGTCGCTCCGCGCCATCACAGGTAAACTCCATTCTTGCTCTTTATACAGCCGCTCCGATCCCTCACAGGTAAACTCCGCTCCTGCTCTTTATACAGTCACTCCATCCCTCACAGGTAAACTCCGCACCACTCTTTATACACTCACTCCGCTCCCTCACAGCTAAACTCAGCTCCTGCTCTTTATACAGTCGCTCCGCGCCATCACAGGTAAACTCCATTCTTGCTCTTTATACAGCCGCTCCGATCCCTCACAGGTATACTCCGCTCCTGCTCTTTATACAGTCACTCCATCCCTCACAGGTAAACTCCGCACCACTCTTTATACACTCGCTCTGCTCCCTCACAGATTAACTCCGCTCCTGCTCTTTATACAGTCGCCCTGCTCCCTCACAGGTAAAATCCGCTCCTGCTCTTTATACAGTCGCTCCACTCCCTCACAGGTAAACTCCGCTCCTGTTCTTTATACAGCCGCTCCACTCCCTCACAGGTAAACTCCGCTCCTGCTCTTTATACAGCTGCTCCGCTCCATCACAGAGTAAACTCTACTCCTGCTCTTAATACAGCTGCTCCGCTTATTCACAGGTAAACTCCGCTCCTGTTCTTTATACAGCCGCTCTGCTCCCTCACAGGTAAACAATGCTCCTGATCTTTATACAGTCGCTCTGCTCCATCACAGGTAAACTCCGCTCCTGCTCTTTATACATCCACTCCGATCCCTCACAGGTAAACTCCGCTCCTGCTCTTTATACAGTTGCTCCATTCCCTCACAGGTAAACTTCGCTCCTGCTGTTTATACAGCTGCTCCGCTCCCTCACAGGTAAACTCCGCTCCAGCTCTTTATACAGCCGCTCCGCTCCCTCACAGGTAAACTCCGCTCCAGCTCTTTATACAGTCGCTCCGCTCCCTCACAGGTAAACTCCGCTCCTGCTCTTTATACAGCCGCTCCGCTCCCTCACAGGTAAACACCGCTCCTGCTCTTTATACAGTCGCTCCACTCCCTCACAGGTAAACACCGGTCCTGCTCTTTATACTGACGCTCCATTCCCTCACAGGTAAACTCCTGTCAACATTTATACAGCTGCTCCACTCTCTCACAGCTAAACTCTTGTCAACTCTTTATACAGTTGCTCCGCTCTCTCACAGGTAAACTCCGCTCCTGCTCTTTATACAGCCGCTCCACTCCCTCACAGGTAAACTCCGCTCCTGTTCTTTATACAGTCGCTCTGCTCCCTCACAGGTAAACTCCACTCATGCTCTTTATACAGCCGCTCTGCTCCCTCACAGGTAAACTCCGTTCCTGCTCTTTATACAGCCGCTCCACTCCCTCACAGGTAAACTCCACTCCTGCTCTTTATACAGCCGCTCTGCTCCCTCACAGGTAAACTCCGCTCCTGCTCTTTATACAGCCGCTCCACTCCCTCACAGGTAAACTCCGCTCCTGCTCTTTATACAGCCGCTCCGCTCCCTCACAGCTGAACTCAGCTCCTGCTCTTTATACAGTCGCTCCGCGCCATCACAGGTAAACTCCATTCTTGCTCTTTATACAGCCGCTCCGATCCCTCACAGGTAAACTCCGCTCCTGCTCTTTATACAGTCACTCCATCCCTCACAGGTAAACTCCGCACCACTCTTTATACACTCTCTCCGCTCCCTCACAGCTAAACTCAGCTCCTGCTCTTTATACAGTCGCTCCGCGCCATCACAGGTAAACTCCATTCTTGCTCTTTATACAGCCGCTCCGATCCCTCACAGGTATACTCCGCTCCTGCTCTTTATACAGTCACTCCATCCCTCACAGGTAAACTCCGCACCACTCTTTATACACTCGCTCTGCTCCCTCACAGGTAAACTCCGCTCCTGCACTTTATACAGCTGCTCCGCTCCATCACAGAGTAAACTCTACTCCTGCTCTTAATACAGCTGCTCCGCTTATTCACAGGTAAACTCCACTCCTGCTCTTTATACAGCCGCTCTGCTCCCTCACAGGTAAACTCCTCTCCTGCTCTTTATACAGCCGCTCTGCTCCCTCAAAGGTAAACTCCGCTCCTGCTCTTTATACAGTCGCTCCGCTCCATCACAGGTAAACTCTGCTCCTGCTCTTTATACAGTCGCTCCGCGCCATCACAGGTAAACTCCATTCTTGCTCTTCATACAGCCGCTCCGATCCCTCACAGGTAAACTCCGCTCCTGCTCTTTATACAGTCACTCCATCCCTCACAGGTAAACTCCGCACCACTCTTTATACACTCACTCCGATCCCTCACAGCTGAACTCAGCTCCTGCTCTTTATACAGTCGCTCCGCGCCATCACAGGTAAACTCCATTCTTGCTCTTTATACAGCCGCTCCGATCCCTCACAGGTATACTCCGCTCCTGCTCTTTATACAGTCACTCCATCCCTCACAGGTAAACTCCGCACCACTCTTTATACACTCGCTCTGCTCCCTCACAGGTAAACTCCGCTCCTGCACTTTATACAGCTGCTCCGCTCCATCACAGAGTAAACTCTACTCCTGCTCTTAATACAGCTGCTCCGCTTATTCACAGGTAAACTCCACTCCTGCTCTTTATACAGCTGCTCTGCTCCCTCACAGGTAAACTCCTCTCCTGCTCTTTATACAGCCGCTCTGCTCCCTCAAAGGTAAACTCCGCTCCTGCTCTTTATACAGTCGCTCCGCTCCATCACAGGTAAACTCCGCTCCTGCTCTTTATACAGTCGCTCCATTCCCTCACAGGTAAACTCCGTTCCTGCTCTTTATACAGCCACTCCGCTCCCTCACAGGTAAACTTCGCTCTTGCTGTTTATACGGCCACTCCGCTCCCTCACAGGTAAACTCCGCTCCTGCTCTTTATACAGCCGCTCCGCTCCCTAACAGGTAAACTCCGCTCCTGCTCTTTATACATCCACTCCGATCCGTCACAGGTAAACGCGGCTCCTGCTCTTTATACAGTCGCTCCATTCCCTCACAGGTAAACTCCGCTCCTGCTCTTTATACAGCTACTCTGCTCCCTCACAGGTAAACTCCGCTACTGCTCTTTATACAGCCGCTCCACTCCCTCACAGGTAAACTCCGCTCCTGCTCTTTATACAGCCGCTCTGCTCCCGCACAGGTAATCTCCACTCCAGCTCTTTATACAGCCAGTCCATTCCCTCACAGGTAAACTCTGTTCGTGCTCCTTATACAGATGAACCGCTCCCTCACAGGTAAACTCCGCTCCTGCTCTTTATCCAGCCTTTCCGCTCCCTCACAGGTAAACTCCGCTCGTGCTCTTTATACAGACTTTCTGCTCCCTCACAGGTAAACTCCGCTCCTGCTCTTTATACAGTCGCTCCACTCCCTCATAGGTAAGCTCATGCTCTTTATACAGTCGCTCCACTCCCTCACAGGCAAACACCGCTCCTGCTCTTGATACAGCCGCTCCACTCCCTCACAGGTAAACACCGCTCCTGCTCTTTATACTGACGCTCCATTCCCTCACAGGTAAACTCCTGTCAACTCTTTATACAGTCGCTCCGCTCCCTCACAGCTAAACTCTGCTCCTGCTCTTTATACAGTCGCACCGCTATCTCACAGGTAAATTCCGCTCCTGCTCTTTATACAGCCGCTCTACTCCCTCACAGGTAAACTCCGCTACTGCTCTTTATACAGTCGCTCCGCTCTCTCACAGGTAAACTCCGCTCCTGTTCTTTATACAGTCGCTCTGCTCCCTCACAGGTTAACTCCGCTCCTGCTCTTTATACAGCTGCTCTGCTCCCTCACAGTTAAACTCCATTCCTGCTCTTTATACAGCCGCTCCGCTCCCTCACAGGTAAACACCGCTCCTGCTCTTTATACTGACGCTCCATTCCCTCACAGGTAAACTCCACCCCTGCTATTTATACAGCTGCACCACTCCCTCACAGGTAAACTCCGCTCCTGTTCTTTATACAGACGCTACATTCCCAACACGTAAACTTCGCTCATACTCTTTACACAGTCGCTCCGCTCCGCTCCGCTCCCTCACAGGTAAACTCCGCTCCTGTTCTTTATACAGCCGCTCCGATCCCTCATAGGTAAACTCCGCTCCTGCTCTTTATACAGCCGCTCCGCTCCCTCACAGGTAAACTCCGCTCCTGGTCTTTATACTGACGCTCCGTTCCCTCACAGGTAAACTCCACCCCTGCTATTTATACAGCTGCACCACTCCCTCACAGGTAAACTCCGCTCCTGTTCTTTATACAGACGCTACATTCCCAACACGTAAACTTCGCTCATGCTCTTTACACAGTCGCTCCGCTCCGCTCCGCTCCCTCACAGGTAAACTCCGCTCCTGTTCTTTATACAGCCGCTCCGATCCCTCATAGGTAAACTCCGCTCCTGCTCTTTATACAGCCGCTCCGCACCCTCACAGGTAAACTCCGCTCCTGGTCTTTATACTGACGCTCCATTCCCTCACAGGTAAACTCCACCCCTGCTATTTATACAGCTGCACCACTCCCTCACAGCTAAACTCTGCTCCTGCTCTTTATCCAGCTGCTCCGCTCCCTCACAGGTAAACAATGCTCCTGATCTTTATACAGTCGCTCCACTCCCTCACAGGTAAACTCCGCTCCTGCTCTTTATCCAGCCTTTCCGCTCCCTCACCGGTAAACTCCACTCCTGCACTTTATACAGTCACTCCACTCCCTCACAGGTAAACTCCGCTCTTGCTCTTTACACAGTCGCTCCACTCCCTCACAGGTAAACTCCGGTCCTGTTCTTTATACAGCCGCTCCGATCCCTCATAGGTAAACTCCGCTCCTGCTCTTTATACAGCCGCTCCGATCCCTCATAGGTAAACTCCGCTCCTGCTCTTTATACAGCCGCTCCGCTCCCTCACAGGTAACCTCCACCCCTGCTATTTATACAGCCGCTCTGCTCCCTCACAGGTAAACTCCGCTACTGCTCTTTATACAGCCGTTCTGCTCTCGCACAGGTAATCTCCACTCCAGCTCTTTATACAGCCACTCCATTCCCTCACAGGTAAACTCCGTTCGTGCTCCTTATACAGATGAACCGCTCCCTCACAGGTAAACTCCGCTCCTGCTCTTTATACAGTCTCTCCGCTCCATCACAGGTAAACTCCATTCTTGCTCTTTACACAGTCGCTCTGATCCCTCACAGTAAAACTCAACTCCTGCTCTTTATACAGCCGCTCTGCTCCCTCACAAGTAAACTCCGCTCCTGCTCTTTATCCAGCCTTTCCGCTCCCTCACAGGTAAACTCCGCTCCTGCTCTTTATACAGACTTTCTGCTCCCTCACAGGTAAACTCCGCTCCTGCTCTTTAGACAGTCGCTCCACTCCCTCACAGGTAAACTCCACTCCTGCTCTTTATACAGTCGCTCCACTCCCTCATAGGTAAACTCATGCTCTTTATACAGCCGCTCCACTCCCTCACAGGCAAACACCGCTCCTGATCTTGATACAGCCGCTCCACCCCCTCACAGGTAAACACCGCTCCTGCTCTTTATACTGACGCTCCATTCCCTCACAGATAAACTCCTGTCAACTCTTTATACAGTCGCTCCGCTCCCTCACAGATAAACACTGCTCCTGCTCTTTATACAGTCGCTCCGCTCTCTCACAGGTAAATTCCGCTCCTGCTCTTTATACAGCCGCTCTACTCCCTCACAGGTAAACTCCGCTACTGCTCTTTATACAGTCGCTCCGCTCTCTCACAGGTAAACTCCGCTCCTGTTCTTTATACAGTCGCTCCGCTCCCTCACAGGTTAACTCCGCTCCTACTCTTTATACAGCCGCTCTGCTCTCTCACAGGTAAACTCCGCTCCTGTTCTTTATACAGTCGCTCTGCTCCCTCACAGTTAAACTCAACTCCTGCTCTTTATACAGCCGCTCTGCTCCCTCACAAGTAAACTCCGCTCCTGCTCTTTATCCAGCCTTTCCGCTCCCTCACAGGTAAACTCCGCTCCTGCTCTTTATACAGACTTTCTGCTCCCTCACAGGTAAACTCCGCTCCTGCTCTTTAGACAGTCGCTCCACTCCCTCACAGGTAAACTCCGCTCCTGCTCTTTATACAGTCGCTCCACTCCCTCACAGGTAAACTCATGCTCTTTATACAGCCGCTCCACTCCCTCACAGGCAAACACCGCTCCTGCTCTTGATACAGCCGCTCCACTCCCTCACAGGTAAACACCGCTCCTGCTCTTTATACTGACGCTCCATTCCCTCACAGATAAACTCCTGTCAACTCTTTATACAGTCGCTCCGCTCCCTCACAGCTAAACACTGCTCCTGCTCTTTATACAGTCGCTCCGCTCTCTCACAGGTAAATTCCGCTCCTGCTCTTTATACAGCCGCTCTACTCCCTCACAGGTAAACTCCGCTACTGCTCTTTATACAGTCGCTCCGCTCTCTCACAGGTAAACTCCGCTCCTGTTCTTTATACAGTCGCTCCGCTCCCTCACAGGTTAACTCCGCTCCTGCTCTTTATACAGCCGCTCTGCTCTCTCACAGGTAAACTCCGCTCCTGTTCTTTATACAGTCGCTCTGCTCCCTCACAGTTAAACTCAACTCCTGCTCTTTATACAGCCGCTCTGCTCCCTCACAAGTAAACTCCGCTCCTGCTCTTTATCCAGCCTTTCCGCTCCCTCACAGGTAAACTCCGCTCCTGCTCTTTATACAGCTGCTCCGATCCCTCACAGGTAAACTCCGCTGCAGCTTTTTATACAGCCGCTCCGCTCCCTCCCAGGTAAACTCCGCTCCTGTTCTTTATACAGTCGCTCTGCTCCCTCACAGGTTAACTCCGCTCCTGCTCTTTATACAGCCGCTCTGCTCCCTCACAGTTAAACTCCATTCCTGCTCTTTATACAGCCGCTCCACTCCATCACAGGTAAACTCCGCTCCTGCTCTTTATACAGCCGCTCTGCTCCCTCACAGGTAAACTCCACTCCTGCTCTTTATACAGCCGCTCCACTCCCTCACAGGTAAACTCTGCTCTTGCTGTTTATACAGCCACTCCACTCCCTCACAGGTAAACTCCGCTCGTGCTCTTTATACAGCTGCTCCGCTCCATCACAGGTAAACTCCACTCCTGCTCTTTATACAGCCCTTCCGCTCCCTCACAGGTAAACTCCGCTCCTGCTCTTTATACAACCTTTCCGATCCCTCACAGGTAAACTCCGCTGCAGCTCTTTATACAGCCGCTCCGCTCCCTCCCAGGTAAACTCCGCTCGTGCTCCTTATACAGATGAACCGCTCCCTCACAGCTAAACTCTGCTCCTGCTCTTTATCCAGCTGCTCCGCTCCCTCACAGGTAAACAATGCTCCTGATCTTTATACAGTCGCTCCGCTCCCTCACAGGTAAACTCCGCTCCTGCTCTTTATCCAGCCTTTCCTCTCCCTCACAGGTAAACTCCACTCCTGCACTTTATACAGTCGCTCCGCTCCCTCACAGGTAAACTCCTGTCAACTCTTTATACAGCTGCTCCGCTCCCTCACAGGTAAACTCCGCTCCTGCTCTTTATACAGCCGCTCCGCTCCCTCACAGGTAAACTCCGCTCCTGCTCTTTATACAGTCGCTCTGCTCCCTCACAGGTAAACTCCGCTACTGCTCTTTATACAGTCGCTCCGCTCCCTAACAGGTAAACTCCGCTCCTGCTCTTTATACAGTCGCACCATTCCCTCACAGGTACACTCCTGTCAACTTTTATACAGCTGCTCCACTCCCTCACAGGTAAACTCCGCTCCTGTTCTTTATACAGCCGCTCCGCTCTCTCACAGGTATATTCCGCTCGTGCTCTTTATACAGCCGCTCCATTCCCTCACAACTAAACTCCACTCCTGCTCTTTATACAGTCACTCCGCTCTCTCACAGGTAAATTCCGCTCCTGCTCTTTATACAGCTGCTCCGCTCCCTCACAGGTAAACTCCGCTCTTGCTCTTTATCCAGCCTTTCCGCTCCCTCACAGGTAAACTCCGCTCCTGCTCTTTATACAGCTGCTCCGATCCGTCACAGGTAAACTCCGCTGCAGCTCTTTATACAGCCGCTCCACTCCCTCCCAGGTAAACTCCGCTCCTGCTCTTTATACAGCCGCTCTGCTCCCTCACAGGTAAACTCCGCTCCTGCTCTTTATACAGTCGCCCCGCTTATTCACGGGTAAACTCCTTTCCTGCTCTTTATACAGCCGCTCCGCTCCCACACAGGTAAACTCCATTCCTGCTCTTTATACAGCCGCTCCAATCCATCACAGTTAAACTCCGCTCCTGCTCTTTATACAGCCGCTCTGCTCCCTCACAGCTAAACTCCGCTCCTGCTCTTTATACAGTCGCTTCGCTTATTCACAGGTAAACTCCGTTCCTGCTCTTTATACAGCCGCTCCGCTCCCACACAGGTAAACTCCGTTCCTGCTCTTTATACAGCCGCTCCAATCCATCACTGTTAAACTCCGCTCCTGCTCTTTATACAGCCGCTCTGCTCCCTCACAGCTAAACTCTGCTCCTGCTCTTTATACAGTGGCTCCGCTCCCTCACAGGTAAACACCGCTCCTGCTCTTTATACAGACTTTCTGCTCCCTCACAGGTAAACTCCGCTCCTGCTCTTTATATAGTCGCTCCACTCCCTCACAGGTAAACACTGCTCCTGCTCTTTATACAGTCGCTCCACTCCCTCACAGGTAAACACTGCTCCTGCTCTTTATACAGTCGCTCCGCTCCCTCACAGGTAAATTCCGCTCCTGCTCTTTATACAGCTGCTCCGCTCCCTCACAGGTAAACTCCACTCCTGCTCTTTATACAGCCTTTCCGCTCCCTCAAGTTAAACTCCGCTCCTGCTCTTTATACAGCCGCTCCACAGCCTCACAGGTAAACTCCGCTCTTGCTCTTTATCCAGCCTTTCCGCTCCCTCACAGGTAAACTCCGCTGCAGCTCTTTATACAGCCGCTCCACTCCCTCACAGGTAAACTCCGCTCCTGCTCTTTATCCAGCCTTTCCGCTCCCTCACAGGTAAACTCCGCTCCTGCTCTTTATACAGCTGCTCCGATCCCTCACAGGTAAACTCCGCTGCAGCTTTTTATACAGCCGCTCCGCTCCCTCCCAGGTAAACTCCGCTCGTGCTCCTTATACAGATGAACCGCTCCCTCACAGGTAAACTCTGCTCCTGCTCTTTATCCAGCCTTTCCGCTCCCTCACAGGTAAACTCCGCTCGTGCTCTTTATACAGACTTTCTGCTCCCTCACAGGTAATCTCCGCTCCTGCTCTTTATACAGTCGCTCCACTCCCTCACTGGTAAACACCGCTCCTGCTCTTTATACATCCACTCCGATCCCTCACAGGTAAACACCGCTCCTGCTCTTTATACAGTCGCTCCGCTCCCTCACAGGTAAAATCCGCTCCTGCACTTTATACAGTCGCTCCGCTCCCTCACAGGTAAACTCCGCTCCTGCTCTTTATACTGACGCTCCATTCCCTCACAGGTACACTCCTGTCAACTCTTTATACAGTCACTCCGCTCCATCACAGGTAAACTCCACTCCTGCTCTTTATACAGATGCTCCGCGCTCTCACAGGTATACTCCGCTCCTGCTCTTTATACAGTCGCTCCGCTCCCTCACAGCTAAACTCCGCTCCTGCTCTTTATACAGTCGCTCCGCTCTCTCACAGGTAAACTCCACTCCTGCTCTTTATACAGCCGCTCCACTCCCTCAAAGGTAAACTCCGCTCCTGTTCTTTATACAGCCTTTCCGCTCCCTCACAGGTAAACTCCGCTCCTGCTCTTTATACAGCCGCTCCATTCCCTCACAGGTAAACTCCGCTCGTGCTCCGTATACAGATGAACAGCTCCCTCACAGGTAAACTCTGCTCCTGCTCTTTATCCAGCTGCTCCGCTCCCTCATAGGTAAACCGCGCTTGTGCTCTTTATACAGTCGCTCCACTCCCTCACAGCTAAACTCTGCTCCTGCTCTTTGTCCAGCTGCTCCGCTCCCTCACAGGTAAACAATGCTCCTGATCTTTATACAGTCGCTCCGCTCCCTCACAGGTAAACTCCGCTCCTGCTCTTTATCCAGCCTTTCCGCTCCCTCACCGGTAAACTCCACTCCTGCACTTTATACAGTCGCTCCACTCCCTCACAGGTAAACTCCGCTCCTGCTCTTTATACAGTCGCTCCGCTCCCTCACAGGTAAACTCCTGTCAACTCTTTATACAGTCACTCCGCTCCCTCACAGGTAAACTCCGCTCCTGCTCTTTATACAGTCGCTCCACTCCCTCACAGGTAAACTCCACTCCTGCTTTTTATACAGCCTTTCCGCTCCCTCACAGGTAAACTCTGCTCCTGCTCTTTATACAGCCGCTCTGCTCACTCACAGGTAAATTCCGCTACTGCTCTTTTTACAGCCGCTCCGCTCCCTCACAGCTAAACTCCGCTCCTGCTCTTTATACAGTCGCTCCATTCCCTCACAGCTAAACTCCGCTCCTGCTCTTTATACAGATGCTCCGCTCTCTCACAGGTAAATTCCACTCCTGCTCTTTATACAGTCGCTCCATTCCCTCACAGGTAAACTCCGCTCCTGCTGTTTATGCAGTCGCTCCGCTCCCTCACAGGTAAACTCCGCTCGTGCTCTTTATATAGCCGCTCTGCTCACTCACAGGTAAATTCCGCTACTGCTCTTTTTACAGCCGCTCCGCTCCCTCACAGCTAAACTCCGCTCCTGCTCTTTATACAGTCGCTCCATTCCCTCACAGCTAAACTCCGCTCCTGCTCTTTATACAGATGCTCCGCTCTCTCACAGGTAAATTCCACTCCTGCTCTTTATACAGTCGCTCCATTCCCTCACAGGTAAACTCCGCTCCTGCTGTTTATGCAGTCGCTCCGCTCCCTCACAGGTAAACTCCGCTCCTGCTCTTTATACAGCCGATCCGCTCCCTCACAGGTAAACTCCGCTCCTGCTCTTTATACAGCCGATCCGCTCCCTCACAGGTAAACTCCGTTCCTGCTCTTTATACAGCCGCTCCGCTCCCTCACAGGTAAACTCCGCACCTGCTCTTTATACAGCCGATCCGCTCCCTCACAGGTAAACTCCGTTCCTGCTCTTTATACAGCCGATCTGCTCCCTCACAGGTAAACTCCGCACCTGCTCTTTATACAGCCGCTCCGCTCCCTCACAGGTAAACTCTGCTCGTGCTCTTTATACAGCCGCTCCGCTCCCTCACAGCTAAACTCTTCTCCTGCTCTTTATACAGCTGCTCCGCTCCCTCACAGGTAAACTCCGCTCGTGCTCTTTATACAGCCGCTCCGCTCCCTCACAGCTAAACTCCGCTCCTGCACTTTATACAGCCGCTCCGCTCCCTCACAGCTAAACTCTTCTCCTGCTCTTTATACAGCTGCTCCGCTCCCTCACAGGTAAACTCCGCTCGTGCTCTTTATACAGCCGCTCCGCTCCCTCACAGCTAAACTCCGCTCCTGCACTTTATACAGCCGCTCCGCTCCCTAACAGGTAAACTCCGTTCCTGCTCTTTATACAGCCGCTCCGCTCCCTAACAGGTAAACTCCGCTCCTGTTCTTTATACAGTCGCTCCGCTCCCTAACAGGTAAACTCCGCTCCTGCTCTTTATACAGCCGCTCCGCTCCCTAACAGGTAAACTCCGCTCCTGTTCTTTATACAGTCGCTCCGCTCCCTAACAGGTAAACTCCGCTCCTGTTCTTTATACAGTCGCTCCGCTCCCTCACAGCTAAACACTTTCCCTTCATACAGGCCAAAAACCTGTTTCACGCTGTTGTGAAAGCAGTTTGCGATTGTCTGCGCCCTCTGCCAATCGTAGACCGTGTTTCCTGCTGCCCACCGTTGTGAAGTTAATTTTAATGCATTTACATCTCCTCATTATGTCCTCGCCCTGGAATCACCCCCCACATTAAACTTACGCCCCACAGCGGCCTGAACTCCGAGCGGTGTGATGCACGCCTTCCTTTCGAAGGCATGTACCTGGCCCGCTGAACCTCGAGGGAAACCCGCAGGTGGGTGCACACAACCTCGCTCAGCGCTCAGGAGGATCGCCCGGAGATCCTCAGTGAAGGGGATCTGCGCATTCAGGGGGTGTTGGGTGGGGGGTGGGGGTTGGGGGGGGGGTGGTGTGGTGCACAGGCAAATGGCTTTCAGGGTGGTGCCGGGGTGAGGGCTACAGTGCGGGTCAGACTGGGGTCCGCGATGTTGGGGTGGGGTGGGGGCAAGGCAGCAGAGACTGGAGGAGATATTCCAACACATGCCGAGGTGGGGGTGGGCAGAGGGTGAAAGGGGTGGGGGGTTGGTGAGAGAGATGGCCATGCCCCTCAGGGGTGGGGGGGGTGGTGAGAGAGATGGCCATGCCCCTCAGGGGTGGGGGGGGTGGTGAGAGAGGTGGCCATGCCCCTCAGGGGTGGGGGGGGTGGTGAGAGAGATGGCCATGCCCCTCAGGGGTGGGGGGGTGGTGAGAGAGATGGCCATGCCCCTCAGGGGTGGGGGGGGGTGGTGAGAAAGATGGCCAATGCCCCTCAGGGGTGGGGGGGGTGGTGAGAGAGATGGCCATGCCCCTCAGGGGTGGGGGGGGTGGTGAGAGAGGTGGCCATGCCCCTCAGGGGTGGGGGGGGTGGTGAGAGAGATGGCCATGCACCTCAGGGGTGGGGGGGGTGGTGAGAGAGATGGCCATGCCCCTCAGGGGTGGGGGGGGTTGGTGAGAGAGATGGCCAATGCCCCTCAGGGGTGGGGGGGTGGTGAGAGAGATGGCCATGCCCCTCAGGGGTGGGGGGGGGGGGTGGTGAGAGAGATGGCCATGCCCCTCAGGGGTGGGGGGGTGGTGAGAGAGGTGGCCATGCCCTTCAGGGGTGGGGGGTGGTGAGAGAAGTGGCCATGCCCCTCAGGGGTGGGGGGGGTGGTGAGAGAGGTGGCCATGCCCCTCAGGGGTGGGGGGGGTGGTGAGAGAGGTGGCCATGCCCCTTGGAAAATCTTCTCAAAACCGAGTATTCTTCCCCAGCTGAGTCCGTTCCGCTGCAGCTGCGTTGACCTGTTGGGGGTCCGGCCTGCGAAACTTCTCTGCCCATATCCTGAACAACACAACAGCGTGAAAGTGTCACCAAATGCCCCAGAACCCTTCACCCCTCGGGCGCAGACTGTAAATTAACGTGGGTTTTAGGGAGCAGTAGAGCAATCGGCTGACTGGTAAGTTGTAGAATCCCCTTGGCCATGGCACAGTCAGTGGAGGAGCCCCTTGCAATGTTTTTATTAATGTTTGGACCAGTCTCTCCCCCGCGGTTCAAGCTGACAGTGCAGCCTTGCAGTGCGGGTTAGGAGAATGTCTGTGCCTGAGCTGAGAGCCCAGCCTGCAGTCCAATGGGCAAAGCCGCTGCCAATGGGTCAGGGGGAGTGGGGCGGAGGTGGGTGGGGTTTCGGACAACCATGAAACACACCACGCACTGGCCATCCCAAGTGGTATGAGTGCAGGGGGCTTTCAGACTTAACCAGGAGCGGTTCCTAGTGCACCCATTGCTAACCCACACATCTCGCTCTTTGACCCTGCAGGGAGAGAGCACCAGGGTCATGGAGCCTGGTTATTTAGCGGTCTGCCTCATGGTTTACAGAGAGCAGAGAAGACGGAGCAGTGTAGGCATCTGGCTTAGCACAGGGAGGAGCTCCTCCCTCAAGCTGAAGGGGTGGCAGTGCTTGCTGTGCACACAGCTGAAGATCCACAGTGAGCTGTCGCTGGCAGGCACCTCGCTAGACCCAGGTCTATAGACGGTGCCTGTCATTCCTGCAGGTGACTGAGAACGAGTGTCTCTGAAGTCTGCGCATGTCCAGGGAACTGGTCTTCACATATGCCCGCCAGCTGCAGGATTTGGTGCCACGGGGACATGGAGGGCATCCGCTGCCAGTGGCCGTGAAAGTGGCCAATGTTCATGCCAGTGGCTCCGTCCAGGGCTCCAGAGGTGACCCCGGGGGGGATCGCCCAAGCTTCCAGTCACAAGCACATCCAGGAGGTCACGGACACCATCTTCCCGAAGGGTCAGAGCTTTGTGCATTTCACCCAGGATCAGGAAAGCTGGAAGCAAGACCGCTGGGGTTTGTGGTTTCCCACAGGCGCAGGGTGTCATCGACTGTGCTCGCGTGGTGCTGAGATCTCCCTGGCAATGAGCAGTCACCTACGTCGCCCGCAAGGCCTTCCACTGGCTGGATGTTCAGCTGGTGTCCGATCACCACACGCACATCTGCACGCGGTTCCCAGGGAGCGCCCACGACTCCTACATCCCTAGCAGGTCAGACCCCTGACATCTTCCAGGGTCCACAGAAGCGGCAAGATTAGCTCCTCGGGGACAAGGTCTACTCACCGAGGCCGATGATGCCTTACTTTGGTGAAGCCGATGACAGGCCCAATGAAAATGCGGTTCCAGTGCCTCGACAAGTGCAGTGGAGCACTGCAATACAGCCCTCCGAGGGAGCCGCCCATCTCCGTCGCTTGCTGTGCACTCCATGTCTGGCACTGCAACAGGGGAAGGCCCTGGCTGAGGGGGAGATGGAGGAGCTGCACGTCTCCTCCGATTCGGAGGACCTCAAAGGGGATGAAAGTGACGAGGCCCTCGAAGGCGAGGGTGTTGGTGATGAGGCCAGATGAGGATTTGTGGAGATGCAGTGAGGACAGTCCTGACATCCTCACCTTGCATCTGTGAACGTTTGACTCCTGTGTGGCTGATGGCAGCTCACATACCCCCAGTCTTCAGGCTCATGACATGGAGACGCAGTGGAGGCCCTAATAGTCGCTCGATCGCAGGAGGATGATGACAACATGCAGTGAAGACACTCCATAAATCTCCACATAGCCTCTGAGAATGTCTGACTCCTGTCTGGCTGAGGGCAGCTCCCTTGTGCTCTGTATCAGGGTCATATATCACAGAGACGCAGCCGTGAAACTTTAAATTCACCTAATCCTTTGTCAGATTCAGCACCTCACCCTTCAGGAGCTGGTGCACAATGTCACTGGTCACACATGCTGATGTGATGGAGGTCAGCCCCACCTTAAAGGTGCTGAGAGCACACAGAGAGAACGATGGAACTCTGTGACCCCTGTCCAATACATTCTGGCAGCAATGACCAACTATCGAGGTGCAGATATCAGTAATGTGTCCAGTGAGTGTGAGGCCGGACCATCACTTTGGTCTGAAGGTTACACAAAGCACAGGGAAGAGGCCCTGGACTGAGACACCTGCCTTTATCTTGTGCAGAAAGGTTTCACATCTGAGTGACAAGAACATTGCCCATCAGAACAAGGAGCCACAGGCAGGGAGACATTGTTGGGAGTTTATTGACAATAGTGAACAATATGTACAAATGATTAACACCCGTGCCCAGACTATACAACTACTTCTACCTAACTTTCCTAACCCTGCCGCAATATCTTGGTGCTCCCTGGACATCCACAGCAGGGGTAGAGGCAGCTGCTGACTGTGACCCTCTGTCCGTGATGACCTTGGCAGGTGTCCTCTGTAGGGCCGAGACTTGGAGGGCCCCGGCCTGCTTTCAGGGTCCTGCTGTGTGGCAGTGGTACCCTCCTCGGCCTGTGAAGCTGGAGCTGCTGAGGTCACGGGAAGAGGGGATTCGGATGGGCCGGTCATTCCCAGAGACACCTGGGTGGATGGTCCCGGGAGGGGGGGGTGGGGGGGTGCACCTGCTGATCCTCCTCCCTATGGGTGTCCGAGGGCCCCAGGCTGACTCCGTGAGGAGCAGGGGTAGCTGGAGTGAGATGGAGCTGCCCTGCGCCTCTGTAGTGTTGACACAGTTGGAGACCAACTATGGCGGTCAGTGATGGAGTTGAGCCCGCACAGCATTGTGGGACAGATGTCCTGGACCAAGGTCTCCATGGCAACCGCCATCCTGCCAGTGTCAACCTCGGTGTGTCAGCACTATCACCTCAGCCTCAAGGCGGACAGACTCCTCCGTCGTGCCTTGCAATCTGAGGAGTGCTGCGGACACCCCTTCCTGATGTGCCCATGATTAGCTTTACAGCTCCAGCGACTGATTGAGGACCAAGTCCAGAGGCTCCTCATCTGACTCGGACTCAGCAGATCCCTCGCCTCCAGCAACCCTCCGAGTGCCGCTGATCTCGGGTGTCGGTAAGTTAGTTGTATCAAACTGCCACTGGACACAATAAAGATAAAACAGGGCAGACCACCCGGCATTGACCTCAGCACCAGGCATGAAAAAGGCACCATCCTCCCCAGTCAACCCTGCAAAGCCCTCCTCACTAACAGCTGGGGCTGTACCAAAAATTGGGAGAGCTATCCCATAGACTAGTCAAACGACAGCACACCCACCAACGTCCCGGACACCTCCATCTCCGGGTATGCCCTGTCCCAGGACAGACCCACCCCCCAGAGGTGGCGGAATAGTGGAATACAGTCAGTGGGGGCCGGAGAGGGGGTGGTGGACCTGTCTAGAGCCCATGAAATCTCATGGCATCAGGTCTAATTTGGGCAAGGAAACCACCAGCTGATTATTGGCAACTTCTCTCTCTCTCTTAGCTGATGAATCAACACTATCACAATGGTGTGACTTGTGCATGAATGATAACAATCTGTAATTTCACCAGCTTATCAAACATATGCTGAACTGTTTATAAAGGATTTTTTAAAGACAAGGAAATATACCAATGAACGATGGCTGCCACAAGTCACCTGACTTATGGCATTGCAGGTTGGCCGGCTTCTGGAAAGCTCCAATATGAATTACAATTCAGACATTCCACAGCATTCTTCTCTGGAATTTCACACCTGATGATGTCAAGAACTACTTCAGAAGGATTTACTAGAAATGGCATTGGGCCTCACATTTGCAATTCTATAAGGCTACCTCTCAAGTGGAGATGGAAAGTCTACTGGGACAATTGTTACATGGATAGGTTTTTTTCCTGTTTCACCAAGATGGATAATGGATATTCAGATGTTAATGGCTGGGACACTACAGAACCTAATCACCCTGTCCAGGAAACAAAATCCACAGTTAGTTCAGACATCAGCTACATAAATACTTTTTGAAATTGTTATAGAGAGAGAGATGTCATGAGACTGAAGTAATCATTTCTGAAATCTCTTTAATACAACATGCAAGCTGCTAAAACAGTAGTCTGGAAAAGCTGCCAATGAGGAAATAACCAAACTCCCTTCTCTGCCCTCACAAGTTAAGGCCCTATCTCTCTCAGTTTAAAAATCCAGCACAGAGATAGAGAATTTTTCAACAAAAATGGAAGCTCAGGTACAAAAATCACCGACTTCTGGAAAAGATTAATCTTATTTTTAAGAAGAAATTGTTCCTGTCAGATGTAGTTTTATATAGGTTTCCAGTACTGGAACCACAAGATCACTGTGGGAAAAAATCGGCTACAGCCAAGGACTCATATACAGTGAACTCTCTTTTTTTAACCTTTCAGCATTGAACTTTAATTTGCTAAGACTGTAACTGCCAACTTATAATTTTTTGCATGTTTGTATGTGTGCGTGCATGTGTGTGTCTGTGTGTGTGTCTATGTTTGTGTGTGTGTGTGTGTGTGTGTGTGTGTCTATGTTTGTGTGTGTGTGCATGCATGTGTGTCTATGTGTGTGTGTGTGTGTGTCTGTGTGTGTGTGTCTGTGTGTGTGTGTGTGTGTATGTGTGTCTGTGCGTGTGTGTGTGTGTGTGTGTGTGTGTCTGTGTGTGTGTGTGTCTGTGTGTGTGTGTCTGTGTGTGTGTGTGTATGTGTGTCTGTGCGTGTGTGTGTGTGTGTGTCTGTGTGTGTGTGTGTGTATGTGTGTCTGTGCGTGTGTGTGTGTGTCTGTGTGTGTGTGTGTGTGTGTGTGTATGTGTGTCTGTGCGTGTGTGTGTGTGTGTGTGTCTGTGTGTGTGTGTGTGTGTGTATGTGTGTCTGTGCGTGTGTGTGTGTGTGTCTGTCGGTGTGTGTGTGTGTGTCTGTGTGTGTCTGTGTGTGTGTGTGTACACAGGGGTGTAAAGGTTGAGATGCAGCTTTATCTTTTTAAATATTTTTATATCTTTATCTGGGTGGGATTTGAACTCAATAAAAACTAACTTCTCTTTGCTTTAAACTCAAGAAAGCCTACCAGACTTGATTCTTTGCAATCAGTATGTAAATGGTTAAGCACAGACATTGAGTCAATACTTTCACCCTTATGCATCTAAGAACAGCCTGTTATGGTCAGACTTGGAGCAGTATGTTAGGGGTGTACCCCTCCTCACGTGGCTGTAACAGCACTCCTCCATGTTCATCGCCATTCGGAAGAAGAACAGAGAGCGGTAAGACACAAATCACACAGGCGTAACCACCCTGCAGTTATGATGGAGATGGAGCCCAGACTTCACACTGAGGATCCCGTCCAGAGAGTTGTGGTGCTGCTGCTGTGCTAAATTGTATAGACAGTGAACAGATCTATCATCTCAAAACTGGGCATCCATGAGGCAGCGGGAGGCTTTGGGGCAGCAGAATTATATTCCTCCACAATCTGTAACTTTATAAACCCCGGCATAGCGCTAACACTGCCAACCAGCAATGCAGATGACCAACCCTGGTGAATGCAGGAGAGCATGCCAGGGCAGCGCCTGATGTACCCAAAAATAAGGTGCCAACCCGGTGAAGCTACAACACATAACTGCATGCATGTTAAACCGTGGGAGCAGCACATGATGGAGAGAGTCAAGAGATCCCACACCCAAAGGTCATGTCAGAAATTTGCGGTTAATTGGCAACTGGATGAGGGCACCTGATGCACTTTTCCTTTTCGTCTTGAATGCTTATGTGTAATCAGGTTGGACAGACTGGAGTCACGTAGAGCTCATTCGTACTTTTGCAGAGACCTGTGCCCAGCGCCTGCTTTGGCCAATTAGCCTGGATGTTCCAGTGGGTTTTGACGGAGAATGTTGATTGGACGTTGGAAGCGTTGCTCCCTTCCAGGCACGGTCACACCCATGGGACAGGGCCAATGACTCACTCCTTGTAAATTGTGAGCTATTCTGAAATGGCAGGCACCATGGATTGAACCATGAAGAAAAAGAGATACTATATTTGTAAGAAAACATCCTAGTGCACATATCAGGCCAAATTAGCTCCTGGCTAATGATAGAGACTGGAACTTGGTCACAGACATTACAAAAACAACAGATTGTTTGAAATTCTGAAGCCTTTACTAGGCTTTCAGGAGGGCTAAATCTTTAGAAAACCTGCCTGCCTGGCAAAACCCTCCAAATTTTACCTTTTCAACTATTTCTCCAATTCCCCCATTTTGAAAGTTCCTATTGAATCTGCTCCCACCGCCCTTTCAGGCAGCGCCTTCCAGATCCACAACAACTCGCTGTGGAAAAAAAACATTCTCCTCCTCTCCCCCTCTGGTCCATTCCCCGATTCTCTTCAATCTGTGTCCCTCTGGTTACCCACCCTCCCGCCACTGGAAACAGTTTCTCCTTGTTCACTCTATCCTAACCCCTCATGATTTTGAACGCCTCGATTAAATCCCCCTCCCATAACCTTCTCTGCTCCAAGGGGAACAATCCCAGCCTCTCCCCAGTCTCTCTCCACACGAACTGAACTCCCTCATCCCTGGTCCCATTCTGGGTAAATCTCCTCCGCACCCTCTCCCAAGGCTCTGACATCCTTCCTAAAGTGCGGTGCCCAGAACTGAACACAATCCTCCAGCTGAGGTCCAAGCAGCGATAAAGGAAGCTTGAAGATTGGGATACTGCGTACAATGCAGACGCTATAAAGAATGTTGCTCTTGAATACAGATCACAGCCTTGAGAGTCAATCTTGATGGACATTAGGGACATAAGCTGACAGTTAATGTCAGGGCAGGACAGGAGGAATCCGGGGGATGGGGCGAGGGTGTTAGGTGGGGGGAATTGGAACTCCAAAAAGTCAGGGTAAAGAGTAGCGACTGATGGAAGAGGTGCCAGCACATCTCATGAGGGCTAAAATCAGATGAGAAGGAATTGAAACTCTCACTGACTTTCTCATGTGCTCTGAGGGATTTGTAATTCTCTGAATCGTGACATGGGATAAAACTTCAACGTGTCAAGACACTCAATTCCTCACCCTGTGTCTGTTTTGCAGTCCCCTTTCCTCAAGCTGGAGGATATTCATTGATTTATCCCCTTGCGCTTATCAGAGGCCAGCTATACCTTGTATCAGCCCCGTCCTGTTTAAACTTCCTCGTTCCTACCCAGCCCACCCCAACTGCCGTGCTGATTTCATTGGGTCAAAGAGATTGGACGAGTTGTGAACGTGTGACAAAGTAGCTCACCTGCGATGCACAGAGCACTCAGCGATGGCAAAATGGAGACTCTCCGGAGCTTGGCAGAGATTGAGGAAGAGTCACATTCAATAAACAGAGACAGTCGTGGGTGAGAAGGTTTAAGATTTATCTCCAGTAGATTGGCTGCATTGTCTTTGGAAGGAAAACGAAGAGAGTGCACAGATAAACCAGGAACATTGAGAACAGGAGGGAGGCCATTCAGCCCTTTGAGCCCGTCCTGTCATTCAATTAGGTAAGAGTGGATCGGCATCTCAGCACCATTTTCTTCTCCATATACTTATTTATCAAAAAGCCTATCCCAGGCTTCAAAACTTCAGCGGTCCCCAGACTTCCATCGGATTACACAGGATACGCAGCACAGGAACAGGCCATTCACCCCAACCAGCCTATTCCGGCGTTTATGCTCCAACTGAGTCTCTTCCCATCTTTCCTCATTTTCATCTACCATTGTAATTCTTCTATTCCTGTCTCCCTCATGTGTTTATCCAGCTTCCCCCTTAAATGTATCGATACTATTCACCTCGACCACTCCCTGTGGGAGCGAGTTCCACATTCTCCCCACTCTCTGGGTAAAGGAGTTTCTCCTGAATTCCCCATTGGGTTTATTAGTGACTGTCTTACACTGATAGCCTCGAGTTATACTCTTCCCCACAAGAGGAAACATCCCCTCTGTACTCACTCGATCAAAACCTTTCAGAACTGTAAAGACCTCGATTAGCTCACCCTCCTCAGTCTCTGTTATTAAGAGAAACGAGACCCAGCCTGTCAATCCTTTCCTGATCTGTACACCCACACGTTCCTGGTATAGTTAACTATGAGAATAGACTATAACAGAGCCCAATCCCCTACCTAGTAAAACTCAGAAATAGGACGTAAGCTAATGAGAATTTAATTAACTCAACCTAACAATGGATGACTTACAGGCTTTGATACAAAATGCAGAATGCAGTAGACATTTCACTTTATTCTGTAAATTAAGGAGACCTACATTTTGCAATATATTGTAATTAGTTGTATTTCATACTTTATTTTAATTTTAATGATTGTCTATAACTATGTTATGAATTATATCTCATTACAATTCGGCACCTGCAGCCATCAGGATATTTTGATAAATCAAACTACAAAAAAAAAATCATCCCTGTAAATCTCGTCTGCACCCTCTTTAGCGATCTATATCCTTTTTGTAATATGAAGATCAGAACTGAACAGTTTTCTAAAGTGTGGTATGATGGTATCTGCTCCCTTCACACCCACAACCAGTATGTTGTGTATGGAAAGAGGTGTGTCTTTCCTGACCCTTGGAGCGTGTATTCCAATGTGTAATAATTCAGCAGCAAGCTTTCCTGAGTTCAAAAATAAAGGGCTATTTATTCTCACACACTTACCCCGAATTAAATAGGGTCTGAGGTTGGGGGAGTTGGTGGTCCAAGATAGGGGATCTGAGTGTTCTGGGGTGCTCCAAGGTCATGGGGGGGGTGTTCGAGGGCAACAATGGGGGGAGAGGTGAGTGTGTCGCAGGTTGGTGGGGAAGGGGGGAGTCCCGCTGCGGGAGTGGGGGTGGGGCGGGCAGTTGGGGCTCTGGGGGGAGTCCCGTGGCATTGGCTGGGGACTTTACAATAGTTCCTCAGAAGTTAGAAGAGGTTTTAATTCTTCTAACCTTTTCTCGAGTAACTATTGGTGTAGCCTTGGCGGAACCATCTGAAGTTTGTGATTGAAACCACATTTTCAGGTGGTTCCCGGTGCAGCAACATTGTCCAGAGGAAGTTTGCACATCTGGGCAATTGCCATGCAACCCCTTCCCTGGGAACTTCCCAGGGGGATTCTACAGTGCATCTTCGGGGTAGACCCCAAATCTAACGCTGGGGAGTGCAGAAGTTACAGGCCATTATCTTCAGCTTTGGCCTATGCTGAATTCCCTGTGTGAATTCCCTGCATGGGTGTGGATGTCCGTATTTAAATAGGTATTCACCAGAGACTTGATGTGGTCTAACGTCCAAGCGGCAAAAGTCACATGATCTGCGGGAGCCATTTAACAGCTTGTTTTTGTCCAATTTTTTAAAGTTCATAATTTGACACGCTGGCTTTGGGCATGGCAATGGCCTAAACAAGGTTTGATACTGGTGTAGCTTAACTTCCCTACTTTTCAATGCTATCCCTCTGGAAATAAAGCCTAGTGCTTGGTTTGTTTTTTCACATCCTTCCTAAACTGTGGTGCAACTTTTGGCGATTGATGTATCTGTGCTCCACCTAGATGACTACCTTCCAACTGATCAAAATATGCCACCTCGTGTTCCATTGCAATACGTATCATTATATTGTGGATCAAAGTATTTCCTAAAGGGTAAGAGTCTTGTACTGAGTGACCAGAGTGATTGAGGGGCTCAAATACATCTAAAAAGGGACTGTTACATAAGTTAACCTCTAAGGGGTTTGGAGGACAAAAGGGTGGAAATTATAAATTTGTTTTGCAGTACAGAACCTGAATATTGCTGAAACCAAAAGCTTGGCAGTTAACTGTTCCCTGCTGCATTCTCCATGTCAATGACACTACCAATCAGGCTCCACTTGCCAACCAATCTGCACTCTCTTCTCATGCAGTATAAATTGTTGTTCCCTTTACTATTGACATTCTTGCAAACTGTCCTGATGAGTGCAAGGTGAAAAGCTTCGACAGCTTGTCTCTTTTTTATCAATGATAAATTATATATTGTTCTAGTTAGGCTCTACCTGCAGCATTGCTTTCAAACCTGAGCCCTGCGCTGCAGGAAGGATATTTTGACCTTGGGGGGAGGGGTTGCAGTGCAGATTTGCCAAAATGATACCGGGGCTTAAAGGGTTAAATTACAAAGCCATGTTGCACAACCTGCGCTCACTGCAGTTTTCAATTGAAATGTCAAAACTGGGATTGGTAGGGTTTACTGGGTACAGGGATTAAGAGTTACGGGACCAAGGTAGGCAGATGGGGTTAAGGTTTTAATTATTCGTTCACAGGATGTGGGCTTCACTGGCTGGGCCCAGCATTTATTGCCCAACCCTAGTTGCCCCTTGAGAAGGTGGTGGTGAGCTGCCTTCTTGAACCGCTGCAGTCCATTGTAATTTGTCTTTAAGGAATTGCAACATGACATCACTAGAAGGAAGTGTGTCATGTGATCCTGTTTTAGTTTCACTTTTGCTTTCAGTAAAGCACACACACACACACACAGCTCTGCAGCTCTGATGTCTTCAGGCATTATAATGAATGAACTATACTGAATTATACTGAATGAACACACAATGTGTCTCCCCAATTCCTGATGTGTGATTGGTGCCTTTATAAGAACATAGCAGCACAGATCAGTCATGATCCCAATTGGATGACAGAACGGGCTCGAGAGGCAGAATGGCCTCCTCCTGTCCCTGTGTTCCTATATTTCTTTCCCCAGCTTTTTCCTTTCCTCACCTCACGGTCCCTGCTAACGCCACAGCCAAGTGCAGCAGATCAATGGGAACATCATCCCTTCCTGCGTTCTTTCCAACTCATCCTGACTTGGAACATAGCTTGGCCATTCCTTCCTCTTTGCCAATCAAAATTCCGGAATTCACAGAATTCACGGAATTCACAGAACTGTTACAGTGCAGAAGGAGGCCATTCGGCCCATTGTGCCTGCACTGCCTCTCTATGACTCAGTGCCATTCTCCTGCCTTTACCCCGTGCCCCTGCACATTGTTGCTGTTGAAACGACCATCCAGTGCCTGGATTGAAGCTGCCCCCACCACACTTTCAGGCAGCGCATTCCATACCCAAACCACTTGCTGCGTGGGAGAAATTTTTTTCACATTGCATTTGCTTCTTTCATAAATCAAAATTCACCACTGCCAACATTAGCTAACTTAGCGCAGACCACCTCTGTGAATCGCTCTAGGTTTTCCCCCCAGTAATTACGTCAAGTGGTAGCTGACATTTATATAGCGCCTTTTGCGACCCTGGGACATCTCAAAGTGCTTTGCAAACAGTGGAATACTTGCGAAGTGAAGTCCTCTCTACACTTCAAAAGTTGTGTCCCTGCCAACTCCTTGAAGGAGCTATCCAACTAGGCCCACTCCTCACCGTCTCTCTCTCTCCATATCCCTGAAAATGTTATCCCTTTTCAAGTGTTTCACGGAATCAAAGGATGCTTACAGCACAGAAGGAGGCCATTCGTCCCGTCATGTCTGTGCTGGCCCCCTGAAGGAGCAATTCGTCTAGAGCCACTCCCCAGCCTTCTTCCTGTAATCTTGGACAGGCTTCCTTTTCAGGTGATAATCAATTTGGTTTGGAAAGCCTCGACTGACCCTGCCTCCCCCACACTCCCAGGCATCGCATTCCACCTGCTGTCTGAAGAGTGTCTCCTCATGTCGCCATTGCTTCTTTAGTCAATCACCTTGATGTGTGCCCTCTGATTCTCCATCCTTCCACCAACAGGAACAGTTTCTCCCTACCTACTCTGTCCAGACCCCTCATGATTTTGAACACCTCTATCAAATCTGCTCTCAACCTTCTCTTCTCCAAGGAAAACACTCCCAACTTCTCCAATCTATCCACTTCACTGACGTTCCTCATCCCTGGAACCATTCTTGTGAATCTTTTCTGCATTCTCTCCAAAGACTTCACATCCTTCCTAAAGCATGGTGCCCAGAACTGGACACAATACTCCAGCTGAGGCCAAACCAGAGTTTTATAGAAGTTTAACATAACCTACTTGCTCTTGTACTCAATGCCCCTATTAATAAAGCCCAGGATACTGAATGATTTATTAACTCCACTGTCATGTTGTCCTGCTACCTTCAATGACTTATTCACATATACACCCAGGTCCCTCTGCTCCTTCTTTAGAATTGTACCGGTTATTTTATATTGTCTCCCCATGTTCTTCTTATCAAAATGAATCACATTTCTCCGCATTGAATTCAGTCCATTTCCCTTTTGAAAGTTCCTATTGAATCTGCTTCCACGGCCCTTTCAGGCAGTGCCTTCCAGATCCACAACAACTCCCTGTATGAAAGAATTCACCTCATCTCCCCCTCTGGTTCATTTCCCGATTCTCTTCAATCTGTGTCCCTCTGGTTACCGACCCTCCTGCCAGTGGAAACAGTTTCTCCCTATCTAACGCCTCGATTAAATCTCCTCCCTAACCTTCTCTGCTCTAAGGAGAACAATCCCAGCCTCTCCAGTCTCTCTCCACATTAACTGAGGTCCCTCATCCCTGGTCCCATTCTGGGAAATCTCCTCCACACCCTTTCCCAGGCCTTAGACATCCTTCCTAAAGAGTGGGGTCCAGAACTGGATCTAATTAGGTCAAACCAGTGGTTAGTAACCATGGCTGGAATTTTATGGCCTGGTTAGGATGGGGACAGGACAATAAAATGCAGCGAGCCATTCTAAACTTTATGACATTGGCAGGAACATTAAATTCCACTGCCATAAAATTCCTCCCTATGTCTCTATTTCAAAATGCTCGGCCTGTTTTCAAATCCCTCCATGGCCTCGCTCTCTCTATCTCAGTAATCACTGCCACAACTCTCTGAAAATTCTGCACGCCTTAGTTTTGCACATTCCCTGATTTCCTTTGTTTCATCATTGGTGGCTGTTCCCACCCTCCACTCTACCCCCAACCCTCACCCACCCCACAAAGTCTGGGATTCCCTCCTTAAACCTCTCCGCCTCCCCTGTCTCTCCTTTCAGGTTCTCCATGAACCCAGACCTCTTTGACCAAGATTGTGATCCATCGGTCTTATCTCCTGACGTGGCTCAGTGTCATATTTTGTCCCGTGACGCTCCTGTGAAGCATCTCGGGATGCTTTGCCAAGTTAAAGATGCCACATAAATGCAGGTTGGTGTTGTTGCTGAGTAGCCTCGTGAAGCTAACCTTTTGTTTGGTGTCTGGATTGCTGGTGTGATGGGCTCTACTTGCTGAGAGAGCTAATTCTCAGCAGCTGGTGCCCTCGTGGGCTTCGACCCAAGTGCCAGCTGTATAATTACAATCTAATTATTACAATTAAACTTCAAAGCACAGTTGACCAATAGAATTTAAGGTTGCAAATTTGGTAAGCAGACACTTGAAATGGGATCTCATTCATTAATAAACCCATCGTTAGCAATAATTCATTAATCAATTGTAATTATGGGCCAGACGCCGAGGACAATCATTTGTCAGCTTTGTTAGACTTATTGCTATATCCAACTTAGTGTGTATCTGTCCTGGGAGAGTTTGATGGGGACAGTGTACAGAGAGCTTTACTCTGTATCTAACCCTGTGCTGTACCTGTCCTGGGAGTGTTTGATGGGGACAGTGTAGAGGGAGCTTTACTCTCTATCTAACCCCGTGCTGTACCTGTCCTGGGAGTGTTTGATGGGGACAGTGTACAGAGAGCTTTACTCTGTATCTAACCCTGTGCTGTACCTGTCCTGGGAGTGTTTGATGGGGACAGTGTAGAGGGAGCTTTACTCTCTATCTAACCCTGTGCTGTACCTGTCCTGGGAGTGTTCGTTGAGGACAGTGTAGAGGGAGCTTTACTCTGTATCTAACCCCGTGCTGTACCTGTCCTGGGAGTGTTTGATGGGGACAGTGTAGAGGGAGCTTTACTCTGTATCTAACCCCGTGCTGTACCTGTCCTGGGAGTGTTTGATGGGGACAGTGTAGAGGGAGCTTTACTCTGTATCTAACCCCGTGCTGTACCTGTCCTGGGAGTGTTTGATGTGGACAGTGTAGAGGGAGCTTTACTCTGTATCTAACCCCGTGCTATACCTGCCCTGGGAGTGTTTGATGGGGACAGTGTAGAGGGAGCTTTACTCCGTATCTAACCCCGTGCTGTCCCTGTCCTGGGAGTGTTTGATGGGGACAGTGAAGAGGGAGCTTTACTCTGTATCTAACCCCGTGCTGTACCTGTCCTGGGAGTGTTTGATGGGGGCAGTGTAGAGGGAGCTTTACTCTGTATCTAACCCCGTGCTGTACCTGTCCTGGGAGTGTTTGATGTGGACAGTGTAGAGGGAGCTTTACTCTGTATCTAACCCCGTGCTATACCTGCCCTGGGAGTGTTTGATGGGGACAGTGTAGAGGGAGCTTTACTCTGTATCTAACCCCATGCTGTACCTGTCCTGGGAATGTTTGATGGGGACAGTGTTGAGGGAGCTTTACTCCGTATCTAACCCCGTGCTGTACCTGTCCTGGGAGTGTTTGATGGGGACAGTGTAGAGGGAGCTTTACTGTGTATCTAACGCCGTGCTGTACCTGTCCTGGGAGTGTTTGATGGGGACAGTGTAGAGGGAGCTTTACTCTGTATCTAACCCCGTGCTGTACCTGTCCTGGGAGTGTTTGATGGGGACAGTGTAGAGGGAGCTTTACTCTGTATCTAACCCCCTGCTGTACCTGTCCTGGGAGTGTTTGATGGGGACAGTGTAGAGGGAGCTTTACTCTGTATCTAACCCCGTGCTGTAGCTGTCCTGGGAGTGTTTGATGGGGACAGTGTAGAGGGAGCTTTACTCTGTATCTAACCCCGTGTTGTACCTGTCCTGGGAGTGTTTGATGTTTGTAAGATCAATGTGTCTATCGGAATTGCAAGAGTGGATGAGCACAGTCATGATCCACTGGATTTCCAAAGTACTGCACCCATTTTCTCAATGCTCTATTATTTTTTATTCGTTCACAGGGTGTGGGCCTCGCTGGCTGGGCCCAGCATTTATTGCCCATCCCTAATTGCCCCTTGAGAAGGTGGTGGTGAGCTGCCTTCTTGAGCCGCTGCAGTCCATGTGGTGTAGGTACACCCACCGTGCTGTTAGGGAGGGAGTTCCAGGATTTGGACCCAGCGACAGTGAAGGAACGGCCGAAATATTTCCAAGTCAGGATGGTGAGTGACTTGGAGGGGAACTTCCAGGTGGTGGTGTTCCCATGTGTCTGCTGCCCTTGTCCTTCTAGATGGTAGTGGTCATGGGTTTGGAAGGTGCTGTCTAAGGAGCCTTGGTGAGTTGCTGCAGTGCATCTTGTAGATGGTACACACACTGCTGCTACTGTGTGTCGGTGGTGGAGGGAGTGAATGTTTGTGGATGGGGTGCCAATCAAGTGGGGCTGCTTTGTCCTGGATGGTGTCGAGCTTCTTGAGTGTTGTGGGAGCTGCACTCATCCAGGCAAGTGGGGAGTATTCCATCACACTCCTGACTTGTGCCTTGTAGATGGTGGACAGGCTTTGGGGAGTCAGGAGGTGAGTCACTCAGAGCAGGATTCCCAGCCTCTGACCTGCTCTTGTAGCCACAGTGTTTAGATGGTTGGTCCAGTTAAGATTCTGTATAGTTGTTATGGAATAGCTCTCAGATGGACACAATCTGTTGCTATTGAAAGGGATAGACGCCTTGCCCATTATCAGCGTATATATGACAGCCCCATAATTGGGCCTTTGTTAATTAGGGAACGTTAATGACCAATCAGCTTGCTGCTGAACACTAATGGGCACTACCCAGAATGCCAGGGGCATTATCCAATGCCAGTTGCCAGTACGCAAATGGGCAGATTATCACCGTAGGCCATTGTTTGACATAATTCTGAAGAAAGGGGGCACAGTACCTGTGAACTGGAGAGTCCACCTGAATCCCTCAGCAGATTTATAACCACGGGACTGCCGGCAAGGACCACCTGCCAGGCAGCTCGGGAGGGAGCTCGATCCATGTCATTGCAGGAAAGAACTCTCATTTCTATAGCGCCTTCCCTGACCTCAGGATGCCCTTACTTTCTTTACAGTCTTGAAAGGTAGTCACTGCTGCAATGCAGAAAATGCAGCAGCCAATTTGTGCACAGCAAGATTCCACAGCTAGCAATGTGAGTGATTTTAAAAAGACAGTTTGTCCTTGTTTGTGAGTGTCGCTGGCAAGACCAGCATTTATTGCCCATGCCTCATTGCCCTGGAGATGTTGGCTTAAGGACAGGATGCCAGGGGGAACTCCCCCTTCTCTCCTTTGTTTCTGCCCACCTGAGGGGGGCAGACTTGGACCTCGATTTGATGACTCACATGCGAGGCTGCACTGCTGACAGTGCGGGGCTCCCTGGGCACTGTCAGCCTAGATTATGAGGCAATGGGAGGTGGATAGGGAGTGACGGAGGGAGGGGCAGAGGTTGTGAGAGGGACTGAGGTACTAACAGGCAACAGGTAGGGGCATCTTCAGATGGAGATAGGAGGAACGGCCTTTAAGAACTGACAGCACTATTGGTTAGTATGGGGGGGATATTGCCATGTCTCGTTCACTGACCAGTATTCCCTAGGTTTACACCAGGATTAGTCATCGAGGATTGTCCTGGAATCTCAAGGGATTAAGGATTAACCTCTTGGCTACTACTGCGAGCTGCTCTGAGGTCAGAGAGCATTAAAAGACATGGGAATTTTCTAGTGTGCGATGAATCAGGTTAGGAAGATCTCCCCCCCCACCCCCGCATCCTTCAATTTCAAAATATCTGGGGCCTTGGTGAATGATGGCACCTTCCCAATGAGATTTAAGGATTGAGAAATGAACAGGGGCCACTGAGATGGAGGGTGAATTAGAGTCTGTGAATTCAATGTCAAACCCAGGAGAGATAAAACAGCAAAGAGAGCCAAAGAAATGTTGGAAAGAGAGCGAGAGGATAAAGGTAGACAGGGAAAGTAAGAAATCGAAATTAAAATGTTAAAATTTGGTATTTTTAAAAAACCTCCAACAACAATTCACAACTTGATGGAGTGAGATAACTCACTTTTATCAGTTTTCTGCCTGCGCCAGAGCTGTGGAGGTTGATTGGCAGTCATTAGCAATTGCCACCGAGTTAGAAGGGTCCTTACATTATTAACTATGAGACTTAATGTTTTTTACCCTGTGTTTAATGGGTAGTTTATTTGCAAATGCAGCCATTATGTCTTCAGCCAAATTCTGGTTCCCTGTTGGCCACGTTTTCATCTGACCACTTCCCAGTTATAAAATTGTTAGAGATGGGTCAATAAAAAAGGCTGTTTGACAGACATCATGCATTTGGGTAGTGTAGTGTTGCCTTGGCAGTGTGGGAACATGGGTCCCCGCTCGGATGGAGGCATTAGATGGTCAATGGCGGGAGCACGAGGGGTTGGAGGCCAGGAGATCACATGTGGTGACACCTCCAGGAATAAGTCCACCCGAAGCTGGTCACCCTGGCTAACATTTTATCTTGAAAGGCAAGCTATTTCTACTGGGGGGAGCTGAAGTGGTTTTGCAAAGCCACGATGGGCCTATCATGACTGTGGGAGCTGCGGCCTGGAAGGCTGTGACTTAAGGGGACGACTAAACCAATGTGTGCGATTCGTTGTGAGGGATTTTGTTTATCCTGTGAGGGAGAATGGTCCCCCAACCAGTAAATGAATCCTCATGTGAGTGACTGTGGCTGTCAGCTATTGAATGATTGTAAACTGTTCTAGGCAATGATGGTTGCTCCAATTTACTGTCTGTGTGCAAAGAAATTAATGAATAGATTAATACTCCTGATTCTAGCGTGTCCATTCCACACTCCGTCCTCAATAATTCACTGATGTTTCTCCGATGTTCCCCCTTTAGGTGTGGCCGGTGTTGACAAGGTATTATCGCTTATCTCTAGCTGCCCTGGGGAGAATGATGTTGGGGCTTTCTCTTGAACCATTGCAATCCACCTGGTGATGTCGCTCTGGCCAGGCAGGGGGCGAATCGCAGGATTTTTGACCCAGTGCTGATGGCAGTAATTTCCCCAAGTCCAATGTCTGGAGGTTAGCTTTGCAGCGGCTTGGAGTCGTTCTGATTTTGGGTGATGACCCGATATCACCTTAGGCTCTTACAGAGCAGAGGGAGTCCATTCAGCCCATCACGCCCGTGACAGCTCTTTGGAAGAGCCATCCAATCCCTCCCACTCTTGTACCGATTGGGCCTTGGTTCTGGGCTCCCCCCACACGGTGAAACATCGAGGGCTGGATTTTGCCAAGGAGGTGTGTTTGGGTTCGGAGGCAGCTCACTCCGAGGAGGTAGTTGTGCGCCGGGGCAGCTGCCCTGATGCTGTCCTGCCTCTGGGCGAATTTCTCTGGCGTTGGTCGGGGTTGGGGGGGTGGGGGTTTGTGGGGGGGGGAGGGGGGGTGGGGGGGAAGGGGGGGAGGTGCTGGCCCCTCCCCACCCCCCCCGACCCCCAGCTGAGTCGGGAGGCTGGCAGTCACTCGGAGGTGGCATCCCAGCAGCGGGTCAAAAGGCACTTGGTGCCTCACCCTCTCACTGGCACAACGAACCAGCCACAAGTACGACCAGGCCGCAGGCACGGCCAATACCATTCCTGTCGAGGCCTCGGCCCTCAGCGCCTCTGTTCCTCAACAACTTTTGGGCCTTGCAACTTTTACACGTTCAGCAGCCTTTCCAGGGCCCCTCCGTTTGGAGGCACCCTCACGCTCACCTACCTGCCTCTGAAGCACCCGCCTCTCCCGCTCGGACTGCCGGGCTGGCCAATGCTGCGGGTCATCTGATTGGATCCCCTGCCTTGGAAGCCCGCCCACCGCCCTTGATTGGTCAGCAAATGCGGACGCAGGCAATTAGGAGCCCGCCTGACGTAAAGTTGCCGCGGCGACAACTGGGGGCTCCGGGCCTGCCCTTGGCCCTGAGGCCGGATTCCTGAGGCTCATGGGAAAATTCGATCCATCGTCCCTCTTTGTGAGCCTCATACTCTCCTCCCCCTGCACCCCCCCCCCCCCAGCCCCCCCCAACCCCCGGTGCCCCCACCCCCCCAACTCCGCTCTCTCCACAGCCTGTCCAGTCCTTACTGAAAGTTATACTCAACAATCATCAGTGATGAGCCATTGAGATCAATAAAAAAGGACGAAGATTCAGATTCATTACTGGAACAATCCATCAGAATTAACACACAGGGCACCACTCAATTGGTGAGTGAGGATTTTTAATGGACTATTATAAAACATCTGCTCTGCTGAGCGAGTTTAACATAGCACGCACTTGGAAAAAGGGACCATTCACCTGTGCCTGGTACTTTACATAAAACTATAAGGAATAGGAGCAGCAGTAGGCCATTCAGCCCCTCTAGCTCGCTCCGCTATTCAATGAGATTGTGGCTGATCCTCTACTTCAACCCCATTTTCCTGCACTTTCCCCATATCCCTCGATGTTTTCAATATGTAGAAATCTAGCTGTCTCAGTCTTGAACATAATGACTGAGTCTCCACCTCCCCCTGGGGGAGAAAATTCCAAAGATTCACCAGCCTCTGAGTGGAGAAATTCCTCCTCATCTCAGTCCAAAATGGCCTGGCCCTTATCCTGAGGCTGTGTCCCCTGGTTCTAGACTCACCAGCCAGGAGGAATCATCCTTCCTGTATCTACCCCGTTGAGCCCTGTGAGAATTTTGTATGTTTGAGTGAGACCATCCCTCATTCTTGTAAACTCCAGAGAATAAAAGCCCAGTCTATTTAATCTTTCCTCATCGGACAATCCATCCATCCCAGGGATTAATTTAGTGAACATTTGTTACTGTCCCTCTATGGCAAGTATATCCTTGGGTAAGGAGACCAAAACTGCACCCAATACCCCAGGTGTGGTCTCACCAAGACTTGGTATGGTCTGTGTGTCTCAGTGTCAGCTCCTGAGCCTTTACAGTATACAGCGGGTAAATGGGAATGGTTCTCTCCTGTCCTGTGCAATGCATTTCTAAGGCATATTTTTTGGACTTCAGAATATCCCCAAGTGTATTGAAGTGTAGCCAATCTTGGTGTTGCAATTAAACATGGCAGCCGCCATTTTGGTTCGAAAAGCGGTGAGGAGCTACGTTCCCTCTCATTCTGATTTGATGTTGTTTGTTTGTGGCTGAACAGTGACCAGGACACTGGGTGATCTCATTGCTGCATCTTCACAGGATTGCCCCTGGGTGGTCTCGCAACCATTGGAACTGGCGGGGACAGTGGGTCAGACACGTCACCTGAGTGACCTCTGCCCAAAACTCCATTCCCTCAGCGGAAGGACCGGACCGAGACCACTCAAACCGGCGTTCCGCCAGATCCCACAAACCAATTTTGACTTACCGCCACCCTTTCCCCTTCATCCCGAGCAGACCCACTCCTCCATGTTGCAGGGCTCAGGGTGTGTCAATGTTGGATCCAGGGGCCTGGTTCGTTGGGGGTTAAAGGATCTGGGTTGCACACTTGTTTCAGGATGACCCAGTTGGTACCAGGTTAGAGCAGATCAGTACCCCCGTTCTTAGAATAAACACATTCTGTTTATTTACAAAAGGAATCAACAGCTACACTTGTGTGCTCACAACTCAAAACTCTCTCTTTACTCATCAGACTCTAACTCAAGACAACTGACCACAGAGGGAGCCCGCGCTACTCTGCTATTGGACACCAAGATCATGTGACCTTACATTGCAACATTTGTCTTAAAGGTATATTACACATCAGTTAATCCAGACAAATAACCCAATTGGTTCAGTCAAGGGAGTGACATAATCACTTTAATCACAGAAAATGATTCTTCCACAAGGGCTAAGAACATTCTGGAAGAAGTTCTGTTTTTATAAAGACACTGCCCCTTAGAGGGTTAATGCAAGGACTCTGGTTGCTGCTGTTCCTGGAAATGACAGCATTTAACAAGGAAAGGTAATTAAGCAGTTTTAAGGAAGTTGGACTGTTTACAAAAGGGTCACATGATGATTTATGGTTTGGATTTCCATGCCTGGAAAACTGTCTTTAAAAAGCTGGTAGCTTGCTTTGGACTTTGGGGAGAAAACAAGAAGGATCCACTGCCTGGGTAAAGAAGACAACAGCTCCTAAAGTTCCAGACCCAGGCGAAAGCTAAAAGTGAACGGAAGTTGCTCTGAAGTCGCTCTACGTTCTGAAATCGGCTGACTGCAAGTTTTTCATGTGATGCGCCTGAAAAGTACAAGAGTCACCGATTGTTTCCCAGAGCAGTGCTGAGAGATCAACTGTATAACCCAGATACCATTTCAAGCACTCCATCTTCTGTCCTTTTCCCCTGACCCATTGATTTTCAGTCTTTGTGAGTGTGTGTCTGTTTGTGAGTGTGTTTGAGTGTGTGTGTGTGTGTGTGTGTGTGTGAATGTTTTTGAGAGTGTGTGTTTGTGTGTGTGTGTGAATGTTTTTGAGAGTGTGTGTTTGTGTGTGTGTGTGAATGTTTTTGAGAGTGTGTGTTTGTGTGTGTGTTTGCGTATGAGTGTTTGTGTGTGTGTGTGTTTTTGTGTGTGAATGTGTGTTTGTGTGTGAGTGTATGTGCATGTGTTTGTGTGTGTCATTGAGTGAGTTTGAATGTGTATTTGTGTGTGTGTGAGTTTAAGTGTGTGTGTTTGTGTGCATGTGTTTGAGTGTGTGTGTACGTTTTTGTGTGTGTTTGTGTGAGTACGTGTGTGTGTGAATATGTGTGTGTGTGTTTGTATGTGAGTTTGAGTGTGTGTGTGTTTTTGTGAGTGTGTGCATGTGTTTGTGTGTGTGTGAGTGTTTTGTGAGTATGTGAGTTTGAGTGTGTGTGTGTTTTTGTGAGTGTGTGCATGTGTTTGTGTGTGTGAGTGTTTTGTGAGTGTGTGTGTGTGTGTGTGTGTGTGAATGTGTGTGTTTGTGAGCGTGGTGTTTGTGTGTATGTGTGTGTATGTGAGAAAGAGAGTTCGGGAATTTGGATAGAGTAATTATTGTACTTTCATATTTCACATTGTATATTAATAAGCTTTGCCTTCTACTAAACAAGTCTGGTTTTATAATTTATTAATGTTTTTGTTGTTTATTGAAACCTGGGCACTGAGTGGTCATTCTGAGATTAATAGGTAAAGGGCATACTTGGCCATATAGCTAGCTGGAGAAATTATTTAAATATACGTTGTGACCCTTGGAGTGGGACTAGAGACAGACGGTCATAGCCGATGTGACAGCCAATGGAGCACTGCCAGATAGAAACCGCAACCAGTTGTTTAAATGGTGCATTGAGTGAATCTTCAGCTGCAGCAGTGCTTAACTCTGGAATCCTTCCCCAAATCCTCTCTCTCTTTCTTCCATAAATACACTCTGTAAAGCTTTAATTCACCAATCCCTACACGTGTCTCAGTGTCAAATTCTGTCTGCTCAAAAACTCCTGGGGAATTTACGACATTAAAGGCGCCATCTAAATGCGAGTTGTTGCCGATGTGCTGCTCAAGTTCTGTCATGAGACTCGAACCCACTTTCTGTTGGTTCCCAGGAGGGAGGGCCAGCGAGCTGAACTGACCAAGGCAGCGGCTCACTCTCACCTGGCATTGGAGGGGTTGTGTGTGCCCCTCTGCACATGCCAGGCAAAGTGGAACCAGCGCTTGCGGGTATAGGACTGGTGTTCACGATCTTACACTCTCTCACCAACATGGGCAAGGAACAAATCGAGGGGGAAATGCATACTGATGACCTCTTGCAGGGAAAAGAAACTTGCTGATGGCAAAAGCTGTGAATTTTTTTGGAACGTCTGTTGGGAATGAGAAACAATCTACAAGAGCTGTTGACAGAGCCAGATGTGGAACACGTGTTATTCCTGCTCCACATTCACTGTGTCAGACGTTTTAATTTGGTAGCAATAGTGGTATGGTGTGGTGATGGTGGGACAGTGGTAATATGTCTGGACTAGTAATCCAAGGCCCAGACTAATGCCCTGCAGGACATGGATTCAAACCCCACCATAGCAGCTGCTGGAAATTAAACTCAATTAATAAACCTGGAATTATAAAGCTAGTAAAGGTGACCATGCCCATCCCTAATTGCCCCTTGAGAAGGTGATGTGAGCTGCCTTCTTGAACTGCTGCAATCCCTGTGGTGTAGGTACACCCACAGTGCTGTTAGGGAGGGAGTTCCAGGATTTTGACCCAGCCACAGTGAAGGAACGGTGATATATATCCAAGTCAGGATGGTGAGTGACTTGGAGGGGAACTTCCAGGTGGTGGTGTTCCCATGTGTCTGCTGCCCTTGTCCTTCTAGATGGTAGTGGGCGTGGGTTTGGAAGGTGCTGTCTCAGGAGCCTTGGTGAGTTGCTGCAGTGCATCTTGTAGATGGTACACACACTGCTGCTACTGTGTGTCGGTGGTGGAGGGAGTGAATGTTTGTGGATGGGGTGCCAATCAAGCGGGGCTGCTTTGTCCTGGATGGTGTCGAGCTTCTTGAGTGTTGTGGGAGCTGCACTTATCCAGGCAAGTGGGGAGTATTTCATCACACTCCTGACTTGTACCTTGTAGATGGTGGACAGGCTTTGGGGAGTCAGGAGGTGAGTTACTCACTGCAGAATTCCCAACCTTCAGTCTCCTGGGCCCTCAGCTCTGGAATTCCCTCCCTAAACCTCTCCTCCTTTACGATGCTCCTTAAAACCAAGCTTTTGATCGTCTCATATCTCCTTAGGTGGTTCAATATCAGGTTTTGCTTCATGTTCCTGTAAAACACCGTAGGATGTTTTATTAATGTAAAGCTGCTGTATAAATATGAGTAGTGGGTACCGTGTCTATCAGCTCCTGTTTACTCTATTCTGCGTACTGGGATGGTTGAATGGACTGATAGATGGTAATAAGGTGAAAATAGTTCCTCACAGTTGTGCTCTAGGCCATTCCAGAGGGATCTTTGACTCTCCTTTTTAGCGTGGCGACAATTCACAGTGGGTATTGCATTGGTGGCTCTCAGTTGTCTCATTTCTGATTTCTTTCAGGGCACTGCCAGCTTTGCAGTATTGGACTCACCCAGCAACAACAGGGCAAGCTGCCCGAATCCTGTGTGATCCTGGAGTAGGTCAGTGTTAAGATTAACCCATCCTATACTACAGTTAACAACTGCCTCAGGACAAGACTCCACCGACGCTCTGTTAACATCTCAGGCAAAAACCTCAGGAACCGGGAGAAATTATTTTACACAGCGAGTTATTGTGGATCTGGAAGGCGCTGCCTGAAAGGGCGGTGGAAGCAGATTCAATAGGAACTTTCAAAATGGGGGAACTGGAGAAATAATTAAAGGGGGAAAATGTGCAGGGCTGTGGGGGGTAAGAGTGCGGGGGGGGGGGTGGGTGGTGGTTGGGGATGGGGGTAGGGGTAGGTGGGAGAGAGTGGGACTAATTGGACAGTGTTTTCAAAGAGCCAGCAATGTTATGATGGGCCAAATGGCCTCCTCCTGTGGACATTCGATTGTCAGTGGCCCTCATAAGCGATTACAGTGTTGGTTCTAATGCAGCCAGATAAGCCAAGCTGCATGTCAATGCCATTTAAAGCGGAAATGTGAATGACTGCTTTTGGAATTGTTGATTTGGGAAGCAGTATTGGTCAGGATACTGGGAGAATTCCCCCACTTTAATGCTGAGCAATGTTACACAGGACACAGAAACAGGCCATTCGGCCCATCTGCTCCGTGCTGGTGTCTCTGCTCCACACGAGCCTCCTCCCACCCCCTCTTCATCTCCCCCTATCAGCCTATCCTTCTATTCCTGTCTCCCTCATGTGTTTATCCAGCTTCCCCCTTCAATGTATCGATACTATTCACCTGGACCACTCCCTGTGGGAGCGAGTTCCACATTCTCCCCACTCTCTGGGTAAAGGAGTTTCTCCTGAATTCCCCATTGGGTTTATTAGTGACCGGTCTGATATTGATGGTCCCGAGCGAGTTCCACATTCTCCCCGCTCTCTGGGTAAAGGGGTTTCTCCTGAATTCCCCATTGGGTTTATTAGTGACCGGTCTGATACTGATGGCCCCCAGTTCTGGTCTCCTCCACAAGAGGAAACATTCTCTCTGTAGCCACTTGATCAAAACCTTTCAGAATTGTAAAGACCTCGATTAGCTCACCCCTCTCAGCCTCTGTTTTTAGGAGAAACGAGGCCCAGCCTGTCAATCCTTCCCTGATCTGTACACCCACACGTTCCTGGGATCATCCGTGTAACTGCTGTCTGCACTCTCCCCAGCGCCGCTATATCCGTTTTATAACATGGAGACCAGGAGGGCAGACCGTTCTCTCAGTGCGGCCTAACTAAGATTCAGTACAGCTTCGTATAATTTTTCCTACTTCACGATTCGATCTCTCCGGAACTAGCGGGCTGAACCATCCCAGATTTACACTAAGTGCAGCAGCGGGCGTGAGAAAAGACATGTTACCCGCCAGCCACAATGCCGTATCGTCTGCTTCCCACCATCCCGCGCAAATGGAGGATGGGTGATCTCGCCCGTACAGCCAGGGTAAGGCAACCATCTCATCACTCTCAACTCACCCACCCACAAACCCATCACTGGCATCTCACTCACCGCCAGCTCAAAGGGCATCACCATTCACTCTCTCACACACACACACCCTCACATCTCCATCGGGCCTCATCTCCTCTGGAGGCTGCCTCCTCAGCCCTCACCCTCTTGAGGCCACTTGCACAGATCAACATGTGCCCCCTCCCCCACCCCCCCCACACCCCCCCACCACACACACACACACACCCTCCTTCCCCAGTACGGCCCTCACCCTGCAGCCTCTTCCCTTGCCCGAGGCCACTTCTCCCCTTTCGCCAAAGCAAGCCCCAGCCCTGCAGCCGCTGAATAGCCACCTCTGCCTTATGGTTGGTCTGGCAGGTACGTGAACTCCCCTAAAAGTGATGCGGTGCTGTCTGCGAAGCCTGGCGCTGATAACTGAGGGTGCTGCCCGAAGTGAGATGGGCAATCAAATCTCGAAGCCCTGAGTTGAAGTGCAGCTCGCCAGGTGGATGTTGCTTATGTGCAGCTGTGAAAGACATTGGGCGCGGTGCCCGGACAATCCAGTGTTGCGGTGGGGGAGAATGATTCCGGTGAGCTGGGCTTATAATGAGATGCTAAAGTATTGAAATGAGGTTGGTGACGTGGGGCAGTGGGAAGTGCGGGTCCCGCCATTGACAGACAGAGCGGGCAATCTCAAAGCAACAGCATGAAACCGATTTTTGGCCCTCTTGCAATCTGATTGGCCCACGCCCACCATAACGCCCGGCGCCAATGGGACCGGACAGTTCCACCCGGGGACATGTGCTTGCCTTATGGCCTGCGGAGCGACTTTTAGCGATGTGCGAGGGTGGAGTGTGGAAAGCAGTCAGGCCCACCTGAACCCACCCCACCTCCACCGGGAAGGTCTCCAGTGTTCGTCAGAGAGCTGTGGGCTCGAGGGTCACTCCAGAGAACTGGGCCCCCTGATCCAGGCTGACAGGTACTCCCAGCGAGCCAACGATGGGCTGCTGCAAACTAGTGGTGGCGCTGACTCCCAGGGCATTGCTACAAAGTCCCCCCCTCCCTGCACTCTCAGGTGGCCAGAAAAGATCCTGTGGCGCTATTTCAATGTGGAACAATGGGGGTTCTCCCCAGGGTCAATATTGACCCTGTTATTGGCATGGGATGGTGGTGGCCCACTGATATTGTCACTGGGCTAGTATTCCACAGACCCAGGGTAATGTTCTGGAACGCAAGGTCTGCTGATGACCACAAAACCATTACCGATTGTCATTAAAATCCCATCTTCCTCACTTAATCTGCCTCCCTTACCTGGCCTGACCAGCACCTGACCCTGGGCCCACAGCAATGCGGTTGACTCTTAAAAATGCCCTCCCGGCAAGGGGCAATTAGGGGCGGGCAATAAATGCCAGTCTAGCCAGTGACACCCACCCCCGACAATCCGGTCATTGTCACGGCGCTGCTGGTGGGATCTTGCTGTGTGCAGATTGGCTGCCACGCTTCCGACGTTACAACACTGACTGCGCTGTACAGAAAGTACGGCGCAGTGTTGTGGGGTGTCCTCAGGTCATGGAAGGTGCTATATAAATGCAGTTTTTGTTGCTTTCATTCATGAGGCAGGGCTGAGTGAACACCCAGAGTCGAGTGGATTGTATTGATGGGTGTTGGAAAGAAAAGCTATAGGATGCAAATGTCCAGTTGAATTGTTTTAAACCAGCTGGAGGAGAGATACTGCCAATAACCCCAAGCCACGTTCCTCCAAGCGTTAGAAACATATCTGCCTTAAAAAGGGGAAGAGAGAAACTGCATTTCCATAGCGCCTTTCACCACCTCAGCACATCCCGATGTGCTTTCCAGCCAATGAAATGCGTGTGAAAGACGCAATGTAGGAGGTGCAGCAGCCAACCTGCGCACAGCAAGCTCCCACAAAGGGTAACGTGATAATGACCCAGATCATGTGTTTTACTGATGCTGGTGGAGGGATAAATATTGGTCCCGGAACACGGAGGAGAATTTCCCCATCCCGCTCAACTTTGAAATACTGTCCATGAGGTGTTTTTTATCAGTTTAACAAAAGCCATATCCGTTCATAATATATTCACAACCTGACCACTGCACCCTGTCAATCTTGTTGTTTCCACCTCCAACTCCACCCCAGTCTCAGCTCATCCATTGTGGAAACCCTCATTCCTGCCTTTGTTACCTCCAAACTCGACTATTCCAACATGCACCCCACCCCCCACCCCACCCACCAAATGCTCGCTGACCCCACACTGGCTCCCGGTCAAGCAATGCCTCGGATTTAAAATTCTCATCCTTGTTTTCAAATCCATCCCACAGCCTCTCCGCCCCACCCACCCCCCCCCCCCCTCACTCCCTATCTCCGTAACCTCCTCCAGCCTCCTACAACCCTCCGAGATCTCTGCGCTCCTCCAATTCCGGCCTCTTGTGCATCCCTGATTTTAATCGCTCCACCACTGACGGCCGTGCCTTCAATTATCTAGGCCTCAAGGTCTGGAATTCTCTCCCCACACCTCTTGGCCTCTCTGTCAAACGTCCCTTCTTTAAGATGCTCCTTAAAACCTACCTCTTTGACCAAGCTTTTTGCCATCTGTCCGAATATCTCCTCACAGGGCTCGATGTCATGCTGCCTTCATGTAGCATCTTGGGGACATTTGTTTACATTGCAGCTGCCATATAAATACGAGTTGTTGTTGTAGCTTCCTATGACCATATTTATAATGGGAAATGCTCATGTTATCTGTTTGGCGACAATTTTTGACAGTGTATTGTCATGAAGCTATTAGTGTATATAATATTTTGGAAAATATTTTTCTTTTTAAAAAGGTTTAGTCCACGGGTGTGTCTTAACTGGATTAAAGCCGGCTGGTCTGGATGCTTTGATGTGTATGAGTTTTGAGATGTAAGAGAGATAGAGTGTATTTGCATTTTTTTGAATAGAGCATTCAAGAAGGGAGGTGAAATTTGACTCCTATCCAACAGCCACCAAGCCATATGTTTATATGACTAATAAAATCGGTGCTATGAAAGGAGTTCTATTGTTAGAGAGGTTTAGTTCAGATACAATGAGAATTAACATTCAATGGGCGCTGGTCGGTATAACTTTAGCAGTTTTCGGGTGTGCAGAGCAGAGACAATGTGAAATCAAAAGGCAGCTGTAAGCCTCCAGCTGGCTCCACAGGAACCAAAGTGAAGAGAGCCTCATTTTGAATTCGTAAGGTGAAAATGGTTTTCCTGGTGTCTGGTTAAGTCTATGAGTTGCTGTTGCCTTAATGGAATTTAGTTTGGGAATTTGTTAAAAGTTATGATAGTGGTAATTTGTAGCCATGTGTATATATATTTTAACCTGTGTAAATTAATAAAATGTTTCAAGTCACATCTCAAACATAACACTTGAAACAACTGTCATAACCTTTAATTTTAAGGTTCCCTCTGGGAAAGAGTATTCAAGTGCTAAAGAGCATTCGAGGGCCTCTTGACAAAGTGTCCCAGAAAGTCTGATGTGTTCAAAGGGTTTTCTTCAAACCTCAACTAGCAAGTAAACATCAAGAGGTGGGTCTCCCTTTAATTAGTGCTCACAATCCTCAGCAATGACTTGCTTACTCCTGGTTAGTTGTTCGCTGTTCAGAGAGGACGCTAAGTCAAGCACTCTGTTGTGAGAGGTGACCGAGCTGATATTATTGATAGAGTTGATCAGCAGACACTTCTTAGGTGGAAACATTTAGTTTATTTACGAAGGTACTCAGCAGCAACTACACGAGTGCTTCCATCTCAAACTCTATCAATACACTACTAACTACAGAGGTAGCCCGCGCTACTCTCCTATTGGGTACTGAAGATCATTTGATCTTCCTGAACAAGCATTATTCTTAAAGGTATATTACAGATGAAATAAAACTATAATTACTACATCCCTCCCCCTTTACCCAGATATACATTATATATTCACAAGTACAATTTTCTTAAGACAACAAAATATTTACACTGTTAAGTAATTTACAAGTTCAGTCTTTCTGGTGGTTTCCTCATGTGTGTAGAACGTCTCAGCTCCACCGCTTCAGATGCTTTGTCAGGAGCCTCCTGAACATCAGGTGTTTCAGTGGGCACCTGCAGCTCTGCATCCTCAACTCCTACAGGAACATCGGACATGTCTGTACTGGGTTGAGTTCTCTCAACAGGAAACATTGACTTGGTCATGACTACTGGTGGGATCATTTCTTGATGATTTGTTTCTGTCTTCCTTAAATGGTTCACGTGTCTCTGTATGATCCAGCCTTCCACCTCCAAGTGGTAAGATTGAGGTCCAGTCACCGCACTTATTTCACCCGGTAACCACTTCGGTCCTTCCCCAAAGTTCTTCACGTGTACCCGGCTCTCCCACGGTCAATTTCCTCCTGCTGCTATGCCCAGTTGTGTCTAGTTTTCTGGCTTCCCTGACTCCTTTCCACCTTCCTTTCTAAATTTAGCATTATTAAGCTGAATCTCACCTTGAGTTCAGTGACTGAGTCTCCCAAAGTTTCATAATCTTGTCTGCTTCTTAAGAAAATTCCGCCACTTTTGCTTCCAAAGCCTCTTTGTCTTCATTTAGTTGATTCTTCAGCTCTTCCATCTCTTTTTTGTAGTTGTTTGATGCCTCCTGGAGAGTTGAGAATTGTTGAGTCTTCACTGCCAACTCAATCTTCAGCTTATTCACAGAGGTGCTGAATTCTTTCTGTTTCTCTTTGTACTTTTCCCGAGGTACAAACTTTGACCTGAGGGAATCTTGTCGCGTGTGAAGGTCTTTCTACAGGTTTTTTTTTCCCTTGCTAAGGTTGCTCACCTCGTCTCGAACTCTGTCATCCAGCAGGGTCTCTTCAAGTTTCTCCTGCTGTTCTTCCAGGTTTTGGTTTAAGACAGCCTGGATTTCTTCAAGTTATTGAGTCCTCACACACTCCTTTTTCAAAACAGGAACGCTTCCAGCTTCCTTTTGGAATCTCAGTGGCCGATCAAGGTTGGCCTTTAGCCAGTTTCACCCTAGAAGTCTTGGTGCTCTGCCTCTCAATACCAACGCTGGTAACTTTGCCGATTAGCTTCCCTAATGGACAGTTACTCTGCTTCCGCCTCTGATTTGAATGTCTTCACCCATGTATGTTTTTAATTGGCCGTAGTTTCTCCTAAATTTAATTGATGTTCCCCATTGTTCAGATATCTGAAGTCCCCCAATTACTGGAGTGGAAGTTCCTGTGTCCACTTCCATTCTAACAGATCTGCCATTTACTTTCACTATTATATATGTTGGTTCTGTCTTGTTCAGATTGAACAACGAGTAAATATCTGAATTTGTTGGTTCAGGCGCTTATACCTTGTGGATCTCGCTGGGTTTTCTTTCTTCTATTTAAAAGCCTGCTTGAATCTTTCCTTGCACGGTTTCATTATATGTCCATTTCTGTGACATTCGGTCAAAGAGGTTCCCACCTCATCTTCATGCCTCGTTAACATCTGAATTCCGAGAAAATTCATCCCTTTGACAGGGAAGGTGGTGACAGGGGAAATGGTGGCATAGTGGTAATGACACCGGACCGGTCATGCTTTGGGGGCCTGGGTTAGAATCCCACCATGGAAGATGGTGGAATTTTAATTCAATAAAAAAAAAAATGTGGTATTAAAAGTCTGATCATAAAAACCATTGTTAATTGTTGTGAAAACCCTAATGCCCTTTAGGGAAGGAAATCTGCTGTCCTTAGACTTATATGTGACTCCAGTCCAGATCCACAGCAATGTGGTTGACTCTCAAATGCTCCCTGAACAAGGGTATTTAGGGATGGGCAATAAATGCTGGCCCAGCCAGCGACGCCCACATCCCATGAACGGATGACAAAAAAAGATCAGAAGTGTTTCATCCAGAGCCATGTCCAAAACCCTCCAGGGTTTGGGGTTATCGAAGGCTGCAACAGGGTAGATAGATGCTGTTTTGAGTGACTAAGTGGTCAAGAATGAGGGTACAGGGATACATGGGGTATCCAGAGGGTATGCAGAGATACAACAGAAAAGGAGAGTTGTACGGCTGAAATAAAAACATAAATTGCTGGAAAAACTCAGCAGGTCTGGCAGAATCTATGGCACGGGAAACAGAGTTAACATTTCGTGTCCATATGACTCTTCTCCAGAGTTTTTCTGGCATTTCCTGTTTTTATTTCAGGTTTCCAGCATCTGCAGTATTTTGCTTTCTTCACAGTGGTAAGGGTTGTGGCATTCACCCATGAGAGTAGAGGTTTACACTGAAACTATGCCTCATCTTTCGAGAATGAAGGGACATGGAGCCAGTAAATGGAGCTGAGATATAGATCGGCCATTGGGGGAATGGTGAACAGGCTAGAGGGGCTGAATGGCCTCTTCATCTTCCGATGTCAACATAGGAGCACTATAGGGCTCTGCTGGAATCATGTCCAAGTGCCACCTGCACTTCAGGAAGGATGTCCAAAGCCTGGGAGAGGGGGTGGAGGAGATTTCCCAGAATGAGACCAGGGATGAGGGATTTCAGTTCATGTAGAGAGAGACTGGAGAAGCTAGGGTTGTTTTCTTTGGAGAAGAGAAGGTTAAGGGGGAGATTTAATTCAAAATCATAGGGGTTTTAATGGAAGAAATAAGGAGAAACTGTGACAGGAGAGTCAGTAACCAGAGGGACACAGATTGAAGATAAGTGGTTGAACCAAAGGGGGAGATGAGGAGAATTTTTTTTTCCACAGTGAGTTGTTGTGATCTGGAAGGAGCTGCCTGAAAGGGCGGTGGGAGCAGATTCAACATGAACTATCAAGAGGAAATTGGAGAAACCCTTGAAAAGAAAAAAAATAGCAGGGCTATGGGGGTAGTGGATCAGCTCAACTGGTCAACTGGGATCAGCTCAAGTGGTCAACTGGGATCAGCTCAACTGGCCAACTGGGATCAGCTCAAGTGGCCAACTGGGATCAGCTCAAGTGGTCAATTGGGATCAGCTCAAGTGGCCAACTGGGATCAGCTCAAGTGGTCAATTGGGATCAGCTCAAGTGGCCAACTGGGATCAGCTCAAGTGGTCAACTGGGATCAGCTCAACTGGTCAACTGGGATCAGCTCAAGTGGCCAACTGGGATCAGCTCAACTGGTCAACTGGGATCAGCTCAAGTGGCCAACTGGGATCAGCTCAAGTGGTCAACTGGGATCAGCTCAACTGGTCAACTGGGATCAGCTCAACTGGCCAACTGGGATCAGCTCAACTGGTCAACTGGGATCAGCTCAACTGGTCAACTGGGATCAGCTCAAGTGGCCAACTGGGATCGGCTCAAGTGGCCAACTGGGATCAGACAGAGAGTGGAAACACAGACAGAGTTTACAGGTTTTAGGGTCTTCAGTAAAGTTTCAACACTACCCAGCCCCCCACCCACCCAATTTTCATTGAAGAAAGCAGCCTTTGATAACTGATTTTTACTCCTGAGTACTTGTCTAACTCTTTCAAAGGCACAGGCACAGTGGGCTGAATGGCCTCCTGTGCTACAAATGTCAGTGATTCACAATAAGACGGGTAGGTGGAGGAAGAGAAAAGTGACCGGTGGAACCTGCATGTGGGTGGGGTCTGGGGTTGGAGCAATTGGCTCGCATGGAGGGGCCTGTTTTCATCCTGTAACAGCTGTGAATGAAGTCAGGATGCCGTCTAGACCACACCAAAAACCAAATTCCTTTCATTTCACAACAGGATGTCCTGGCCAACAATTCCGTTTAGTGTCTGTATCCGCTGCTGTTCCTGTGGTTTTATTGGTTTCCCCTGTTGTTCTGGGCTCTGATTTTCAGACGGTGCTTTCGGAGGCCCGACACCATTGCTCCCTCTCGCTGTGGCCTGGAAGAGATGGCGTCCCCCTCCCCCTCCCCTTCCCCCTCCCGCTCCTCCGGCTCCCCGTGGCTGGTCTCAGTCCCAGCAGCTTCCCCGCTGTGGCCCTGTACTTGGCTGACATGAGGTTGTAGAGGAGGGGGTTGATGGCGGCGCTGAGGTAAAAGAGAGCGAAGGTGAGGGCTTGGAGGCACTGGCTGACCACGTACATCTCCGCATTGCCCTCCATTAGCAGGAAGAGATTGCGCTCGATGTGAAAGGGCAGCCAGCAGAGGATGAACACTAGAACGATAACAGCTGCAGGGAAACACAGACAGAGTTTACAGGTTTTAGGGACTTCAGTAAGGTTTCAACACTACCCAGCACCCCCCCCACCCATGATGACTCTCTCACTGTCCTCTCCAGCACCTTGGACCCCCACGGTGACAAGTCATTCCCACCCTGACCTACCGCTCTCGGTTGCTGAGAAACCAGGAGGTAGAATGTGGCTCGAGGCCCACTTCAGAGGCTTGAGTGCAGGATCCAGGTTGCCGTTCCGACTGCAGTCCTGGTACTGAGGAGGATAATTCACCTCCTGACTCCCCAAAGCTTGTCCACCAGCTACAAGGCACAAGTCAGGAGTGTGATGGAATACTCCCCACTTGCCTGGATGAGTGCAGCTCCCACAACACTCAAGAAGCTCGACACCATCCAGGACAAAGCAGCCCCGCTTGATTGGCACCCCATCCACAAACATTCACTCCCTCCACCACCAACACACATTAGCAGCAGTGTGTGTACCATCTACAAGATGCACTGCAGCAACTCACCAAGGCTCCTTAGACAGCACCTTCCAAACCCACAACCACTACCATCTAGAAGGACAAGGGCAGCAGACACATGGGAACACCACCACCTGGAAGTTCCCCTCCAAGTCACTCAGCATCCTGACTTGGAAATATATCGGCCGTTCCTTCACTGTCGATGGTTCAAAATCCTGGAACTCCCTCCCTAACAGCACTGTGGGTGTACCTACACCACATGGACTGCAGCGGTTCAAGAAGGCAGCTCACCACCACCTTCTCAAGGGGCAATTAGAGATGGGAAATAAATGTTGGCCCAGTCAGCGACGCCCACATCCCGTGAACATATAAATGAAAAGAAATGCACTGAGGGAGTGCTGCACAGTTGCAAGAGAAGTGTCTGCCATAGGGCAATAAACCAAAGGCCCATCTGCCCCTTCAAGATCATATGGCCGCAATTGGGAGCAGAGCAGGAGGCTTCTCCATGGTGTCCTGAAGTCTAATGTTTATCCCTCAGGTCACCGTCACTCAAACAGCTCACCTGGTTATGGTCACATTGCTGTTTGTGGGATCTTGCTGTGCGCAAATTGGTTTCCTACATTTCAACAGTGAGCAGACTGCATTGGCTATAAATGACTTGGAGGATGTGAGAGACACAATAAAGCAACAGCTTCCTTTCATCCTGGTTCCCACCGAACTCTGCAATTATCCAGCACTGAGCGTGATGTGAAAGGATGTTCACTGGCTGGGAGTTGACATGACCCATTCCACCAAATACTTCAATGCACCCTGCCCTCTTTTCCAAATGGATTGCTCCAGGGCGTGATGTCAGAGGTGGAACTAATCATGCAAAGAGATCCAAGCCCCATGATGTCATCAGCGGCATGGTCCACTTTCAGGGGGAGCAGAGGGGAGCAACTTGAACTTGGTGGGAGCTGATTTTCTGAGGTTCAGGCCCTGGAGTCTGATCACTTTCCCATGGCTGCTGCTGCCTCCTCGCTCTGTTTTCACACATGGAGAGCGCCCATGAGGAAAGCCAAATAAACTTTCCTACAGGTTCATTAGACCAGTCGTAACCTCATAAGGCACAGATGGCTCATCCAATCCTACTTTACATTCATTAAAGTGAAAGCAGGGTTGCCAACTCTGCTTGGAGGGATTCCTGGAGGTTTCATCACATGACCAATTGCCCCACCGCCTTCTCCCCCGCCATTGGTCGCGCAACATGCCCATCCTCATGATGTCCCGCCTACTCACCAACAATTGGACAGCGAGCAGGCTCAGTGATACCCAACTGGATGACTCTCAGCCTTTTCCCCATTATTCTTATAAGAAATAAGAAACGTGTTTAAATAAAATAAATCACTAATTTTAATCCCACTGTGATTATTCTGCGGGCTGTTCATTTTCAACTACTGAAGACAGCAAACCAATACTGGAGGGTAATTGGAAATCATAAGTAAAAGATGTAAGTTTTGGAGATTGAGACAATCTTGGGCGGTGAGAATCCCAACAAACACTCCCAGGGCAGGTACAGCACGGGGTTAGATACAGAGTAAAACTCCCTCTACACTGTCCCCATCAAACACTCCCGGACAGGTACAGCATGGGGTTAGATACAGAGTAAAGCTTCCTCTACACTGTCCCCATCAAACACTCCCGGACAGGTACAGCATGGGGTTAGATACAGAGTAAAACTCCCTCTACACTGTCCCCATCAAACACTCCCAGGGCAGGTACAGCACGGGGTTAGATACAGAGTAAAACTCCCTCTACATTGTCCCCATCAAACACTCCCGGACAGGTACAGCACGGGGTTAGATACAGAGTAAAGCTCCCTCTACACTGTCCCCATCAAACACTCCCAGGAGAGGTACAGTAGGGGCTTAGATACAGAGTAAAGCTCCCTCTACTCTGTCCCCATCAAACACTCCCAGGACAGGTACAACACGGGGTTAGATACAGAGTAAAGCTCTCTCTACACTGTCCCCATCAAACACTCCCAGGACAGGTACAACACGGGGTTAGATACAGAGTAAAGCTCCCTCTACACTGTTCCCATCAAACACTCCCAGAGCAGGCACAGCACGGGGTTAGATACAGAGTAAAGTTCTCTCTACACCGTCCCCATCAAACACTCCCAGGACAGATACAGCACAGGGTTAGATACAGAGTAAATCTCCCTCTACACTGTCCCCATTAAACACTCCCAGGACAGGTACAGCACTGGGTTAGATACAGAGTAAAGCTCCATCTACAGTCCCAGCCAAACACTCCCTGGACAATTATGGCACGGGGTTAGATACACAGTAAAGCTCCCTCTACACTGTCCCCATCAAACACTCCCAGGACAGGTACAGCACGGGGTTAGAAACACAGTAAAGCTCCCTCTACACTGTCCCCATCAAAAACTCCCAGGACAGGTACAGCACGGGGTTAGATACAGAGTAAAGCTCCCTCTACACTGTCCCCATCAAACACTCCCAGGACAGCTACAGCACGGGGTTAGATACAGAGTAAAGCTCCCTCTACACTGTCCCCATCAAACACTCCCAGGACACGTACAGCACAGGGTTAGAAACAGAGTAAAGCTCCCTCTACACTGTCCCCATCAAACACTCCCAGGGCAGGTACAGCACGGGGTTTGATACAGAGTAAAGCTCCATCTACACCGTCCCCATCAAACAATCCCAGGACAGGTACAGCACGGGGTTAGATACAGAGTAAAGCTCCCTCTACACTGTCCCCATCAAACACTCCCAGGACAGATACAGCACGGGGTTTGATACACAGTAAAGCTCCCTCTACACTAGCGCATCAAACACTCCCAGGACAGGTACAGCACGGGGTTAGATACAGAGTTAAGCTCCCTTTATACTCTCCCCATCAAACACTCCCAGGACAGGTGCAGCACGGGGTTAGATACAGAGTAAAGCTCCCTCTACACTGTCCTCATCAAACACTCCCAGGACAGGGACAGCACGGGGTTAGATACAGAGTAAAGCTCCCCCTACACAGTCCCCATCAAACACACCCAGGACAGGTACAGCACGGGGTTAGATACAGAGTAAAGCTCCTTCTACACTGTCCCCTTTGACATTCATGAAGTATAAATTGTTTGATGAATCTGTCATGTGACCGAACAACATTCTCCAGAATCAAAGTGAAATAGAATTTCTCGGTATTTGACATTAATGGATTGCCTAAAGGACTTCCCAGCCAATGAAATTCAGTCTTGAAGTGTAGTCACTGTTGTAATGTAGGGAATGCTGCAACCAATCTCCACACAGCAGATCCCAGTAACAGCAATGTGGTAAATGACTGGACCATCTGGTTTGTTGGTGATGTTTGATGGGTAAATGAAGGCTCAGTGACTGTGGAGTGCTTTCCCTGCTCCTGTTCAAAATCGTGGCCCTGGCATCTTCTGGGCGCAACTTGAGGGGGCATTTGTCCAATCGAACGGGCAGTTCCTCCGATAGTGCTGCACCCCCTCAGTATTCCAATGGGAGTGTTGGCCTGGAGTATGGGCTCAAATCTCTGTAATGGGTATTGAACCCACCACCTCCTGGTTCACAGGTGAACATGCTAACCGCTGGCACCAAGAGCTACACAAAGAAATTCACTTCCTGACCTTACTCAAAATGACTGGCTGGTAGCAACGATTGTAACCTCACTGTATGACTAATATGGAGTCTAGCTGCTGAGAGTGGGCATTGAATGAAATGAAAATTCAGGCCCTCTGACCCCCACCCCTCACCCCTCACCCCACATGACCTACCCCCGAGTCCCCATGCCAACTAACGTCAACCCATGCCCCTCATTCACGCCTACCACCCATGCCAACTTAATGCCAACTCATGCCAACCCATCCGCCACTTTTTGCCCTTACACCCTCCATGCCAACTCACCATGGGCCAGAACTTTGGCCCCACAATGAGATTAAATACAATAAAGGATTAAATACCTGTTTCAGCCTTTACTATGTTAAAAAAAATACTCCCTTCATGAAAGCCCATTCAAAACTTTTAAATCCACCCAAGTACTTAAACTGACGTTAAATAAACAGACTTCTTTTTATTACGCCATATCAAAGATTGTTAATTCTTTAATACACCTTTTTGACCTGTCAATCAAACTATGAACTTATAGTCCCCCTTCTGAAATAAATGTAGGTTGTGGAAAGCAGTTGAATCTAATAATGACTTAATGGTAGCGCAAAGGGTAAAGTGAACAAACAACTACTGTAAGTGCTAGGATCATAGAATCAAAGAATGGTTATAGCACAGAAGGAACCTATTCAGCCCATCGTGCCTGTACTGTCTTTCTGAAGTAGCACTTCACCCCTTCTTCTCCCGATAACCCAGCACATTCTTCCTTTTCAGATAATAATCCAACTCCTTTTTGAAAGTTGATCCTACGTCCACCATACTCTCAGACAGTGCATTCCAGACCCTAAACACTCGATTGACCCTGTCTCCACCACACTCTCAGACAGTGCATTCCAGATCCTAACCATTCGATTGACCTTGTCTCCACCACACTCTCAGACAGTGCATTCCAGATCCTAACCACTCGATTGATCCTGTCTCCACCACACTCTCAGACAGTGCATTCCAGATCCTAACCACTCGATTGACCCTGTCTCCACCACAATCTCAGACAGTGCATTCCAGACCCTAACCACCCGATTGAACCTGTCTCCACTACACTCTCAGACAGTGCATTCCAGACCCTAACCACTCGATTGACCCTGTCTCCACCACATTGTCAGACAGTGTATTCCAGACCCTAACCACTCGATTGACCCTGTCTCCACCACACTCTCAGACAGTGCATTCCAGACCCTAGCCACCCGATTGAACCTGTCTCCACCACACTCTCAGACAGTGCATTCCAGACCCTAACCACTCGATTGACCCTGTCTCCACCACACTCTCAGACAGAGCATTCCAGACCCTAAGCACTCGATTGACCCCGTCTCCACCACACTCTCAGACAGAGCATTCCAGATCCTAACCACTCGATTGACCCTGTCTCCACCGCACTCTCAGACAGTGTATTGCAGATCCTAACCACTCGATTGACCCTGTCTCCACCACACTCTCAGACAGTGCTTTCCAGACCCTAACCACTCGATTGACCCTGTCTCCACCGCACTCTCAGACAGTGTATTGCAAATCCTAACCACTCGATTGACCCTGTCTCCACCACACTCTCAGACAGTGCATTCCAGACCTCGACATTTATGCTTTTTCTTTTGCCAATCAAGTCAAGTTGGTGTTTGCTGGATATTGGATCTGCATCCGTTGGAAACTGGGGGCAAAGTCTTCTCCTGATGCCTAAGGTTCCGGCTTGGCAGGACCGGAAGTTTATGGCACTTGTCTCAGAGGCGGAGTCGCTGGCAGCCAGCGAATTAAATCTGCAGAGGCGAGGGCCGCAGCTAATCAAGTGCCGGGGAGGGGCAGGAAGCGTTCGGCTCACTGTAACCTCACAGGGACTAAGGTCTGGGTACCGAATTTAAGTAGCATCCAGACAACCAATCAATCCCTGCCATCCAGCAATGGCTGCTCATGACGAGCTTGTAATCTCTCGATATGTCGTGGCCCCTCCCCCCATCTTTGAATCATCACCACCGCCCCTCCCCACCGCCCCCTCCCCTCACCCCCCCCAACACCCGCCCATCCCCCTCTCTCACCCCCTCCCCGGCTCTGTAAGTGGAAGTCACCACCCTGCACCTTTCCCTAGTCACTTTTGACCTTCCCTTCTTCACCTTCGACCCTCACTCCATTGTCCTTGCCCCCTCTTCGATGACCCTCGACCCCCCAGCCCACCCCCATCACTCTTGACCCTTGAGCGTCCGCCTGTCACCATCAGTCAAATCTCTGGCACACTGGGGTTCAGACAGGAAAGTTGAAACCACAATCAGATCTGCCATGATCTCATCGCATGTCTCGAGGGGCTGAATGGCCTACTCCTGCTCCTAGTTCTTGCGTTCGCACTGGAACTGTCTCCCTTACTCCCAGCCAGCCATCCATCATCGTCAACCCTCCCTCTATCATCATTGACCTGCCCTCTGTCAGCCTCGACTCTCAGCACTTGACCATTGACCTTCCTGTGTGCCCCTTGGTCAGCCGTGGCCCATTTCCCTATCACAGCCGCAGCCCCATCTCAAAGCATCCATGTCCCCTCTCTCCCTGGTCCAACAAAGATCCCCACTCAAGGAAAGCCACTCCTCCTCGCTCCAAATCCACCACGAAGTCCACCTCACCCGCTGCACGCCACCTTTAACCAGCGGTGAATCTGAAGACGCGTGTGTGTTCAATTGCTGCTCATTGAATTGAAAAGGTACAATTTAATCGGCCCAGGTTGCATTTTAATGCGTTGATGTGTGTTAAATGTGTTCAAAATAGGTTCCAGCTGCTTGCTGTCGGGAAATTCAATCCACTCTCATCCTGCCGTCAACCTCATTTTATTCCAATGCCAGGAAACTGGCTTTTTGTCTTCCCTCAGTTAAGTTTCCACCCCATCAGCCTTGCTCCTGCTCCCCGAACCCTTTCGCAGGTTCCGCCCAGCTTCCCTCTATTTATCGTATCTAAACTCTTCACGACTTTGTTCACCTCTATCAAATCACCACCTTGTCTTCTCTCCTATCAGGAGAGTAATTTCTAATCCAGTCTATGCCTATTAACTGTAATTGCAGGGGAAAAAAAACACGCCTAAATCTCTCCTGTACCCTCCCCAAAGCCCCTATCCCTGTTCTAAAGTCTGATGTGCAGAACTGCACACTGGAGTCCAGGGAACTCTTTGAGACAAATGGCTGAGTTAGAATTGTGGTAACATTATTGGACTCTTCAGCGTGAGGCCTAGTGCAACAAATCTGTGAGATAGGAGCTAAAGTGACAATTTGTAAACTGGATCCATTTGATGAAGGAACCTGAAATGTAGAGTTAGTTTCAGTAATCATGACTGTGAAGCTAACTCTTATTGTTAAACCCCGTTCTGGTTCACTGGCATCCTTCAGGAAGGATGTCTGCTCTCCCTACCAGGCCTGACCCACACGTTAACTCCAGGTAACTACAGCAATGTCTGCACTGACTCTCCGAATGAGCATTGTGACTCAGTGCCATTTCCCTGCCTCTTCCCCGTACCCCTGCACATTGTTTCTATTTTAATAATTGTCTAATGCCCTCTTGAATGTCTTAATTGAACCTGCCTCCTCCACACTCCCAGGCAGTGCGTTGCAGACCCGAACCACTCGCTGTGTGAAAAACAATTTTCTCACGTGTTATTTGCTTCTTTTGCAAATCACCTTAAGTCTGTGCCCCCTCGTTCTTGATCCTTTTACAAGCGGAACAGCTTCTCCCTATCTACTCTGTCCTACCCCCTCACGATTTTGAACATCTCTATCAAATCTCCTCTTAGCCGTCTTCCCTCCAAGGAGAACAGCCTTAACCTCTCCAATCTCTCCTCATAGCTGAAGTTTCTCATCCCTGGAACCATTCTTGTAAACCTCTTATGCACTCTCTCCAATGTGTTCACACCCTTCCTGAAATGTGGCGCCCAGAACTGTACACAATATTCCAGCTGAGGCCTAACAAGTGTCTTATATAAATTCAGCATAACCTCCCTGCTCTTGTACTATATGTCCCTATTAATAAAGCCCAGGGTACTGTATAGTTTATTAGCTGCTCTCTCCACCTGTCCTGCCACCTTCAATGATCTGCACACATATACACCCAGCTCCCTCTGCTCCTGCACCCTCTTTAGAGTTGTCCCCCTTATTTGATATTGTCTGTCCGTGTTCTTTCTACCAAAATGCATCACCTCACACTTCTCCACATTGAACCTCAACTGCCACCTACCTGTCCACTCCACCAACTTGTCTATGTCCTTATAAAGCTCTACACTGTCCCCCTCACAGTTTATAACACTCCCAAGCTTTGTATCATTGGCAGACTTTGAAATTGTCCCCTGCACACCAAGATCTAGATTATTAATGTATATCAGGAAAAGCAAGAGTCCCAATGCTGACTCCTGGGGAACTCCACTACAAACCTTCCTCCAGCCCGAAAAGTATCCATTGACCATTACTCTCTGCTTCCTGTTTTTCAGCCAATTCTGTATCCACGTTGCTACTGTCCCTTTTATTCCATGAGCTATAACTTTTCTCACAAGACTCTTGCGGGGCACTGTATCAAATGCCTTTTGAAAGTCCATGTACAACAGGGTTACCCTCATCGACCTTTTCTGTTACCTCTTCCAAAAACTCCAGCAAGTTAGTTAAACACATTTTCCCCTTTAGAAATCCACGCTCTTCCTAATCAACCCACCCAGGAGACGCATTTGGATCTGTCGTAGGCGAGCTTGAGAACCATACCATTCTTTCATCGCAAGTGGGATTTCTTTACCGGACACCCTGTAAGCAAAGAGGTGCAGCCGGCGGTGCGGTTGGTAATGAGGCTGCTTACCCAGCATTTTGACCGTGCGCCGGTTACTCCTGTCACGGCACGTCCTCCTCCTCCTCCACAGCTTGCGTCCGATTAGCCCGTACAGGACAGTGAGGCAACAGGCTGGCAGAAAGAAGTAGAGGCTGGAGAGCCAGAGCATGGCGCTGAGGAGGCCCGAGCGCACGCCATGCTTGGTGCACCTGCACTCGCTCGTCTGGGCGGGGTCGGTGCTGTTCTCGAACTCCACCCCGACCAGAGCCACCACTGGCCCGGCACTGGCCAGCGCCACTGTCCACAGGGCCAAAATGACGCCCTTCACCCTTGACCTGGTGGCCAAGACCTTGGCCTTGAGGGGGAAGCAGACGGCAATGTACCTCTCCACGCTCAGGGCCGTGAGGTGGAGCGTGGAGCCGAATGTGCAGCCCTCGCTGACAAACTGGGGCAGCTTGCAGAGGAGGGAGCCCAGGCGCCAGGGGCCTCGCTTCCAGGACTTGTACAGGTCGAGGGGCATGCACATGAAGATCAGGAGGTCCGACAGGGCCATGCTGGACAGGTACAAGTTGGTGGTGCTCTTCATCTCCCTGTAGCCGGCCACCAGGAGGATAGTGATGACGTTACCCACCACCCCGACGGCGAAAAGCAGGACGCAGACCGTTGTCACGGTGACCAGGGCGGGCAGCGGCAGGAGGCCCTGGGGGGAGATGTCGTGGAGCAGCGGCGAGCTGGCATTTTCGAGGTGAGCCAGCAACAGGCCCTTCATTTCAAGACGTGGTCAGTCCGTGCCCCCTGGACGAGTCACTCCCAACCTCCAGCGGGTCAGGGCCCGGGCATCACCCAAAGCCTAATCGAGCAGGCCGGGAGACTTCACAGCCAGGAATACAATCCAAATGGGCGGAATCGTTCGATGCTTTTCAATCCTGACACTCCCACGTAAAACACCTCCCGGGGTTTAATTATCATTCTTCAGACATTGGCCTGTGAAGAGATGGTTTGGGTTAATCCTTTAATTGAAAAACCAAATCAAGTGAAAACATTGACATGATTAATAGCTCAATGAGGTTTATTATTCCAAGAATGCAATTTAAAACAAAACTAGGCTCGCAAAACACATCTTTAAACAGGAAGGATTCTTTGTTCCGAAGAAGAGTCATTCGGACCCGAAGCGTTAACTCTGTTCCTCTCTCCACGGACGCTGCCAGACCTGCTGGGCTTTTCCAGCCTTTCCTGTTTTAAATTTGGAATTCTCGGGGACCGGTAAGAAGACAGGGTGGGCTCTCTTGGTCAGTTTTGGTCAGTGACAGGGCAGGAGGGACTGGATTTTCACCAGGGAGGCTGGAGACTCAAGTCAGGAAATCTGGAATTTAAAAAAAATTTTACTCTGGGGCGGAGGGGAGTGGAGGGGTCGGGGGGTGGGTGTGTGTGGGATGGGGGGGGGCGGGCGGTTGTGATTGAGTTGGCTCCTCTACATCCAGAGGCCGTCCAGAGTTGTCCAGTGAGGCAGGCGAGTGCTGAGTGTTAGCAGGGCCCACCTTTGTTTTCTGCACATTTGAATAAGAGGTTCTCTAAACCTCACTTCTCACACCCTCCACCTGCCCCTCCCATGACCCCTCATGCCCCCCACCCCCCCCATGCCAACCCCATTACCCCTCATACCTTAGAATGAATTCCTTACTCCCTACATTCCCTGTCAGGAAGATATATTAATTCTCATAATGTTATTGGAATTTATTGTAAAATAGAGTAACAGTGGAATGTGTCTGTTGTCTGTGTGTGTGTGTGTCTGTGTGTCTGTCTGTGTGTCTGTGCCTGTGTGTGTGTGTGTCTGTGTGTGTGTCTGTGCCTGTGTGTGTGTATGTGTCTGTGTGTGTGTGTCTGTGTCTGTGTGTGTTTGTGTATCTGTGTGTGTGTGTGTGTGTGTGTGTGTGTGTGTGTGTGTCTGTGTGTGTGTGTGTGTGTGTGTGTCTGTGTATTGTGTGTGTGTGTGTGTCTGTGTCTGTGTGTGTTTGTGTATCTGTGTGTGTGTGTCTGTGTATTGTGTGTGTATGTGTGTGTGTATGTCTGTGTATTGTGTGTGTGTATGTGTGTGTGTGTCTGTGTATTGTGTGTGTCTGTGTGTGTGTGAGATTTAATTGAATTAGAGGCAGTTAGTCTAGGTGCTTTGATCTAAGAAGAGAGTTTAGGTTTGAAATGTTAATTAGATAAACCTGGGGAAGTTTAGAAACATGGGTGTCAAGGGAACATTTCCATTTTGAAATAAAGCAGACTAGGTTGTTTTCGATGTGTCACCTAGCCAGGTGAAGTTTAGAAACAGTGTGTTTATTTTTCCTAAAGATTACTGGTAAAACTTAGTGCTATGAGAGGGTTTTATTATCAGGGAGATAAAGTCGAAAGATATAGTGGAATAATGTGTATTTGCATTCAAAGAGGAAATTAAGTATAAAGAAGGAGCAAGGTCTGTGTGTAAGGGAAGGCATTTTTAAGATCTTAAAAGTGTGTGAAAAAGCCTTTAGTATCTATGCCCCAAGCTGCTGTCTTCAAAGGACTGAAGTTAAGAAAACTCACTTGGAAGTCAGCTTGTTCAGGGTATCAGGTTTCTTTACATGGGTCTTTTAAAATCTGTCTGTCTCACTGTTGCCTTAATGTAAGTGTGACTAGGAGTCAGATTGATAAAGGGATTTAGAAATTATCATCGTAGCAATTTGGAGATCTATGGAAGTATTTAAAATCATTTCTTCTATTGATAAATGTTTAGTCTAGTTTTATAAAAATCTATCATAAATTGGGGGAAGGCAGATTTTAAATAGATCAGGTATGATTTGGCCAGAGTGGACTGGGAGCGGCTACTTTTAGATAAATCTCCTTCAGATCAGTGGGACTCATTCAACAAGGAATTAAGGAGAGTACAGGACCAACATATCCCAGTAAAGACAAAGGGTGGGACCAACATATCCAGGGAACACTGGATGTCGAGGGATATACAGGATTGGATAAAGAGAAAAAGGGAGACTTATGGCAAATACCGAGGGCTCAAAACAGGGAAGTCCTAAAGGAGTATAGAATGTGTAGAGGAACTTAAAAAGGAAATTAGGAGAGCAAAAAGGGGGCATGAAGAAACATTGGCAGGTGAAATAAAGGAAAATCCAAAGTTATTTTACAAGTGCATTAAGAGTAAGATGATAACTAAGGAAAGAGTAGGGCTCATGAAGGACCATAGTGGTAATTTGTGTGTGGAGCTGGAAGACATAGATAGGGTTTTAAATAAATACTTTGTGTCAGTGTTCACAAGCGAGAGGGATGACATGGGTATGAAAATCAGGCAAAAGGACTGTGATATAACTAAAGAAATTAGCTTAGAAAGGGAGAAGGTTCTAAGTGGTCTTGCAGGCTTAAAAGTAGATAAACCTCCAGACCCGGATGAAATGTATCACAGGCTGTTGAGTGAGGCAAGGGAGGAGATAGCAGGGGTGCTGGCAATAATTTTCAACACCTCTCTAGCCACAGGAGAGGTGCCAGAGGACTGGAGGACAGCCAATGTGGTACCGTTATTCGAGAAGGGAGGAAGGGATAAACCAGGGAACTACAGGCCAGTCAGTCTAACCTCAACAGTGGGGAAACTATTGGAAGCAATTCTGAGGGACAGAATTAATCTACACTTGGAGAGGCAGGGATTAATCAAGGACAGTCAGCATGTCTGACCAATTTGATTGAATTTTTCAAAGAGGTGACCAGGTGTGTAGTTGAGGCAGTGGGTTTGACGTGGTCTACATGGACTTCAGCACGGCTTTTGACAAGGTCCCGCATGGGAGACTGATAACGAAGGTAAGAGCCAATGGGATCCAAGACAATTTGGCAAATTGGATCCAGAATTTGCTGAGTGGCAGGAAGCAGAGGGTGATGGTCGAGGGTTATTTTTGTGACTGGATGCCTGTGTTCAGTGAGGTTCCAAAGGGCTCAGTGTTGGGTCCCTTGCTGTTTGTGGTACATATAAATGATTTAGACATGAATGTAGGAGGTTTGATCAGTAAGCTCACAGATGACATGAAAATTGGTGGGGTGGTAAATAGTGAGGAGGATAGCCTTAGATTGCAGGAGGATATAGATGGGCTGATCAGTGGCAAACGGAATTTAATCCGGATAAGTGTGAGGTGATGCACTTGGGCAGGACAAATAAGACACGGGAATACACGATGGATGGTAGGACCCTGGGAAGTACCGAGGATCAGAGAGACCTTGAGCTGTATGCCCACCGGTCCCTTAATGTAGCGGGTCAGGTAGATAAGGTGGTTAAGAAGGCATATGGAATGCTTGTCTTTATTAGCTGAGGCATAGAATATAAGAGCAAGGAGGTTATGCTGGAAGTGTATAAAACACTAGTTAGGCCACAGCTAGAGTATTGCGTGCAGTTCTGGAATCTGCATTATAGGAAGGATGTGATTGCACTAGAGAGAGTGCAGAGGAGATTTACCAGGATGTTGCCTGGGCTGGAGAGTTTTAGTTATGAGGAGAGATTGGATAGACTGGGGTTATTTTGCCTGGAGCAGAGGAGCTTGAGGGGGGACATGATTGATGTATATAAAATTATGAGGGGCATAGATAGGGTAGACAGGAAGGAACATTTCCCTTTGGTAGAGGGATCAATAACCAGGGGGCATAGTGTTAAGATAAGGGACAGGAGGTTTAGAGGGGATGTGAGGAAGAATTTTTTCACCCAGAGGGTGGTGGGAGTCTGGACTCACTGCCGGAAAGGGTAGTAGAGGCAGAACCCCTCATAACTTTTAAGCAGCATTTGGATGTGCACTTGGAATGCCATGGCATACAAGGCTATGGGACTAGTGCTGGAAAATAGGATTAGAATAGTTAGGTAATTGTTTGAATGGCACAGACTCAATGGGCCTAAGGGCCTTTTTATGTGCTGTAGACCTCTATGACTCTCTAAGACTTGGTGGTCTTGTTACTATTGAATTCAGGGTATCAATCTGAATACTTATACAAATTGCAAAACACGTTATGACAGTTGTTTCAAGTTGCCCTTTGGGGTTTGAACAACTCAGCATTTACCATCGGCTGTGTCATAACAGCCCATGCCATCTCTACGCCTCTTCATATCCCCATAATACCTCCATCACCCCCATACACCACGCCACATCCATGCCTCCAATGCCCATTGTGTCACTCCATGACCCAAACCTCCATGTCTCCAAACATCCAGGCTCCCTCCACAGCCACTCGCCCAGCATCCATTATGGGCAGACCTCAGGAGCCACATGGAGATGGAAACAAATTAAACCACTAGTACTGTAAGAAAGTTCTCACTCATGCAGTTGATGCTGAAAGAAATAACTTTCATTCATGAACCCCATTCAAAAAGTTTAAACCCCCTCAAGTGGCCAATTTGTTGTAAAAACAAACACATTTGAATACGCTAACCAAATCAAAGATAGCTAATCTATTAATAGCCTCTTAAAACTGTCAATCAAAATGTGAAATCAACCCTGCAGGAGCTTTTGAAACTCAGCCAAACATTCATAACGGACTCAGCTATAACAACAGCCTTTTGGAAGTGTCAAATATTAAGTCTATTTTAACTGCAGGAACATTTGGATAATGGTGTTTTTTAAGCTGCACCAGATGGCCTGTCAATCAATGCACTCGCGCATCAGGTGACTGCTTTGTTTACTCTAACTGATGGCTTCAGCCTATGATTTTTTTCAAGTTTAAATAACTGGGGATTGTCATTCCCAGAAGACATGAAGGAAAATAAATATATATATGTCTAGATCATCCAGGCTACTTCATGAATTTATTATTGTGTTTTAAATGGACAAAGGCTTTACACTGACTCAAACCTGACTAGCTACGGCTCACACAAAAGGAATTTCTAGCCTTCAGAAAACAGCAAGAACCTTGTTATCTCTAAAGAGGCGCTAATGCCCATGTGACTCCCAAATCCAAGGAAATGCACAAAGATCCTTTACATTTCTAAGACAGAGCTCTGGCCAATGGGGGACGATATGTTTGTGAGGTAAAAGGGGCCCTGAAAATGCTGAAACTTATTAATGGATGAAGCATTAACCATTTACAAGATTCCAGACCAAGAATATATATCCTTTGTCCAAACCAAGGGAAAGAAGTGTGAGTTATGTCACATGACTCCCCCCTCCCCCCCTAAGCTGCTAGAACCTGTAATATTGCCTCGTGGAGCTGAAGCCAGGCTGTCTGCAATTGTCCATCAATAAAGCAGCAGTAGGAACAGAACTCTGTCCAGGTTTACATTGGCTGGCCCTCATCTACAGTTTTCTACTGGAACATTGGAACTTCTGTACCAGTGCCTACTGCAAGACTGATTGATCTCCACATGCTTCTCCCATCATGGAAGTCATCGCTACTGGAAAAGTGGATCACCCCGCATCAGTTACAGCCCGCTAATCTCTCGGAAGGAATACACCATCGGAGGGAAAGAGAGAGAGAGACAGAGAGAGAGAAAGGGAAACATAGGAAAGAGAAAAAGAGACAGCAAAGGAACGGGAAAGGGAAAGAGAATTCCAGCTCCGAAGATTGGAAATGGAACTAGCAGTTCATGGGGAGAGAGAGGCCAGACAATTGGAAGTGGCAACAGAAAATCTCTGTACCCAGTAGCATTCCCCTGTCTCCCTAACCTGGAACCGCTCTCTGAGGCCCTCAAGTATGCAAGATTCCTTCCCAAATTCGAAGAGAGTGATGTGGAGTCATTTTTTTTCCCACCTCTGAGAAAATTGTAGGGCAACTGAAGTGGTCCTCAGAGACCTACATTTTTAATTCAAGGGCCGCTGTCTGGGAGAGCCCAAGGGGTCTACTCCATGTCTCTCCCTGAGCTGTCCCTAAATTATGAGCAGACTAAGGCCCACGAGTTAGTCCCAGAGGCACACTGCCAGCAATCCCGGAACGCTCAAGAGAAGCCAACCCAAACCTACATCGAATTTGAACGGTTGAAACAAATCGCTTTCAATGGGGTGGGTAAGATCTCTAAGCATCCCACACACTAGGGTTCCCTGAGCTAGTGCTGTCAGTAGTAATAAGACCACCAAGTCTTAGAGAGTCATAGATGTCTACAGCACAGAAAGTTGCCTACCCTCCAACCTGCGGATCCACCCAGAGGAGCAGAGAACTCCCCCAGCCAGGGGTGCAGCAGTGACCTCATCCATAGGCCCGGAAACCCAGGCAGACCCTTTCCAAACCATACCCCTGAGCGTTAGAAAGAGGAGCAGGGTGATCTAGAGGGGAGGGGGCTCCCCACCCAGAAAAGAAAAGGCAAAGAGGGTGCGAGAAGCAGCCCGAATGGGGGAACTCCCTGAGGCCGGCGTGTTCTCAAAGCAACAAAATAGGGCATTCCAGACCTGGTCGCTGGAGGTTGTGAGGCGAGACAGTTGGCCTAGTTGGGCTTGGCATGAGTAGTCCCCTGAAGGACACCTCACTGGGTAATGCAGAGGCCCTCGCTGAAGTAACTTACCCCTTGGAGAGCATGGCACTTTGCGAGTCAGAGCTGGGCAAACTCTCAGAGAGTTTCCGGAGTTTTGCCCTTTCAAGAACAGTGTCCGTCAAAATGTGAGCAAGTCCATTGTCCTACTCCAGGGCACAGGGGGCCACTCGGTCCTTAATGTTGGAGGGAAACTGAACTTACCACCCTGAGGCCCCCCCCCCCACCCCCGAAGGCCAGAGCCCTGAGTGGGAGGAGGGTCTGTGCTTGCAGTCCTCCAGAAGGCCCTCCTAGAGGGTGACCTTGTTTCAGGCCCTGTTGCAGCAGGGATTGTCCCTAAGTTACCAGTGGCAGGAATCGGTTTTCCCTTGGGAAAGATTTGTCCGTCAGCCAGCGAATGAAAAGAGGCCCTGACCAAGCAGCGGAAATCTGCAGCAGGGCAGAGAGCTGGAAAAGGCCCAGAGGCCTAAAAGAGTGAGAGAGCACCCACAGACCTTGAGCGAGAGCTGCTCAAAGGGAGCAAGGCCAAAGGCAGGCCAATATAATTAAAAGGGGTCCAGGGAAGGCCCCTAGACTCCGAAATAGATTCTTCAAATATCCCCAAATTAAATAGGGACCGGGGAAGTCCTAGAACAGGGAAATAAATCGTGAGGGAGATGCCCCACGTAGCCAAACAGCCTGAAGGGAGGCAGATTGGTAAGCCTGGAAAGGAAAGGGTTAAGAGCCTGCCTGAAGTATGGCTGGCAGAAACCTACCTTCCGACATTAAAAAGGGACAAAGGGAGTTCCCAAGCCAATGAGCAGATAAGGTGTGAGATGCCTCCCCCAGTCGAAAATCCACAAGGGAGCGTAGCTGGAACCGCACCTGCACTTGAGGGCAGAAGAGTTCCAAGGGACATGGAACAAGTTAGGAGAGTGCCACACCACCACCACCACCACCAACACCCCCCCACCCCACCTCCTCGAGACAGTGGCCCCAACCAGGAAGCCATTGGCTGGCCTGACTAGTGCCTTGATAGCGAATTTAACTCTGGATCAGAAAAGTTCCCAAACTGGCCCAGAAAGGGTGATGGTGATGCCCCACTCAGTTGAAAAGGTACCAGGAGGTACAGCAAGAGCTGACCATTCACCAGAGGGCAGTACTGTCCCTTAAGACACAATGCTTACCCCTCCCTAGCTGACAGCAGAGGGACGTCAGCCAGATTGGACCCCGCCAGCTCAGCTGCCAATCTGCAGAATTACAAGAGGACCGGACAGAGTTAACCACCCCCTTTAAAATGATCCATAACCCCCGACACCCCACCAGGCTCCGGCCATGTGACCATACCCGATGTGGATGCAGCAGAGGCCCAGCCAGAAGGCCCATCTCCCGCTCACCCCGGCCCAGGAAGGCTGGCCCAAGTTCCGGGGCCAGCTGCCCACCCGTTGCCACGCCAACCCAAAGCAGCCACCACCGGAAGCTGGAACCCTCCAGTTGCGCCAGCGCCCTAGACAGATCCTGAACAGGAATCCCCTAGAGAGGCCAAGGTCCCTTTAAAACCGCCCCCCCACTCTCCTGACCTTCAGCCGAACCCTGGTCTCTGGGTCTGAACAGATGAACCCCCAGTTTACCAGCATGGACAGGCAGGAACTAGGCTAGACAAGAGCAGCCCAGCCCTTTGACCTCAGGGCCTGGCCCCCACAGAGTGAGATGTCCAGCGTCCCCCTGCGGATCACCCAGGGCAGCTTGACCACCACTCGCCCCCCGCTGAGTGCTAACCGCCCTGTAAAACCCCCAGACCCTTTTGAGGATACTTAATCAGGATGTTGGACTGCCTGACCACCCAGCAGAGGGAAGTCAGGACTCTAGCACCAAATCGACTTCCCCATGCAGATAAATTTCAAATCCCCTTTGAGTTGTACTTACTGGCATAATATAGGCAATGTTATTAAATGGCAGAACAGGCTTGAGGGGCTGAATGGCCTACCCCTGCTCCTAATACATATGTTCATATGTCATTCAGGATGGGTGAGATGAACTGGGCTAGGCAACCTTTGTTATCCATAATTATCTTGCAAAGAGAGGATGGACTCATGGATGGAATTCTGTTTATTTTGTAGCTGATGAACGTTTCCTGTGAGCAGTCTTTGTGGGGTGAAATCGCCAGGACAGGAGTGTTTAATGGGTTCATAGTGAATCATTAACCTGTTTCACCTGGCACATGATTCTCAAGTGTCTTTTCCATTGACTTAAATCTTGTCCTTTGGTCTACATGCCCATTATCCCACATATTCTTGGTACTTTTATGAGTGTTTTTAGGTATTGAAATATCATGATAAAGTTGTGTTGCATAGTAGATAATGAAAATACATTGTAGTGAGAAGTAGCAATCAGCAGAGTCTTCAGACTTGCTAATCAAGAAAACACAAATACAATTGTGAAGCATTCAGTCTTTGTCCTCTGGTCTCTTAAAAGTTGTATCATACGGAGACACCGGAGGGCTCCAACGCTTCTCACTGCAAGTGAAGCCCTGTGTCGTTCAATCATTCCACTTTGCTGTTCAGCAGTCAGTTGATGTTTCTACCTTGTGAGATTACTGATAAAATGGATTCAATTACACCCCATGTATGAGATAATTATATTGAATAATATACATTTAGACAGGAGAAAGTCTTCTAATTCTCCAACAGGTGGAAAAGATCTTGTGCAGTTTATCTGAGTTTCAAGTATCGAATCTTTCCCCCCAGATGTGAATTTGTTGCCACCATGTCCATATGGTGCAATGCGCAGAACATGTTAGTGAGAGCTGAGGCAGTCACCAAAACCAGTGTTAGCGTCTGCAGTGTTAAAATAACTAATGGGATAGATTCCTGTCAAATTAACAATGTTTCAGCTATGAAGAGAGACTGGATAGGCTGGGGTTGTTTTCCTTAGAGCAGAGAAGGCTGAGGGGGGACCTGATAGAGGTGTGTAAGATTATGAGGGGCACAGACAGGGTAAATAGGGAGAAAATTTTCCCCTTAATGGAGCTGTCAATAACCAGGGGCCATTGATTTAAAAACAAGGGGCAGGAGGTTTAGAGGGGATTTGAGGAAAAATACTTTCACCCAGAGGGGGGTTGGAATCTGGAACTCACTGTCTGAGGGGCGGTGGTAGAGGCAGGAACCCTCACAGCATTTAAAAAGTATTTAGCTGAGCACTTCAATCACCACAGAGCTATGGGCCAAGTCCTGGAAAATAGGATTAGAATAGATAGGGGCTTGATGGCCGGCATGGACATGATGGGCCGAAGGGCATTTCTCTGTGATGTATAACTCAATGATTCCCAGGACTGCTACAGTATGGGGTTAGATAGAGAGTAAATCTCCCTCTACACCGTCCCCATCAAACACTCCCAGGACAGGTACAGCACGGGGTTAGATACAGAGTAAAGCTCCCTCTACACTGTCCCCATCAAACACTCCCAGGACAGGTACAGCACGGGGTTAGATACCGAGTAAAGCTCCCTCTACACTGTCCCCATCAAACACTCCCAGGACAGGTACAGCCCGGGATTTGATACAGAGTAAAGCTCCCTCTACACTGTCTCCATCAAACACTCCCAGGACAGGTACAGCACGGGGTTAGATACAGAATAAAGCTCCCTCTACACTGTCCCCATCAAACACTCCCAGGACAGGTACAGACAGGGGTTAGATACAGAGTAAAGCTCCCTCGACACTGTCCCCATCAAACACTCCCAGGACAGGTACAGACAGGGGTTAGATACAGAGGAAAGCTCCCTCTACACTGTCCCCATCAAACACTCCCAGGACAGGTACAGACAGGGGTTAGATACAGAGGAAAGCTCCCTCTACACTGTCCCCATCAAACACTCCCAGGACAGGTACAGCACGGGGTTAGATACAGAGTAAAGCTCTCTCTACACCGTCCCCATCAAACACTCCCAGGACAGGTACAGCACGGGGTTAGATACAGAGTAAAGCTCCCTCTACACTGTCCCCATCAAACACTCCCAGGACAGGAACAGAACTTGTTGTCCTGTCTCTCTCTGCCATACTGATGGGGTTGCAGTCCCATAACCCTCTTTATGGTCTTATTTTTCCCTCTTCCGTATCTTCCTCTCTCCTCGAATCTTGACTCTAGATTTGCTGATCCCTCTTTTGTGGCTACAAGTCAACATCAAGTCTTCATCTGTGAGTATAGCTGATAACTGTAGACAAGCTATTCAACTATACAATGCATGGCAGACCAACCCCATTGTATGGAAAGCTCCCAACACATATCACTTCGTCTGACCTCTTGGAACGGTTTAGATCCTCTGTGGTGATGGGTCTATTATCTCCTCTATTGCCCTGGCATTTGCCCTTCCGACCAGGTGATGTGGTTGTGGGTCGTAGGGCAGCTGGGGATCGACTCTTCAAAATGGTCCAAGTGCTGGGGGGGATGAAGTTGCATTTATTGCCCATCCCAAATTGCCCTTGAGAACTGTGTGGCTGGCTTGGCCATTTCAGAGGGTATTCAAGAGTCAACCACATTGCTGTGGGTCTGGACTCACAGGTAGGCCAGACTGGGTAAGGAGGGCAGATTTCCTTCCCTAAAGGGCATCAGTGAAGCAGATGTGTTTTTACAACAATCGACAATGGTTTCAGGGTCATCATTAGACTTTCAACACAGGTTTTTAAAAATCAATTCAAATGTCACCATCTGCTGTAGTGGAGTGAATATCTTCAGATATTTATCCAATTCCCTTTTGAAAGCCTTGATTGACCCTGTCTCCCACACACTCTCAGACAGTGCATTCCAGACTCTAACCACTCGATTAACCCTGTCTCCACCACACTCTCAGATAGTGCATTCCAGATCCAAACCACTCGATTGACCCTGTCTCCAGCACACTCTCAGACAGTGCATTCTAGATCTTAACCACTCGATTGACCCTGTCTCCAACACAGTCTCAGACAGTGCATTCCCGATCCTAACCACTCGATTGACCCTGTCTCCACCACACTCACAGACAGTGCATTCCAGATCCTAACCACTCGATTGACCCTGTCTCCAGCACACTCTCAGACAGTGCATTCTAGATCTTAACCACTCGATTGACCCTGTCTCCACCACACTCTCAGACAGTGCGTTCCAGATCCTAACCATTCGATTGACCCTGTTTCCTCCACACTCTCAGACAGTGCATTCTAGATCCTAACCACTCGATTGACCCTGTCTCCCCCACACTATCAGACAGTGCATTCCAGATCCAAACCACTCGATTGACCCTGTCTCCGCCACACTCTCAGACAGTGCATTCCAGATCCTAACCACTCGATTGACCCTGTCTCCAACACACTCTCAGACAATGCATTCCAGATCCTAACCACTCGATTGACCCTGTCTCCACCACACTCTCAGACAGTGCGTTCCAGATCCTAACCACTCGATTGACCCTGTCTCCGCCACACTCTCAGACAGTGCATTCCAGATCCTAACCACTCGATTGACCCTGTCTCCACCACACTCTCAGACAGTGCGTTCCAGATCCGAACCATTCAATTGACCCTGTTTCCTCCACACTCCCAGACAGTGCATTCTAGATCCAAACCACTCGATTGACCCTGTCTCCCCCACACTATCAGACAATGCATTCCAGATCCTAACCACTCAATTGACCCTGTCTCCTTCACACTCTCAGACAGTGCATTCCAGATCCTAACCACTCGATTGACCCTGTCTCCAGCACACTCTCAGACAGTGCATTCCAGATCCTAACCACTCGATTGACCCTGTCTCCACCACACTCTCAGACAGTGCATTCCAGATCCTAGCTACTCTCTGTGTAAAAATGTTTCACCTGATGTCTCCATTGCTTCTTTTATCAATCACCTGAAATCTGGGCCCTGTGGTTCTCACCAATGGGAACAGTTTCTCCCTAGGCACTCTGTCCAGACCCCTCAGGGTTTTGAACACCTCAATCAAATCTCTCCTTGGCCTTTTCTTTCCCCGAGGAGAACAGTCACAATCTATCTATGCAACTGAAGTTCCTCATCGCTGGAAACAATCTCCTAAATGTATCTTTTTTTGCTGCTTCACTCAAATCTTCACTTCCTGACTCATCGGATCTGATTTAGGAACGAGAAACAGGTATTTCTCATCAGGGTGACCGTTTATTGTCCCTCATTGCCTGAGGCCTGGGTGACCTTGTGTCACCTCAGTTCAGTTTGGGGCCTATTGCTGAGGATCTGTTGGGGAGCAGATTGGCCGTTATGGGAGCTGAGCAGTTGATTTGTTGACGCGTGTTCTGGATCCAGTGCTGAACCTGATAGCGTCAGGGAGCCAAGTCCACGAGGAGTACATTCTGGAATGTTCCTCAGTGTCGGATTCCCAGCACTGTGCCATCCCAGAATCCTGATCCAGGCCGACATTGCTTCAAGCTAACCCCTTAGCCATAGAGGGAAGGGCAAGGGTTTGAGTGGTTCAGAAAATTGGCGATAGGTCACACTGGGTCTCATAAATTTTAGCCCCTCCCCTCAACTCCCTCTACTTCCATAGCGACACAGGAACTTACTAGCATTCCTTCCCTCCAATGTTACTATGGCGCTAGTGGCCGCCGGGATAAAAAAATAGCTTGCATTTGTCTAGCACATTTCATGACCTTAGTCAGAAACACAGCAGCCAATCTGTGCACAGCATGATCCCACAAATAGCAATGTGATAACAAGCAGATGATGTGCTTCAGTGAGACCCGTTTTAGGCATGAACACTGATCAGGACACCAAGAGGAACGCCCTTAGCACCACACAATAGTTCACGTCCACTCTAAAGGGCAGATGCGCCATTGCAGAGCTCCCTCAGAGCTTGTGGGATGTGGGTGTCGCTGGCTGGGCCCAGCATTTATTACCCATCCCTAATTGTCCCTTGAGGAGGTGGGGGTGAGCTGCCTTCTTGAGCCGCTGCAGTCCCTGTGGTGTAGGTGCACCCACCATGCTGTTAGGGAGGGAGTTCCAGGATTTTGACCCAGCGACAGTGAAGGAACGGTGATATATTTCCAAGTCAGGGTGGTGAGTGACTTGGAGGGGAACTTCCAGGTGGTGGTGTTCCCATGTGTCTGCTGCCCTTGTCCTTCTAGATGGTAGTGGGCGTGGGTTTGGAAGGTGCTGTCTAAGGAGCCTTGGTGAGTTCCTGCAGTGCATCTTGTAGATGGGACACACGCTGCTGCTACTGTGTGTCGGTGGTGGAGGGAGTGAATGTTTGTGGATGGGGTGCCAATCAAGCGGGGCTGCTTTGTCCTGGATGGTGTCGAGCGTCTTGGGTGTTGTGGGAGCTGCACTCATCCAGGCAAGTGGAGAGTATTCCATCACACTCCTGACTTGTGCCTTGTAGATGGTGGACAGGCTTTGGGGAGTCAGGAGGTGAGTTACTCATCACAGGATTCCCAGCCTCTGACCTGCTCTTGTAGCCACAGTATTTATATGGCTGGTCCAGTTCAATTTCTGGTCAATGATAATCCCTCAGGATGTTGTTAGTGGGGGATTCAGTGATGGTAATGCCATTGAACATCAAGGGGCGATGGTTGGATTCTCTCTTATTGAAGATGTTCATTGCCTAGTACTTCTGTGGCACAAATGTAACTTGCATTTGTCAGCCCAAGCCTGGACATTGTCCAGGTCTTGCTGCATTTGGACATGGACTGCTTCAGTATCTGAGGAGTGGTGAATGGTGCTGAACATTGTGCAATCATCAGCGAACATCCCCACTTCTGACCTTATGATGGAAGGAAGGTCATTGATGAAGCAGCTGAAGATGGTTGGGCCGAGGACACTATCCTGAGGAACTCCTGCAGTGATGTCCTGGAGCTGAGATGACTGACCTCCAACAACCACAACCATCTTCCTTTGTGCTGGGTATGACTCCAACCAGTGGAGAGATTTTCCCCCTGATTCCCATTGACTCCAGTTTTGCTAGGGCTCCTTGATGCCACACTCGGTCAAATGCTGCCTTGATGTCAAGGGCAGTCACTCTCACCTCACCTCGGGAGTTCAGCTCTTTTGTCCATGTTTTAATCTGTGTTTTCTTTTACGGTGTGGAATGAGGGATAAATACCGGACAGCACGACGGGCGGACCTCCCCCCCCCCGGACTCTTCTCCAAAATTGTGTCTGTGGGATCCAGGCAAGAGGGTGGACAGAGCCTCAGTTTAAAGAGAGGCATTTGAACACGAGGATGAGAATTTTAAAATGGAGGCGTTGTTGGTCCAGGAGCCGGTAGGTCCCTGAGCGTACGGTGGGGGTGGTGTGGGAGCGAATGGGACTTACGACCAGTTCAAGATTCGGGCAGGAGAATATCGGATGAGCTCAAAGCTCTGGAGGGTACAAGCCGTGAGGCCATTCAGCCCCTCATGCCAATACTAGCTCTTTGAAAGAGCTATCCAATCAGTCCCACTCCCCCCTGCTCTCTCCCCCCACCACCATCAGGCCCCTACAAATCGATCCTTTTGCATTCTATATTCAAATCCGCTCTGAAAGTTTCCGGGGAACCTATTTCCTCAACAACTCACCACAAATCAATACTTAGAAGTAAATACTCCTCAAATTGGTGAGGCAAATCCCAGTTTAATCCAATGGGGAATTCAGGAGAAATTTCCTTAGCCAGAGAGTGGGGAGAATGTGGAACTCGCTCCCACAGGGAGTGGTCGAGGTGAATAGTATCGATACATTTAAGGAGGAAGCTGGATAAACACAGGAGGGAGACAGGAATAGAAGGATAGGCTGATAGGGGGAGATGAAGAGGGGGTGGGAGGAGGTTCATGTGGAGCAGACACACTAGCACAGAGCAGATGGGCCGAATGGCCTGTTTCTGGGCTTGTAATTCTATATAATTCTACATAATTCACTGACATTTGATCGAACTAAAAGCTAAAAGTGTATCTCAGCCTCTCCACTGAAGGGTTAAAAAGAAATGAATTCTGACACCCGCAATCCGTCCCCCCCCCTCCCCTCACCTCCTCCACCGACCATGCTTACCTCCTCAGATAATCCAGTCATTGTCCAGGTTCCGATCCCACCAGCACCGCAAAGTTTAACGCTGGAGTTGCTTCCTCCAGTCTGGGATCTTCCTCTGCCGCGGCTGGGCCTTGCTGTCGTCTCCCGCGCTGGTCCTCGAGATCCCACGTTCAGGGAAGAGGGACGAGACCGGACCGTGCACTGGGCTGATTCTCTTCAGCTTGTTACAGACACCGATCACAGTCGTCACTGCCTGTGCCCAGCTTCAACACAGCTAGCTCTCGCTGAATAGATTTAAAGAAGCAGCGCCCGTCTTCAGTCCCTTGCTCAGGGGTGGCTGCTTTCTCATCTTAAATGCTTCATGTCTCTTTGAATGCTGTATTTATGAGGGATTGACTGCTGGTTGTCCTCACTGCCTCTAACTAACCTTCTCTGATCTCCCGTTCTCCCTGTCTCTGATACAGAAAAGCAATGGGGAGAGTAAGAAGGAAGGTTTGGTCTCACATTTGACTCAGAGATGAACTTCTGACCTCATATCCATGACATCACCAAGACCACCTACTTCTCACTTCCATAACATCGCCCGACTCCATCCCTGTCACAGCTCATCCGCTGTGGAAACCCTCATTCCTGCCTTTGTTGCCTCCAGACTCGACTATTCCAACAAGCTCCTGGCTGGCCTCCCACATTCTACCCTCGGTAAACTTGAGGTCATCCAAAACTCTGCTGCCTGTGTCCTAACTCACACCGAGTCCTGTTCCCCTATCACCACATCAGCCTCCCCCCCTACCCACCACCCCCCCCCCCCCACCCCCCTGTGCTCGCTGACCCACACTGGCTCCCGGTCAAGCAACGTCTTGGTTTTAAAATTCTCACCCTCGTTTTCAAATCCCTCCCACGGCCTCGCCCCCTCCCTATCTCTGTAATCCCTCCATCCCCACAACCCTCCGAGATCTCTGCGCTCCTCCAATTCCGGCCTCTCGAGCATCCCCCCTTGATTGCCCATCGCTCCACCATTGGCGGCCCTGCCTTCAGCTGCCTGGGGGCCCTGAGCTCCGGAATTCCCTCCCTGAACCTCTCCGCCCTCTCTCTGCACCTTTAAGATGCTCCTTAAAACCGAACTCTTTGACCAGGCTTTTCGCCACCTGTCCCTAACATCTCCTTGTCTGGTCAGGTGTCGTACTTTTCATTTTAATGCTCTTTCGGAGCACCTTAGGTCGCTTGATTACGTGAACGGTGCTGTGTAGGCGCAAGTTGTTGTTGCTGGAGGATGGGGTGCGAGAAAGGCCTGCATCCCTGTGGTGCCTTACAGCACCTCATGTCGTCCAAGAAGCACTTTCCAGCCAATGAAGGGTTGTTGAGGTGTGGTCCCTGTTGCATGGTGGGTCGGGGGCGTCTCTCCCAGTCGATTACGGAGCAGCCAATGGGACGCAGCAATGCCGCTGGGGAGGGGCTCCACTGGGCCCTGGTTTCAGGCGTCCAGCCTCGAGCGCAGTGGGCCTCAGGCATTGCCGGCTCTGTCCAACTCAGGGGAGCGCAGCTTCACCTGGTTCACAGAGTGGAATTTTAACACCCGAAAACGAGAGAGATGGGGGAAAAAAAAAAAACATCAAAAATCTCAAGCCTGAATCCAACCATCTGCTGCTGGCTTTAACTAGAATGGAGCGACAGAACCACGCGCAGGGTTGGTTCCATTTTGAAATGAACTCAGGCTACAGGAACTTGGCAGGGTTGCTGCCATCGCAAAGAGTCTCACAAATCCAGCAGGGAGTCTAAGATTTTAAGGTGTTAATCCCGGCGTAAAATGGCAAGTTAACACTAGAAAATGGCAGCTTGACATAACCACGGCTGCTGCTTTCAATCATTGGCAATACGTCCCCAATAAACAAGGCTGCGGGAAATTGGGATGCAGCCAGGGTTTCCAGGTGTTTGTCCGGAGTCTGGCGTTCATGAGTGAAGTGTTTTGTCAAACAGTGTGAGCAAGGTCATTCTCAGGCGAGATAATATAACGTTTACACCAGCACTGATGCAACGAATAACGCCGGCCTTTTCTGACTTCAGCCGGGGTAATTTTAGAGCAGCCACAGAGGCTGGAATCGCCAAGCCGGCGCGTGGGAGCTGGGCCCGGCCCACTGACCCATAAAATGACACGGGGTGAGGTCAGGGGTGGGTCATTCAGATATTACGCTCGGGGTGGGGTGGGGGGGGGTGGGGGGTGGGTGGGGGGGACGTGCTGGAGGTTGGCTGTGCGCCCGCCTCAACTGCCAACAGCCGATTAAGGCCGTTAATAAACCAATTAAAGTGGTCGTCAATGCTGCCCGTCCGACCTTAAGGTTGGGGAGGGCCAGGCGAAGGGCCCAGGCCTTCTCATTTCTCATGAAGCCTCATCCACGGGCGGGACGAGGTTTCCTGAAGGTTTCATCGAATGAATAAGTAATTCTTTTTGCTCAGTTCATAAACGTGTCCCAGCTCATGCGACGCTGTGACATGAGGGGACACGGGTAAATCATTGTTAATTTTATCATTCGCGACCTTAGATTATGTTCTTAATCTCTCTGAGGCGGCTTCGTGCCTCGGTGGGTGGTGGGGTGGGGGGTGGGGGGGGGTTTCTGAGCTCTTTCACGCGCGTCCACGACAGAGCACAGACCCCGACTCGCCCTCTTCCACCCCCCACCCCCCCCACCCCACCACCCCCCACCGCCGCACCCCCCCCCCCCGCCCGCACAAGCAGTGTTGAGCACCACCGGCCGTGCGTCACGCTGGGCGGGGCTTAATCGGCCCGCCCGTGTAAAATGGCGGCGCGGGGCCGATGGCGGGTGGCAGTCGGCTCCCCGCCTCCTCGCACCCACTCCCGACTGGGGCTGACCGTCAGCAAGTTCTCCCCGCAGTGAGGGGACGTGTCACCAGTCATGCTGGAGACACATGAGGGGTCCAGTTCCCCCTCTCTGGGTTTTGAGGCATCGATAGTATTCTAATCGCAATTTGTGAGGATCAGTTTTCTTTGGTATGTTTGTTTGTGCATCTTTCACTGAACTTTACTGATGTGGCGGAATAAAAATCGTGTATCTTTACTAGATTATTGACACGTTAGGCTTAGCTTTGGTTACTACCTATAACCTCATGTGTAAGCTGTAACCTATAGTTAGCTTCAATAAAAGACAGGTCGCTTTGAAGGATACAGGAGTCTAAAGTGTCTTACCATGAGAATCCACATAAACACATCTCTCTCAAAGTCTTGGTTGGATTTCTAAGAGCTGGTATTGATCAACTTTCAAAGAATTTGGTCTACGAATACATTCCTCAATGTATGCCCCATGCTAAGAGAACCTTTTGGGCTTTGAGATTCCTGGAAGGGAGGAGGTCTATCTGAGGAGCCAGTCAAAGACTATGTTCCTTTAATACTTAGAAACCTCTTTTAGTTGAGACTTTAAGTTAGCAATGAGTTCGAGGGGGTTGGTTTACCTTGCCGGGGGGAGGGGTTGAAGGTAGTGGAGCCATTAACACTGTGTGGAGGAGGTAAGTGCTTTTCCAACGACTCTTGTGGGCCAGGAGCAGAGGAATGCTTCCCCCTACACACACCCCCACCCCCCCCACCCCCCCACCACCCCCTTCCCCCGCTCTGTCCCTTTGGCCAAGTTTTGGGTCACCAGTCCGAATATCTCCTTATGTGGCTCAGTCTCCAAATCTGCCTGGTAATGCGCCTGCGAGGTGCCTTGGAGACGTTTTGCCAAGTTAAAGGTGCTTTAGAGACGCAAGTTGCTCTGTGAACCAATGGGTGAGCAGATTGACCTTAGAACCCAATCATTTATCCCCCGGACCTTCCATCGAACTCCACCTCATTGAGATTGTTTCACGGGCTGTGCTGGAGCCAACTCCCTGGGGACATCTATCCCTGTGACATGGTGCGCCAGCTAATCAGTCCCACCGGGACCTGTTTCACAGAATAGCAAATTAGGTGACTAATTTAATTCAGGCATAAAAGCTCCTGTGCATGACACTCAAACACTTGATTTATGGGTCGGAATATTTGCTTTTCTTTTGTTCCTGAGAGGGAACCATGCTCCAGCGACATTTTGTGACATGGAAGGCACATTATGAATACCAATTGTTGTTTTCAAAAGCAGGAACATAAGACATCCGACAGCGGGTACCTCAAAGCACTGGAGGGGTCTTCGCAAGATCCTCCAAATCCGGTGGGGGGGTCAGGAAGGCAGTCCATCAGCAGCGCCCTCTCCCAGGCCAAACTGCCCAGCCTCGAGGCACTAATCACTCTCCTATCCCTGACACCAGAGTCCCGAAACAACTTCTCCACTCAGAACTCGGGGACACTCTCAGGAGGACAGCGGAAACACTGCAGGGATGTCCTCAAAGCGTCCCTGTAAAGGTCAAACATCCCGCCGACCCCTGGGAGACCCTGACTTGTGACTGACCGAGATGGGGAAGGTTCACTTGGGAAGGCACTGAGCACATCGAGAGCCTTCGTCGGGTGTCCACAGGGGAGAGGTCGAGTTGTCGGAGAGGGAGCATGCGCACAAACCTCCAGACAACCCGCCGACCCCCAACCCTTCCAGCACCGCCTGCCGCACATGTGGCAGAGTCTGCAGATCACGGATCAGGGCTGATCAGCCCACACCTCAGGACCCATCGAATCAGAGTGGAGACGAGGCATCCTCGATCCTGACAGACTGAATAAGAAAACCCGACAAGGTGGTGCGATCAGATCCCTTGGGAACGTTCAAAGGACAGTATTTGAGAGGGACTCATTTGAGGATAAGGCTGGGGTGGGGGATTAAACTTCTCTGTCAAAGTTGCTCATAGTCCTGAACAGCTCTACGTGGTCTCCTCTTAACCTTCTCTGCTCCAAGGGGAACAAACCCAGCTTCTCCAGCCTCTCTCCCCATGAACTGAAGCCCCTCATCCCTGGTCCCATTCTGGGTAAATCTCCTCCGCACCCTCTCCCAGGCCTTGACACCCTTCCTAAAGTGCGGGGCCCAGAACTGGACGCAATCCTCCAGCTGAGCTGAACCAATGATTTATAAAAGGTCCAGCATGACTGTCGTACTTTCTTCTCTTAACAAAGAGGCAATCTCCCATACCTCAGCCAGTTCATCAACATCTCCCGCTATCTTTAAGCATTAGGGAGCACTCCCTGGATCCCATGGCTCTTAGAACACCTCCCCCCCACCCCGCTTCTCATCGTCTACCAAAAAAATGAGCTGCCCCTCCCTGCTGTCCCTTCCAACTCTTCATGCGTCTGTGTTAAACTGTAGCTGCCACACTACTGCCCATCCCCCCAGTCTGCCTACCTGCTCCTCAGGTCTGCACCATCCTAATCACAATTTATTCAGCTGTTGAGTTTTGCATCATCCGCAAACTTTCAAAAATGTACACCCTCAGCCCAAGTCCAGGTCATTTCCACATGAACAGAAACACATTGGCCCTTTAGGAGATGGTAGCGTAGTGATAATGTCACCACACTGGTGATCTAGTTGCCTAGATTAATGCTCTAGAGTTGTGGATTCAATTCCCACTGTGGCAGCTGGTGGGATTTATGTTCAATTGATAACTAGAATTGAAGAGCTAGTTTCAGTTTGGCCAAGGAACAGCCTGACATAGTCATACACAGGGAATCATACCTTACAGACAACGTCCCAGACACACTGTCACCATCTCTGGGTACATCCTGTCCTGCCTTTCCACCTGCTTGCTCAGTTCAGAGATGATCATCCCTGTCTTCGTCTTCAAGAGAGGGCTGATTTGGTCGCTGCTGGGCCTTGTTGCTTTCTTGATTCCTTCGTCCAGCCATCCACACCCCCAGATTCAGCAGCAGGTTGAATTCCGTCACAGGCTTTCAACCAATATTGACTGGCGCTGTGCTGAGCAGGTTGTAGAGTTTGATTCTGGCAACTCTAGACTTTGTTTGCTGGGTTCCTTGCTTGTCATTCTTGAGGGATCCCCTCTTGGTTACAGTAACTGTCTCCATTAGAGTCCCATTTGCCTCAAACCAGTCAGCGTTCCTCTGATCTCTTTCCCCGTATGCACTGAGTGCCGAGATATAGCTGGCATCGAGCGGATAATTTCACATCGCACTCTGGCCTCGGCCCGATCGAGGATGTTGAGGAACTCTTGGGTCCTTCTAGCTACATGTGGCCAGGTCCCTGTTGAAGATGGTACGCCTGGTGACGATGAGATCTCGCTGGTGCCACTGGCACGATCTCGGATGTCTCCAGGACCCCTTGTGGCACGAGCTAGCTTAGAAGTAGCTGCCTGTCACACAGAGACCGTGGGAACAGCCTAGTGCCAACACTGTCTGTCCATTTTTGTTCATCTTGCCAACTCCCAGAAGGAAGTTCCAGTCATGCTGGTACCAGCTGGAACCAGTTCTGAATGGGGAAGTGAGAACAGTTCAGAACTGGTGTTCCAGTAGAGATGACAAGTTAATACTGGTGATGGTAACAGTGGTGCCAGTAATACTGGCAGACCAGTAGTAAGTGCCAGTAACACTGATAGATAGCTCGTAGTGGTCTGAACTAGTTATTTTTCCAGTTTAGCTCCTATTCTTTACATTGCAATAATATTTGTTGCTTGTATGCATTGATTTGTCACGTTTATGGCTGGCACAGACTGGAGCATCAATTGATGTCAATGTGTAGCTCTTTGGATGGAGATTCTCAAGCTTAATGAGTGGGATTCCTGGGAGGGAAGTGAGAACGCAAATAGCTCAGGCACATTATCAGAATGCTGATTGGTTTCAGTCTGGATCTTCTCACCACTCAGATCCATTGTTTTCTCGGTTAGAAAACTGACCGGCTTGCTTCAACCCTTTGAGTCCTCACTCTCGCTCAACCCCTTCCTCTTCAAATGACGAGGGAAACATGCTTTCGGCTGTGAAGCGAGGCTGGATAGACTGGGGCTGTTTTCCTTACAGCAGAGAAGGCTGAAAGGGGGATACAAAATTATGAGGGGCATAGATAGGGTAGATAGGGAGAAACTTTTCCCCTTAGCGGAGGTGTCGATAACCAGGGGGCATTGATTTAAGGTAAGGGGCAGGAGGTTTAGAGGGGATTTGAGGAAAAATGTTTTTACCCAGAGGGTATTTGGGAACTGGAACACACTGCCTCTGGTTCCTGCTGGAGAGCTCCCTCTCTGCCTCTGCTTCCTGCTGGAGAGCTCCCTCTCTGCCTCTGGTTCCTGCTGGAGAGCTCCCTCTCTGCCTCTGGTTCCTGCTGGAGAGCTCCCTCTCTGCCTCTGGTTCCTGCTGGAGAGCTCCCTCTCTGCCTCCAGTCTCTGAATGGTCAGTCCTTGTTTCCGTTCCCCGGTGGGTTCTGCCTATTCCTCCAGCTGCCCTGGATGGACGAGCTCTCTTACTCTTGGTGGTTTGATGTTTTCTTGCGTTGACCGGAATGAGTTTGTGCAATCTTCTCCTGTCAGGAAGGAGGAGGTAGACATTAATGAGGATTTTGGCATTTTGGACGTGTGCATAGTTATAAGTTTGGTGCCCGGTTAATTTTTAGGTACACGGCTAGTTTTTAGGTACACGGTTAGTTTTTAGGTACACGATTAGTTTTTAGGTACACGGTTAGTTTTTAGGTACATGGTTAGTTTTTAGGTACACGGTTAGTTTTTAGATACACGATTAGTTTTTAGGTACACGGTTAGTTTTTAGATACACGATTAGTTTTTAGGTACACGGTTAGTTTTTAGGTACACGGTTAGTTTTTAGATACACGATTAGTTTTTAGGTACACAGTTAGTTTTTAGATACACGATTAGTTTTTAGGTACACGGTTAGTTTTTAGATACACGATTAGTTTTTAGGTACACGGTTAGTTTTTAGGTACACGGTTAGTTTTTAGATACACGATTAGTTTTTAGGTACACGGTTAGTTTTTAGATACACGATTAGTTTTTAGGTACACGGTTAGTTTTTAGATACACGATTAGTTTTTAGGTACACGGTTAGTTTTTAGATACACGATTAGTTTTTAGGTACACGGTTAGTTTTTAGATACATGATTAATTTTTAGGTACACGGTTAGTTTTTAGGTACACGGTTAGTTTTTAGATACATGATTAATTTTTAGGTACACGGTTAGTTTTTAGGTACACGGTTAGTTTTTAGATACACGATTAGTTTTTAGGTACACGGTTAGTTTTTAGATACACGATTAGTTTTTAGGTACACGATTAGTTTTTAGGTACACGGTTAGTTTTTAAATACACGATTAGTTTTTAGGTACACGGTTAGTTTTTAGGTACACGGTTAGTTTTTAGGTACACGATTAGTTTTTAGGTACACAGTTAGTTTTTAGATACACGATTAGTTTTATGTACACGGTTAGTTTTTAGATGCACGATTAGTTTTTAGGTACACGGTTAGTTTTTAGATACATGATTAATTTTTAGGTACACGGTTAGTTTTTAGGTACACGGTTAGTTTTTAGATACACGATTAGTTTTTAGGTACACAGTTAGTTTTTAGATACACGATTAGTTTTTAGGTACACGGTTAGTTTTTAGGTACACGGTTAGTTTTTAGATACATGATTAATTTTTAGGTACACGGTTAGTTTTTAGGTACACGGTTAGTTTTTAGATACACGATTAGTTTTTAGGTACACGATTAGGTTTTAGATACACGATTAGTTTTTAGGTACACGGTTAGTTTTTAGATACACAGTTAGTTTTTATGTACACGGTTAGTTTTTAGATACACGATTAGTTTTTAGGTACACAGTTAGTTTTTAGATACACGATTAGTTTTTAGGTACACGGTTAGTTTTTAGATACACGATTAGTTTTTAGATACACGATTAGTTTTTAGGTACACGGTTAGTTTTTAGGTACACGGTTAGTTTTTAGGTACACGATTAGTTTTTAGATACACGATTAGTTTTTAGGTACACGGTTAGTTTTTAGATACACAGTTAGTTTTTATGTACATGGTTAGTTTTTAGGTACACGGTTGTTTATGCAGACCTGTGAGGATACAACATTAGCAAAGACGATGATGAACTATGAGTAGAGAGCCACACGGGTACCCTGGTCGCAGGGGCATCTTCCAATGCCCCCTCCGTTTGAAGGGTTGTGAGCCATTGTCGGCACTGCTGTCACTCTCTACAGCAGTGTCCAAACCTTTGGCTCCTCGATTCCTCCTGGTGCTCGAGGGCTGCGAGGGACTCTGTAGATGAGGAAAGAAATCCTCCGCCTGCCTCAAAGACAGACTTAATTCACAATGGCCATGAGCACAAAGTTCCAGCTTTTTCATTGAGTTTTACCTCCAAGCCCAAGGATCTGTGCTTCATAAAGACATTGTGCTCCTTCCCTGAATTATAGTCAAACGCTCGCCTGGACCCACCTTACCTTGTACACCTCTGACTCATGGTAGGTCTTGGGATGAAACTTTTTGATGTCTCTTTAATGGACACCGTGTCTCAGTCTTACCTATCACCCAGGCATCAGACAGAAGCGGACTTTACTGCAGCTGATCTTGGTTCCTGGAGATATGGGATGGATTTACCGGAGAACTCAGAGCCAAAAACAAGCCCCTTTCTCCTGAGTTGTGATAAGCAGGTCTCCATTATCCCCACCCTATATCTCCCCTCGGTCAACCAATCCCACCACATTCCCTTGGAGGGCTCTCTGCCCCCACACAACCCTCCTCCAAACTCTCCCCCAATCACCCTCACTCCTCCAAACTCTCTCCAATCCCCCTCCCTCCTCCAAACCCTCCCCCAAACCCCCTCCCTCCTCCAAACTCTCCCAATCCCCCTCCCTCCTCCAAACTCACTGGCAAACCCCCTCCCTCCTCCAAACTTTTCCCCAATAACCATCCCTACTCCAAATTCTTTCCCAAGCCCCTGCCCTCCTCCAAACTCTCACCCAATCAATCCTTTCTCCAAACTCTCTTCCAATCCCCTCCCTCCTCCAAACTCTCCACCAAGCACCCTCATTCCTCCAAACTCTATCCCAAGCCCACTCCAGCCTCTAAATTCTACCCAATCCCTGTCCCTCCTCAAAACTCTCCCCACTCCCTCTGCCTCCTCCAAACTTTCACCCATTCTCCCCTCCTCCAAACACCCCCCCAAACCCCCTCCATCCTCCAAACTCTCCCCAATCCCGCTCCCTCCTCCAAACACTCCCCAAGCCCCCTCCCTCCTCCATGGTCTTCCTGATTCCCCCTCTCTCCTCCAAACACTCCCAATTTCCCCTCTGCTGTCCAAACTTAGGACTGAAACCAGACGGACCACCCAGCATCGACCTAGGCACCGGAAATAACAACGCCAATCTCAGCCCTGTCGACCCTGCAAAGTCCTCCTTACTAACATCTGGGGGCTAGTGCTGAAATTGGGAGAGCCGTCTCACAGACTAGTCAAGCAACTGCCTGACATAGTCATCCTCACGGAATCATACCTTACAGATAACGTCCCAGACTCCACCATCACCATCCCTGGGTATGTCCTGTCCCACCGGCAGGGCAGATGCAGCAGAGGTGGGGACACAGTGGTATACAGTCGGGAGGGAGCTGCCCTGGGATCCTCAACATTGACCCTGGACCCCATGAAGTCTCATGGCATCAGGTCAAACATGGGCAAGGAAACCTCCTGCTGATTACCACGTACCGCCCTCCCTCAGCTGATGAATCAATGCTCCTCCATGTTGAACATCACTTGGAGGAAGCACTTAGGGTGACAAGGGCGCAGAATGTACTCTGGGTGGGGGACTTCAATGTCCATCACCAAGAGTGGCTCGGTAGCACCACTACTGACCGAGCTGGCCGAGTCCTAAATGACATAGCTGCTAGACTGGGTCTGCGGCAGGTGGTGAGGGAACCAACAAGAGGGAAAAACATACTTGACCTCATCCTCACCAACCTGCCTGCTGCAGATGCATCTGTCCATGACAGTATCGGTAGGAGTGACAACCACATTGTCATTGTGGAGGCAAAGTCCCGTCTTCACATTGAGGATATCCTCCATCATGTTGTGTGGCACTACCACTGTGTTAAATGGGTTAGATTTCAAACAGATTTAGCAACTCAGACTGGGCATCCATGAGGTGCTGTGGGCCATCAGCAGCAGCAGAATTGTACTCGAACACAATCTGTAACCTCACAGCCCAGCATATCCCCCACTCTACCATTACCATCAAGCCAGGGGATCAACCCTGGTTCAATGAAGAGTGCAGGAGGACATGCCAGGAGCAGCACCAGGCATACCTAAAAATGAGGTGTCAACCTGGTGAAGCTACAACACAGGACTACTTGTGTGCCAAACAGTATAAGCAGCAAGTGATAGACAGAGCTAAGCGATCCCACAACCAACAGATCAGATCTAAGCTCTGCAGTCCTGCCACATCCAGTTGTGAATGGTGGTGGATAATTAAACAACTCACTGAAGGAGGAGGCTCCACAAATATCCCCATCCTCAATGATGGAGGAGCCCAGCACATCAATGCAAAAGATAAGGCTGAAGCATTTGTAACAATCTTCAGCCAGAAGTGTCGAGTGGATGATCCATCTTGGCTTCCTCTGGGGGTCCCCAGCATCACAGATGCCAGTCTTCAGCCAATTCAATTCACTCCACGTGATATAAAGAAACGGCTGAAGGCACTGGACACTGCAAAGGCTATGGAGTCTGACAATATTCCGGCAATAGTACTGAAGACTTGTGCTCCAGAACTTGCCGCGCCCCTAGCCAAGCTGTTCCAGTACAGCTACAACACTGGCATCTACCCGGCTATGTGGAAAATTGCCCAGGTATGTCCTGTACACAAAAAGCAGGACAAATCCAACCCGGCCAATTACTGCCCCATCAGTCTACTCTCCATCATCAGTAAAGTAATGGAAGGGGGCATCAACAGTGCTATCAAGCAGCACTTGCTTAGCAATAACCTGCTCACTGATGCCCAGTTTGGGTTCCGCCAGGGTCACTCAGCTCCTGACCTCATTACAGCCTTGGTTCAAACGTGGACAAAAGAGCTGAACTCCCGAGGTGAGGTGAGAGTGACTGCTCTTGACATCAAGGCAGCATTTGACTGAGTGTGGCATCAAGGAGCCCTAGCTAAACTGGGTCAATGGGAATCAGGGGGAAAACTCTCCGCTGGTTGGAGTCATACCCAGCACAAAGGAAGATGGTTGTGGTTGTTGGAGGTCAGTCATCTCAGCTCCAGGACAATGATGGTGAAGGGAAAAGGTGGAGAGTGGGGTTGGGAGGGGAGCAGGGTAGGTGAGGGGGTGAAGCAGGGGCTGAGGGGGAGAGGGTGTGAGGGTGGAAGGGGGAGGGGGTGAGGATTGTAGGGATGGAGGTGAGGGAGGAGGGGAGAGTGAGTGAGGGGGGAAGGGGCGAGCTAGGGACTGAAAGACCTTCTTGCTGGAATTACGAATTCAGTGATTGATTCGGGAGGGATGAGGGAGGCGTTCACGTGTTTGGTGAGTTGGCAGTGAGTGAGGATCACTGGTGCCTATACAGGCGACCGCTCGCAAACTGGAATGTCCGACTGGCTTTCCGAGGAGCCCAGTAGAGTTGCCAGTGTATTCGCCGCTTCCATTAAAATCCAGTTGAGACCAGTTGGGCACCAATTGGTGCCAGTTCAGACTTCGACTGGTCCGAACTGTTTTTTTTCCTTTTGGCGTGACCAAGCTGTGTAGGGGGTACACACAGCCTGGTGTTGAGGCCCTTCAGAAGGTGCAGCCCCTCAGCCCCTCAGTGTTGATGGTCGTGTCAAGTGGGATGTGTTGGGACGGGGGGGGTTGTGGAGTGGTGGGGTTCAATCATGGTGATTAGAGCGGTTTTTTTTAATGCTGGAACTCACTCCAAGCTCCGGTGTTGCCCCTGGGGTTTACCCCATGCTCGAAGGGGGTGTGATGTTTCTCTCTAAGGGGTCCGGACTGAGCGAGCCTGGCTTCTTGGCCTCGGTAGGTGTTTGTTGACCACAGCTGTCAAGCACCGTCACGGGGGGGGGGCAGGAGGTTGTCAGTTAGGCCAAGAAGCACGTCTCTTCTCCTTCCAGGCCGTGATGTGAAAGACCGGCATCTTCTTCGGTGAGAGGGCCTAGCCTTGAGCATCAGTTACAGACCCGCCCACCGAGAGATGGCTCTCTTAGCTCCAAACACCCAGACAGGCAGGCCATGGTGGGACAGCACCTCACTGAGAGGGGGTTTCCCAGCTTGGGCTGGACGGGTGGCGTTCGAGCGAGACCCGCTGATCCCACCCGTCGCTCTCGCCAGTCAGGTGAGAGTGTACCACTGGCCAATGTTGCTTCCCATGCTGGGCCTATGTAAACCAAGAAGCTTCAGGCCTGGGCAAATAGGCCTGAGTTGGCCAAATATCAGATCCCTCCTCGCAGGGTTTACAGGACAAGCGGAAGCCGGTACCGTTTGGTACCAGCTCTGCTGTGGGGGTTTCCAGGAAGCTGCCTGGGAGATGACAGATTACCGCCTACTGGACTCCACTCCGCGTTTCCCATCAGGGTTTATCATCTTAGCCTTTCCTCTCTCCCAAACACCCTCAAGGCAGTGGGACCCTTTATCCATAGCTGGGTGTCTGGCACATGGTCACCAGGGAGCGACCACACACCGGTCAGCCTCTTTACCACGTCTGTGTGTGTGTGTCTGTGTGTGTGTGTGTGTGTGCGTGTGCGAGTGTCTGTGTGTGTGTGTGTGTGTGTGTGTGTCTGTCTGCGTGTGTGTGTGTGTCTGTGCGTGTGTCTGCGTCTGTGTGTGTGTGTCTGTGTGTGTCTGTGTGTGCGTGTGTGTCTGTGTGTGCATGTGCACGTGTCTGCGTGTGCGTGTGTGTCTGAGTGTGCGTGTGTCTGAGTGTGCGTGTGTCTGTGTGTGTCTGTGTGTGCGCGTGCGAGCATCTGTGTGTGTGTGTGTCTGAGTGTGTGTGTGTGTGTGTCTGTGTGCGTGTGTGTCTGTGTGTGCGTGTGCATGTGTCTGTGTGTGCGTGTGTGTGTCTGAATGTGCGTGTGTCTGTGTGTGTGTGTGTGTGTGTGTGTGTGTCTGAGTGTGCATGTGTCGGTGTGTGTGTCTGTGTGTGTCTGTGTGTGTGTGTGTGTGTGTGTGTCTGTGTGCGTGTGTGTCTGTGTGTGCGTGTGTGTGTCTGAATGTGCGTGTGTCTGTGTGTGTCTCTGTGCATGTGCGTGTGTGTGTGTGTATGTGTGTGTGTGTGTGTGTGTGTGTGTGTGTGGCCCACACCTCCTCCAAATCCTCTGGAGTTTAGCCTGGGTGCAGTTCATGTGCGTCACCATGGGGAGGCACTGCATAGGGCTTTGCCAGCAGAGAGACCATGTACTGGTGGGAGAGGCTAACTCACTCAGCTCCTTTTGCAGTAGTTATACTGCTGGCCAGTGGTGAGAGCTGACAGCAAGAGGTGGCTGGCAGGCTGACCACTTCACACCATCCACTGCGCTGACAGACCTGACGCAGCGCATCAAGCAGAAACTCATTGTTACATTAAGTTAAAGGTGCTATATAAATGCACAACAAAAACAGAATTACCTGGAAAAACTCAGCAGGTCTGGCAGCATCGGCGGAGAAGGAAATAGTTGATGTTTCGAGTCCTCATGACCCTTCGACAGAACTGGGTGAATCCAAGGAAGGGGTGAAATATAAGCTGGTTTAAGGTGTGTGTTGGTGGGGGGGGGGGGGGGGGGGGGGGAGTTGGGTGGGGGGAGAGAAGTGGAGGGGGTGGTGTGGTTGTAGGGACAAGAAAAATAATGGAAATAGGTGGGTAAAGAAAAATTTATATAAATTATTAGAAAAAACAAAAGGAAGGGGGAAACAGAAAGGGGGTGGGGATGGAGGAGGGAGCTCAAGATCTAAAGTTGTTGAATTCAATATTTAGACCGGAAGGCTGTAAGGTGCCTAGTCGGAAGATGAGGTGTTGTTCCTCCAGTTTGCGTTGGGCTTCACTGGAACAATGCAGCAAGCCAAGGACTGGGCGACCGCTTTGCAGAACACCTTCGGCCTGTCCGCAAGAATGACCCAAACCTCCCTGTCGCTTGCCATTTTAACACTCCATCCTGCTCTCTTGCCCACATGTCTGTCCTTGGCTTGCTGCATTGTTCCAGTGAAGCCCAACGCAAACTGGAGGAACAACATCTCATCTTCCGACTAGGCACCTTACAGCCTTCCGGTCTAAATATTGAATTCAACAACTTTAGATCTTGAGCTCCCTCCTCCATCCCCACCCCCTTTCTGTTTCCCCCTTCCTTTTGTTTTTTCCAATAATTTATATAGATTTTTCTTTACCCACCTATTTCCATTATTTTTCTTGTCCCTACAACCACACCACCCCCTCCACTTCTCTCCCCCCACCCAACTCCCCCACCCCCACCCCCCACCTTAAACCAGCTTATATTTCACCCCTTTCTTGGATTCACCTAGTTCTGTCGAAGGGTCATGAGGACTCGTAATGTCAACTCTTTTCTTCTCCGCCGATGCTGCCAGACCTGCTGAGTTTTTCCAGGTATTTCTGTTTTTGTTTTGGATTTCCAGCATCCGCAGTTTTTTTGTTTTTAACTCTATATAAATACAAGTTGTTGTAGCACTTCTCTGGCACAAGAACCATTTTCAACCTGGTATCTGGCACCCTCTGCTGGGCACTATTAGCCAGTGCCAGCGGGCGGCAGCTGCAGCATTGGACTGTCACTCTGTGGCTGCGTACAGTAATGCAGATCTCTCGAAACAAGTCCCATTCTAAAAAAAAATTGTATTTAAATGGAACTTATCATCATAAAACCAGGCCCATCTGCTCTGTGCTGGTGTTTCTACCTCACACGAGCCTCCTCCCACCCCCTCTTCATCTCCCCCTATCAGCCTATCCTTCTGTTCCTGTCTCCCTCATGTGTTTATCCAGCTTCCCCCTTCAATGTATCGATGCTGTTGTGGTAACTTTGACAAACGGACCACAGGAAGCTCAGGTACAGGTTATGATCGTTTATTCGAGCAATTGTGAAGAGAGAACCACCTCAAAGCAGCTTGAGGTAGCTACTCTGCTAAATTACAAGTATTCAGCATATTTATACATTACTGGTCAGGTACAGGAACGTTGTTCAGATTCCAATCTTGTCAACATATCGGTACATACATCCCCCTATACCCAGGCAGATCCTTCTATCCCAATCTAATCTGGAACCATCTGGCCTTTCCTTATCTGTTGAAGAACATATTTAATCCATATCCTGTCCATTTCCCAGGGCCTTTCTGGTGAATTGCAGGCCCTAAGAGTGTGCAAAACTCATCTGGTAACCCTTAACTGTGAATGTATTTGATGGCACTGACCGACTGGGTTTCTAAGTCATTCCCTTCAACAAATTTTTACTGCATTCCCCCTAACAGTCCCCCCTTTTGGCCCTTGGTCTAGCCCAATGTAGCCAACCACAGTGATACTGTCAGTCCCTTTACGTACCACCACCATTGATACTGGTCGGGTATCCGGCTTTGGCACATAAAACAGTACTGGTCAGATCATCTGGCCTTCAATTCAGGTCTCAGACTTGCTAAACCTCTTCTCCACCTGTTAAAACTCCCCCAGCGCCACCTCTTTTGTGACCTTCAGGTACGATGAATCAAGTATATTAAATATATAATTATTATCAGCTGAATCTCAATCAGGGCAAGGGAGATAATCTGAATCCACAGGTGTATTTGTACTTTTGAACCCCAATTCCACAGATCCTGTCACCATGTGGAGGAATCTATTTGCACAATATCCTCTTTCAAGGCTCTAACCTGTTGCTGCAGTGTGTAGTAAGTTCTATACATCTGCTGAGCCTGTCTTGAATCATGGTTAGGTGCTCTGGTCATAAGGGAATTTCATAGGAGAACTAGTTCAAATACTGCATCAGGTTATCCTTAAGGCTTTCCATGGCCTGAATAGTAGCCGCTCCTCTCTTGTATATTTTGACCAGTTCCACCTTCCCCACACTTGCCGGCTCATGCGGGTATGGGCAGAGTGAATGATTGTGGAGGGGGCACATCCAGTTGCTCCCATACTGGATCTTTTGCTGCCACATGGTAATACAATATCTTCCATTCCCCAAATATGCAACATGGGTCAGTTCTTTTGCAGCCCATATAGTTTCCATTGTACAGTTTGCTGCTGCCTTAAACCCACACTTAGCTTCTTTGTCTCATAAGTTGGATGTGCACCTACTACAGTGGTGGCCTCTATAGTACACCCTTCTAATGTGGTGCTAACTATATTCCTTTCTATGTCTAATACATGTGGTGGAATGTCATGGTACCTAATATAATAATCCCTCTGTATCACCCCAATATTTTCTACTCCATATAATGTTCTGCCAGGTGTTGACATAGGTATAACAAGTATCACGAAGACAATGCCTATTAGCATATTATTATTCACTACACATTCAACATTCATTCTTTATACATGTGTTAAATTTCTGAGCTGGCAACAAGTCAAGTCATGATCCTTATGTCGTGAATGATTAAATAAATGTTCATTCATTACCCATAAAGGAACTAATTCTTCATTAATCTGTCTTAAATTCTCTCCGGCTTGTTCCAGTGCCCAAAATCCATAGGTGCTGCAAACATCATTTCTGCTTGCGTTACCTGAAATATTTTTCCCCATTCCAATCATTTTATTGATAGCCCCCGCATGACCTTCGAGCATGGTGGTCAGGTTTTGAATTAACCATGTCATGTCCTGGTCTGTGTTTAATTGGGTGTTGTGAATTCCCTGCCCCCCTTCTAAAATTTCCTTAAGCTTGGAGCTCAAGGTCCAGATCTTCTGGTCAACAGTTGCCAGGTCAATAGAATTAACCATTGATGTCCCTGTATTGAATATCGTAGCACCCTCATTTATCAGGCTGCGCTTAGCTCGGTTCCCTCCTAAACCACCCCCCCACTCCGCCCCCTGCCCACCGGCAACTTCATTGCTCTTCCCGCCATCAATCCGTGCGGAGTTAATCCCATTATTCTGTTCGGTGTCGCCCGCAGTCCCATCGGAATACTGGGTAACCAATCAGCCCACCCCCGCCCTGTATCCTGGACGGACTTGGCCAATGCTCATTTCAAGTTCCTCTTCATTCGTTCATCCATGCCTGAGCTCTGTGGGTGATCGGGGACATGGAATTTCTGTTAGATTCCCACCAGCCTACATATTTCTTTGAGTATGCGCCCCGTGAAATGCATACCAAGATCCAAATCCATCTGCAAGGGTGTTCCCCAGCGTGGGATTACTCCCTCTAACAGTACCCGCACAGTTGTGGCTGAGCAGTCCTGAGTAGGGAAAACATCTACCCAGCTAGGGAACAGTTCGATAATAACCGGGCAATAGTCCCTTCCTTGGCACGGCGGAGGGGGGATTCCTGTGAAGTCTGTTAGTATCTGTTCCCAGGGACACCTTGGCCAAGATTGGTGCAACATACGAATTCTAATGGACCTACCCGGGTTAGTTGTGCGCATGTTAGACTTTGCTGGAAATCTTTGGCTAAATTCGCTGCCAACACCAGCAGCACCTGCCCACCTGTCAGAACATGGTGAGTGTTCCCATTGTGAGTGTTCCCATGGCGAGTGTTCCCATGGTGAGAGTTCCTATGGTGAGAGTTCCCATGGTGAGAGTTCCCATGGTGAGTGTTCCCATGGTGAGTGTTCCCATGGTGAGAGGTCCCATTGTGAGTGTTCCCATTGTGAGAGTTCCCATGGTGAGTGTTCCCATGGCGAGTGTTTCCCATGGCAAGTGTTCCCATGGTGAGAGTTCCCATGGTGAGAGTTCGCATGGCGAGTGTTCCCATGGCGAGTGTTCCCATGGTGAGTGTTTCCATGGTGAGAGTTCCCAAGGTGAGTGTTAGCATGGTGAGCGTTCCCATGGTGAGTGTTCCCATGGGGAGATTTACCAAGGTGAGAGTTCCCATGGTGAAAGAACCCATGGTGAGTGTTTTCATGGTGAGAGTTCCCAAGGTGAGTGTTAGCATGGTGAGCGTTCCCATGGTGAGTGTTCCCATGGGGAGATTTACCAAGGTGAGAGTTCCCATGGTGAAAGAACCCATGGTGAGTGTTCCCTTGGTGAGAGTTCCCATGGTGAGAGTTCCCATGGTGAAAGTACCCATGGTGAGTGTTCCCTTGGTGAGTGTTCCCGTGCAGAATGTTCCCATGGTGAGTATTCCCATGGTGAGAGTTCCCAAGGTGAGTGTTCCCATGGTGAGTATTCCCATGCAGAATGTTCCCATGGTGAGTGTTCCCAAGGTGAGTGTTCCCATGGCGAGTGTTCCCATTGTCAGAGTTCCCATGGTGAGTGTAGACATGGCGAGTGTTCCCATGGTGAGTGTTCCCATGGTGAGAGTTTCCATGGTGAGAGTTCCCATGGTGAGAGTTCCCAAGGTGAGTGTTAGCATGGTGAGTGTTCCCATGGTGAGAGTTCCCATGGTGAGCATTCCCAAGGTGAGAGTTCCCATGGTGAAAGTGCCCATGGTGAGTGTTCCCTTGGTGAGTGTTCCCATGCAGAATGTTCCCATGGTGAGTATTCCCATGGTGAGAGTTCCCACGGTGAGTGTTCCCATGGTGAGAGCTCCCAGGGTGTGTGATCCCATGGTGAGTGTTCCCATGGTGAGAGTTCCCATGCTGAATGTTCCCATGGTGAGTGTTCCCATGGTGAGTGTTCCCATGCTGAATGTTCCCATGGTGAGTGTTCCCATGGTGAGAGTTCCCATGGAGAGAGTTCCCATGGTGTGTGTTCCCATGACGAGTGTTCCCATGGTGAGTTTTCCCATGGTGAGAGTTCCCATGGTGAAAGTTCCCATGGTGAGTATTCCCATGGTGAGAGATCCCATGCTGAATGTTCCCATGGTGAGTGTTCCCGTGGTGAGTGTTCCCATGGTGAGAGTTCCATGATCAGAGTTCCCACGATGAGTGTTCCCATGGTGAGAGTTCCCACGGTGAGTGTGCCCATGGTAAGTGTTCCCATGCTGAATGGTCCCATGGTGAGAGTTCCCATGGTGAGTCTTCCCACGATGAGTGTTCCCATGCTGAGTGTTTTCATGGTGAGCGTTCCCATGGTGAGAGCTCCCCCTGGTGAGAGGTCCCATGGTGAGTGTTCCCAAGGTGAAAGTTCCCATGCTGAATGTCCCCAAGGTGAGAGTTCCCATGGTGAGAGATCCCATGGTGAGTGTTGCCATGGTGAGAGTTCCCATGGTGAGTGTTGCCATGGTGAGAGTTCCCATGGTGAGAGTTCACAAGGTGTGTTCTCAAGGTGAGTGTTCCCATGGTGAAAGTTCCCATGGTGAAAGTTCCCATGGTGATTTTTCCCATGGTGAGATTTCCCATGGTGAAAGTTCCCATGGTGAAAGTTCCCATGGTGAAAGTACCCATGGTAAGTGCTCCCATGGTGAGCATTCCCATGGTGAGAGCTCCTCCTGATGAGTGTTCCCATGGTGAGTGTTCCCTTGGTCAGAATTCCCATGGTGAGTGTTCCCATGGTGAAAGTACCCATGGTAAGTGCTCATATGGTGAGCATTCCCATGGTGAGAGTTCCCATGGTGAGTGTTCCCATGGTGAGAGTTCCCTTGGTCAGAATTCCCATGGTGAGTGTTCCCATGGTGAGAGTTCCTTTGGTGAAAGTACCCATGATTTAAGTTCCCATGGTGAGATTTCCAATGGTGAGAGTTCCCATGGTGAGTGTTCCCATGGTGAGTGTTCCCATGCTGAATGTTCCCATGGTGAGTGTTCCCATGGTGAGTGTTTCTGTGGTGAGTGTTCCCATGGTGAGAGTTCCCATGTTGAGAGTTCCCATGGTGAGTGTTCCCGTGGTGAGAGTTCCCATGGTGAGTGTTCTCATGGTGAATGTTCCCAAGGTGAGAGTTCCCATGGTGAGAGTTCCCATGGTCAGTGTTCCCATGGTCAGTGTTCCCATGGTGAATGTTCCCAAGGTGAGTGTTCCCATGGTGAGTGTTCCCATGCTGAATGTTCCCAAGGTGAGAGTTCCCATGGTGAGAGTTCCCATGGTGAGTGTTGCCATGGTGAGAGTTCCCATGGTGAAAGTTCCCAAGGTGTGTTCTCATGGTGAGTGTTCCCATGGTGAGAGTTCCCAAGGTGAAAGTTCCCATGCTGAATGTTCCCATGGTGAGAGATCCGATGGTGAAAGTTTCCATGGTGAGTTTTCAAATGGTGAGAGTTCCCATGGTGAGTTTTCCCATGGTGAGTGTTCCCATGGTGAAAGTTCCCATGGTGAGAGTTCCCCTGCTGAGTTTTCCCACAATGAGTGTTCCCATGGTGCGGATTCCCATGGTGAGAGCTCCCCCTGATGAGTGTTCCTATGGTGAGTGTTCCCTTGGTCAGTATTCCCATGGTGAGTGTTCCCATGGTGAAAGTACCCATGATTAAAGTTCCCATGGTGAGAGTTCCCATGGTGAGAGTTCCCATGGTGAGTGTTCCCATGGTGAGTGTTCCTATGGTGAGAGTTCCCATGTTGAATGTTCCCATGGTGAGTGTTCCCATGGTGAGTGTTTCCGTGGTGAGTGTTCCCATGGTGAGAGTTCCCATGTTGAGAGTTCCCATGGTGAGTGTTCCCGTGGTGAGAGTTCCCATGGTGAGTGTTCCCATGGTCAGTGTTCCCAAAGTGAATGTTCCCAAGGTGAGATTTCCCATGGTGAGAGTTCCCATGGTGAAAGTACCCATTGTGAGTGTTCCCATGGTGAGATTCCACCCTGGTGAGTGTTCCCATGCTGAGTGATCCCCTGGTGAGTGTTCCCATGTGAGTGTTCCTATGGTGAGAATTCCTATGCAGTATTTTCCCATGGTGAGTTTTCCCTTGGTGAGTGTTCCCATGGTGAGTGTTCCCATGGTGATTGTTCCCATGGTGAGTGTTCTCACGGTGAGTGTTCCCATTGTGATAGTTCCCATGTTGAGAGTTCCCATGGTGAGAGTTCCCATGGTGAGAGGTCCCATGCTGAATATTCCCATGGTGAGTGTTCCCATGGTGAGTGTTCCCATGGTGGGAGTTCCCATGCTGAATGTTCCCATGGTGAGAGTTCCCATGGTGAGTGTTGCCATGGTGAGATATCCCATGGTGAGGGTTCCCATGGTGTGTTCACATGGTCACTGTTCCCATGGTGAGAGTTCCCATGGTGAGAGTTCCCATGGCGAAAGTACCCATGGTAAGTGCTCCCATGGTTAGCATTCCCATGGTGAGAGCTCCCCCTAATGAGTGTTCCCATGGTGAATGTTCCCTTGGTCAGAATACCCATGATTAAAGTTCCCAAGGTGAGAGTTCCCATGGTGAGAATTCCCATGCGGAATGTTCCCATGGTGAGTGTTCCCATGGTGAGTGTTCCCATGGTGAGTGTTTCCGTGGTGAGTGTTCCCACGGTGAGAGTGCCCATGTTGAGAGTTCCCATGGTGAGTGTTCCCGTGGTGAGAGTTCCCATATTGAGTGTTCCCATGGTCAGTGTTCCCATGGTCAGTGTTCCCAATCTGAATGTTCCCATGGTGAGTGTTCCCATGTTGAGAGTTCCCATGGAGAGAGTTCCCATGGTGAGTGTTCCCATGGCGAGTGTTCTCATGGTGAGTTTTCCCATGGGGAGAGTTCCCATGGTGAGAGTTCCCATGGTGAGAGTTCCCACGCTGAGTGTGCCCATGGTAAGTGTTCCCATGCTGAATGTTCCCAAGGTGAGAGTTCCCATGGTGAGAGTTCCCATGGTGAGTGTTCCCATGGTGAGAGTTCCCAAGGTGAAAGTTCCCATTGTGAGTTTTCAAATGGTGAGAGTTCCCATGGTGAGAGTTCCCATGGTGAAAGTTCCCATTGTGAGTTTTCAAATGGTGAGAGTTCCCATGGTGAGAGTTCCCCTGGTGAGTTTTCCCACAATGAGTGTTCCCATGCTGAGAGTTCCCATGGTGAAAGTGCCCATGGTAAGTCCTCCCATGGTGAGCATTCCCATGGTGAGAGCTCCCCCTGATGAGTGTTCCCATGGTGAGTTTTCAAATGGTGAGAGTTCCCTTGGTCAGAATTCCCATGGTGAGAGTTCCCATGGTGAGAGTTCCCATGGTGAGTGTTCCCATGGTGAGTGTTCCTATGGTGAGAGTTCCCATGCTGAATGTTCCATGGTGAGTGTTCCCATGGTGAGTGTTTCCGTGGTGAGTGATCCCATGGTGAGATTTCCCAATGTAAGAGTTCCCATGGTGAGATTTCTCATGGTGAAAGTACCCATTGTGAGTGTTCCCATGGTGAGATCCCCCCCCACTGGTGAGTGTTCCCATGATGAGTGTTCCCCTGGTGAGTGTTGCCATGGTGAGTGTTCCTATGGTGAGAATTCCCATGCAGAATTTTCCCATGGTGTGTATTCCCTTGGTGAGAGTTCCCATGGTGAGTGTTCCCATGGTGATTGTTCCCATGGTGATTGTTCCCACGGTGAGTGTTCCCATTGTGATAGATCCCATGTTGAGAGTTCCCATGGTGAGAGTTCCCATGGTGAGAGTTCCCATGCTGAATATTCCCATGGTGAGTGTTCCCATGGTGCGAGTTCCAATGGTGAGTGTTCCCATGGTTCAAGTACCCATGGTGAGCGTTCCCATGGTGAGAGTTCCCATGGTGAGTGTTCCCATGGTGGGAGTTCCCATGCTGAATGTTTCCAAGGTGAGAGTTCCCATGGTGAGTGATCCCATGGTGAGAGTTCCAATGCTGAATGTTCCCATGGTGAGAGTTCCCATGGTGAGTGTTGCCATGGTAAGATATCCCATGGTGAGAGTTCCCATGGTGTGTTCACATGGTCACTGTTCCCATGGTGAGAGTTCTCCTGGTGAGAGTTCCCATGATGAGTGTTCCCATGGTGAGTGTTCCCATGGTGAGAGCTCCCCCTGGTGAGAAGTCCCATGGTGAGTGTTCCCAAGGTGAGAGTTCCCATGGCTTGAGTTCCAATTGTGAGTGTTCCATGGTGAGTGTTCCCCTGGTGAGAATTTGCATGGTGAGAGTTCCCATGGTGAGTGTACCCATGGTGAGTGTTCCCATGGTGAATGTTCCCATGGTGAGTATTCCCATGGTGAGAGTTCCAATGGTGAGTGTTCCCATGGTGAGTGCTCCTATTTTGAGATTTCCCATGGTGAGTGTTCCCATGGTGAGTGTTCTCATGGTGAGTGTTCCCAAGGTGAGAGTTCCCATGGTGAGTGTTCCCATGGTGAGTGTTCCCATGGTGAGTGTTCTCATGGTGAGTGTTATCATGGTGAGATTTTCCATGGTGTGAGTTCCCATGGTGAGTGTTCCCATGGTGAGTGTTCCCATGGTGAGTGTTCTCATGGTGAGTGTTATCATGGTGAGAGTTTCCATGGTGTGAGTTCCCATGGTGAGAGTTCCCATAGTGAATGTTCCCATGGTGAGTGTTCCCATGGTGAGTGTTTCCGTGGTGAGTGATCCCATGGTGAGAGATCCATGTTGAGAGTTCCCATGGTGAGTGTTCCTGTGGTGAGAGTTCCCATGGTGAATGTTCCCAATTTGAGAGTTCCCATGGTGAGATTTCCCATGGTGAAAGTACCCATTGTGAGTGTTCCCATGGTGAGATCCCCCCCTGGTGAGTGTTCCCATGATGAGTGTTCCCCTGGTGAGTGTTCCCATGGTGAGTGTTCCTATGGTGAGAATTCCCATGTAGAATTTTCCCATGGTGTGTATTCTCGTGGTGAGAGTTCCCATGGTGAGTGTTCCCATGGTGATTGTTCCCATGGTGATTGTTCCCACAGTGAGTGTTCCCATTGTGATAGTTCCCATGTTGAGAGTTCCCATGGTGAGAATTCCAATGGTGAGAGTTCCCATGCTGAAGATTCCCATGGTGAGTGTTCCCATGGTGAGAGTTCCAATGGTGAGTGTTCCCATGGTTCAAGTACCCATGGTGAGCGTTCCCATGGTGAGAGTTCCCATGGTGAGTGTTCCCATGGTGGGAGTTCCCATGCTGAATGTTTCCAAGGTGAGAGTTCCCATGGTGAGTGATCCCATGGTGAGAGTTCCAATGCTGAATGTTCCCATGGTGAGAGTTCCCATGGTGAGTGTTGCCATGGTAAGATATCCCATGGTGAGAGTTCCCATGGTGTGTTCACATGGTCACTGTTCCCATGGTGAGAGTTCTCCTGGTGAGAGTTCCCATGGTGAGTGTTCCCATGGTGAGTGTTCCCATGGTGAGAGCTCCCCCTGGTGAGAAGTCCCATGGTGAGTGTTCCCAAGGTGAGAGTTCCCATGGCTTGAGTTCCAATTGTGAGTGTTCCATGGTGAGTGTTCCCCTGGTGAGAATTTGCATGGTGAGAGTTCCCATGGTGAGTGTACCCATGGTGAGTGTTCCCATGGTGAATGTTCCCATGGTGAGTATTCCCATGGTGAGAGTTCCAATGGTGAGTGTTCCCATGGTGAGTGTTCCCATTTTGAGAGTTCCCATGGTGAGTGTTCCCATGGTGAGTGTTTTCATGGTGAGTGTTCCCATGGTGAGTGTTCCCATGGTGCGTGTTATCATGGTGAGAGTTTCCATGGTGTGAGTTCCCATGGTGAGAGTTCCCATGGTTTGAGTTCACATGGTGGGAGTTCCCATGCTGAATGTTTCCAAGGTGAGAGTTCCCATGGTGACTGATCCCATGATGAGAGTTCCAATGCTGAATGGTCCAATGGTGAGTGTTCCCATGGTGAGTGTTCCCATGGTGAGTGTTTCCGTGGTGAGTGTTCCCATGGTGAGAGTTCCCATGTTGAGAGTTCATATGGTGAGTCTTCCCGTGGTGAGAGTTCCCATGGTGAGTGTTCCCATGGTGAGAGTTCCCATGCTGAATGTTTCCAAGGTGAGAGTTCCCATGGTGAATGTTGCCATGGTGAGATATCCCATGGTGAGAGTTCCCATGGTGTGTTCAAATGGTCACTGTTCCCATGGTGAGTGTTCCGATGCTGAGTGTTCCCATGGTGAGTGTTCCCATGGTGAGTGTTTCCGTGGTGAGTGTTCCCATGGTGAGAGTTCCCATGTTGAGAGTTCATATGGTGAGTCTTCCCGTGGTGAGAGTTCCCAAAGTGAGTGTTCCCATGGTGAGAGTTCCCATGCTGAATGTTTCCAAGGTGAGAGTTCCCATGGTGAATGTTGCCATGGTGAGATATCCCATGGTGAGAGTTCCCATGGTGTGTTCACATGGTCACTGTTCCCATGGTGAGTGTTCCTATGCTGAGTGTTCCCATGGTGAGTGTTCCCATGGTGAGAGCTCCCCCTGGTGAGAGGTCCCATGGTGACTGTTCCCAAGGTGAGAGTTCCCATGGCTTGAGTTCCAATTGTGAGTGTTCCATGGTGAGTGTTCCCATGGTGGGAGTTTGCATGGTGAGAGTTCCCATGGTGAGTGTACCCATGGTGAGTGTTCCCATGGTGAATGTTCCCATGGTGAGTATTCCCATGGTGACAGTTCCCATAGTGAGTGTTCCCATGGTGAGTGTTGCCATTTTGAGAGTTCCCATGGTGAGTGTTCCCATGGTGAGTGTTCCCATGTTGAGAGTTCTCATGGTGAGTGTTCCCAAGGTGAGAGTTCCCATGGTTAGTGTTCCCATGGTGAATGTTCCCATGGTGAGATTTCCCATGGTGAGTTTCCCATGGTGAGTGTTCCCATGGTGAGAGATCCCATGCTGAATGTCCCCATGGTTAGTGTTCCCATGGTGAGTGTTTCCGTGGTGAGTGTTCCAATGGTGAGAGTTCCCATGTTGAGAGTTCCCATGGTGAGTGTTCCCATGGTGAGAATTCCCATGGTGAGTGTTCCCATGGTCAGTGTTCCCATGGTGAATGTTCCCATGGTGAGAGTTCCAATGGTGACTGTTCCCATGGTGAGAGTTCCCATGGTTCAAGAACCCATGGTGAGCGTTCCCATGGTGAGAGTTCCCATGGTGAGTGTGACCAGGGTGAGATATCCCATGGCTTGAGTTCCAATTGTGAGTGTTCCATGGTGAGTGTTCCCATGGTGAGAGTTTGCATGGTGAGAGTTCCCATGGTGAGTGTACCCATGGTGAGTGTTCCCATGGTGAATGTTCCCATGGTGAGTATTCCCATGATGAGAGTTCCCATGGTGAGTGTTCCCATGGTGAGTGTTCCCATATTGAGAGTTCCCATGGTGAGTGTTCCCATGGTGAGTGTTCCCATGGTGAGTGTTCTCATGGTGAGTGTTATCATGTTGAGAGTTTCCATGGTTTGAGTTCCCATGGTGAGAGTTCCCATGGTGAAAGTTCCCATGGTGAGAGTACCCATGGTGAGTGTTCCCATGAAATGATTTCCCATGCTGAATGTTACCATGGTGAGTGTTCCCATTTTGAGAGTTCCCATGGTGAGTGTTCCCATCGTGAGTGTTCCGATGGTGAATGTTCCCATGGTGAGTATTCCCATGGTGAGAGTTCCCATGGTGAGTGTTCCCATGGTGAGTGTTCCCATTTTGAGAGTTCCCATGGTGAGTGTTCCCATCGTGAGTGTTCCGATGGTGAATGTTCCCATGGTGAGTATGCCCATGGTGAGTGTTCCCAAGGTGAGAGTTCCCATGGTGAGTGTTCCCATGGTGAGTGTTGCAATGGTGAGTGTTCTCATGGTGAGTGTTCCCATGAAGTGATTTCCCTTGCTCAATGTTACCATGGTGAGTGTTCCCATTTTGAGAGTTCCCATGGTGAGTTTTCCCATGGTGAGTATTCCCATGGTGAGTGTTCTCATGGTGAGTGTTCCCATTGTGAGTGTTCTCATGGTGAGTGTTCCCATGGTGAGTCTTCCCATGATGAGTGTTCCCATGCTGAATGTTCTCATGGTGAGCGTTCCCATGGTGAGAGCTCCCCCTGGTGAGAGGTCCCATGGTGACTGTTCCCAAGGTGAAAGTTCCCATGCTGAATGTTCCCATGGTAAGAGTTCCCATGGTGAGTGTTCCCATGCTGAATTTTCCCAAGGTGAGAGTTCCCATGCTGAATGTTCCCATGGTGAGAGTTCCGATGGTCAGTGTTGCCATGGTGAGAGTTCCGATGGTGTGTTCTCATAGTGAGTGTTCCCATGGTGAGAGTTCCCATGGTGAGTATTCCCATGGTGAGAATTCCCATGGTGAGTGTTCCATGGTGAGAGTTCCATGGTGAAAGTACCCATGATTAAATTTCCCATGGTGAGAGTTCCCATGGTGAGAGTTCCCATGGTGAGTGTTCACAGGGTGTGTGTTCCCATCGTGAGTGTTCCGATGGTGAATGTTCCCATGGTGAGTCTTCCCATGGTGAGAGTTCCCATGGTGAGTGTTCCCATGGTGAGTGTTCCCATTTTGAGAGTTCCCATGGTGAGTGTTCCCATCGTGAATGTTCCGATGGTGAATGTTCCCATGGTGAGTATGCCCATGGTGAGTGTTCCCAAGGTGAGAGTTCCCATGGTGAGTGTTCCCATGGTGAGTGTTGCAATGGTGAGTGTTCTCATGGTGAGTGTTCCCATGGTGAGTGTTTCCATGGTGAGAGTTCCCATGCTGAATGTTCCCATGGTGAGTGTTCCCATGGTGAGTGTTTCCGTGGTGCGTGTTCCAATGGTGAGAGTTCCCATGTTGAGAGTTCCCATGGTGAGTGTTCCCGTGGTTAGTGTTCCCGTGCTGAGAGTACCCATGGTGAGAGTTTCCATGTTGAGAGTTCCCATGTTGAGAGTTCCCATGGTCAGTGTTCCCGTGGTGAGAGTACCCATGGTGAGGGTTCCCATGGTCAGTGTTCCCATGGTCCGTGTTCCCATGGTGAATGTTCCCAAGGTGAGTGTTCCTATGATGAGTGTTCCCATGGTGAGTGTTCCCATGGTGAGAGCTCCCCCTGGTGAGAGGTCCCATGGTGAATGTTCCCAAGGTGAAAGTCCCCATGCTGAATGTTCCCATGGTGAATGTTCCCATGCTGAATGTTCCCAAGGTGAGAGTTCCCATGGTGAGAGTTCCCATGGTGAGTGTTGCCATGGTGAGAGTTCCCATGGTGAGAGTTCCCAAGGTGTGTTCTCATGGTGAGTGTTCCCATGGTGAGAGTTCCCATGGTGAGTGTTCCCATGCTGAATGTTCCCAAGGTGAGAGTTCCCATGGTGAGAGTTCCCATGGTGAGTGTTGCCATGGTGAGAGTTCCCATGGTGAGAGTTCCCAAGGTGTGTTCTCATGGTGAGTGTTCCCATGGTGAGAGTTCCCAAGGTGAAAGTTCCCATGCTGAATGTTCCCATGGTGAAAGTTCCCATGGTGAGAGTTCCCATGGTGAAAGTTCCCATGGTGAGTTTTCAAATGGTGAGAGTTCCCATGGTGAAAGTTCCCATGGTGAGAGTTCCCCTGGTGAGTTTTCCCACAATGAGTGTTCCCATGGTGAGTGTTCCTATGGTGAGAATTCCCATGTAGAATTTTCCCATGGTGTGTATTCTCGTGGTGAGAGTTCCCATGGTGAGTGTTCCCATGGTGATTGTTCCCATGGTGAAAGTACCCATGGTAAGTCCTCCCATGGTGAGCATTCCCATGGTGAGAGCTCCCCCTGATGAGTGTTCCCATGGTGAGTTTTCAAATGGTGAGAGTTCCCTTGGTCAGAATTCCCATGGTGAGAGTTCCCATGGTGAGAGTTCCCATGGTGAGTGTTCCCATGGTGAGTGTTCCTATGGTGAGAGTTCCCATGCTGAATGTTCCATGGTGAGTGTTCCCATGGTGAGTGTTTCCGTGGTGAGTGATCCCATGGTGAGATTTTCCAATGTAAGAGTTCCCATGGTGAGATTTCTCATGGTGAAAGTACCCATTGTGAGTGTTCCCATGGTGAGATCCTCCCCCACTGGTGAGTGTTCCCATGATGTGTGTTCCACTGGTGAGTGTTGCCATGGTGAGTGTTCTATGGTGAGAATTCCCATGCAGAATTTTCCCATGGTGTGTATTCCCTTGGTAAGAGTTCCCATGGTGAGTGTTCCCATGGTGATTGTTCCCATGGTGATTGTTCCCACGGTGAGTGTTCCCATTGTGATAGATCCCATGTTGAGAGTTCCCATGGTGAGAGTTCCCATGGTGAGAGTTCCCATGCTGAATATTCCCATGGTGAGTGTTCCCATGGTGCGAGTTCCAATGGTGAGTGTTCCCATGGTTCAAGTACCCATGGTGAGCGTTCCCATGGTGAGAGTTCCCATGGTGAGTGTTCCCATGGTGGGAGTTCCCATGCTGAATGTTTCCAAGGTGAGAGTTCCCATGGTGAGTGATCCCATGGTGAGAGTTCCAATGCTGAATGTTCCCATGGTGAGAGTTCCCATGGTGAGTGTTGCCATGGTAAGATATCCCATGGTGAGAGTTCCCATGGTGTGTTCACATGGTCACTGTTCCCATGGTGAGAGTTCTCCTGGTGAGAGTTCCCATGGTGAGTGTTCCCATGGTGAGTGTTCCCATGGTGAGAGCTCCCCCTGGTGAGAAGTCCCATGGTGAGTGTTCCCAAGGTGAGAGTTCCCATGGCTTGAGTTCCAATTGTGAGTGTTCCATGGTGAGTGTTCCCCTGGTTGGAATTTGCATGGTGAGAGTTCCCATGGTGAGTGTACCCATGGTGAGTGTTCCCATGGTGAATGTTCCCATGGTGAGTATTCCAATGGTGAGAGTTCCAATGGTGAGTGTTCCCATGGTGAGTGTTCCCATTTTGAGAGTTCCCATGGTGAGTGTTCCCATGGTGAGTGTTTTCATGGTGAGTGTTCCCATGGTGAGTGTTCCCATGGTGCGTGTTATCATGGTGAGAGTTTCCATGGTGTGAGTTCCCATGGTGAGAGTTCCCATGGTTTGAGTTCACATGGTGGGAGTTCCCATGCTGAATGTTTCCAAGGTGAGAGTTCCCATGGTGACTGATCCCATGATGAGAGTTCCAATGCTGAATGGTCCAATGGTGAGTGTTCCCATGGTGAGTGTTCCCATGGTGAGTGTTTCCGTGGTGAGTGTTCCCATGGTGAGAGTTCCCATGTTGAGAGTTCATATGGTGAGTCTTCCCGTGGTGAGAGTTCCCATGGTGAGTGTTCCCATGGTGAGAGTTTCCATGCTGAATGTTTCCAAGGTGAGAGGTCCCATGGTGAATGTTGCCATGGTGAGATATCCCATGTTGAGAGTTCCCATGGTGTGTTCACATGGTCACTGTTCCCATGGTGAGTGTTCCTATGCTGAGTGTTCCCATGGTGAGTGTTCCCATGGTGAGAGCTCCCCCTGGTGAGAGGTCCCATGGTGACTGTTCCCAAGGTGAGAGTTCCCATGGCTTGAGTTCCAATTGTGAGTGTTCCGTGGTGAGTGTTCCCATGGTGGGAGTTTGCATGGTGAGAGTTCCCATGGTGAGTGTACCCATGGTGAGTGTTCCCATGGTGAATGTTCCCATGGTGAGTATTCCCATGGTGACAGTTCCCATAGTGAGTGTTCCCATGGTGAGTGTTGCCATTTTGAGAGTTCCCATGGTGAGTGTTCCCATGGTGAGTGTTCCCATGTTGAGAGTTCTCATGATGAGTGTTCCCAAGGTGAGAGTTCCCATGGTGAGTGTTCCCATGGTGAGTGTTCCCATGGTGAGATTTCCCATGGTGAGTTTCCCATGGTGAGTGTTCCCATGGTGAGAGATCCCATGCTGAATGTCCAAATGGTTATTGTTCCCATGGTGAGTGTTTCCGTGGTGAGTGTTCCAATGGTGAGAGTTCCCATGTTGAGAGTTACCATGGTGAGTGTTCCCATGGTGAGAATTCCCATGGTGAGTGTTCCCATGGTCAGTGTTCCCATGGTGAATGTTCCCATGGTGAGAGTTCCAATGGTGACTGTTCCCATGGTGAGAGTTCCCATGGTTCATGAACCCATGGTGAGAGTTCCCATGGTGAGTGTTACCAGGGTGAGATATCCCATGGCTTGAGTTCCAATTGTGAGTGTTCCATGGTGAGTGTTCCCATGGTGAGAGTTTGCATGGTGAGAGTTCCCATGGTGAGTGTACCCATGGTGAGTGTTCCCATGGTGAATGTTCCCATGGTGAGTATTCCCATGATGAGAGTTCCCATGGTGAGTGTTCCCATGGTGAGTGTTCCCATATTGAGAGTTCCCATGGTGAGTGTTCCCATGGTGAGTGTTCCCATGGTGAGTGTTCTCATGGTGAGTGTTATCATGTTGAGAGTTTCCATGGTTTGAGTTCCCATGGTGAGAGTTCCCATGGTGAAAGTTCCCATGGTGAGAGTACCCATGGTGAGTGTTCCCATGAAATGATTTCCCATGCTGAATGTTACCATGGTGAGTGTTCCCATTTTGAGAGTTCCCATGGTGAGTGTTCCCATGGTGAGAGTTCCCATGGTGAGTGTTCCCATGGTGAGTGTTCCCATTTTGAGAGTTCCCATGGTGAGTGTTCCCATCGTGAGTGTTCCGATGGTGAATGTTCCCATGGTGAGTATGCCCATGGTGAGTGTTCCCAAGGTGAGAGTTCCCATGGTGAGTGTTCCCATGGTGAGTGTTGCAATGGTGAGTGTTCTCATGGTGAGTCTTCCCATGAAGTGATTTCCCTTGCTCAATGTTACCATGGTGAGTGTTCCCATTTTGAGAGTTCCCATGGTGAGTTTTCCCATGGTGAGTATTCCCATGGTGAGTGTTCTCATGGTGAGTGTTCCCATGGTGAGTGTTCTCATGGTGAGTGTTCCCATGGTGAGTCTTCCCATGATGAGTGTTCCCATGCTGAATGTTCTCATGGTGAGCGTTCCCATGGTGAGAGCTCCCCCTGGTGAGAGGTCCCATGGTGACTGTTCCCAAGGTGAAAGTTCCCATGCTGAATGTTCCCATGGTAAGAGTTCCCATGGTGAGTGTTCCCATGCTGAATTTTCCCAAGGTGAGAGTTCCCATGCTGAATGTTCCCATGGTGAGAGTTCCGATGGTCAGTGTTGCCATGGTGAGAGTTCCCATGGTGTGTTCTCATAGTGAGTGTTCCCATGGTGAGAGTTCCCATGGTGAGTATTCCCATGGTGAGAATTCCCATGGTGAGTGTTCCATGGTGAGAGTTCCCATGGTGAAAGTACCCATGATTAAATTTCCCATGGTGAGAGTTCCCATGGTGAGAGTTCCCATGGTGAGTGTTCACAGGGTGTGTGTTCCCATGGTGAGTGTTCCCATGCTGAATGTTCCCATGGTGAGTGCTCCCATGGTGTGTGTTTCCGTGGTGCGTGTTCCAATGGTGAGAGTTCCCATGTTGAGAGTTCCCATGGTGAGTGTTCCCGTGGTGAGTGTTCCCGTGCTGAGAGTACCCATGGTGAGAGTTTCCATGTTGAGAGTTCCCATGTTGAGAGTTCCCATGGTCAGTGTTCCCGTGGTGAGAGTACCCATGGTGAGGGTTCCCATGGTCAGTGTTCCCATGGTCCGTGTTCCCATGGTGAATGTTCCCAAGGTGAGTGTTCCTATGATGAGTGTTCCCATGGTGAGTGTTCACATGGTGAGAGCTCCCCCTGGTGAGAGGTCCCATGGTGACTGTTCCCAAGGTGAGAGTTCCCATGGCTTGAGTTCCAATTGTGAGTGTTCCATGGTGAGTGTTCCCATGGTGGGAGTTTGCATGGTGAGAGTTCCCATGGTGAGTGTAACCATGGTGAGTGTTCCCATGGTGAATGTTCCCATGGTGAGTATTCCCATGGTGACAGTTCCCATGGTGAGTGTTCCCATGGTGAGTGTTGCCATTTTGAGAGTTCCCAAGGTGAGAGTTCCCATGGTGAGTGTTCCCATGGTGAGTGTTCCCATGGTGAGATTTCCCATGGTGAGTGTTCCCATGGTGAGTGTTCCCAAAGTGAGAGATCCCATGCTTAATGTCCCCATGGTTAGTGTTCCCATGGTGAGTGTTTCCGTGGTGAGTGTTCCAATGGTGAGAGTTCCCATGTTGAGAGTTCCCATGGTGACTGTTCGCATGGTGAGAATTCCCATGGTGAGTGTTCCCATGGTCAGTGTTCCCATGGTGAATGTTCCCATGGTGAGAGTTCCAATGGTGACTGTTCCCATGGTGAGAGTTCCCATGGTTCAAGAACCCATGGTGAGCGTTCCCATGGTGAGATTTCCCATGCTGAATGTTTCCAAGGTGAGAGTTCCCATGGTGAGTGATCCCATGGTGAGAGTTCCAATGCTGAATTTTCCCATGGTGAGAGTTCCCATGGTGAGTGTTACCAGGGTGAGATATCCCATGGCTTGAGTTCCAATTGTGAGTGTTCCATGGTGAGTGTTCCCATGGTGAGAGTTTGCATGGTGAGAGTTCCCATGGTGAGTGTACCCATGGTGAGTGTTCCCATGGTGAATGTTCCCATGGTGAGTGTTCTCATGGTGAGTGTTATCATGTTGAGAGTTTCCATGGTTTGAGTTCCCATGGTGAGAGTTCCCATGGTGAAAGTTCCCATGGTGAGAGTACCCATGGTGAGTGTTCCCATGAAATGATTTCCCATGCTGAATGTTACCATGGTGAGTGTTCCCATTTTGAGAGTTCCCATGGTGAGTGTTCCCATGGTGAGAGTTCCCATGGTGAGTGTTCCCATGGTGAGTGTTCCCATTTTGAGAGTTCCCATGGTGAGTGTTCCCATCGTGAGTGTTCCGATGGTGAATGTTCCCATGGTGAGTATGCCCATGGTGAGTGTTCCCAAGGTGAGAGTTCCCATGGTGAGTGTTCCCATGGTGAGTGTTGCAATGGTGAGTGTTCTCATGGTGAGTCTTCCCATGAAGTGATTTCCCTTGCTCAATGTTACCATGGTGAGTGTTCCCATTTTGAGAGTTCCCATGGTGAGTTTTCCCATGGTGAGTATTCCCATGGTGAGTGTTCTCATGGTGAGTGTTCCCATGGTGAGTGTTCTCATGGTGAGTGTTCCCATGGTGAGTCTTCCCATGATGAGTGTTCCCATGCTGAATGTTCTCATGGTGAGCGTTCCCATGGTGAGAGCTCCCCCTGGTGAGAGGTCCCATGGTGACTGTTCCCAAGGTGAAAGTTCCCATGCTGAATGTTCCCATGGTAAGAGTTCCCATGGTGAGTGTTCCCATGCTGAATTTTCCCAAGGTGAGAGTTCCCATGCTGAATGTTCCCATGGTGAGAGTTCCGATGGTCAGTGTTGCCATGGTGAGAGTTCCCATGGTGTGTTCTCATAGTGAGTGTTCCCATGGTGAGAGTTCCCATGGTGAGTATTCCCATGGTGAGAATTCCCATGGTGAGTGTTCCATGGTGAGAGTTCCCATGGTGAAAGTACCCATGATTAAATTTCCCATGGTGAGAGTTCCCATGGTGAGAGTTCCCATGGTGAGTGTTCACAGGGTGTGTGTTCCCATGGTGAGAGTTCCCATGCTGAATGTTCCCATGGTGAGTGCTCCCATGGTGTGTGTTTCCGTGGTGCGTGTTCCAATGGTGAGAGTTCCCATGTTGAGAGTTCCCATGGTGAGTGTTCCCGTGGTGAGTGTTCCCGTGCTGAGAGTACCCATGGTGAGAGTTTCCATGTTGAGAGTTCCCATGTTGAGAGTTCCCATGGTCAGTGTTCCCGTGGTGAGAGTACCCATGGTGAGGGTTCCCATGGTCAGTGTTCCCATGGTCCGTGTTCCCATGGTGAATGTTCCCAAGGTGAGTGTTCCTATGATGAGTGTTCCCATGGTTAGTGTTCACATGGTGAGAGCTCCCCCTGGTGAGAGGTCCCATGGTGACTGTTCCCAAGGTGAGAGTTCCCATGGCTTGAGTTCCAATTGTGAGTGTTCCATGGTGAGTGTTCCCATGGTGGGAGTTTGCATGGTGAGAGTTCCCATGGTGAGTGTACCCATGGTGAGTGTTCCCATGGTGAATGTTCCCATGGTGAGTATTCCCATGGTGACAGTTCCCATGGTGAGTGTTCCCATGGTGAGTGTTGCCATTTTGAGAGTTCCCAAGGTGAGAGTTCCCATGGTGAGTGTTCCCATGGTGAGTGTTCCCATGGTGAGATTTCCCATGGTGAGTGTTCCCATGGTGAGTGTTCCCAAAGTGAGAGATCCCATGCTTAATGTCCCCATGGTTAGTGTTCCCATGGTGAGTGTTTCCGTGGTGAGTGTTCCAATGGTGAGAGTTCCCATGTTGAGAGTTCCCATGGTGACTGTTCGCATGGTGAGAATTCCCATGGTGAGTGTTCCCATGGTCAGTGTTCCCATGGTGAATGTTCCCATGGTGAGAGTTCCAATGGTGACTGTTCCCATGGTGAGAGTTCCCATGGTTCAAGAACCCATGGTGAGCGTTCCCATGGTGAGATTTCCCATGCTGAATGTTTCCAAGGTGAGAGTTCCCATGGTGAGTGATCCCATGGTGAGAGTTCCAATGCTGAATTTTCCCATGGTGAGAGTTCCCATGGTGAGTGTTACCAGGGTGAGATATCCCATGGCTTGAGTTCCAATTGTGAGTGTTCCATGGTGAGTGTTCCCATGGTGAGAGTTTGCATGGTGAGAGTTCCCATGGTGAGTGTACCCATGGTGAGTGTTCCCATGGTGAATGTTCCCATGGTGAGTATTCCCATGATGAGAGTTCCCATGGTGAGTGTTCCCATATTGAGAGTTCCCATGGTGAGTGTTCCCATGGTGAGTGTTCCCATGGTGAGTGTTCCCAAGGTGAGAGTTCCCATGGTGAGTGTTCCCATGGTGAGTGTTCCCATGGTGAGTGTTCTCATGGTGAGTGTTATCATGTTGAGAGTTTCCATGGTTTGAGTTCCCATGGTGAGTATTCCCATGGTGACAGTTCCAATGGTGAGTGTTCCCATGGTGAGTGTTGCCATTTTGAGAGTTCCCATGGTGAGTGTTCCCATGGTGAGTGTTCCCATGTTGAGAGTTCTCATGGTGAGTGTTCCCATGGTGAGATTTCCCATGGTGAGTGTTCCCATGGTGAGTGTTCCCATAGTGAGAGATCCCATGCTGAATGTCCCCATGGTTAGTGTTCCCATGGTGAGTGTTTCCGTGGTGAGTGTTCCAATGGTGAGAGTTCCCATGTTGAGAGTTCCCATGGTGAGTGTTCGCATGGTGAGAATTCCCATGGTGAGTGTTCCCATTGTCAGTGTTCCCATGGTGAATGTTCCCATGGTGAGAGTTCCAATGGTGACTGTTCCCATGGTGAGAGTTCCCATGCTGAATGTTTCCAAGGTGAGATATCCCATGGTGAGAGTTCCCATGGTGTGTTCACATGGTCACTGTTCCCATGGTGAGTGTTGCAATGGTGAGTGTTCCCATGGTGAGTGTTCCCATGAAGTGATTTCCCTTGCTCAATGTTACCATGGTGAGTGTTCCCATTTTGAGAGTTCCCATGGTGAGTGTTCCCATCATGAGTGTTCCCATGGTGAGTGTTCTCATGGTGAGTGTTCCCATGGTGAATCTTCCCATGATGAGTGTTCCCATGCTGAATGTTCTCATGGTGAGCATTCCCATATGGAGAGCTCCCCCTGGTGAGAGGTCCCATGGTGACTGTTCCCAAGGTGAAAGTTCCCATGGTGAGAGCTCCCCCTGGTGAGAAGTCCCAAGGTGAGTGTTGCAATGGTGAGTGTTCTCATGGTGAGTGTTCCCATGAAGTGATTTCCCTTGCTCAATGTTACCATGGTGAGTGTTCCCATTTTGAGAGTTCCCATGGTGAGTTTTCCCATGGTGAGTGTTCCCATGGTGAGTGTTCTCATGGTGAGTGTTCCCATGGTGAGTGTTCTCATGGTGAGTGTTCCCATGGTGAGTCTTCCCATGACGAGTGTTCCCATGCTCAATGTTCTCATGGTGAGCGTTCCCATGGTGAGAGCTCCCCCTGGTGAGAGGTCCCATGGTGACTGTTCCCAAGGTGAAAGTTCCCATGCTGAATGTTCCCATGGTGAATGTTCCCAAGGTGAGAGTTCTGATGGTGAGTGTTGCCATGGTGAGAGTTCCCATGGTGTGTTCTCATAGTGAGTGTTCCCATGGTGAGAGTTCCCATGGTGAGTATTCCCATGGTGAGAATTCCCATGGTCAGTGTTCCATGGTGAGAGTTCCCATGGAGAAAGTACCCATGATTAAATTTCCCATGGTGAGAGTTCCCATGGTGAGAGTTCCCATGGTGAGTGTTCCCATGGTGTGTGTTCCCATGGTGAGAGTTCCCATGCTGAATGTTCCCATGGTGAGTGTTCGCATGGTGAGTGTTTCCGTGGTGCGTGTTCCCATGGTGAGAGTTCCCATGTTGAGAGTTCCCATGGTGAGTTTTCCCGTGGTGAGTGTTCCCGTGGTGAGAATACCCATGGTGAGATTTCCCATGTTGAGAGTTCCCATGTTGAGAGTTCCCATGGTGAGTGTTCCCGTGGTGAGAGTACCCATGGTGAGGGTTCCCATGGTCAGTGTTCCCATGGTCTTTGTTCCCATGGTGAATGTTCCCAAGGTGAGTGTTCCTATGATGAGTGTTCCCATGGTGAGTGTTCCCATGGTGAGAGCTCCCCCTGGTGAGAGGTCCCATGGTGACTGTTCCCAAGGTGAGAGTTCCCATGGCTTGAGTTCCAATTGTGAGTGTTCCATGGTGAGTGTTCCCATGGTGAGTGTTCCCAAGGTGAGAGTTCCCATGGTGAGTGTTCCCATGGTGAGTGTTCCCATGGTGAGTGTTCTCATGGTGAGTGATATCATGTTGAGAGTTTCCATGGTTTGAGTTCCCATGGTGAGTGTTGCAATGGTGAGTGTTCTCATGGTGAGTGTTCCCATGAAGTGATTTCCCTTGCTCAATGTTACCATGGTGAGTGTTCCCATTTTGAGAGTTCCCATGGTGAGTGTTCCCATCGTGAGTGTTCCAATGGCGAATGTTCCCATGGTGAGTATTCCCATGGTGAGAGTTCCCATGGTGAGTGTTCCCATGGTGAGTGTTCCCATTTTGAGAGTTCCCATGGTGAGTGTTCCCATCGTGAGTGTTCCGATGGTGAATGTTCCCATGGTGAGTATTCCCATGGTGAGTGTTCCCAAGATGAGAGTTCCCATGGTGAGTATTCCCATGGTGAGTGTTCCCAAGGTGAGAGTTCCCATGGTGAGTGTTCCCATGGTGAGTGTTGCAATGGTGAGTGTTCTCATGGTGAGTCTTCCCATGAAGTGATTTCCCTTGCTCAATATTACCATGGTGAGTTTTCCCATTTTGAGAGTTCCCATGGTGAGTGTTCCCATGGTGAGTGTTCCCATGGTGAGTGTTCTCATGGTGAGTGTTCCCGTGGTGAGTGTTCTCATGGTGAGTGTTCCCATGGTGAGTCTTCCCATGACGAGTGTTCCCATGCTCAATGTTCTCATGGTGAGCGTTCCCATGGTGAGAGCTCCCCCTGGTGAGAGGTCCCATGGTGACTGTTCCCAAGGTGAAAGTTCCCATGCTGAATGTTCCCATGGTGAGTGTTCCCATGGTGAGTGTTCCCATGCTGAATGTTCCCAAGGTGAGAGTTCCCATGCTGAATGTTCCCATGGTGAGAGTTCCGATGGTGAGTGTTGCCATGGTGAGAGTTCCCATGGTGTGTTCTCATAGTGAGTGTTCCCATGGTGAGAGTTCCCATGGTGAGTATTCCCATGGTGAGAATTCCCATGGTGAGTGTTCCATGGTGAGAGTTCCCATGGTGAAAGTACCCATGATTAAATTTCCCATGGTGAGAGTTCCCATGGTGAGAGTTCCCATGGTGAGTGTTCCCATGGTGTGTGTTCCCATGGTGAGAGTTCCCATGCTGAATGTTCCCCTGGTGAGTGTTCCCATGGTGAGTGTTTCCGTGGTGCGTGTTCCCATGGTGAGAGTTCCCATGTTGAGAGTTCCCATGGTGAGTGTTCCCGTGGTGAGTGTTCCCGTGGTGAGAGTACCCATGGTGAGAGTTCCCATGTTGAGAGTTCCCATGTTGAGAGTTCCCATGGTGAGTGTTCCCGTGGTGAGAGTACCCATGGTGAGGGTTCCCATGGTCAGTGTTCCCATGGTCAGTGTTCCCATGGTGAATGTTCCCATGGTGAGAGCTCCCCCTGGTGAGAGGTCCCATGGTGACTGTTCCCAAGGTGAGAGTTCCCATGGCTTGAGTTTCAATTGTCAGTGTTCCATGGTGAGTGTTCCCATGGTGGGAGTTTGCATGGTGAGAGTTCCCATGGTGAGTGTACCCATGGTGAGTGTTCCCATGGTGAATGTTCCCATGGTGAGTATTCCCATGGTGACAGTTCCCATAGTGAGTGTTCCCATGGTGAGTGTTGCCTTTTTGAGAGTTCCCATGGTGAGTGTTCCCATGGTGAGTGTTCCCATGTTGAGAGTTCTCATGGTGAGTGTTCCCAAGGTGAGAGTTCCCATGGTGAGTGTTCCCATGGTGAGTGTTCCCATGGTGAGATTTCCCATGGTGAGTGTTCCCATGGTGAGTGTTCCCATGGTGAGAGATCCCATGCTTAATGTCCCCATGGTTAGTGTTCCCATGGTGAGTGTTTCCGTGGTGAGTGTTCCAATGGTGAGAGTTCCCATGTTGAGTGTTCCCATGGTGATTGTTCCCATGGTGAGAATTCCCATGGTGACTGTTCCCATGGTCAGTGTTCCCATGGTGAATGTTCCCATGGTGAGAGTTCCAATGGTGACTGTTCCCATGGTGAGAGTTCCCATGGTTCAAGAACCCATGGTGAGCGTTTCCATGGTGAGATTTCCCATGCTGAATGTTTCCAAGGTGAGAGTTCCCATGGTGAGTGATCCCATTTTGAGAGTTCCAATGCTGAATGTTCCCATGGTGAGAGTTCCCATGGTGAGTGTTACCAGGGTGAGATATCCCATGGCTTGAGTTCCAATTGTGAGTGTTCCATGGTGAGTGTTCCCATGGTGTGAGTTTGCATGGTGAGAGTTCCCATGGTGAGTGTACCCATGGTGAGTTTTCCCATGGTGAATGTTCCCATGGTGAGTATTCCCATGATGAGAGTTCCCATGGTGAGTGTTCCCATGGTGAGTGTTCCCATATTGAGAGTTCCCATGGTGAGTGTTCCCATGGTGAGTGTTCCCATGGTGAGTGTTCCCAAGGTGAGAGTTCCAATGGTGAGTGTTCCCATGGTGAGTGTTCCCATGGTGAGTGTTCTCATGGTGAGTGTTATCATGTTGAGAGTTTCCATGGTTTGAGTTCCCATGGTGAGAGTTCCCATGGTGAGTGTTTCCATTTTGAGAGTACCCATGGTGAGTGTTCCCATGAAATGATTTCCCATGCTGAATGTTACCATGGTGAGTGTTCCCATTTTGAGAGTTCCCATGGTGAGTGTTCCCATCGTGAGTGTTCCGATGGTGAATGTTCCAATGGTGAGTATTCCCATGGTGAGAGTTCCCATGGGGAGTGTTCCCATGGTGAGTGTTCCCATTTTGAGAGTTCCCATGGTGAATTTTCCCGCGGTGAGTGTTCCCATGGTGAGTGTTCTCATGGTGAGTGTTCCCAAGGTGAGAGTTCCCATGGTGAGTGTTCCCATGGTGAGTGTTCCAATGGTGAGTGTTCTCATGGTGAGTTTTCCCATGAAGTGATTTCCCTTGCTCAATGTTACCATGGTGAGTGTTCCCATTTTGAGAGTTACCATGGTGAGTGTTCCCATGGTGAGTGTTCCCATGGTGAGTGTTCTCATGGTGAGTGTTCCCATGGTGAGTGTTCTCATGGTGAGTGTTCCCATGGTGAGTCTTCCCATGACGAGGGTTCCCATGCTGAATGTTCTCATGGTGAGCGTTCCCTTGGTGAGAGCTCCCCCTGGTGAGAGGTCCCATGGTGACTGTTCCCAAGGTGAAAGTTCCCATGCTGAATGTTCCCATGGTGAGAGTTCCCATGGTGAGTGTTCCCATGCTGAATGTTCCCAAGGTGAGAGTTCCCATGCTGAATGTTCCCAAGGTGAGAGTTCCGATGGTCAGTGTTGCCATGGTGAGAGTTCCCATGGTGTGTTCTCATAGTGAGTGTTCCCATGGTGAGAGTTCCCATGGTGAGTATTCCCCTGGTGAGAATTCCCATGGTGAGTGTTCCATGGTGAGAGTTCCCATGTTGAAAGTACCCATGATTAAATTTCCCATGGTGAGAGTTCCCATGGTGAGAGTTCCCATGCTGAATGTTCCTATGGTGAGTGTTCCCATGGTGAGTGTTTCTGTGGTGCATGTTCCCATGGTGAGAGTTCCCATGTTGAGAGTTCCCATGGTGAGTTTTCCCGTGGTGAGTGTTCCCGTGGTGAGAGTACCCATGGTGAGAGTTCCCATGTTGAGTGTTCGCATGTTGAGAGTTCCCATGGTGAGTGTTCCCGTGGTGAGAGTACCCATGGTGAGGGTTCCCATGGTCAGTGTTCCCATGGTCAGTGTTCCCATGGTGAATGTTCCCAAGGTGAGTGTTCCTATGCTGAGTGTTCCCATGGTTAGTGTTCCCATGGTGAGAGCTCCCCCTGGTGAGAGGTCCCATGGTGACTGTTCCCAAGGTGAGAGTTCCCATGGCTTGAGTTCCAATTGTAAGTGTTCCATGGTGAGTGTTCCCATGGCGGGAGTTTGCATGGTGAGAGTTCCCATGGTGAGTGTTCCCATGGTGAGTGTTCCCATGGTGAGAGATCCCATGCTGAATGTCCTCATGGTTAGTGATCCCATGGTGAGTGTTTCCGTGGTGAGTGTTCCAATGGTGAGAGTTCCCATGTTGAGAGTTCCCATGGTGAGTGTTCTCATGGTGAGTCTTCCCATGAAGTGATTTCCCTTGCGCAATATTACCATGGTGAGTTTTCCCATTTTGAGAGTTCCCATGGTGAGTGTTCCCATGGTGAGTGTTCTCATGGTGAGTGTTCCCATGGTGAGTGTTCTCATGGTGAGTGTTCCCATGGTGAGTCTTCCCATGACGAGTGTTCCCATGCTCAATGTTCTCATGGTGAGCGTTCCCATGGTGAGAGCTCCCCCTGGTGAGAGGTCCCATGGTGACTGTTCCCAAGGTGAAAGTTCCCATGCTGAATGTTCCCATGGTGAGAGTTCCATTGGTGAGTGTTCCCATGCTGAATGTTCCCAAGGTGAGAGTTCCCATGCTGAATGTTCCCATGGTGAGAGTTCCGATGGTGAGTGTTGCCATGGTGAGAGTTCCCATGGTGTGTTCTCATAGTGAGTGTTCCCATGGTGAGAGTTCCCATGGTGAGTATTCCCATGGTGAGAATTCCCATGGTGAGTGTTCCATGGTGAGAGTTCCCATGGTGAAAGTACCCATGATTAAATTTCCCATGGTGAGAGTTCCCATGGTGAGAGTTCCCATGGTGAGTGTTCCCATGGTGTGTGTTCCCATGGTGAGAGTTCCCATGCTGAATGTTCCCATGGTGAATGTTCCCATGGTGAGTGTTTCCGTGGTGAGTGTTCCAATGGTGAGAGTTCCCATGTTGAGTGTTCCCATGGTGATTGTTCCCATGGTGAGAATTCCCATGGTGAGTGTTCCCATGGTCAGTGTTCCCATGGTGAATGTTCCCATGGTGAGAGTTCCAATGGTGACTGTTCCCATGGTGAGAGTTCCCATGGTTCAAGAACCCATGGTGAGCGTTTCCATGGTGAGATTTCCCATGCTGAATGTTTCCAAGGTGAGAGTTCCCATGGTGAGTGATCCCATTTTGAGAGTTCCAATGCTGAATGTTCCCATGGTGAGAGTTCCCATGGTGAGTGTTACCAGGGTGAGATATCCCATGGCTTGAGTTCCAATTGTGAGTGTTCCATGGTGAGTGTTCCCATGGTGAGAGTTTGCATGGTGAGAGTTCCCATGGTGAGTGTACCCATGGTGAGTTTTCCCATGGTGAATGTTCCCATGGTGAGTATTCCCATGATGAGAGTTCCCATGGTGAGTGTTCCCATGGTGAGTGTTCCCATATTGAGAGTTCCCATGGTGAGTGTTCCCATGGTGAGTGTTCCCATGGTGAGTGTTCCCAAGGTGAGAGTTCCAATGGTGAGTGTTCCCATGGTGAGTGTTCCCATGGTGAGTGTTCTCATGGTGAGTGTTATCATGTTGAGAGTTTCCATGGTTTGAGTTCCCATGGTGAGAGTTCCCATGGTGAGTGTTTCCATTTTGAGAGTAACCATGGTGAGTGTTCCCATGAAATGATTTCCCATGCTGAATGTTACCATGGTGAGTGTTCCCATTTTGAGAGTTCCCATGGTGAGTGTTCCCATCGTGAGTGTTCCGATGGTGAATGTTCCCATGGTGAGTATTCCCATGGTGAGAGTTCCCATGGGGAGTGTTCCCATGGTGAGTGTTCCCATTTTGAGAGTTCCCATGGTGAATTTTCCCGCGGTGAGTGTTCCCATGGTGAGTGTTCTCATGGTGAGTGTTCCCAAGGTGAGAGTTCCCATGGTGAGTGTTCCCATGGTGAGTGTTGCAATGGTGAGTGTTCTCATGGTGAGTGTTCCCATGAAGTGATTTCCCTTGCTCAATGTTACCATGGTGAGTGTTCCCATTTTGAGAGTTACCATGGTGAGTGTTCCCATGGTGAGTGTTCCCATGGTGAGTGTTCTCATGGTGAGTGTTCCCATGGTGAGTGTTCTCATGGTGAGTGTTCCCATGGTGAGTCTTCCCATGACGAGGGTTCCCATGCTGAATGTTCTCATGGTGAGCGTTCCCTTGGTGAGAGCTCCCCCTGGTGAGAGGTCCCATGGTGACTGTTCCCAAGGTGAAAGTTCCCATGCTGAATGTTCCCATGGTGAGAGTTCCCATGGTGAGTGTTCCCATGCTGAATGTTCCCAAGGTGAGAGTTCCCATGCTGAATGTTCCCAAGGTGAGAGTTCCGATGGTCAGTGTTGCCATGGTGAGGGTTCCCATGGTGTGTTCTCATAGTGAGTGTTCCCATGGTGAGAGTTCCCATGGTGAGTATTCCCATGGTGAGAATTCCCATGGTGAGTGTTCCATGGTGAGAGTTCCCATGTTGAAAGTACCCATGATTAAATTTCCCATGGTGAGAGTTCCCATGGTGAGAGTTCCCATGCTGAATGTTCCTATGGTGAGTGTTCCCATGGTGAGTGTTTCTGTGGTGCATGTTCCCATGGTGAGAGTTCCCATGTTGAGAGTTCCCATGGTGAGTTTTCCCGTGGTGAGTGTTCCCGTGGTGAGAGTACCCATGGTGAGAGTTCCCATGTTGAGAGTTCGCATGTTGAGAGTTCCCATGGTGAGTGTTCCCGTGGTGAGAGTACCCATGGTGAGGGTTCCCATGGTCAGTGTTCCCATGGTCAGTGTTCCCATGGTGAATGTTCCCAAGGTGAGTGTTCCTATGCTGAGTGTTCCCATGGTTAGTGTTCCCATGGTGAGAGCTCCCCCTGGTGAGAGGTCCCATGGTGACTGTTCCCAAGGTGAGAGTTCCCATGGCTTGAGTTCCAATTGTGAGTGTTCCATGGTGAGTGTTCCCATGGCGGGAGTTTGCATGGTGAGAGTTCCCATGGTGAGTGTTCCCATGGTGAGTGTTCCCATGGTGAGAGATCCCATGCTGAATGTCCTCATGGTTAGTGATCCCATGGTGAGTGTTTCCGTGGTGAGTGTTCCAATGGTGAGAGTTCCCATGTTGAGAGTTCCCATGGTGAGTGTTCTCATGGTGAGTCTTCCCATGAAGTGATTTCCCTTGCGCAATATTACCATGGTGAGTTTTCCCATTTTGAGAGTTCCCATGGTGAGTGTTCCCATGGTGAGTGTTCTCATGGTGAGTGTTCCCATGGTGAGTGTTCTCATGGTGAGTGTTCCCATGGTGAGTCTTCCCATGACGAGTGTTCCCATGCTCAATGTTCTCATGGTGAGCGTTCCCATGGTGAGAGCTCCCCCTGGTGAGAGGTCCCATGGTGACTGTTCCCAAGGTGAAAGTTCCCATGCTGAATGTTCCCATGGTGAGAGTTCCATTGGTGAGTGTTCCCATGCTGAATGTTCCCAAGGTGAGAGTTCCCATGCTGAATGTTCCCATGGTGAGAGTTCCGATGGTGAGTGTTGCCATGGTGAGAGTTCCCATGGTGTGTTCTCATAGTGAGTGTTCCCATGGTGAGAGTTCCCATGGTGAGTATTCCCATGGTGAGAATTCCCATGGTGAGTGTTCCATGGTGAGAGTTCCCATGGTGAAAGTACCCATGATTAAATTTCCCATGGTGAGAGTTCCCATGGTGAGAGTTCCCATGGTGAGTGTTCCCATGGTGTGTGTTCCCATGGTGAGAGTTCCCATGCTGAATGTTCCCATGGTGAATGTTCCCATGGTGAGTGTTTCCGTGGTGCGTGTTCCCATGGTGAGAGTTCCCATGTTGAGAGTTCCCATGGTGCGTGTTCCCGTGGTGAGTGTTCCCGTGGTGAGAATACCCATGGTGAGAGTTCCCATGTTGAGAGTTCCCATGTTGAGAGTTCCCATGGTGAGTGTTCCCGTGGTGAGAGTACCCATGGTGAGGGTTCCCATGGTCAGTGTTCCCATGGTCAGTGTTCCCATGGTGAATGTTCCCAAGTTGAGTGTTCCTATGATGAGTGTTCCCATGGTGAGTGTTCCCATGGCGAGAGCTCCCCCTGGTGAGAGGTCCCATGGTGACTGTTCCCAAGGTGAGAGTTCCCATGGCTTGAGTTCCAATTGTGAGTGTTCCATGGTGAGTGTTCCCATGGTGAGTGTTCCCAAGGTGAGAGTTCCCAAGGTGAGTGTTCCCATGGTGAGTGCTCCCATGGTGAGTGTTCTCATGGTGAGTGATATCATGTTGAGAGTTTCCATGGTTTGAGTTCCCATGGTGAGTGTTGCAATGGTGAGTGTTCTCATGGTGAGTGTTCCCATGAAGTGATTTCCCTTGCTCAATGTTACCATGGTGAGTGTTCCCATTTTGAGAGTTCCCATGGTGAGTGTTCCCATCGTGAGTGTTCCGATGGTGAATGTTCCCATGGTGAGTATTCCCATGGTGAGAGTTCCCATGGTGAGTGTTCCCATGGTGAGTGTTCCCATTTTGAGAGTTACCATGGTGAGTGTTCCCATCGTGAGTGTTCCGATGGTGAATGTTCCCATGGTGAGTATTCCCATGGTGAGTGTTCCCAAGGTGAGAGTTCCCATGGTGAGTATTCCCATGGTGAGTGTTCCCAAGGTGAGAGTTCCCATGGTGAGTGTTCCCATGGTGAGTGTTGCAATGGTGAGTGTTCTCATGGTGAGTCTTCCCATGAAGTGATTTCCCTTGCTCAATATTACCATGGTGAGTTTTCCCATTTTGAGAGTTCCCATGGTGAGTGTTCCCATGGTGAGTGTTCCCATGGTGAGTGTTCTCATGGTGAGTGTTCCCATGGTGAGTGTTCTCATGGTGAGTGTTCCCATGGTGAGTCTTCCCATGACGAGTGTTCCCATGCTCAATGTTCTCATGGTGAGCGTTCCCATGGTGAGAGCTCCCCCTGGTGAGAGGTCCCATGGTGACTGTTCCCAAGGTGAAAGTTCCCATGCTGAATGTTCCCATGGTGAGAGTTCCCATGCTGAATGTTCCCATGGTGAGAGTTCCGATGGTGAGTGTTGCCATGGTGAGAGTTCCCATGGTGTGTTCTCATAGTGAGTGTTCCCATGGTGAGAGTTCCCATGGTGAGTATTCCCATGGTGAGAATTCCCATGGTGAGTGTTCCATGGTGAGAGTTCCCATGGTGAAAGTACCCATGATTAAATTTCCCATGGTGAGAGTTCCCATGGTGAGAGTTCCCATGGTGAGTGTTCCCATGGTGTGTGTTCCCATGGTGAGAGTTCCCATGTTGAGAGTTCCCATGGTGAGTGTTCTCATGGTGAGTCTTCCCATGAAGTGATTTCCCTTGCGCAATATTACCATGGTGAGTTTTCCCATTTTGAGAGTTCCCATGGTGACTGTTCCCATGGTGAGTGTTCCCATGGTGAGTGTTCTCATGGTGAGTGTTCCCATGGTGAGTGTTCTCATGGTGAGTGTTCCCATGGTGAGTCTTCCCATGACGAGTGTTCCCATGCTCAATGTTCTCATGGTGAGCGTTCCCATGGTGAGAGCTCCCGCTGGTGAGAGGTCCCATGGTGACTGTTCCCAAGGTGAAAGTTCCCATGCTGAATGTTCCCATGGTGAGAGTTTCCATGGTGAGTGTTCCCATGCTGAATGTTCCCAAGGTGAGAGTTCCCATGCTGAATGTTCCCATGGTGAGAGTTCCGATGGTGAGTGTTGCCATGGTGAGAGTTCCCATGGTGTGTTCTCATAGTGAGTGTTCCCATGGTGAGAGTTCCCATGGTGAGTATTCCCATGGTGAGAATTCCCATGGTGAGTGTTCCATGGTGAGAGTTCCCATGGTGAAAGTACCCATGATTAAATTTCCCATGGTGAGAGTTCCCATGGTGAGAGTTCCCATGGTGAGTGTTCCCATGGTTTGTGTTCCCATGGTGAGAGTTCCCATGCTGAATGTTCCCATGGTGAGTGTTCCCATGGTGAGTGTTTCCGTGGTGCGTGTTCCCATGGTGAGAGTTCCCATGGTGAGAGTTCCCATGGTTCAAGAACCCATGGTGAGCGTTCCCATGGTGAGATTTCCCATGCTGATTGTTTCCAAGGTGAGAGTTCCCATGGTGAGTGATCCCATGGTGAGAGTTCCAATGCTGAATGTTCCCATGGTGAGAGTTCCCATGGTGAGTGTTACCAGGGTGAGATATCCCATGGCTTGAGTTCCAATTGTGAGTGTTCCATGGTGAGTGTTCCCATGGTGTGAGTTTGCATGGTGAGAGTTCCCATGGTGAGTGTACCCATGGTGAGTGTTCCCATGGTGAATGTTCCCATGGTGAGTATTCCCATGATGAGAGTTCCCATGGTGAGTGTTCCCATGGTGAGTGTTCCCATATTGAGAGTTCCCATGGTGAGTGTTCCCATGGTGAGTGTTCCCATGGTGAGTGTTCCCAAGGTGAGAGTTCCCATGGTGAGTGTTCCCATGGTGAGTGTTCCCATGGTGAGTGTTCTCATGGTGAGTGTTATCATGTTGAGAGTTTCCATGGTTTGAGTTCCCATGGTGAGAGTTCCCATGGTGAGTGTTTCCATTTTGAGAGTACCCATGGTGAGTGTTCCCATGAAATGATTTCCCATGCTGAATGTTACCATGGTGAGTGTTCCCATTTTGAGAGTTCCCATGGTGAGTGTTCCCATCGTGAGTGTTCCGATGGTGAATGTTCCCATGGTGAGTATTCCCATGGTGAGAGTTCCCATGGTGAGTGTTCCCATGGTGAGTGTTCCCATTTTGAGATTTCGCATGGTGAATTTTCCCGTGGTGAGAGTTCCCATGGTGAGTGTTCTCATGGTGAGTGTTCCCAAGGTGAGAGTTCCCATGGTGAGTGTTCCCATGGTGATTGTTGCAATGGTGAGTGTTCTCATGGTGAGTGTTCCCATGAAGTGATTTCCCTTGCTCAATGTTACCATGGTGAGTGTTCCCATTTTGAGAGTTACCATGGTGAGTGTTCCCATGGTGAGTGTTCCCATGGTGAGTGTTCTCATGGTGAGTGTTCCCGTGGTGAGTGTTCTCATGGTGAGTGTTCCCATGGTGAGTCTTCCCATGACGAGGGTTCCCATGCTGAATGTTCTCATGGTGAGCGTTCCCTTGGTGAGAGCTCCCCCTGGTGAGAGGTCCCATGGTGACTGTTCCCAAGGTGAAAGTTCCCATGCTGAATGTTCCCATGGTGAGAGTTCCCATGGTGAGTGTTCCCATGCTGAATGTTCCCAAGGTGAGAGTTCCCATGCTGAATGTTCCCATGGTGAGAGTTCCGATGGTGAGTGTTGCCATGGTGAGAGTTCCCATGGTGTGTTCTCATAGTGAGTGTTCCCATGGTGAGAGTTCCCATGGTGAGTATTCCCATGGTGAGAATTCCCATGGTGAGTGTTCCATGGTGAGAGTTCCCATGGTGAAAGTTCCCATGCTGAATGTTCCCATGGTGAGTGTTCCCATGGTGAGTGTTTCCGTGGTGCATGTTCCCATGGTGAGAGTTCCCATGTTGAGAGTTCCCATGGTGAGTTTTCTCGTGGTGAGTGTTCCCGTGGTGAGAGTACCCATGGTGAGAGTTCCCATGTTGAGAGTTCGCATGTTGAGAGTTCCCATGGTGAGTGTTCCCGTGGTGAGAGTACCCATGGTGAGGGTTCCCATGGTCAGTGTTCCCATGGTCAGTGTTCCCATGGTGAATGTTCCCAAGGTGAGTGTTCCTATGCTGAGTGTTCCCATGGTTAGTGTTCCCATGGTGAGAGCTCCCCCTGGTGAGAGGTCCCATGGTGACTGTTCCCTAGGTGAGAGTTCCCATGGCATGAGTTCCAATTGTGAGTGTTCCATGGTGAGTGTTCCCATGGCGGGAGTTTGCATGGTGAGAGTTCCCATGGTGAGTGTTCCCATGGTGAGTGTTCCCATGGTGAGAGATCCCATGCTGAATGTCCTCATGGTTAATGATCCCATGGTGAGTGTTTCCGTGGTGAGTGTTCCAATGGTGAGAGTTCCCATGTTGAGAGTTCCCATGGTGAGTGTTCCCATGGTGAGAATTCCCATGGTGAGTGTTCCCATGGTCAGTGTTCCCATGGTGAATGTTCCCTTGGTGAGAGTTCCAATGGTGCCTGTTCCCATGGTGAGAGTTCCCATGGTTCAAGAACCCATGGTGAGCGTTCCCATGGTGAGAGTTCCCATGGTGAGTGTTCCCATGGTGAGATTTCCCATGCTGAATGTTTCCAAGGTGAGAGTTCCCATGGTGAGTGATCCCATGGTGAGAGTTCCAATGCTGAATGTTCCCATGGTGAGAGTTCCCATGGTGAGTGTTACCAGGGTGAGATATCCCATGGCTTGAGTTCCAATTGTGAGTGTTCCATGGTGAGTGTTCCCATGGTGAGAGTTTGCATGGTGAGAGTTCCCATGGTGAGTGTACCCATGGTGAGTGTTCCCATGGTGAATGTTCCCATGGTGAGTGTTCCCATGGTGAGAGTTCCCATGGTGAGTGTTCCCATGGTGAGTGTTCCCATATTGAGAGTTCCCATGGTGAGTGTTCCCATGGTGAGTGTTCCCATTTTAAGAGTTCCCATGGTGAGTGTTCCCATGGTGAGATTTCCCATGCTGTCTGTTTCCAAGGTGAGAGTTCCCATGGTGAGTGATCCCATGATGAGAGTTCCAATGCTGAATGTTCCCATGGTGAGAGTTCCCATGGTGAGTGTTACCAGGGTGAGATATCCCATGGCTTGAGTTCCAGTTGTGAGTGTTCCATGGTGAGTGTTCCCATGGTGAGAGTTTGCATGGTGAGAGTTCCCATGGTGAGTGTACCCATGGTGAGTGTTCCCATGGTGAATGTTCCCATGGTGAGTATTCCCATGGTGAGAGTTCCCATGGTGAGTGTTCCCATGGTGAGTGTTCCCATATTGAGAGTTCCCATGGTGAAATTTCCCATGCTGAATGTTTCCAAGGTGAGAGTTCCCATGGTGAGTGATCCCATGGTGAGAGTTCCAATGCTGAATGTTCCCATGGTGAGAGTTCCCATGGTGAGTGATACCAGGGTGAGATATCCCATGGCTTGAGTTCCAATTGTGAGTGTTCCATGGTGAGTGTTCCCATGGTGAGAGTTTGCATGGTGAGAGTTCCCATGGTGAGTGTACCCATGGTGAGTGTTCCCATGGTGAATGTTCCCATGGTGAGTGTTCCCATGGTGAGTGTTCCCATGGTGAGTGCTCCCATGGTGAGTGTTCCCATATTGAGAGTTCCCATGGTGAGTGTTCCCATGGTGAGTGTTCCCATTTTGAGAGTTCCCATGGTGAGTGTTCCCATGGTGAGATTTCCCATGCTGTATGTTTCCAAGGTGAGAGTTCCCATGGTGAGTGATCCCATGATGAGAGTTCCAATGCTGAATGTTCCCATGGTGAGAGTTCCCATGGTGAGTGTTACCAGGGTGAGATATCCCATGGCTTGAGTTCCAGTTTGAGTGTTCCATGGTGAGTGTTCCCATGGTGAGAGTTTGCATGGTGAGAGTTCCCATGGTGAGTGTACCCATGGTGAGTGTTCCCATGGTGAATGTTCCCATGGTGAGTATTCCCATGGTGAGAGTTCCCATGGTGAGTGTTCCCATGGTGAGTGTTCCCATATTGAGAGTTCCCATGGTGAGTGTTCCCATGGTGAGAGTTCCCATGGTGAGTGTTCCCAAGATGAGAGTGCCCATGGTGAGTGTTCCCATGGTGAGTGTTCCCATGGTGAGTGTTCTCATGGTGAGTGTTATCATGTTGAGAGTTTCCATGGTTTGAGTTCCCATGGTGAGAGTTCCCATGGTGAAAGTTCCCATGGTGAGAGTACCCATGGTGAGTGTTCCCATGAAATGATTTCCCATGCTGAATGTTACCATGGTGTGTGTTCCCATTTTGAGAGTTCCCATGGTGAGTGTTCCCATCGTGAGTGTTCCGATGGTGAATGTTCCCATGGTGAGTATTCCCATGGTGACAGTTCCCATGGTGAGTGTTCCCATGGTGAGTGTTCCCATTTTGAGATTTCGCATGGTGAGTTTTCCCGTGGTGAGTGTTCCCATGGTGAGTATTCTCATGGTGAGTGTTCCCAAGGTGAGAGTTCCCATGGTGAGTGTTCCCATGGTGAGTGTTCCAATGGTGAGTGTTCTCATGGTGAGTGTTATCATGGTGAGTGTTCCATTGAAGTGATTTCCCTGCTCAATGTTACCATGGTGAGTGTTCCCATTTTGAGAGTTCCCATGGTGAGTGTTCCCATGGTGAGTGTTCACATGGTGAGTGTTCTCATGGTGAGTGTTCCCATGGTGAGTGTTCTCATGGTGAGTGTTCCCATGGTGAGTCTTCCCATGACGAGTGTTCCCATGCTGAATGTTCTCATGGTGAGCGTTCCCATGGTGAGAGCTCCCCCTGGTGAGAGGTCCCATGGTGACTGTTCCCAAGGTGAAAGTTCCCATGCTGAATGTTCCCATGGTGAGAGTTCCCATGGTGAGTGTTCCCATGCTGAATGTTCCCAAGGTGAGAGTTCCCATGCTGAATGTTCCCATGGTGAGAGTTCCGATGGTGAGTGTTGCCAAGGTGAGCGTTCCCATGGTGTGTTCTCATAGTGAGTGTTCCCATGGTGAGAGTTCCCATGGTGAGTATTCCCATGGTGAGAATTCCCATGGTGAGTGTTCCATGGTGAGAGTTCCCATGGTGAAAGTACCCATGATTAAATTTCCCATGGTGAGAGTTCCCATGGTGAGAGTTCCCATGGTGAGTGTTCCCATGGTGTGTGTTCCCATGGTGAGAGATCCCATGCTGAATGTTCCCATGGTGAGTGTTCCCATGGTGAGTGTTTCCGTGGTGCGTGTTCCCATGGTGAGAGTTCCCATGTTGAGAGTTCCCATGGTGAGCGTTCCCGTGGTGAGAGTACCCATGGTGAGTGTTCCCATGGTCAGTGTTCCCATGGTCAGTGTTCCCATGGTGAATGTTCCCAAGGTGAGTGTTCCCATGGTGAGTGTTCCCATGCTGAATGTTCCCAAGTTGAGTGTTCCCATCGTGAGAGTTCCCATGGAGAGAGTTCCCATGGTGAGTGTTCCCATGGTGAGTTTTCCCATGGTGTGTGTTCCCATGGTGAGAGTTCGCATGGTGAGTGTTCCCATGCTGAGTGTTCCCATGGTGAGTGTTCCCGTGGTGAGTGTTGCCATGGTGATAGTTCCCATGGTGAGCATTCCCATGGCATTTTCTCATGGTGACTGTCCCCATGGTGAGAGTTCCCATGGTGAGAGTTCCCATGGTGAGTGTTCCCACGCTGGGTGTGCCCATGGTCATTGTTCCCATGCTGAATGGTCCCATGGTGAGAGTTCCCACGGTGAGTATTCCCACGATCAGTGTTCCCATGCTGTGTGTTTTCATGGTGAGTGTTCCCATGGCGAGAGCTCCCCCTGGTGAGACATCCCATGGTGAGTGTTCCCAAGGCGAAAGTTCCCATGCTGAATGTTCCCATGGTGAGAGTTCATATGGTGAGTGTTCCCATGCTGAATGTTCCCAAGGTGAGAGTTCCCATGGTGAGAGTTGCCATGGTGAGTGTTGCCATGGTGAGAGTTCCCATGGTGAGAGTTCCCAAGGTGAAAGTTCCCATGCTGAAAGTTCCCATGGTGAGAGTTCCCATGGTGAAAGTTCCCATGGTGAGTTTTCAAATGGTGAGAGTTCCCATGGTGAAAGTTCCCATGGTGAGAGTTCCCCTGGGAGTTTTCCCACAATGAGTGTTCCCATGGTGAGAGTTCCCATGGTGAAAGTACCCATGGTAAGTGCTCCCATGGTGACCATTCCCATGGTGAGAGCTCCCCCTGATGAGTGTTCCCATGGTGAGTGTTCCCTTGGTCTGAATTCCATGGTGAGTGTTCCCATTTTGAGAGTTCCCATGGTGAGTGTTCCCATCGTGAGTGTTCCGATGGTGAATGTTCCCATGGTGAGTATTCCCATGGTGAGAGTTCCCATGGTGAGTGTTCCCATGGTGAGTGTTCCCATTTTGAGAGTTCCCATGGTGAATTTTCCCGTGGTGAGTGTTCCCATGGTGAGTGTTCTCATGGTGAGTGTTCCCAAGGTGAGAGTTCCCATGGTGAGTGTTCCCATGGTGATTGTTGCAATGGTGAGTGTTCTCATGGTGAGTGTTCCCATGAAGTGATTTCCCTTGCTCAATGTTACCATGGTGAGTGTTCCCATTTTGAGAGTTACCATGGTGAGTGTTCCCATGGTGAGTGTTCCCATGGTGAGTGTTCTCATGGTGAGTGTTCCCATGGTGAGTGTTCTCATGGTGAGTGTTCCCATGGTGAGTCTTCCCATGACGAGGGTTCCCATGCTGAATGTTCTCATGGTGAGCGTTCCCTTGGTGAGAGCTCCCCCTGGTGAGAGGTCCCATGGTGACTGTTCCCAAGGTGAAAGTTCCCATGCTGAATGTTCCCATGGTGAGAGTTCCCATGGTGAGTGTTCCCATGCTGAATGTTCCCAAGGTGAGAGTTCCCATGCTGAATGTTCCCATGGTGAGAGTTCCGATGGTGAGTGTTGCCATGGTGAGAGTTCCCATGGTGTGTTCTCATAGTGAGTGTTCCCATGGTGAGAGTTCCCATGGTGAGTATTCCCATGGTGAGAATTACCATGGTGAGTGTTCCATGGTGAGAGTTCCCATGGTGAAAGTTCCCATGCTGAATGTTCCCATGGTGAGTGTTCCCATGGTGAGTGTTTCCGTGGTGCATGTTCCCATGGTGAGAGTTCCCATGTTGAGAGTTCCCATGGTGAGTTTTCTCGTGGTGAGTGTTCCCGTGGTGAGAGTACCCATGGTGAGAGTTCCCATGTTGAGAGTTCGCATGTTGAGAGTTCCCATGGTGAGTGTTCCCGTGGTGAGAGTACCCATGGTGAGGGTTCCCATGGTCAGTGTTCCCATGGTCAGTGTTCCCATGGTGAATGTTCCCAAGGTGAGTGTTCCTATGCTGAGTGTTCCCATGGTTAGTGTTCCCATGGTGAGAGCTCCCCCTGGTGAGAGGTCCCATGGTGACTGTTCCCTAGGTGAGAGTTCCCATGGCATGAGTTCCAATTGTGAGTGTTCCATGGTGAGTGTTCCCATGGCGGGAGTTTGCATGGTGAGAGTTCCCATGGTGAGTGTTCCCATGGTGAGTGTTCCCATGGTGAGAGATCCCATGCTGAATGTCCTCATGGTTAATGATCCCATGGTGAGTGTTTCCGTGGTGAGTGTTCCAATGGTGAGAGTTCCCATGTTGAGAGTTCCCATGGTGAGTGTTCCCATGGTGAGAATTCCCATGGTGAGTGTTCCCATGGTCAGTGTTCCCATGGTGAATGTTCCCTTGGTGAGAGTTCCAATGGTGCCTGTTCCCATGGTGAGAGTTCCCATGGTTCAAGTACCCATGGTGAGCGTTCCCATGGTGAGAGTTCCCATGGTGAGTGTTCCCATGGTGAGATTTCCCATGCTGAATGTTTCCAAGGTGAGAGTTCCCATGGTGAGTGATCCCATGGTGAGAGTTCCAATGCTGAATGTTCCCATGGTGAGAGTTCCCATGGTGAGTGTTACCAGGGTGAGATATCCCATGGCTTGAGTTCCAATTGTGAGTGTTCCATGGTGAGTGTTCCCATGGTGAGAGTTTGCATGGTGAGAGTTCCCATGGTGAGTGTACCCATGGTGAGTGTTCCCATGGTGAATGTTCCCATGGTGAGTGTTCCCATGGTGAGAGTTCCCATGGTGAGTGTTCCCATGGTGAGTGTTCCCATATTGAGAGTTCCCATGGTGAGTGTTCCCATGGTGAGTGTTCCCATTTTAAGAGTTCCCATGGTGAGTGTTCCCATGGTGAGATTTCCCATGCTGTCTGTTTCCAAGGTGAGAGTTCCCATGGTGAGTGATCCCATGATGAGAGTTCCAATGCTGAATGTTCCCATGGTGAGAGTTCCCATGGTGAGTGTTACCAGGGTGAGATATCCCATGGCTTGAGTTCCAGTTGTGAGTGTTCCATGGTGAGTGTTCCCATGGTGAGAGTTTGCATGGTGAGAGTTCCCATGGTGAGTGTACCCATGGTGAGTGTTCCCATGGTGAATGTTCCCATGGTGAGTATTCCCATGGTGAGAGTTCCCATGGTGAGTGTTCCCATGGTGAGTGTTCCCATATTGAGAGTTCCCATGGTGAAATTTCCCATGCTGAATGTTTCCAAGGTGAGAGTTCCCATGGTGAGTGATCCCATGGTGAGAGTTCCAATGCTGAATGTTCCCATGGTGAGAGTTCCCATGGTGAGTGATACCAGGGTGAGATATCCCATGGCTTGAGTTCCAATTGTGAGTGTTCCATGGTGAGTGTTCCCATGGTGAGAGTTTGCATGGTGAGAGTTCCCATGGTGAGTTTACCCATGGTGAGTGTTCCCATGGTGAATGTTCCCATGGTGTGTTCCCATGGTGAGTGTTCCCATGGTGAGTGCTCCCATGGTGAGTGTTCCCATATTGAGAGTTCCCATGGTGAGTGTTCCCATGGTGAGTGTTCCCATTTTGAGAGTTCCCATGGTGAGTGTTCCCATGGTGAGATTTCCCATGCTGTATGTTTCCAAGGTGAGAGTTCCCATGGTGAGTGATCCCATGATGAGAGTTCCAATGCTGAATGTTCCCATGGTGAGAGTTCCCATGGTGAGTGTTACCAGGGTGAGATATCCCATGGCTTGAGTTCCAGTTTGAGTGTTCCATGGTGAGTGTTCCCATGGTGAGAGTTTGCATGGTGAGAGTTCCCATGGTGAGTGTACCCATGGTGAGTGTTCCCATGGTGAATGTTCCCATGGTGAGTATTCCCATGGTGAGAGTTCCCATGGTGAGTGTTCCCATGGTGAGTGTTCCCATATTGAGAGTTCCCATGGTGAGTGTTCCCATGGTGAGAGTTCCCATGGTGAGTGTTCCCAAGATGAGAGTGCCCATGGTGAGTGTTCCCATGGTGAGTGTTCCCATGGTGAGTGTTCTCATGGTGAGTGTTATCATGTTGAGAGTTTCCATGGTTTGAGTTCCCATGGTGAGAGTTCCCATGGTGAAAGTTCCCATGGTGAGAGTACCCATGGTGAGTGTTCCCATGAAATGATTTCCCATGCTGAATGTTACCATGGTGTGTGTTCCCATTTTGAGAGTTCCCATGGTGAGTGTTCCCATCGTGAGTGTTCCGATGGTGAATGTTCCCATGGTGAGTATTCCCATGGTGACAGTTCCCATGGTGAGTGTTCCCATGGTGAGTGTTCCCATTTTGAGATTTCGCATGGTGAGTTTTCCCGTGGTGAGTGTTCCCATGGTGAGTATTCTCATGGTGAGTGTTCCCATGGTGAGTGTTCCAATGGTGAGTGTTCTCATGGTGAGTGTTATCATGGTGAGTGTTCCATTGAAGTGATTTCCCTGCTCAATGTTACCATGGTGAGTGTTCCCATTTTGAGAGTTCCCATGGTGAGTGTTCCCATGGTGAGTGTTCACATGGTGAGTGTTCCCATGGTGAGTGTTCCAATGGTGAGTGTTCTCATGGTGAGTGTTATCATGGTGAGTGTTCCATTGAAGTGATTTCCCTGCTCAATGTTACCATGGTGAGTGTTCCCATTTTGAGAGTTCCCATGGTGAGTGTTCCCATGGTGAGTGTTCACATGGTGAGTGTTCTCATGGTGAGTGTTCCCATGGTGAGTGTTCTCATGGTGAGTGTTCCCATGGTGAGTCTTCCCATGACGAGTGTTCCCATGCTGAATGTTCTCATGGTGAGCGTTCCCATGGTGAGAGCTCCCCCTGGTGAGAGGTCCCATGGTGACTGTTCCCAAGGTGAAAGTTCCCATGCTGAATGTTCCCATGGTGAGAGTTCCCATGGTGAGTGTTCCCATGCTGAATGTTCCCAAGGTGAGAGTTCCCATGCTGAATGTTCCCATGGTGAGAGTTCCGATGGTGAGTGTTGCCAAGGTGAGCGTTCCCATGGTGTGTTCTCATAGTGAGTGTTCCCATGGTGAGAGTTCCCATGGTGAGTATTCCCATGGTGAGAATTCCCATGGTGAGTGTTCCATGGTGAGAGTTCCCATGGTGAAAGTACCCATGATTAAATTTCCCATGGTGAGAGTTCCCATGGTGAGAGTTCCCATGGTGAGTGTTCCCATGGTGTGTGTTCCCATGGTGAGAGATCCCATGCTGAATGTTCCCATGGTGAGTGTTCCCATGGTGAGTGTTTCCGTGGTGCGTGTTCCCATGGTGAGAGTTCCCATGTTGAGAGTTCCCATGGTGAGCGTTCCCGTGGTGAGAGTACCCATGGTGAGTGTTCCCATGGTCAGTGTTCCCATGGTCAGTGTTCCCATGGTGAATGTTCCCAAGGTGAGTGTTCCCATGGTGAGTGTTCCCATGCTGAATGTTCCCAAGTTGAGTGTTCCCATCGTGAGAGTTCCCATGGAGAGAGTTCCCATGGTGAGTGTTCCCATGGTGAGTTTTCCCATGGTGAGTGTTCCCATGGTGAGAGTTCGCATGGTGAGTGTTCCCATGCTGAGTGTTCCCATGGTGAGTGTTCCCGTGGTTAGTGTTGCCATGGTGATAGTTCCCATGGTGAGCATTCCCATGGTATTTTCTCATGGTGACTGTCCCCATGGTGAGAGTTCCCATGGTGAGAGTTCCCATGGTGAGTGTTCCCACGCTGGGTGTGCCCATGGTCATTGTTCCCATGCTGAATGGTCCCATGGTGAGAGTTCCCACGGTGAGTATTCCCACGATCAGTGTTCCCATGCTGTGTGTTTTCATGGTGAGTGTTCCCATGGCGAGAGCTCCCCCTGGTGAGACATCCCATGGTGAGTGTTCCCAAGGTGAAAGTTCCCATGCTGAATGTTCCCATGGTGAGAGTTCATATGGTGAGTGTTCCCATGCTGAATGTTCCCAAGGTGAGAGTTCCCATGGTGAGAGTTCCCATGGTGAGTGTTGCCATGGTGAGAGTTCCCATGGTGAGAGTTCCCAAGGTGAAAGTTCCCATGCTGAAAGTTCCCATGGTGAGAGTTCCCATGGTGAAAGTTCCCATGGTGAGTTTTCAAATGGTGAGAGTTCCCATGGTGAAAGTTCCCATGGTGAGAGTTCCCCTGGGAGTTTTCCCACAATGAGTGTTCCCATGGTGAGAGTTCCCATGGTGAAAGTACCCATGGTAAGTGCTCCCATGGTGACCATTCCCATGGTGAGAGCTCCCCCTGATGAGTGTTCCCATGGTGAGTGTTCCCTTGGTGAGTGTTCCCATGGTGAGTGTTCCCATGTTGAGAAATCCCATGGTGAGTGTTCCCATGGTAAGTGTTCCCATGTTGAGAGTTCTCATGGTGAGTGTTCCCAAGGTGAGAGTTCCCATGGTGAGTGTTCCCATGGTGAGTGTTTCCGTGGTGAGTGTTCCAATGGTGAGAGTTCCCATGTTGAGAGTTCCAAAGGTGAGTGTTCCCATGGTGAGAATTCCCATGGTGAGTGTTCCCATGGTCAGTGTTCCCATGGTGAATGTTCCCATGGTGAGAGTTCCAATGGTGACTGTTCCCATGGTGAGAGTTCCCATGGTTCAAGAACCCATGGTGAGCGTTCCCATGGTGAGAGTTCCCATGGTGAGTGTTCCCATGGTGAGATTTCCCATGCTGAATGTTTCCAAGGTGAGAGTTCCCATGGTGAGTGATCCCATGGTGAGAGTTCCAATGCTGAATGTTCCCATATTGAGAGTTCCCATGGTGAGTGTTACCAGGGTGAGATATCCCATGGCTTGAGTTCCAATTGTGAGTGTTCCATGGTGAGTGTTCCCATGGTGAGAGTTTGCATGGTGAGAGTTCCCATGGTGAGTGTACCCATGGTGAGTGTTCCCATGGTGAATGTTCCCATGGTGAGTGTTCCCATGGTGAGAGTTCCCATGGTGAGTGTTCCCATGGTGAGTGTTCCCATATTGAGAGTTCCCATGTTGAGTGTTCCCATGGTGAGTGTTCCCATGGTGAGTGTTCCCAAGGTGAGAGTTCCCATGGTGAGTGTTCTCATGGTGAGTGTTATCATGTTGTGAGTTTCCATGGTTTGAGTTCCCATGGTGAGAGTTCCCATGGTGAAAGTTCCCATGATGAGAGTACCCATGGTGAGTGTTCCCATGAAATGATTTCCCATGCTGAATGTTACCATGGTGAGTGTTCCCATTTTGAGAGTTCCCATGGTGAGTGTTCCCATCGTGAGTGTTCCGATGGTGAATGTTCCCATGGTGAGTATTCCCATGGTGAGAGTTCCCATGGTGAGTGTTCCCATGGTGAGTGTTCCCATTTTGAGAGTTCCCATGGTGAGTTTTCCCGTGGTGAGTGTTCCCATGGTGAGTGTCTTCATGGTGAGTGTTCCCAAGGTGAGAGTTCCCATGGTGAGTGTTCCCATGGTGAGTGTTCCAATGGTGAGTGTTCTCATGGTGAGTGTTATCATGGTGAGTGTTCCCATGAAGTGATTTCCCTTGCTCAATGTTACCATGGTGAGTGTTCCCATTTTGAGAGTTCCCATGGTGAGTGTTCCCATGGTGAGTGTTCTCATGGTGAGTGTTCTCATGGTGAGTGTTCCCATGGTGAGTCTTCCCATGACGAGTGTTCCCATGATGAATGTTCTCATGGTGAGCGTTCCCATGGCGAGATCTCCCCCTGGTGAGAGGTCCCATGGTGACTGTTCCCAAGGTGAAAGTTCCCATGCTGAATGTTCCCATGGTGAGAGTTCCCATGGTGAGTGTTCCCATGCTGAATGTTCCCAAGGTGAGAGTTCCCATGCTGAATGTTCCCATGGTGAGAGTTCCGATGGTCAGTGTTGCCATGGTGAGAGTTCCCATGGTGTGTTCTCATAGTGAGTGTTCCCATGGTGAGAGTTCCCATGGTGAGTATTCCCATGGTGAGAATTCCCATGGTGAGTTTTCCATGGTGAGAGTTCCCATGGTGAAAGTACCCATGATTAAATTTCTCATGGTGAGAGGTCCCATGGTGAGAGTTCCCATGGTGAGTGTTCCCATGGTGAGTGTTCCCATGGTGAGAGTTCCCATGCTGAATGTTCCCAAGTTGAGTGTTCCCATCGTGAGAGTTCCCATGGAGAGAGTTCCCATGGTGAGTGTTCCCATGGTGAGTTTTCCCATGGTGAGTGTTCCCATGGTGAGAGTTCGCATGGTGAGTGTTCCCATGCTGAGTGTTCCCATGGTGAGTGTTCCCGTGGTGAGTGTTGCCATGGTGATAGTTCCCATGGTGAGCATTCCCATGGTATTTTCTCATGGTGACTGTCCCCATGGTGAGAGTTCCCATGGTGAGAGTTCCCATGGTGAGTGTTCCCACGCTGGGTGTGCCCATGGTCATTGTTCCCATGCTGAATGGTCCCATGGTGAGAGTTCCCACGGTGAGTATTCCCACGATCAGTGTTCCCATGCTGTGTGTTTTCATGGTGAGTGTTCCCATGGCGAGAGCTCCCCCTGGTGAGACATCCCATGGTGAGTGTTCCCAAGGTGAAAGTTCCCATGCTGAATGTTCCCATGGTGAGAGTTCATATGGTGAGTGTTCCCATGCTGAATGTTCCCAAGGTGAGAGTTCCCATGGTGAGAGTTCCCATGGTGAGTGTTGCCATGGTGAGAGTTCCCATGGTGAGAGTTCCCAAGGTGAAAGTTCCCATGCTGAAAGTTCCCATGGTGAGAGTTCCCATGGTGAAAGTTCCCATGGTGAGTTTTCAAATGGTGAGAGTTCCCATGGTGAAAGTTCCCATGGTGAGAGTTCCCCTGGGAGTTTTCCCACAATGAGTGTTCCCATGGTGAGAGTTCCCATGGTGAAAGTACCCATGGTAAGTGCTCCCATGGTGACCATTCCCATGGTGAGAGCTCCCCCTGATGAGTGTTCCCATGGTGAGTGTTCCCTTGGTGAGTGTTCCCATGGTGAGTGTTCCCATGTTGAGAAATCCCATGGTGAGTGTTCCCATGGTAAGTGTTCCCATGTTGAGAGTTCTCATGGTGAGTGTTCCCAAGGTGAGAGTTCCCATGGTGAGTGTTCCCATGGTGAGTGTTTCCGTGGTGAGTGTTCCAATGGTGAGAGTTCCCATGTTGAGAGTTCCAAAGGTGAGTGTTCCCATGGTGAGAATTCCCATGGTGAGTGTTCCCATGGTCAGTGTTCCCATGGTGAATGTTCCCATGGTGAGAGTTCCAATGGTGACTGTTCCCATGGTGAGAGTTCCCATGGTTCAAGAACCCATGGTGAGCGTTCCCATGGTGAGAGTTCCCATGGTGAGTGTTCCCATGGTGAGATTTCCCATGCTGAATGTTTCCAAGGTGAGAGTTCCCATGGTGAGTGATCCCATGGTGAGAGTTCCAATGCTGAATGTTCCCATATTGAGAGTTCCCATGGTGAGTGTTACCAGGGTGAGATATCCCATGGCTTGAGTTCCAATTGTGAGTGTTCCATGGTGAGTGTTCCCATGGTGAGAGTTTGCATGGTGAGAGTTCCCATGGTGAGTGTACCCATGGTGAGTGTTCCCATGGTGAATGTTCCCATGGTGAGTGTTCCCATGGTGAGAGTTCCCATGGTGAGTGTTCCCATGGTGAGTGTTCCCATATTGAGAGTTCCCATGTTGAGTGTTCCCATGGTGAGTGTTCCCATGGTGAGTGTTCCCAAGGTGAGAGTTCCCATGGTGAGTGTTCTCATGGTGAGTGTTATCATGTTGTGAGTTTCCATGGTTTGAGTTCCCATGGTGAGAGTTCCCATGGTGAAAGTTCCCATGATGAGAGTACCCATGGTGAGTGTTCCCATGAAATGATTTCCCATGCTGAATGTTACCATGGTGAGTGTTCCCATTTTGAGAGTTCCCATGGTGAGTGTTCCCATCGTGAGTGTTCCGATGGTGAATGTTCCCATGGTGAGTATTCCCATGGTGAGAGTTCCCATGGTGAGTGTTCCCATGGTGAGTGTTCCCATTTTGAGAGTTCCCATGGTGAGTTTTCCCGTGGTGAGTGTTCCCATGGTGAGTGTCTTCATGGTGAGTGTTCCCAAGGTGAGAGTTCCCATGGTGAGTGTTCCCATGGTGAGTGTTCCAATGGTGAGTGTTCTCATGGTGAGTGTTATCATGGTGAGTGTTCCCATGAAGTGATTTCCCTTGCTCAATGTTACCATGGTGAGTGTTCCCATTTTGAGAGTTCCCATGGTGAGTGTTCCCATGGTGAGTGTTCTCATGGTGAGTGTTCTCATGGTGAGTGTTCCCATGGTGAGTCTTCCCATGACGAGTGTTCCCATGATGAATGTTCTCATGGTGAGCGTTCCCATGGCGAGATCTCCCCCTGGTGAGAGGTCCCATGGTGACTGTTCCCAAGGTGAAAGTTCCCATGCTGAATGTTCCCATGGTGAGAGTTCCCATGGTGAGTGTTCCCATGCTGAATGTTCCCAAGGTGAGAGTTCCCATGCTGAATGTTCCCATGGTGAGAGTTCCGATGGTCAGTGTTGCCATGGTGAGAGTTCCCATGGTGTGTTCTCATAGTGAGTGTTCCCATGGTGAGAGTTCCCATGGTGAGTATTCCCATGGTGAGAATTCCCATGGTGAGTTTTCCATGGTGAGAGTTCCCATGGTGAAAGTACCCATGATTAAATTTCTCATGGTGAGAGGTCCCATGGTGAGAGTTCCCATGGTGAGTGTTCCCATGGTGAGTGTTCCCATGGTGAGAGTTCCCATGCTGAATGTTCCCATGGTGAATGTTCCCATGGTGAGTGTTTTCATGGTGCGTGTTCCCATGGTGAGAGTTCCCATGTTGAGAGTTCCCATGGTGAGTGTTCCCGTGGTGAGAGTACCCATGATGAGTGTTCCCATGGTCATTGTTCCCATGGTGAATGTTCCCAAGGTGAGTGTTCCCATGGTGAGTGTTCCCATGGTGAGTTTTCCCATGGTGTGTGTTCCCATGGTCAGAGTTCCCATGGTGAGTGTTCCCATGGTGAGAGTTCCCATGCTGAATGTTCCCATGGTGTGTGTTCCCGTGGTGAGTGTTGCCATGGTGATAGTTCCCATTGTGAGCATTCCCATGGTATGTTCTCATGGTGACTGTCCCCATGGTGAGAGTTCCCATGGTGAGAGTTCCCATGGTGAGAGTTCCCAAGCTGGGTGTGCCCATGGTCATTGTTCCCAAGCTGAATTGTCCCATGGTGAGAGTTCCCATGGTGAGTATTCCCACGATGAGTGTTCCCATGCTGTGTGTTTTCATGGTGAGCGTTCCCATGGCGAGAGCTCCCCCTTGTGAGACATCCCATGGTGAGTGTTCCCAAGGTGAAAGTTCCCATGCTGAATGTTCCCATGGTGAGAGTTCATATGGTGAGTGTTCCCATGCTGAATGTTCCCAAGGTGAGAGTTCCCATGGTGAGAGTTCCCATGGTGAGTGTTGCCATGGTGAGAGTTCCCATGGTGAGAGTTCCCAAGGTGAAAGTTCCCATGCTGAATGTTCCCATGGTGAGAGTCCCCATGGTGAAAGTTCCCATGGTGAGAGTTCCCATGGTGAAAGTTCCCATGGTGAGTTTTCAAATGGTGAGAGTTCCCATGGTGAAAGTTCCCATGGTGAGAGTTCCCCTGGGAGTTTTCCCACAATGAGTGTTCCCATGGTGAGAGTTCCCATGGTGAAAGTACCCATGGTAAGTGCTCCCATGGTGAGCATTCCCATGGTGAGAGCTCCCCCTGATGAGTGTTCCCATGGTGAGTGCTCCCTTGGTCAGAATTCCCATGGTGAGTGTTCCCATGGTGAAAGTACCCATGATTAAAGTTCCCATGGTGAGAGTTCCCATGGTGAGAGTTCACATGGAGAGAGTTCCCATGGTGAGTGTTCCCATTGTGAGTTTTCCCAAGGTGAGAGTTCCCATGGTGAGTGTTCTCATGGTGAGTGTTATCATGTTGAGAGTTTCCATGGTTTGAGTTCCAATGGTGAGAGTTCCCACGGTGAAAGTTCCCATGGTGAGAGTACCCATGGTGAGCCTTCCCATGAAATGATTTCCCATGCTGAATGTTACCATGGTGAGTGTTCCCATTTTGAGAGTTCCCATGGTGAGTGTTCCCATTGTTAGTGTTCCGATGGTGAATGTTCCCATGGTTAGTATTCCCATGGTGAGAGTTCCCATGGTGAGTGTTCCCATGGTGATTGTTCCCATTTTGAGTTCCCATGGTGAGGTTACCCGTGGTGAGTGTTCTCATGGTGAGTGTTCCCAAGGTGAGAGTTCCCATGGTGAGTGTTCCCATGGTGAGTGTTCCAATGGTGAGTGTTCTCATGGTGAGTGTTATCATGGTGAGTGTTCCCATGAAGTGATTTCCCTTGCTCAATGTTACCATGGTGAGTGTTCTCATTGTGAGTGTTCCCAAGGTGAGAGTTCCCATGGTGAGTGTTCCCATGGTGAGTGTTCTCATTGTGAGTGTTCCCAAGGTGAGAGTTCCCATGGTGAGTGTTCCCATGGTGAGTGTTCTCATTGTGAGTGTTCCCAAGGTGAGTGTTCCCATGGTGAGTGTTCTCATGGTGAGTGTTCTCATGGTGAGTGTTCCCATGGTGAGTCTTCCCATGACGAGTGTTCCCATGATGAATGTTCTCATGGTGAGCGTTCCCATGGCGAGATCTCCCCCTGGTGAGAGGTCCCATGGTGACTGTTCCCAAGGTGAAAGTTCCCATGCTGAATGTTCCCATGGTGAGAGTTCCCATGGTGAGTGTTCCCATGCTGAATGTTCCCAAGGTGAGAGTTCCCATGCTGAATGTTCCCATGGTGAGAGTTCCGATGGTCAGTGTTGCCATGGTGAGAGTTCCCATGGTGTGTTCTCATAGTGAGTGTTCCCATGGTGAGAGTTCCCATGGTGAGTATTCCCATGGTGAGAATTCCCATGGTGAGTTTTCCATGGTGAGAGTTCCCATGGTGAATGTACCCATGATTAAATTTCTCATGGTGAGAGGTCCCATGGTGAGAGTTCCCATGGTGAGTGTTCCCATGGTGAGTGTTCCCATGGTGAGAGTTCCCATGCTGAATGTTCCCATGGTGAATGTTCCCATGGTGAGTGTTTTCATGGTGCGTGTTCCCATGGTGAGAGTTCCCATGTTGAGAGTTCCCATGGTGAGTGTTCCCGTGGTGAGAGTACCCATGATGAGTGTTCCCATGGTCATTGTTCCCATGGTGAATGTTCCCAAGGTGAGTGTTCCCATGGTGAGTGTTCCCATGGTGAGTTTTCCCATGGTGTGTGTTCCCATGGTCAGAGTTCCCATGGTGAGTGTTCCCATGGTGAGAGTTCCCATGCTGAATGTTCCCATGGTGTGTGTTCCCGTGGTGAGTGTTGCCATGGTGATAGTTCCCATTGTGAGCATTCCCATGGTATGTTCTCATGGTGACTGTCCCCATGGTGAGAGTTCCCATGGTGAGAGTTCCCATGGTGAGAGTTCCCACGCTGGGTGTGCCCATGGTCATTGTTCCCAAGCTGAATTGTCCCATGGTGAGAGTTCCCATGGTGAGTATTCCCACGATGAGTGTTCCCATGCTGTGTGTTTTCATGGTGAGCGTTCCCATGGCGAGAGCTCCCCCTTGTGAGACATCCCATGGTGAGTGTTCCCAAGGTGAAAGTTCCCATGCTGAATGTTCCCATGGTGAGAGTTCATATGGTGAGTGTTCCCATGCTGAATGTTCCCAAGGTGAGAGTTCCCATGGTGAGAGTTCCCATGGTGAGTGTTGCCATGGTGAGAGTTCCCATGGTGAGAGTTCCCAAGGTGAAAGTTCCCATGCTGAATGTTCCCATGGTGAGAGTCCCCATGGTGAAAGTTCCCATGGTGAGAGTTCCCATGGTGAAAGTTCCCATGGTGAGTTTTCAAATGGTGAGAGTTCCCATGGTGAAAGTTCCCATGGTGAGAGTTCCCCTGGGAGTTTTCCCACAATGAGTGTTCCCATGGTGAGAGTTCCCATGGTGAAAGTACCCATGGTAAGTGCTCCCATGGTGAGCATTCCCATGGTGAGAGCTCCCCCTGATGAGTGTTCCCATGGTGAGTGCTCCCTTGGTCAGAATTCCCATGGTGAGTGTTCCCATGGTGAAAGTACCCATGATTAAAGTTCCCATGGTGAGAGTTCCCATGGTGAGAGTTCACATGGAGAGAGTTCCCATGGTGAGTGTTCCCATTGTGAGTTTTCCCAAGGTGAGAGTTCCCATGGTGAGTGTTCTCATGGTGAGTGTTATCATGTTGAGAGTTTCCATGGTTTGAGTTCCAATGGTGAGAGTTCCCACGGTGAAAGTTCCCATGGTGAGAGTACCCATGGTGAGCCTTCCCATGAAATGATTTCCCATGCTGAATGTTACCATGGTGAGTGTTCCCATTTTGAGAGTTCCCATGGTGAGTGTTCCCATTGTTAGTGTTCCGATGGTGAATGTTCCCATGGTTAGTATTCCCATGGTGAGAGTTCCCATGGTGAGTGTTCCCATGGTGATTGTTCCCATTTTGAGAGTTCCCATGGTGAGTTTACCCGTGGTGAGTGTTCTCATGGTGAGTGTTCCCAAGGTGAGAGTTCCCATGGTGAGTGTTCCCATGGTGAGTGTTCCAATGGTGAGTGTTCTCATGGTGAGTGTTACCATGGTGAGTGTTCCCATGAAGTGATTTCCCTTGCTCAATGTTACCATGGTGAGTGTTCTCATTGTGAGTGTTCCCAAGGTGAGAGTTCCCATGGTGAGTGTTCCCATGGTGAGTGTTCTCATTGTGAGTGTTCCCAAGGTGAGAGTTCCCATGGTGAGTGTTCCCATGGTGAGTGTTCTCATTGTGAGTGTTCCCAAGGTGAGAGTTCCCATGGTGAGTGTTCCCATGGTGAGTGTTCCCATGCTGAACGTTCTAATGGTGAGCGTTCCCATGGTGAGAGCTCCCCCTGGTGAGTGGTCCCATGGTGACTGTTCCCAAGGTGAAAGTTCCCATGCTGAATGTTCCCATGGTGAGAGTTCCCATGGTGTGTGTTCCCATGCTGAATGTTCCCAAGGTGAGAGTTCCCATGCTGAATGTTCCCATGGTGAGAGTTCCGATGGTGAGTGTTGCCATGGTGAGAGTTCCCATGGTGTGTTCTCATAGTGAGTGTTCCCATGGTGAGAGTTCCCATGGTGAGTATTCCCATGGTGAGAATTCCCATGGTGAGTGTTCCATGGTGAGAGTTCCCATGGTGAAAGTACCCATGATTAAATTTCCCATGGTGAGAGTTCCCATGGTGAGAGTTCCCATGGTGAGTGTTCCCATCGTGTGTAATACCATGGTGAGAGTTCCCATGCTGAATGTTCCCATGGTGAGTGTTCCCATGGTGAGTGTTTCCGTGGTGCGTGTTCCCATGGTGAGAGTTCCCATGTTGAGAGTTCCCATGGTGAGTGTTCCTGTGGTGAGAGTACCCATGGTGAGTGTTCCCATGGTCAGTGTTCCCATGGTGAATGTTCCCAAGGTGAGTGTTCCCATGGTGAGTGTTCCCATGGAGAGAGTTCCCATGGTGAGTGTTCCCATGGTGAGTTTTCCCATGGTGTGTGTTCCCATGGTGAGAGTTCCCATGGTGAGTGTTCCCATGGTGAGAGTTCCCATGCTGTATGTTCCCATGGTGAGTGTTCCCGTGGTGAGTGTTGCCATGGTGATATTTCCCATGGTGTGCATTCCCATGGTATGTTCTCATGGTGACTGTCCCCATGGTGAGAGTTCCCATGGTGAGAGTTCCCATGGTGAGAGTTCCCACGCTGGGTGTGCCCATGGTCATTGTTCCCATGCTGAATGGTCCCATGGTGAGAGCTCCCAAGGTGAGTATTCCCACGATGAGTGTTCCCATGCTTTGTGTTTTCATGGTGAGCGTTCCCATGGCAAGAGCTCCCCCTGGTGAGACATCCCATGGTGAGTGTTCCCAAGGTGAAAGTTCCCATGCTGAATGTTCCCATGGTGAGAGTTCATATGGTGAGTGTTCCCATGCTGAATGTTCCCAAGGTGAGAGTTCCCATGGTGAGTGTTGCCATGGTGAGAGTTCCCATGGTGAGAGTTCCCAAGGTGAGAGTTCCCATGGTGAGAGTTCCCATGGTGAGTGTTGCCATGGTGAGAGTTCCCATGGTGAGAGTTCCCAAGGTGAAAGTTCCCATGCTGAATGTTCCCATGGTGAGAGTTCCCATGGTGAAAGTTCCCATGGTGAGAGTTCCCATGGTGAAAGTTCCCATGGTGAGTTTTCAAATGGTGAGAGTTCCCATGGTGAAAGTTCCCATGGTGAGAGTTCCCCTGGGAGTTTTCCCACAATGAGTGTTCCCATGGTGAGAGTTCCCATGGTGAAAGTACCCATGGTAAGTGCTCCCATGGTGAGCATTCCCATGGTGAGAGCTCCCCCTGATGAGTGTTCCCATGGTGAGTGTTCCCTTGGTCAGAATTCCCATGGTGAGTGTTCCCATGGTGAAAGTACCCATGATTAAAGTTCCCATGGTGAGAGTTCCCATGGTGAGAGTTCGCATGGAGAGAGTTCCCATGGTGAGTGTTCCCATTGTGAGTTTTCCCATGGTGAGTGTTCCCATGGTGAGTGTTCCCATGGTGAGTGTTCCCATGTTGAGAGTTCCCATGCTGAATGTTCCCATGGTGAATGTTCTCGTGGTGATTGTTACCATGGTGAGCGTTTCCATGGTATGTTCTAATGGTGACTCTCCCTATGGTGAGAGTTCCCATGGTGAGAGTTCCCACCCTTAGTGTGCCCATGGTAATTGTTCCCATGCTGAATGGTCCCATGGTGAGAGTTCCCATGAGTCTTCCCACGATGAGTGTTCCCATGCTGAGTGTTTTCATGGTGAGCGTACCCATGGCGAGAGCTCCCCCTGGTGAGATGTTCCATGGTGAGTGTTCCCAAGGTGAAAGTTCCCATGCTGAATGTTCCCATGGTGAGAGTTCCCATGGTGAGTGTTCCCATGATGAATGTTCCCAAGGTGAGAGTTCCCATGGTGAGGGTTCCCATGGTGAGTGTTGCCAAGGTGAGAGTTCCCATGGTGAGAGTTTCCAAGGTGTGTTCTCATGGTGAGTGTTCCAATGGTTCAAGTACCCATGGTGAGCGTTCCCATGGTGAGAGTTCCCATGATCAGTGTTCCCATGGTGAGAGTTCCCATGCTGAATGTTTCCAAGGTGAGAGTTCCCATGGTGAAAGTTCCCATGGTGAGTTTTCAAAAGGTGAGAGTTCCCATGGTGAAAGTTCCCATGGTAAGTGCTCCTATGGTGAGCATTCCCATGGTGAGAGCTCCCCCTGATGAGTGTTCCCATGGTGAGTGTTCCCATGGTGAAAGTACCCATGATTAAAGTTCCCATGGTGAGAGTTCCCATGGTGAGAGTTCCCATGGTGAGTGTTCCCATGGTGAGAGTTCCCATGCTGAATGTTCCCATGGTGAGTGTTCCCATGGTGAGTGTTTCCGTGGTGAGTGTTCCCATGGTGAGAGTTCTAATGTTGAGAGTTCCCATGGTGAGTCATCCCATGGTGAGATTTCCCATGGTGAGTGTTCCCATGGTCAGTGTTCCCATGGTGTGTGTTCCCATGGTGAATGTTCCCAAGGTGAGAGTTCCGATGGCGAAAGTTCCCATGGTGAGAGTACCCATGGTGAGTGTTCCCATGAAATGATTTCCCATGCTGAATGTTACCATGGTGAGTGTTCCCATTTTGAGAGTTCCCATGGTGAGTGTTCCCATCGTGAGTGTTCCGATGCTGAATGTTCCCATGGTGAGTATTCCCATGGTGAGAGTTCCCATGGTGAGTGTTCCCATGGTGAGTGTTCCCATTTTGAGAGTTCCCATGGTGAGTTTTCCCGTGGTGAGTGTTCCCATGGTGAGTGTTCTCATGGTGAGTGTTCCCAAGGTGAGAGTTCCCATGGTGAGTGTTCCCGTGGTGAGTGTTCCAATGGTGAGTGTTCTCATGGTGAGTGTTATCATGGTGAGTGTTCCCATGAAGTGATTTCCCTTGCTCAATGTTACCATGGTGAGTGTTCCCATTTTGAGAGTTCCCATGGTGAGTGTTCCCATGGTGAGTGTTCCTATGGTGAGAGTTCCAATGCTGAATGTTCCCATGGTGAGTGTTCCCATGGTGAGTGTTTCCGTGGTGAGTGTTCCCATGGTGAGAGTTCCCATGTTGAGAGTTCCCATGGTGAGTCTTCCCTTGGTGTGAGTTCCCATGGTGAGTGTTCCCATGGTCAGTGTTCCCATGGTGAATGTTCCCAAGGTGAGAGTTCCCATGGTGAGAGTTCCCATGGTGAAAGTACTCATTGTGAGTGTTCCCATGGTGAGATTCCCCGCTGGTGAGTGTTCCAATGATGAGTGTTCCCCTGGTGAGAGTTCCCATGGTGAGTGTTCCTATGGTGAGAATACCCATGCAGAATTTTCCCATGGTGAGTATTCCCTTGGTGAGAGTTCCCATGGTGAGTGTTCGCATGCTGATTGTTCCCATGGTGAGTGTTCTCACGGTGAGTGTTCCCATTGTGATAGTTCCCATGTTGAGAGTTCCCGTGTTGAGAGTTCCCATGGTGAGAGTTCCCATGGTGAGAGTTCCCATGCTGAATATTCCCATGGTGAGTGTTCCCATGGTGAGAGTTCCAATGGTGAGTGTTCCCATGGTGAGTGTTCCCATGGTTCAAGTACCCATGGTGAGCGTTCCCATGGTGAGAGTTCCCATGATCAGTGTTCCCATGGTGAGAGTTCCCATGCTGAATGTTTCCAAGGTGAGAGTACCCATGGTGAATGTTGCCATGGTGAGATATCCCATGGTGAGAGTTCCCATGGTGTGTTCACATGGTCACTGTTCCCATGGTGAGTGTTCCTATGCTGAGTGATCCCATGGTGAGTGTTCCCATGGTGAGAGCTCCCCCTGGTGAGAGGTCCCATGGTGACTGTTCCCAAGGTGAGAGTTCCCATGGCTTGAGTTCCAATTGTGAGTGTTCCATGGTGAGTGTTCCCATGGTGGGAGTTTGCATGGTGAGAGTTCCCATGGTGAGTGTACCCATGGTGAGTGTTCCCACGGTGCATGTTCCCATGGTGAGATTTCCCATGGTGACAGTTCCCATGGTGAGTGTTCCCATGGTGAGTGTTGCCATTTTGAGAGTTCCCATGGTGAGTGTTCCCATGGTGAGTGTTCCCAAGGTGAGAGTTCCCATGGTGAGTGTTCCCATGGTGAGTGTTTCCATGGTGAGATTTCCCATGGTGAGTGTTCCCATGGTGAGTGTTCCCATGGTGAGAGATCCCATGCTGAATGTCGCCATGGTTAGTGTTCCCATGGTGAGTGTATCCGTGGTGAGTGTTCCAAGGGTGAGAGTTCCCATGTTGAGAGTTCCCATGGTGAGTGTTCCCATGGTGAGAATTCCCATGGTGAGTGTTCCCATGGTCAGTGTTCCCATGGTGAATGTTCCAAGGTGAGAGTTCCCATGGTGAGAGTTCCCATGGTGAAAGTACCCATTGTGAGTGTTCCATTGGTGAGAATTCCCATGCAGAATTTTCCCATGGTGAGTATTCCCTTGTTGAGAGTTCCCATGGTGAGTGTTCCCATTGTGATCGTTCCCATGTTGAGAGTTGCCATGGTGAGAGTTCCCATGGTGAGAGTTCCCATGCTGAATATTCCCATGGTGAGTGTTCCCATGGTGAGTGTTCTCACGGTGAGTGTTCCCATTGTGATAGTTCCCATGTTGAGAGTTCCAATGGTGAGAGTTCCCATGGTGAGAGTTCCCATGCTGAATGTTCCCATGGTGAGAGTTCCAATGGTGAGTGTTCCCATGGTGAGTGTTGCCATGGATCAAGTACCCATGGTGAGCATTCCCATGGTGAGAGTTCCCATGGTGAGTTTTCCCATGGTGAGATTTCCCATGCTGAATGTTTCCAAGGTGAGAGTTCCCATGGTGAGTGATCCCATGGTGAGAGTTCCAATGCTGAATGTTCCATGGTGAGAGTTCCCATGGTGAGTGTTTCCATGGTGAGATATCCCATGGTGAGAGTTCCCATGGTGTGTTCACATGGTCACTGTTCCCATGGTGAGAGTTCTCATGGTGAGAGTTCCCATGGTGAGTGTTCCCATGGTGAGTGTTCCTTTGGTGAGTGTTCCCATGGTGAGAGCTCCCCCTGGTGAGAGGTCCCATGGTGAGTGTTCCCAAGGTGAGAGTTCCCATGGCTTGAGTTCCAATTGTGTGTGTTCCATGGTGAGTGTTCCCATGGTGAGAGTTTGCATGGTGAGAGTTCCCATGGTGATTGTACCCATGGTGAGTGTTCCCATGCTAAATGTTCCCATGGTGAGTATTCCCACGGTGAGAGTTCCAATGGTGAGTGTTCCCATGGTGAGTGTTCCCATATTGAGAGTTCCCATGGTGAGTGTTCCCATGATGAGTGTTCTCATGGTGAGTGTTCCCAAGGTGAGTGTTCCCATGGTGGGTGTTCCCATGGTGAGTGTTCCCATGTTGAGTGTTCTCATGGTGAGTGTTATCATGGTGAGAGATTCCATGGTGTGAGTTCCCATGGTAAGAGTTCCCATGGTGAATGTTCCCATGGTGAGAGTTCCCATGGTGAGTGTTCCCATGAAGTGATTTCCCATGCTGAATGTTACCATGGTGAGTGTTCCCATTTTGAGAGTTCCCATGGTGTGTGTTCCCATCGTGAGTGTTCCGATGGTGAATGTTCCAATGGTGAGTGTTCTCATGGTGAGTGTTCCCAAGGTGAGTGTTCCCATGGTGGGTGTTCCCATGGTGAGTGTTCCCATGTTGAGTGTTCTCATGGTGAGTGTTATCATGGTGAGTGTTTCCATGGTGTGAGTTCCCATGGTAAGAGTTCCCATGGTGAATGTTCCCATGGTGAGGGTTCCCATGGTGAGTGTTCCCATGAAGTGATTTCCCATGGTGAGTGTACCCATGGTGAGTGTTCCCATGGTGAGTGTTCTCATGGTGAGTGCTCCCAAGGTGAGAGTTCCCATGGTGAGTGTTCCCATGGTGAGTGTTCCAGTGGTGAGTGTTCTCATGGTGAGTGTTCTCATGGTGAGAGTTATCATGGTGAGAGTTTCCATGGTGTGAATTCCCATGGTAAGAGTTCCCATGGTGAATGTTCCCATGGTGAGAGTTCCCATGGTGAGTGTTCCCATGAAGTGATTTCCCATGTTGAATGTCACCATGATGAGTGTTCCCATGTCGAGAGTTCCCATGGTGAGTGTTCCCATGGTGAGTGTTCCCATGGTGAGTGCTCTCATGGTGAGTGTTCCTATGGTGAGAATTCCCATGCAGAATTTTCCCATGGTGAGTATTCCCTTGTTGAGAGTTCCCATAGTGAGTGTTCCCATGGTGATTGTTCCCATGGTGAGAGTTCACATGGTGAATATTCCCATGGTGAGTGTTCCCATGGTCAGAGTTCCCATGGTGAGAGTTCCCATGCTGAATATTTCCATGGTGATTGTTCCCATGGTGAGTGTTCTCACGGTGAGTGTTCCCATTGTGATAGTTCCCATGTTGAGAGTTCCCATGGTGAGAGTTCCCATGGTAAGAGTTCCCATGCTGAATGTTCCCATGGTGAGAGTTCCAATGGTGAGTGTTCCCATGGTGAGTGTTCCCATGGATCAAGTACCCATGGTGAGCATTCCCATGGTGAGAGTTCCCATGGTGAGTTTTCCCATGGTGAGATTTCCCATGCTGAATGTTTCCAAGGTGAGAGTTCCCATGGTGAGTGTTTCCATGGTGAGATATCCCATGGTGAGAGTTCCCATGGTTTGTTCACATGGTCACTGTTCTCATGGTGAGATTTCTCATGGTGAGAGTTCCCATGGTGAGTGTTCCCATGGTGAGTGTTCCCATGGTGAGTGTTCCCATGGTGAGAGCTCCCCCTGGTGAGAGGTCCCATGGTGAGTGTTCCCAAGGTGAGAGTTCCCATGGCTTGAGTTCCAATTGTGAGTGTTCCATGGTGAGTGTTCCCATGGTGAGAGTTTGCATGGTGAGAGTTCCCATGGTGAGTGTACCCATGGTGAGTGTTCCCATGCTAAATGTTCCCATGGTGAGTATTCCCACGGTGAGAGTTCCAATGGTGAGTGTTCCCATGGTGAGTGTTCCCATATTGAGAGTTCCCATGGTGAGTGTTCCCATGATGAGTGTTCTCATGGTGAGTGTTCCCAAGGTGAGTGTTCCCATGGTGAGTGCTCCCATGGTGAGTGTTCCCATGTTGAGTGTTCTCATGGTGAGTGTTATCATGGTGAGAGTTTCTATGGTGTGAGTTCCCATGGTAAGAGTTCCCATGGTGAATGTTCCCATGGTGAGAGTTCCCATGGTGAGTGTTCCCATGAAGTGATTTCCCATGCTGAATGTTACCATGGTGAGTGTTCCCATTTTGAGAGTTCCCATGGTGAGTGTTCCCATCGTGAGTGTTCCGATGGTGAATGTTCCAATGGTGAGTATTCCCATGGTGAGAGTTCCCATGGTGAGTGTACCCATGGTGAGTGCTCCCATTTTGAGAGTTCCCATGGTGTGTGTTCCCATGGTGAGTGTTCCCATGGTGAGTGTTCTCATGGTGAGTGCTCCCAAGGTGAGAGTTCCCATGGTGAGTGTTCCCATGGTGAGTGTTCCAGTGGTGAGTGTTCTCATGGTGAGTGTTCTCATGGTGAGAGTTACCATGGTGAGAGTTTCCATGGTGTGAATTCCCATGGTAAGAGTTCCCATGGTGAATGTTCCCATGGTGAGAGTTCCCATGGTGAGTGTTCCCATGAAGTGATTTCCCATGTTGAATGTCACCATGATGAGTGTTCCCATGTCGAGAGTTCCCATGGTGAGTGTTCCCATGGTGAGTGTTCCCATGGTGAGTGCTCTCATGGTGAGTGTTCCCATGGTGAGTGATCTCATGGTGAGTGTTCCCATGGTGAGTCTTCCCATGATGAGTGTTCCCATGCTGAATGTTCCCATGGTGAGCGTTCCCATGGTGAGAGCTCCCCCTGGTGAGAGGTCCCATGCTGAATGTTCCCAAGGTGAGAGTTCCGATGGTGAGTGTTGCCATGGTGAGAGTTCCCATGGTGAGAGTTCCCATGGTGTGTTCTCATGGTGAGTATTCCCATGGTGAGAGTTCCCATGGTGAGTTTTCCCATGGTGAGAGTTCCCATGGTGAAAGTTCCCATGGTGAGAGTTCCCAAGGTGAGTTTTCCCACGATGAGTGTTGCCATGGTGAGAGTTCCCACGGTGAGTGTGCCCATGGTAAGTGTTCCCATGCTGAATGGTCCCATGGTGAGAGTTCCCACGGTGAGTGTGCCCATGGTAAGTGTTCCCATGCTGAATGGTCCCATGGTGAGAGTTCCCACGGTGAGTCTTCCCATGATGAGTGTTCCCATGCTGAGTGTTTTCATGGTGAGCGTTCCCATGGCGAGAGCTCCCGCTGGTGAGAGGTCCCATGGTGAGTGTTCCCAAGGTGAGCGTTCCCATGCTGAATGTTCCCATGGTGAGAGTTCCCATGGTGAGTGTTCCCATGCTGAATGTTCCCATTTCGAGAGTTCCCATGGTGTGTGTTCCCATGTTGAGTGTTCCCAAGGTGAGTGTTCTCATGGTGAGTGTTCCCATGGTGAGTGTTCCCATGATGAGTGTTCCCATGCTGAATATTCTCATGGTGAGCGTTCCCATGGTGAGAGTTCCCATGGTGAGTATTCCCATGGTGAGAATTCCCATGGTGAGTGTTCCATGGTGAGAGTTCCCATGGTGAAAGTACCCATGATTAAATTTCCCATGGTGAGAGTTCCCATGGTGAGAGTTCCCATGGTGAGTGTTCCCATGGTGAGAGTTCCCATGCTGAATGTTCCCATGGTGAGTGTTCCCATGGTGAGTGTTTCCGTGGTGAGTGTTCCCATGGTGAGAGTTCCCATGTTGAGAGTTCCCATGGTGAGTGTTCCCGTGGTGAGAGTACCCATGGTGAGTGTTCCCATGGTCAGTGTTCCCCTGGTGAATGTTCCCCAGGTGAGTGTTCCCATGGTGAGTGTTCCCATGGAGAGAGTTCCCATGGTGAGTGTTCCCATGGTGAGTTTTCCCATGGTGTGTGTTCCCATGGTGAGAGTTCCCATGGTGAGTGTTCCCATGGTGAGAGTTCCCATGCTGTATGTTCCCAAGGTGAGTGATCCCGTGGTGAGTGTTGCCATGGTGATAGTTCCCATGGTGTGCATTCCCATGGTATGTTCTCATGGTGACTGTCCCCATGGTGAGAGTTCCCATGGTGAGAGTTCCCATGGTGAGAGTTCCCACGCTGGGTGTGCCCATGGTCATTGTTCCCATGCTGAATGGTCCCATGGTGAGAGTTCCCACGGTGAGTATTCCCACGATGAGTGTTCCCATGCTGTGTGTTTTCATGGTGAGCGTTCCCATGGCGAGAGCTCCCCCTGGTGAGACATCCCATGGTGAGTGTTCCCAAGGTGAAAGTTCCCATGCTGAATGTTCCCATGGTGAGAGTTCATATGGTGAGTGTTCCCATGCTGAATGTTCCCAAGGTGAGAGTTCCCATGGTGAGAGTTCCCATGGTGAGTGTTGCCATGGTGAGAGTTCCCATGGTGAGAGTTCCCAAGGTGAAAGTTCCCATGCTGAATGTTCCCATGGTGAAAGTTCCCATGGTGAGTTTTCAAATGGTGAGAGTTCCCATGGTGAAAGTTCCCATGGTGAGAGTTCCCCTGGGAGTTTTCCCATAATGAGTGTTCCCATGGTGAGAGTTCCCATGGTGAAAGTACCCATGGTAAGTGCTCCCATGGTGAGCATTCCCATGGTGAGAGCTCCCCCTGATGAGTGTTCCCATGGTGAGTGTTCCCTTGGTCAGAATTCCCATGGTGAGTGTTCCCATGGTGAAAGTACCCATGATTAAAGTTCCCATGGTGAGAGTTCCCATGGTGAGAGTTCGCATGGAGAGAGTTCCCATGGTGAGTGTTCCCATTGTGAGTTTTCCCATGGTGAGTGTTCCCATGGTGAGTGTTCCCATGGTGAGTGTTCCCATGTTGAGAGTTCCCATGCTGAATGTTCCCATGGTGAATGTTCTCGTGGTGATTGTTACCATGGTGAGCGTTTCCATGGTATGTTCTAATGGTGACTCTCCCCATGGTGAGAGTTCCCATGGTGAGAGTTCCCACCCTGAGTGTGCCCATGGTAATTGTTCCCATGCTGAATGGTCCCATGGTGAGAGTTCCCATGAGTCTTCCCATGATGAGTGTTCCCATGCTGAGTGTTTTCATGGTGAGCGTTCCCATGGCGAGAGCTCCCCCTGGTGAGATGTTCCATGGTGAGTGTTCCCAAGGTGAAAGTTCCCATGCTGAATGTTCCCATGGTGAGAGTTCCCATGGTGAGTGTTCCCATGATGAATGTTCCCAAGGTGAGAGTTCCCATGGTGAGGGTTCCCATGGTGAGTGTTGCCAAGGTGAGAGTTCCCATGGTGAGAGTTTCCAAGGTGTGTTCTCATGGTGAGTGTTCCAATGGTTCAAGTACCCATGGTGAGCGTTCCCATGGTGAGAGTTCCCATGATCAGTGTTCCCATGGTGAGAGTTCCCATGCTGAATGTTTCCAAGGTGAGAGTTCCCATGGTGAAAGTTCCCATGGTGAGTTTTCAAAAGGTGAGAGTTCCCATGGTGAAAGTTCCCATGGTAAGTGCTCCTATGGTGAGCATTCCCATGGTGAGAGCTCCCCCTGATGAGTGTTCCCATGGTGAGTGTTCCCATGGTGAAAGTACCCATGATTAAAGTTCCCATGGTGAGAGTTCCCATGGTGAGAGTTCCCATGGTGAGTGTTCCCATGGTGAGAGTTCCCATGCTGAATGTTCCCATGGTGAGTGTTCCCATGGTGAGTGTTTCCGTGGTGAGTGTTCCCATGGTGAGAGTTCTAATGTTGAGAGTTCCCATGGTGAGTCATCCCATGGTGAGATTTCCCATGGTGAGTGTTCCCATGGTCAGTGTTCCCATGGTGTGTGTTCCCATGGTGAATGTTCCCAAGGTGAGAGTTCCGATGGCGAAAGTTCCCATGGTGAGAGTACCCATGGTGAGTGTTCCCATGAAATGATTTCCCATGCTGAATGTTACCATGGTGAGTGTTCCCATTTTGAGAGTTCCCATGGTGAGTGTTCCCATCATGAGTGTTCCGATGCTGAATGTTCCCATGGTGAGTATTCCCATGGTGAGAGTTCCCATGGTGAGTGTTCCCATGGTGAGTGTTCCCATTTTGAGAGTTCCCATGGTGAGTTTTCCCGTGGTGAGTGTTCCCATGGTGAGTGTTCTCATGGTGAGTGTTCCCAAGGTGAGAGTTCCCATGGTGAGTGTTCCCGTGGTGAGTGTTCCAATGGTGAGTGTTCTCATGGTGAGTGTTATCATGGTGAGTGTTCCCATGAAGTGATTTCCCTTGCTCAATGTTACCATGGTGAGTGTTCCCATTTTGAGAGTTCCCATGGTGAGTGTTCCCATGGTGAGTGTTCCTATGGTGAGAATACCCATGCAGAATTTTCCCATGGTGAGTATTCCCTTGGTGAGAGTTCCCATGGTGAGTGTTCGCATGGTGATTGTTCCCATGGTGAGTGTTCTCACGGTGAGTGTTCCCATTGTGATAGTTCCCATGTTGAGAGTTCCCGTGTTGAGAGTTCCCATGGTGAGAGTTCCCATGGTGAGAGTTCCCATGCTGAATATTCCCATGGTGAGTGTTCCCATGGTGAGAGTTCCAATGGTGAGTGTTCCCATGGTGAGTGTTCCCATGGTTCAAGTACCCATGGTGAGCGTTCCCATGGTGAGAGTTCCCATGATCAGTGTTCCCATGGTGAGAGTTCCCATGCTGAATGTTTCCAAGGTGAGAGTACCCATGGTGAATTTTGCCATGGTGAGATATCCCATGGTGAGAATTCCCATGGTGTGTTCACATGGTCACTGTTCCCATGGTGAGTGTTCCTATGCTGAGTGATCCCATGGTGAGTGTTCCCATGGTGAGAGCTCCCCCTGGTGAGTGGTCCCATGGTGACTATTCCCAAGGTGAGAGTTCCCATGGCTTGAGTTCCAATTGTGAGTGTTCCATGGTGAGTGTTCCCATGGTGGGAGTTTGCATGGTGAGAGTTCCCATGGTGAGTGTACCCATGGTGAGTGTTCCCACGGTGCATGTTCCCATGGTGAGATTTCCCATGGTGACAGTTCCCATGGTGAGTGTTCCCATGGTGAGTGTTGCCATTTTGAGAGTTCCCATGGTGAGTGTTCCCATGGTGAGTGTTCCCAAGGTGAGAGTTCCCATGGTGAGTGTTCCCATGGTGAGTGTTTCCATGGTGAGATTTCCCATGGTGAGTGTTCCCATGGTGAGTGTTCCCATGGTGGGAGATCCCATGCTGAATGTCGCCATGGTTAGTGTTCCCATGGTGAGTGTATCCGTGGTGAGTGTTCCAAGGGTGAGAGTTCCCATGTTGAGAGTTCCCATGGTGAGTGTTCCCATGGTGAGAATTCCCATGGTGAGTGTTCCCATGGTCAGTGTTCCCATGGTGAATGTTCCAAGGTGAGAGTTCCCATGGTGAGAGTTCCCATGGTGAAAGTACCCATTGTGAGTGTTCCCATGGTGAGAATTCCCATGCAGAATATTCCCATGGTGAGTATTCCCTTGTTGAGAGTTCCCATGGTGAGTGTTCCCATTGTGATCGTTCCCATGTTGAGAGTTGCCATGGTGAGAGTTCCCATGGTGAGAGTTCCCATGCTGAATATTCCCATGGTGAGTGTTCCCATGGTGAGTGTTCTCACGGTGAGTGTTCCCATTGTGATAGTTCCCATGTTGAGAGTTCCCATGGTGAGAGTTCCCATGGTGAGAGTTCCCATGCTGAATGTTCCCATGGTGAGAGTTCCAATGGTGAGTGTTCCCATGGTGAGTGTTGCCATGGATCAAGTACCCATGGTGAGCATTCCCATGGTGAGAGTTCCCATGGTGCGTTTTCCCATGGTGAGATTTCCCATGCTGAATGTTTCCAAGGTGAGAGTTCCCATGGTGAGTGATCCCATGGTGAGAGTTCCAATGCTGAATGTTCCATGGTGAGAGTTCCCATGGTGAGTGTTTCCATGGTGAGATATCCCATGGTGAGAGTTCCCATGGTGTGTTCACATGGTCACTGTTCCCATGGTGAGAGTTCTCATGGTGAGAGTTCCCATGGTGAGTGTTCCCATGGTGAGTGTTCCTTTGGTGAGTGTTCCCATGGTGAGAGCTCCCCTTGGTGAGAGGTCCCATGGTGAGTGTTCCCAAGGTGAGAGTTCCGATGGCTTGAGTTCCAATTGTGAGTGTTCCATGGTGAGTGTTCCCATGGTGAGAGTTTGCATGGTGAGAGTTCCCATGGTGAGTGTACCCATGGTGAGTGTTCCCATGCTAAATGTTCCCATGGTGAGTATTCCCACGGTGAGAGTTCCAATGGTGAGTGTTCCCATGGTGAGTGTTCCCATATTGAGAGTTCCCATGGTGAGTGTTCCCATGATGAGTGTTCTCATGGTGAGTGTTCCCAAGGTGAGTGTTCCCATGGTGAGTGTTCCCATGGTGAGTGTTCCCATGTTGAGTGTTCTCATGGTGAGTGTTATCATGGTGAGAGTTTCCATGGTGTGAGTTCCCATGGTAAGAGTTCCCATGGTGAATGTTCCCATGGTGAGAGTTCCCATGGTGAGTGTTCCCATGAAGTGATTTCCCATGCTGAATGTTACCATGGTGAGTGTTCCCATTTTGAGAGTTCCCATGGTGAGTGTTCCCATCGTGAGTGTTCCGATGGTGAATGTTCCAATGGTGAGTATTCCCATGGTGAGAGTTCCCATGGTGAGTGTACCCATGGTGAGTGCTCCCATTTTGAGAGTTCCCATGGTGTGTGTTCCCATGGTGAGTGTTCCCATGGTGAGTGTTCTCATGGTGAGTGCTCCCAAGGTGAGAGTTTCCATGGTGTGAATTCCCATGGTAAGAGTTCCCATGGTGAATGTTCCCATGGTGAGAGTTCCCATGGTGAGTGTTCCCATGAAGTGATTTCCCATGTTGAATGTCACCATGATGAGTGTTCCCATGTCGAGAGTTCCCATGGTGAGTGTTCCCATGGTGAGTGTTCCCATGGTGAGTGCTCTCATGGTGAGTGTTCCTATGGTGAGAATTCCCATGCAGAATTTTCCCATGGTGAGTATTCCCTTGTTGAGAGTTCCCATGGTGAGTGTTCCCATGGTGATTGTTCCCATGGTGAGAGTTCACATGGTGAATATTCCCATGGTGAGTGTTCCCATGGTCAGAGTTCCCATGGTGAGAGTTCCCATGCTGAATATTCCCATGGTGATTGTTTCCATGGTGAGTGTGCTCACGGTGAGTATTCCCATTGTGATAGTTCCCATGTTGAGAGTTCCCATGGTGAGAGTTCCCATGGTAAGAGTTCCCATGCTGAATGTTCCCATGGTGAGAGTTCCAATGGTGAGTGTTCCCATGGTGAGTGTTCCCATGGATCAAGTACCCATGGTGAGCATTCCCATGCTGAGAGTTCCCATGGTGAGTTTTCCCATGGTGAGATTTCCCATGCTGAATGTTTCCAAGGTGAGAGTTCCCATGGTGAGTGTTTCCATGGTGAGATATCCCATGGTGAGAGTTCCCAATGTGTGTTCACATGGTCACTGTTCCCATGGTGAGAGTTCTCATGGTGAGAGTTCCCATGGTGAGTGTTCCCATGGTGAGTGTTCCCATGGTGAGTGTTCCCATGGTGAGAGCTCCCCCTGGTGAGAGGTCCCATGGTGAGTGTTCCCAAGGTGAGAGTTCCCATGGCTTGAGTTCCAATTGTGTGTGTTCCATGGTGAGTGTTCCCATGGTGAGAGTTTGCATGGTGAGAGTTCCCATGGTGAGTGTACCCATGGTGAGTGTTCCCATACTAAATGTTCCCATGGTGAGTATTCCCACGGTGAGAGTTCCAATGGTGAGTGTTCCCATGGTGAGTGTTCCCATACTGAGAGTTCCCATGGTGAGTGTTCCCATGATGAGTGTTCTCATGGTGAGTGTTCCCAAGGTGAGTGTTCCCATGGTGAGTGCTCCCATGGTGAGTGTTCCCATGTTGAGTGTTCTCATGGTGAGTGTTATCATGGTGAGAGTTTCCATGGTGTGAGTTCCCATGGTAAGAGTTCCCATGGTGAATGTTCCCATGGTGAGAGTTCCCATGGTGAGTGTTCCCATGAAGTGATTTCCCATGCTGAATGTTACCATGGTGAGTGTTCCCATTTTGAGAGTTCCCATGGTGAGTGTTCCCATCGTGAGTGTTCCGATGGTGAATGTTCCAATGGTGAGTATTCCCATGGTGAGAGTTCCCATGGTGAGTGTTCCCATGGTGAGTGTTCCAGTGGTGAGTGTTCTCATGGTGAGTGTTCTCATGGTGAGAGTTATCATGGTGAGAGTTTCCATGGTGTGAATTCCCATGGTAAGAGTTCCCATGGTGAATGTTCCCATGGTGAGAGTTCCCATGGTGAGTGTTCCCATGAAGTGATTTCCCATGTTGAATGTCACCATGATGAGTGTTCCCATGTCGAGAGTTCCCATGGTGAGTGTTCCCATGGTGAGTGTTCCCATGGTGAGTGCTCTCATGGTGAGTGTTCCTATGGTGAGAATTCCCATGCAGAATTTTCCCATGGTGAGTATTCCCTTGTTGAGAGTTCCCATGGTGAGTGTTCCCATGGTGATTGTTCCCATGGTGAGAGTTCACATGGTGAATATTCCCATGGTGAGTGTTCCCATGGTCAGAGTTCCCATGGTGAGAGTTCCCATGCTGAATATTCCCATGGTGATTGTTCCCACGGTGAGTGTTCTCACGGTGAGTGTTCCCATTGTGATAGTTCCCATGTTGAGAGTTCCCATGGTGAGAGTTCCCATGGTGAGAGTTCCCATGCTGAATGTTCCCATGGTGAGAGTTCCAATGGTGAGTGTTCCCATGGTGAGTGTTCCCATGGATCAAGTACCCATGGTGAGCATTCCCATGGTGAGAGTTCCCATGGTGAGTTTCCCATGGTGAGATTTCCCATGCTGAATGTTTCCAAGGTGAGAGTTCCCATGGTGAGTGTTTCCATGGTGAGATATCCCATGGTGAGTGTTCCCATGGTGTGTTCACATGGTCACTGTTCCCATGGTGAGAGTTCTCATGGTGAGAGTTCCCATGGTGAGTGTTCCCATGGTGAGTGTTCCCATGGTGAGTGTTCCCATGGTGAGAGCTCCCCCTGGTGAGAGGTCCCATGGTGAGTGTTCCCAAGGTGAGAGTTCCCATGGCTTGAGTTCCAATTGTGAGTGTTCCATGGTGAGTGTTCCCATGGTGAGAGTTTGCATGGTGAGAGTTCCCATGGTGAGTGTACCCATGGTGAGTGTTCCCATGCTAAATGTTCCCATGGTGAGTATTCCCACGGTGAGAGTTCCAATGGTGAGTGTTCCCATGGTGAGTGTTCCCATATTGAGAGGTCCCATGGTGAGTGTTCCCATGATGAGTGTTCTCATGGTGAGTGTTCCCAAGGTGAGTGTTCCCATGGTGAGTGCTCCCATGGTGAGTGTTCCCATGTTGAGTGTTCTCATGGTGAGTGTTATCATGGTGAGAGTTTCCATGGTGTGAGTTCCCATGGTAAGAGTTCCCATGGTGAATGTTCCCATGGTCAGAGTTCCCATGGTGAGTGTTCCCATGCTAAATGTTCCCATGGTGAGTATTCCCACGGTGAGAGTTCCAATGGTGAGTGTTCCCATGGTGAGTGTTCCCATACTGAGAGTTCCCATGGTGAGTGTTCCCATGATGAGTGTTCTCATGGTGAGTGTTCCCAAGGTGAGTGTTCCCATGGTGAGTGCTCCCATGGTGAGTGTTCCCATGTTGAGTGTTCTCATGGTGAGTGTTATCATGGTGAGAGTTTCCATGGTGTGAGTTCCCATGGTAAGAGTTCCCATGGTGAATGTTCCCATGGTGAGAGTTCCCATGGTGAGTGTACCCATGGTGAGTGTTCCCATGCTAAATGTTCCCATGGTGAGTATTCCCACGGTGAGAGTTCCAATGGTGAGTGTTCCCATGGTGAGTGTTCCCATACTGAGAGTTCCCATGGTGAGTGTTCCCATGATGAGTGTTCTCATGGTGAGTGTTCCCAAGGTGAGTGTTCCCATGGTGAGTGCTCCCATGGTGAGTGTTCCCATGTTGAGTGTTCTCATGGTGAGTGTTATCATGGTGAGAGTTTCCATGGTTTGAGTTCCCATGGTAAGAGTTCCCATGGTGAATGTTCCCATGGTGAGAGTTCCCATGGTGAGTGTTCCCATGAAGTGATTTCCCATGCTGAATGTTACCATGGTGAGTGTTCCCATTTTGAGAGTTCCCATGGTGAGTGTTCCCATCGTGAGTGTTCCGATGGTGAATGTTCCAATGGTGAGTATTCCCATGGTGAGAGTTCCCATGGTGAGTGTTCCCATGGTGAGTGTTCCAGTGGTGAGTGTTCTCATGGTGAGTGTTCTCATGGTGAGAGTTATCATGGTGAGAGTTTCCATGGTGTGAATTCCCATGGTAAGAGTTCCCATGGTGAATGTTCCCATGGTGAGAGTTCCCATGGTGAGTGTTCCCATGAAGTGATTTCCCATGTTGAATGTCACCATGATGAGTGTTCCCATGTCGAGAGTTCCCATGGTGAGTGTTCCCATGGTGAGTGTTCCCATGGTGAGTGCTCTCATGGTGAGTGTTCCTATGGTGAGAATTCCCATGCAGAATTTTCCCATGGTGAGTATTCCCTTGTTGAGAGTTCCCATGGTGAGTGTTCCCATGGTGATTGTTCCCATGGTGAGAGTTCACATGGTGAATATTCCCATGGTGAGTGTTCCCATGGTCAGAGTTCCCATGGTGAGAGTTCCCATGCTGAATATTCCCATGGTGATTGTTCCCACGGTGAGTGTTCTCACGGTGAGTGTTCCCATTGTGATAGTTCCCATGTTGAGAGTTCCCATGGTGAGAGTTCCCATGGTGAGAGTTCCCATGCTGAATGTTCCCATGGTGAGAGTTCCAATGGTGAGTGTTCCCATGGTGAGTGTTCCCATGGATCAAGTACCCATGGTGAGCATTCCCATGGTGAGAGTTCCCATGGTGAGTTTTCCCATGGTGAGATTTCCCATGCTGAATGTTTCCAAGGTGAGAGTTCCCATGGTGAGTGTTTCCATGGTGAGATATCCCATGGTGAGTGTTCCCATGGTGTGTTCACATGGTCACTGTTCCCATGGTGAGAGTTCTCATGGTGAGAGTTCCCATGGTGAGTGTTCCCATGGTGAGTGTTCCCATGGTGAGTGTTCCCATGGTGAGAGCTCCCCCTGGTGAGAGGTCCCATGGTGAGTGTTCCCAAGGTGAGAGTTCCCATGGCTTGAGTTCCAATTGTGAGTGTTCCATGGTGAGTGTTCCCATGGTGAGAGTTTGCATGGTGAGAGTTCCCATGGTGAGTGTACCCATGGTGAGTGTTCCCATGCTAAATGTTCCCATGGTGAGTATTCCCACGGTGAGAGTTCCAATGGTGAGTGTTCCCATGGTGAGTGTTCCCATATTGAGAGGTCCCATGGTGAGTGTTCCCATGATGAGTGTTCTCATGGTGAGTGTTCCCAAGGTGAGTGTTCCCATGGTGAGTGCTCCCATGGTGAGTGTTCCCATGTTGAGTGTTCTCATGGTGAGTGTTATCATGGTGAGAGTTTCCATGGTGTGAGTTCCCATGGTAAGAGTTCCCATGGTGAATGTTCCCATGGTCAGAGTTCCCATGGTGAGTGTTCCCATGAAGTGATTTCCCATGCTGAATGTTACCATGGTGAGTGTTCCCATTTTGAGAGTTCCCATGGTGAGTGTTCCCATCGTGAGTGTTCCGATGGTGAATGTTCCAATGGTGAGTATTCCCATGGTGAGAGTTCCCATGGTGAGTGTACCCATGGTGAGTGCTCCCATTTTGAGAGTTCCCATGGTGTGTGTTCCCATGGTGAGTGTTCCCATGGTGAGTGTTCTCATGGTGAGTGCTCCCAAGGTGAGAGTTCCCATGGTGAGTGTTCCCATGAAGTGATTTCCCATGTTGAATGTCACCATGATGAGTGTTCCCATGTCGAGAGTTCCCATGGTGAGTCTTCCCATGGTGAGTGTTCCCATGGTGAGTGCTCTCATGGTGAGTGTTCCCATGGTGAGTGATCTCATGGTGAGTGTTCCAATGGTGAGTCTTCCCATGATGAGTGTTCCCATGCTGAATGTTCTCATGGTGAGTGTTCCCATGGTGAGAGCTCCCCCTGGTGAGAGGTCCCATGCTGAATGTTCCCATGGTGAGAGTTCCGATGGTGAGTGTTGCCATGGTGAGAGTTCCCATGGTGAGAGTTCCCATGGTGTGTTCTCATGGTGAGTATTCCCATGGTGAGAGTTCCCATGGTGAGTTTTCCCATGGTGAGAGTTCCCATGGTGAAAGTTCCCATGGTGAGAGTTCCCAAGGTGAGTTTTCCCACGATGAGTGTTGCCATGGTGAGAGTTCCCACGGTGAGTGTGCCCATGGTAAGTGTTCCCATGCTGAATGGTCCCATGGTGAGAGTTCCCACGGTGAGTGTGCCCATGGTAAGTGTTCCCATGCTGAATGGTCCCATGGTGAGAGTTCCCACGGTGAGTCTTCCCATGATGAGTGTTCCCATGCTGAGTGTTTCCATGGTGAGCGTTCCCATGGCGAGAGCTCCCGCTGGTGAGAGGTCCCATGGTGAGTGTTCCCAAGGTGAGCGTTCCCATGCTGAATGTTCCCATGGTGAGAGTTCCCATGGTGAGTGTTCCCATGCTGAATGTTCCCATGGTGAGTGTTCCCATGGTGAGTGTTCCCATGTTGAGTGTTCCCAAGGTGAGTGTTCTCATGGTGAGTGTTCCCATGGTGAGTGTTCCCATGATGAGTGTTCCCATGCTGAATGTTCTCATGGTGAGCGTTCCCGTGGTGAGAGCTCCCCCTGGTGAGAGGTCCCATGGTGACTGTTCCCAAGGTGAAAGTTCCCATGCTGAATGTTCCCATGGTGAGTGTTCCCATGCTGAATGTTCCCATGGTGAGAGTTCCCATGGTGAGTTTTGCCATGGTGAGAGTTCCCATGGTGAGAGTTCCCATGGTGAGTTTTCCCATGGTGAGAGTTCCCATGGTGAAAGTTCCCATGGTGAGTGTTCCCAAGGTGAGTTTTCCCACGGTGAGTGTGCCCATGGTAAGTGTTCCCATGCTGAATGGTCCCATGGTGAGAGTTCCCATGGTGAGTCTTCCCACGATGAGTGTTCCCATGCTGAGTGTTTTCATGGTGAGCGTTCCCATGGCGAGAGATCCCATGGTGAGTGTTGCCATGGTGAGAGTTCCCATGGTGAGAGTTCCCAAGGTTTGTTCTCATGGTGAGTGTTCCCATTGTGAGTGTTCCAAGGTGAAAGTTACCATGCTGAATGTTCCCATGGAGAGTGTTCCCATGGTGAAAGTTCCCATGGTGAATTTTCAAAAGGTGAAAGTTCCCATGGTGAGAGTTCCCATGGTGAAAGTTCCCATGGTGAGTTTTCAAAAGGTGAGATTTCCCATGGTGAGTATTCCCATGGTGAAAGTTCCCATGGTGAGAGTTCCCCTGGTGAGTTTTCCCACAATGAGTGCTCCCATGGTGAGAGTTCCCATGGTGAAAGTACCCATGGTAAGTGCTCCCATGGTGAGCATTCCCATGGTGAGAGCTCCCCCTGATGAGTGTTCCCATGGTGAGTGTTCCCTTGGTCTGAATTCCATGGTGAGTGTTCCCATGGTGAAAGTACCCATGATTAAAGTTCCCATGGTGAGAGTTCCCATGGTGAGAGTTGCCATGGTGAGTGCTCCCATAGTGAGTGTTCCTATGGTGAGTGTTCCCATGTTGAACGTTCCCATGGTGAGTGTTCCCATGGTGAGAGTTCCCATGTTGAGAGTTCCCATGGTGAGTGTTACCGTGGTCAGTGTTCCCATAGTTAGTGTTCCCATGGTGAGAGTTCCCATGGTGAGAGTTCCCATGGTGAAAGTACCCATTGTGGGTCTTCCCATGGTGAGATTCCCCCCTGGTGAGTGTTCCAATGATGAGTGTTCCCCTGGTGAGTGTTCCCATGATGAGTGTTCCTATGGTGTGAATTCCCATGGTGAGTCTTCTCACGGTGAGTGTTCCCATTGTGATAGTTCCCATGTTGAGAGTTCCCATGGTGAGAGATCCCATGGTGAGAGTTCTCATGCTGAATATTCCCATGGTGAGTGTTCCCATTTTGAGAATTCCCATGGTGAGTGTTCCCATGGTGACTGTTCCCATGGTGAGTGTTCTCATGCTGAGTGTTCCCATGGTGATTGTTCTCATGGTGAGTGTTCCCATGGTGTGTATTCCCATGATGAGTGTTCCCATGCTGAATGTTCTCATGGTGAGCGTTCCCATGGTGAGAGCTCCCCCTGGTGAGAGGTCCCATGGTGACCGTTCCCAAGGTGAAAGTTCCCATGCTGAATGTTCCCATGTTGAGAGTTCCCATGGTGAGTGTTGCCATGGTGAGATTTCCCATTGTGAGTGTTCCCATGGTGAGTGTTCCAATGGTGAGTGTTCTCATGGTGAGTGTTCTCATGGTGAGTGTTATCATGGTGAGAGTTTCCATGGTGTGAGTTCCCATGGTATGAGTTCCCATGGTGAATGTTCCCATGGTGAGAGTTCCCATGGTGAGTGTTCCCATGAAGTGATTTCCCATGCTGAATGTTACCATGGTGAGTGTTCCCATTTTGAGAGTTCCCATGGTGAGTGTTCCCATGGTGAGTGTTCCCATGGTGAGTGTTCTCATGGTGAGTGTTCCCATGGTGAGTGTTCCCATGGTGAGTGTTCTCTTGGTGAGTGTTCTCATGGTGAGTGTTCCCATGGTGAGACTTCCCATGATGAGTGTTCCAATGCTGAATGTTCTCATGGTGAGCATTCCCATGGCGAGAGCTCCCCCTGGTGAGAGGTCCCATGGTGACTGTTCCCAAGGTGAAAGTTCCCATGCTGAATGTTCCCATGGTGAGAGTTCCCATGGTGAGTGTTCCATTGCTGAATGTTCCCAAGGTGAGAGTTCCCATGCTGAATGTTCCCATGGTGAGAGTTCCAATGGTGAGTGTTGCCATGGTGAGAGTTTCCATGTTGAGAGTTCCCATGGTGTGTTCTCATGGTGAGTATTCCCATGGTGAGAGTTCCCATGGTGAGTTTTCCCATGGTGAGAGTTCCCATGGTGAAAGTTCCCATGGTGAGTGTTCCCAAGGTGAGTTTTCCCACGATGAGTGTTTCCATGGTGAGAGTTCCCATGGTGAAAGTACCCATGGTAAACGCTCCCATGGTGAGCATTCCCATGGTGAGAGCTCCCCCTGGTGAGTGTTCCCATGGTGAGTGTTCCCTTGGTCAGAGTTCCCATGGTGAGTGTTCCCATGGTGAGACTTCCCATATTGAATTTACCCATGGTTAAAGTTCCCATGGTGAGTGTTCCCATGGTGAGAGTTCGCACGATGAGTGTTCCCATGGTCAGTGTTCCCAAGGTCAGTTTTCCCAAGGTGAGAGTTCCCATGGCGAGAGTTGCCATGGTGAGAGTGCCCATGGTGAGTGTTCCCATGGTGAGAGTTCCATGCTGAATGTTCCCATGGTGAGTGTTCCCATGGTGAGTGTTACAACGGTGAGAGATCCCATGCTGAATGTTCCCATTGTGATTGTTTCCGTGGTGATTGTTCCCATGGTGACAGTTCCAATGGTGAGAGTGCCATGGTGAGTGTTCCCATGATGAGAGTTCCCATGGTGAGTGTTCCCATGGTCAGTGTTTCCATGGTGAGTGTTCCCATGGTGAATGTTCCCAAGGTGAGAGTTCCCATGGTGAGAGTTCTCATGGTGAAAGTACCCATTGTGAGTGTTCCCATGGTGAGTGTTCCCATGAACTGATTTCCCATGCTGAATGTTACCATGGTGAGTGTTCCCATGGTGAGTGTTCCAATGGTGAGTGTTCTCATGGTGAGTGTTATCATGGTGAGAGTTTCCATGGTGTGAGTTCCCATGGTATGAGTTCCCATGGTGAATGTTCCCATGGTGAGAGTTCCCATGGTGAGTGTTCCCATGAAGTGATTTCCCATGCTGAATGTTACCATGGTGAGTGTTCCCATTTTGAGAGTTCCCATGGTGAGTGTTCCCATGGTGAGTGTTCCCATGGTGAGTGTTCTCATGGTGAGTGTTCCCATGTGAGTGTTCTCATGGTGAGTGTTCCCATGGTGAATCTTCCCATGATGAGTGTTCCCATGCTGAATGTTCCCATGGTGAGCATTCCCATGGTGAGAGCTCCCCCTGGTGAGAGGTCCCATGGTGACTGTTCCCAAGGTGAAAGTTCCCATGCTGAATGTTCCCATGGTGAGAGTTCCCATGGTGAGTGTTGCCATGGTGAGAGTTCCCATGCTGAGAGTTCCCATGGTGTGTTCTCATGGTGAGTGTTCCCATGCTGAGAGTTCCCATGGTGAGTTTTCCCATGCTGAGAGTTCCCATGGTGAGAGTTCCCATGTTGAGAGTTCCCATGTTGTGTTCTCATGGTGAGTGTTCCCATGGTGAAAGTTCCCATGGTGAGTGTTCCCAAGGTGAGTTTTCCCACGATGAGTGTTTCCATGGTGAGAGTTCCCATGGTGAAAGTACCCATGGTAAGCGCTCCCATGGTGAGCATTCCCATGGTGAGAGCTCCCCCTGGTGAGTGTTCCCATGGTGAGTGTTCCCTTGGTCAGAGTTCCCATGGTGAGTGTTCCCATGGTGAGACTTCCCATATTGAATTTACCCATGGTTAAAGTTCCCATGGTGAGTGTTCCCATGGTGAGAGTTCGCACGATGAGTGTTCCCATGGTCAGTGTTCCCAAGGTCAGTTTTCCCAAGGTGAGAGTTCCCATGGCGAGAGTTGCCATGGTGAGAGTGCCCATGGTGAGTGTTCCCATGGTGAGAGTTCCATGCTGAATGTTCCCATGGTGAGTGTTCCCATGGTGAGTGTTACAACGGTGAGAGATCCCATGCTGAATGTTCCCATTGTGATTGTTTCCGTGGTGATTGTTCCCATGGTGACAGTTCCAATGGTGAGAGTGCCATGGTGAGTGTTCCCATGATGAGAGTTCCCATGGTGAGTGTTCCCATGGTCAGTGTTTCCATGGTGAGTGTTCCCATGGTGAATGTTCCCAAGGTGAGAGTTCCCATGGTGAGAGTTCTCATGGTGAAAGTACCCATTGTGAGTGTTCCCATGGTGAGTGTTCCCATGAACTGTTTTCCCATGCTGAATGTTACCATGGTGAGTGTTCCCATGGTGAGTGTTCCAATGGTGAGTGTTCTCATGGTGAGTGTTATCATGGTGAGAGTTTCCATGGTGTGAGTTCCCATGGTATGAGTTCCCATGGTGAATGTTCCCATGGTGAGAGTTCCCATGGTGAGTGTTCCCATGAAGTGATTTCCCATGCTGAATGTTACCATGGTGAGTGTTCCCATTTTGAGAGTTCCCATGGTGAGTGTTCCCATGGTGAGTGTTCCCATGGTGAGTGTTCTCATGGTGAGTGTTCCCATGTGAGTGTTCTCATGGTGAGTGTTCCCATGGTGAATCTTCCCATGATGAGTGTTCCCATGCTGAATGTTCCCATGGTGAGCATTCCCATGGTGAGAGCTCCCCCTGGTGAGAGGTCCCATGGTGACTGTTCCCAAGGTGAAAGTTCCCATGCTGAATGTTCCCATGGTGAGAGTTCCCATGGTGAGTGTTGCCATGGTGAGAGTTCCCATGCTGAGAGTTCCCATGGTGTGTTCTCATGGTGAGTGTTCCCATGCTGAGAGTTCCCATGGTGAGTTTTCCCATGCTGAGAGTTCCCATGGTGAGAGTTCCCATGTTGAGAGTTCCCATGGTGTGTTCTCATGGTGAGTGTTCCCATGGTGAAAGTTCCCATGGTGAGTGTTCCCAAGATGAGTTTTCCCACGATGAGTTTTTCCATGGTGAGAGTTCCCATGGTGAAAGTACCCATGGTAAGTGCTCCCATGGTGAGCATTCCCATGGTGAGAGCTCCCCCTGGTGAGTGTTCCCATGGTGAGTGTTCCCTTGGTCAGAGTTCCCATGGCGAGAGTTGCCATGGTGAGAGTGCCCATGGTGAGTGTTCCATGCTGAATGTTCCCTTGGTGAGTGTTCCCATGGTGAGTGTTACAACGGTGAGAGTTCCCATGCTGAATGTTCCCATTGTGATTGTTTCCATGGTGAGTGTTCCCATGATGAGAGTTCCCATGGTGAGTGTTCCCATGGTCAGTGTTTCCATGGTGAGTGTTCCCATGGTGAATGTTCCCAAGGTGAGAGTTCCCATGGTGAGAGTTCTCATGGTGAAAGTACCCATTGTGAGTGTTCCCATGGTGAGCATTACCATGGTGAGGGCCCCCCCCCCCTGGTTAGTGTTCCCATGATGAGTGTTCCCCTGGAGCGTGTTCCCATGGTGAGTGTTCCTATGGTGAAAATTCCCATGCAGAATTTTCCCATGGTGAGTATTCCCAGGGTGAGAGTTCCCATGGTGAGTGTTCCCATGGTGAATGTTCCCATGGTGAGTGTTCCCATGAACTGATTTCCCATGCTGAATGTTACCATGGTGAGTGTTCCCATGGTGAGTGTTCTCATGGTGAGTGTTCTCATGGTGAGTGTTATCATGGTGAGAGTTTCCATGGTGTGAGTTCCCATGGTATGAGTTCCCATGGTGAATGTTCCCATGGTGAGAGTTCCCATGGTGAGTGTTCCCATGAAGTGATTTCCCATGCTGAATGTTCCCATGGTGAGTGTTCCCATGGTGAGTGTTCTCATGGTGAGTGTTCCCATGGTGAGTGTTCCCATGGTGAGTGTTCCCATGGTGAATCTTCCAATGATGAGTGTTCCCATGCTGAATGTTCTCATGGTGAGCATTCCCATGGTGAGAGCTCCCCCTGGTGAGAGGTCCCATGGTGACTGTTCCCAAGGTGAAAGTTCCCATGCTGAATGTTCCCATGGTGAGAGTTCCCATGGTGTGTGTTCCCATGCTGAATGTTCCCATGGTGTGAGTTCTGATGGTGAGTGTTGCCATGGTGAGAGTTCCCATGCTGAGAGTTCCCATGGTGTGTTCTCATGGTGTGTATTCCCATGGTGAGAGTTCCCATGGTGAGTTTTCCCATGGTGAGAGTTCCCATGGTGAAAGTTCCCATGGTGAGTGTTCCCAAGGTGAGTTTTCCCACGATGAGTTTTCCCATGGTGAGCATTCCCATGGTGAGAGCTCCCCCTGGTGAGTGTTCCCATGGTGAGTGTTCCCTTGGTCAGAGTTCCCATGGTGAGTGTTTCCATGGTGAGACTTCCCATGGTGAATTTACCCAGGGTTAAAGTTCCCATGGTGAGTGTTCCCATGGTGAGAGTTCGCACGATGAGTGTTCTCATGGTCAGTGTTCCCAAGGTCAGTGTTCCGAAGGTGAGAGTTCCCATGGCGAGAGTTGCCATGGTGAGAGTGCCCATGGTGAGTGTTCCCATGGTGAGAGTTCCATGCTGAATGTTCCCATGGTGAGTGTTCCATTGCTGAGTGTTGCAACGGTGAGAGTTCCCATGCTGAATGTTCCCATTGTGAGTGTTTCCGTGGTGATTGTTCCCATGGTGACAGTTCCAATGGTGAGAGTGGCATGGTGAGTGTTCCCATGATGAGAGTTCCCATGGTGAGTGTTCCCATGGTCAGTGTTTCCATGGTGAGTGTTCCCATGGTGAATGTTCCCAAGGTGAGAGTTCCCATGGTGAGAGTTCTCAGGGTGAAAGTACCCATTGTGAGTGTTCCCATGGTGAGCATTCCCATGGTGAGGGCCCCCCTGGTTAGTGTTCCCATGGTGAGTGTTCCCATGGTGAGTGTTCCCATGGTTAGTGTTCCAGTGTTGAGTGTTCTCATGGTGAGTGTTCTCATGGTGAGAATTATCATGGTGAGAGTTTCCATGGTGTGAATTCCCATGGTAAGAGTTCCTATGGTGAATGTTCCCATGTGGAGAGTTCCCATGGTGAGTGTTCCCATGAAGCGATTTCCCATGTTCAATGTTACCATGATGAGTGTTCCCATTTCGAGAGTTCCCATGGTGAGTGTTCCCATGGTGAGTGTTCCCATGGTGAGTGCTCTCATGGTGAGTGTTCCCACGGTGAGTGATCTCATGGTGAGTGTTCCCATGGTGAGTCTTCCCATGATGAGTGTTCCCATGCTGAATGTTCTCATGGTGAGCGTTCCCATGGTGCGAGCTCCCCCTGGTGAGAGGTCCCATGGTGACTGTTCCCAAGGTGAGAGTTCCCATGCTGAATGTTCCCATGGTGAGTGTTCCCAAGGTGAGAGTTCCCATGCTGAATGTTCCCATGGTGAGAGTTCCCATGGTGAGAGTTCCGATGGTGAGTGTTGCCATGGTGAGAGTTCCCATGGTGAGTCTTCCCATGATGAGTGTTCCCATGCTGAATGTTCTCATGGTGAGCGTTCCCATGGTGAGAGCTCCCCCTGGTGAGAGGTCCCATGGTGACTGTTCCCAAGGTGAGAGTTCCCATGCTGAATGTTCCCATGGTGAGTGTTCCCAAGGTGAGAGTTCCCATGCTGAATGTTCCCATGGTGAGAGTTCCCATGGTGAGAGTTCCGATGGTGAGTGTTGCCATGGTGAGAGTTCCCATGGTTAGAGTTCCCATGGTGTGTTCTCATGGTGAGTATTCCCATGGTGAGTGTTCTCATGGTGAGTGTTCCCATGGTGAGTATTCTCATGGTGAGTGTTCCCATGGTGAGTCTTCCCATGATGAGTGTTCCCATGCTGAATGTTCTCATGGTGAGCGTTCCCATGGTGAGAGCTCCCCCTGGTGAGAGGTCCCATGGTGACTGTTCCCAAGGTGAGAGTTCCCATGCTGAATGTTCCCATGGTGAGAGTTCCCATGCTGAATGTTCCCATGGTGAGAGTTCCGATGGTGAGTGTTGCCATGGTGAGAGTTCCCATGGTTAGAGTTCCCATGGTGTGTTCTCATGGTGAGTGTTCCCATGGTGAGAGTTCCCATGGTGAGTTTTCCCATGGTGAGAGTTCCCATGGTGAAAGTTCCCATGGTGAGTGTTCTAATGGTGAGTTTTCCCACGATGAGTGTTCCCATGGTGAGAGTTCCCACGGTGAGAGTGCCCATGGTAAGTGTTCCCATGCTGAATGGTCCCATGGTGAGAGTTCCCATGGTGAGTCTTCCCACGATCAGTGTTCCCATGCTGAGTGTTTTCATGGTGAGCGATCCCATGGCGAGAGCTGCCGCTGGTGAGACGTCCCATGGTGAGTGTTCCCAAGGTGAAAGTTCCCATGCTGAATGTTCCCATGGTGAGAGTTCCAATGGTGAGAGTTCTCATGGTGAGTGTTGCCATGGTGAGAGTTCCCATGGTGAGAGTTCCCAAGGTGTGTTCTCATGGTGAGTGTTCCCATGGTGAGTGTTTCCAAGGTGAAAGTTCCCATGCTGAATGTTCCCATGGTGAGTGTTCCCATGGTGAAAGTTCCCATGGTGAGAGTTCCCCTGGTGAGTATTCCCACAATGAGTGTTCCCATGGTGAGAGTTCCCATGGTGAAAGTCCCCATGGTAAGTTCTCCCATGGTGAGCATTCCCATGGTGAGAGCTCCCCCTGATGAGTGTTCCCATGGTGAGTGTTCCCTTGGTCAGAATTCCATGGTGAGAGTTCCCATGGTGAAAGTACCCATGATTAAATTTCCCATGGTGAGACTTCCCACGATTAGTGTTCCCATGCTGAGTGTTTTCATGGTGAGCGTTCCCATGAAGAGAGCTCCCCCTGGTGAGAGGTCCCATGGTGAGTGTTCCCAAGGTGAAAGTTCCCATGCTGAATGTTCCCATGGTGAGAGTTCCCATGGTGAGTGTTGCCATGGTGAGAGTTCCCATGGTGAGAGTTCCCAAGGTGTGTTCCCATGGTGAGTGTTGCCATGGTGAGAGTTCCCATGGTGAAAGTTCCCATGGTGAGTTTTCAAAAGGTGAGTGTTCCCATGGTGAAAGTTCCCATGGTGAGAGTTCCCCTGGTGAGTTTTCCCACAATGAGTGTTCCCATGGTGAGAGTTCCCATGGTGAAAGTACCCATGGTAAGTGCTCCCATGGTGAGCATTCCCATGGTGAGAGCTCCCCCTGATGAGTGTTCCCATGGTGAGTGTTCCCTTGGTCAGATTTCCATGGTGAGTGTTCCCATGGTGAAAGTACCCATGATTAAAGTTCCCATGGTGAGAGTTCCCATGGTGAGAGTTGCCATGGTGAGTGTTCCCATGGTGAGTGTTCCTATGGTGAGAGTTCCCATGTTGAATGCTCCCATGGTGAGTGTTCCCATGGTGAGAGTTCCCATGTTGAGAGTTCCCATGGTGAGTGTTCCCGTGGTGTGAGTTCCCATGGTGAGTGTTCCCATGGTCAGTGTTCCCATAGTCAGTGTTCCCATGGTGAATGTTCCCAAGGTGAGAGTTCCCATGGTGAGAGTTCCCATGGTGAAAGTACCCATTGTGAGTGTTCCCATGGTGAGATTCCCCCCTGGTGAGTGTTCCAATGATGAGTGTTCCCCTGGTGAGTGTTCCCATGATGAGTGTTCCTATGGTGTGTATTCCCATGCAGAATTTTCCCATGGTGAGTATTCCCTTGGTGAGAGTTCCCATGATGAGTGTTCCCATGGTGATTGTTCCCATGGTGAGTGTTCTCACGGTGAGTGTTCCCATTGTGATAGTTCCCATGTTGAGAGTTCCCATGGTGAGAGTTCCCATGGTGAGAGTTGCCATGGTGAGTGTTCCCATGGTGAGTGTTCCTATGGTGAGTGTTCCCATGTTGAATGTTCCCATGGTGAGTGTTCCCATGGTGAGAGTTCCCATGTTGAGAGTTCCCATGGTGAGTGTTCCCGTGGTCAGTGTTCCCATAGTTAGTGTTCCCATGGTGAGAGTTCCCATGGTGAGAGTTCCCATGGTGAAAGTACCCATTGTGAGTCTTCCCATGGTGAGATTCCCCCCTGGTGAGTGTTCCAATGATGAGTGTTCCCCTGGTGAGTGTTCCCATGATGAGTGTTCCTATGGTGTGAATTCCCATGGTGAGTCTTCTCACGGTGAGTGTTCCCATTGTGATAGCTCCCATGTTGAGAGTTGCCATGGTGAGAGTTCCCATGGTGAGAGTTCTCATGCTGAATATTCCCATGGTGAGTGTTCCCATTTTGAGAATTCCCATGGTGAGTGTTCCCATGGTGAGTGTTCCCATGGTGAGTGTTCTCATGCTGAGTGTTCCCATGGTGATTGTTCTCATGGTGAGTGTTCCCATGGTGTGTATTCCCATGATGAGTGTTCCCATGCTGAATGTTCTCATGGTGAGCGTTCCCATGGTGAGAGCTCCCCCTGGTGAGATTTCCCATGGTGACTGTTCCCATGGTGAGTGTTCTCATGGTGCGTGTTCCCAAGGTGAGAATTCCCATGGTGAGTGTTCCCATGGTGAGTGTTCCAATGGTGAGTGTTCTCATGGTGAGTGTTCTCATGGTGAGAGTTTCCATGTTGTGAGTTCCCATGGTATGAGTTCCCATGGTGAATGTTCCCATGGTGAGTGTTCCCATGAAGTGATTTCCCATGCTGAATGTTACCATGGTGAGTGTTCCCATTTTGAGAGTTCCCATGGTGAGTCTTCCCATGATGAGTGTTCCCATGCTGAATGTTCTCATGGTGAGCATTCCCATATGGAGAGCTCCCCCTGGTGAGAGGTCCCATCTTGACTGTTCCCAAGGTGAAAGTTCCCATGCTGAATGTTCCCATGGTGAGAGTTCCCATGGTGAGTGTTCCCATGCTGAATGTTCCCAAGGTGAGAGTTCCCATGCTGAATGTTGCCATGGTGAGAGTTCCGATGGTGAGTGTTGCCATGGTGAGAGTTCCCATGTTGAGAGTTCCCATGGTGTGTTCTCATGGTGAGTATTCCCATGCTGAGAGTTCCCATGGTGAGTTTTCCCATGGTGAGAGTTCCCATGGTGAAAGTTCCCATGGTGAGTGTTCCCAAGGTGAGTTTTCCCACGATGAATGTTCCCATGGTGAGAGTTCCCATGGTGAAAGTACCCATAGTAAGTGCTCCCATTGTGAGCATTCCCATTGTGAGAGCTCCCCCTGGTGAGTGTTCCTATGGTGAGTTTTCCCTTGGTCAGAGTACCCATGGTGAGTGTTCCCATGGTGAGACTTCCCATGGTGAATTTACCCATGGTTAATGTTCCCATGGTGAGTGTTCCCATGGTGAGAGTTCGCACGATGAGTGTTCCCATGGTCAGTGTTCCCAAGGTCAGTGTTCCCAAGGTGAGAGTTCCCATGGCGAGAGTTGCCATGGTGAGAGTGCCCATGGTGAGTGTTCCCATGGTGAGAGTTCCATGCTGAATGTTCCCATGGTGAGTGTTCCCATGGTGAGTGTTACAACGGTGAGAGATCCCATGCTGAATGTTCCCATTGTGATTGTTTCCGTGGTGATTGTTCCCATGGTGACAGTTCCAATGGTGAGAGTGCCATGGTGAGTGTTCCCATGATGAGAGTTCCCATGGTGAGTGTTCCCATGGTCAGTGTTTCCATGGTGAGTGTTCCCATGGTGAATGTTCCCAAGGTGAGAGTTCCCATGGTGAGAGTTCTCATGGTGAAAGTACCCATTGTGAGTGTTCCCATGGTGAGTGTTCCCATGAACTGATTTCCCATGCTGAATGTTACCATGGTGAGTGTTCCCATGGTGAGTGTTCCAATGGTGAGTGTTCTCATGGTGAGTGTTATCATGGTGAGAGTTTCCATGGTGTGAGTTCCCATGGTATGAGTTCCCATGCTGAATGTTCCCATGGTGAGAGTTCCCATGGTGAGAGTTCCGATGGTGAGTGTTGCCATGGTGAGAGTTCCCATGGTGAGTCTTCCCATGATGAGTGTTCCCATGCTGAATGTTCTCATGGTGAGCGTTCCCATGGTGAGAGCTCCCCCTGGTGAGAGGTCCCATGGTGACTGTTCCCAAGGTGAGAGTTCCCATGCTGAATGTTCCCATGGTGAGTGTTCCCAAGGTGAGAGTTCCCATGCTGAATGTTCCCATGGTGAGAGTTCCCATGGTGAGAGTTCCGATGGTGAGTGTTGCCATGGTGAGAGTTCCCATGGTTAGAGTTCCCATGGTGTGTTCTCATGGTGAGTATTCCCATGGTGAGTGTTCTCATGGTGAGTGTTCCCATGGTGAGTATTCTCATGGTGAGTGTTCCCATGGTGAGTCTTCCCATGATGAGTGTTCCCATGCTGAATGTTCTCATGGTGAGCGTTCCCATGGTGAGAGCTCCCCCTGGTGAGAGGTCCCATGGTGACTGTTCCCAAGGTGAGAGTTCCCATGCTGAATGTTCCCATGGTGAGAGTTCCCATGCTGAATGTTCCCATGGTGAGAGTTCCGATGGTGAGTGTTGCCATGGTGAGAGTTCCCATGGTTAGAGTTCCCATGGTGTGTTCTCATGGTGAGTGTTCCCATGGTGAGAGTTCCCATGGTGAGTTTTCCCATGGTGAGAGTTCCCATGGTGAAAGTTCCCATGGTGAGTGTTCTAATGGTGAGTTTTCCCACGATGAGTGTTCCCATGGTGAGAGTTCCCACGGTGAGAGTGCCCATGGTAAGTGTTCCCATGCTGAATGGTCCCATGGTGAGAGTTCCCATGGTGAGTCTTCCCACGATCAGTGTTCCCATGCTGAGTGTTTTCATGGTGAGCGATCCCATGGCGAGAGCTGCCGCTGGTGAGACGTCCCATGGTGAGTGTTCCCAAGGTGAAAGTTCCCATGCTGAATGTTCCCATGGTGAGAGTTCCAATGGTGAGAGTTCTCATGGTGAGTGTTGCCATGGTGAGAGTTCCCATGGTGAGAGTTCCCAAGGTGTGTTCTCATGGTGAGTGTTCCCATGGTGAGTGTTTCCAAGGTGAAAGTTCCCATGCTGAATGTTCCCATGGTGAGTGTTCCCATGGTGAAAGTTCCCATGGTGAGAGTTCCCCTGGTGAGTATTCCCACAATGAGTGTTCCCATGGTGAGAGTTCCCATGGTGAAAGTCCCCATGGTAAGTTCTCCCATGGTGAGCATTCCCATGGTGAGAGCTCCCCCTGATGAGTGTTCCCATGGTGAGTGTTCCCTTGGTCAGAATTCCATGGTGAGAGTTCCCATGGTGAAAGTACCCATGATTAAATTTCCCATGGTGAGACTTCCCACGATTAGTGTTCCCATGCTGAGTGTTTTCATGGTGAGCGTTCCCATGAAGAGAGCTCCCCCTGGTGAGAGGTCCCATGGTGAGTGTTCCCAAGGTGAAAGTTCCCATGCTGAATGTTCCCATGGTGAGAGTTCCCATGGTGAGTGTTGCCATGGTGAGAGTTCCCATGGTGAGAGTTCCCAAGGTGTGTTCCCATGGTGAGTGTTGCCATGGTGAGAGTTCCCATGGTGAAAGTTCCCATGGTGAGTTTTCAAAAGGTGAGTGTTCCCATGGTGAAAGTTCCCATGGTGAGAGTTCCCCTGGTGAGTTTTCCCACAATGAGTGTTCCCATGGTGAGAGTTCCCATGGTGAAAGTACCCATGGTAAGTGCTCCCATGGTGAGCATTCCCATGGTGAGAGCTCCCCCTGATGAGTGTTCCCATGGTGAGTGTTCCCTTGGTCAGATTTCCATGGTGAGTGTTCCCATGGTGAAAGTACCCATGATTAAAGTTCCCATGGTGAGAGTTCCCATGGTGAGAGTTGCCATGGTGAGTGTTCCCATGGTGAGTGTTCCTATGGTGAGAGTTCCCATGTTGAATGCTCCCATGGTGAGTGTTCCCATGGTGAGAGTTCCCATGTTGAGAGTTCCCATGGTGAGTGTTCCCGTGGTGTGAGTTCCCATGGTGAGTGTTCCCATGGTCAGTGTTCCCATAGTCAGTGTTCCCATGGTGAATGTTCCCAAGGTGAGAGTTCCCATGGTGAGAGTTCCCATGGTGAAAGTACCCATTGTGAGTGTTCCCATGGTGAGATTCCCCCCTGGTGAGTGTTCCAATGATGAGTGTTCCCCTGGTGAGTGTTCCCATGATGAGTGTTCCTATGGTGTGTATTCCCATGCAGAATTTTCCCATGGTGAGTATTCCCTTGGTGAGAGTTCCCATGATGAGTGTTCCCATGGTGATTGTTCCCATGGTGAGTGTTCTCACGGTGAGTGTTCCCATTGTGATAGTTCCCATGTTGAGAGTTCCCATGGTGAGAGTTCCCATGGTGAGAGTTGCCATGGTGAGTGTTCCCATGGTGAGTGTTCCTATGGTGAGTGTTCCCATGTTGAATGTTCCCATGGTGAGTGTTCCCATGGTGAGAGTTCCCATGTTGAGAGTTCCCATGGTGAGTGTTCCCGTGGTCAGTGTTCCCATAGTTAGTGTTCCCATGGTGAGAGTTCCCATGGTGAGAGTTCCCATGGTGAAAGTACCCATTGTGAGTCTTCCCATGGTGAGATTCCCCCCTGGTGAGTGTTCCAATGATGAGTGTTCCCCTGGTGAGTGTTCCCATGATGAGTGTTCCTATGGTGTGAATTCCCATGGTGAGTCTTCTCACGGTGAGTGTTCCCATTGTGATAGCTCCCATGTTGAGAGTTGCCATGGTGAGAGTTCCCATGGTGAGAGTTCTCATGCTGAATATTCCCATGGTGAGTGTTCCCATTTTGAGAATTCCCATGGTGAGTGTTCCCATGGTGAGTGTTCCCATGGTGAGTGTTCTCATGCTGAGTGTTCCCATGGTGATTGTTCTCATGGTGAGTGTTCCCATGGTGTGTATTCCCATGATGAGTGTTCCCATGCTGAATGTTCTCATGGTGAGCGTTCCCATGGTGAGAGCTCCCCCTGGTGAGATTTCCCATGGTGACTGTTCCCATGGTGAGTGTTCTCATGGTGCGTGTTCCCAAGGTGAGAATTCCCATGGTGAGTGTTCCCATGGTGAGTGTTCCAATGGTGAGTGTTCTCATGGTGAGTGTTCTCATGGTGAGAGTTTCCATGTTGTGAGTTCCCATGGTATGAGTTCCCATGGTGAATGTTCCCATGGTGAGTGTTCCCATGAAGTGATTTCCCATGCTGAATGTTACCATGGTGAGTGTTCCCATTTTGAGAGTTCCCATGGTGAGTCTTCCCATGATGAGTGTTCCCATGCTGAATGTTCTCATGGTGAGCATTCCCATATGGAGAGCTCCCCCTGGTGAGAGGTCCCATCTTGACTGTTCCCAAGGTGAAAGTTCCCATGCTGAATGTTCCCATGGTGAGAGTTCCCATGGTGAGTGTTCCCATGCTGAATGTTCCCAAGGTGAGAGTTCCCATGCTGAATGTTGCCATGGTGAGAGTTCCGATGGTGAGTGTTGCCATGGTGAGAGTTCCCATGTTGAGAGTTCCCATGGTGTGTTCTCATGGTGAGTATTCCCATGCTGAGAGTTCCCATGGTGAGTTTTCCCATGGTGAGAGTTCCCATGGTGAAAGTTCCCATGGTGAGTGTTCCCAAGGTGAGTTTTCCCACGATGAATGTTCCCATGGTGAGAGTTCCCATGGTGAAAGTACCCATAGTAAGTGCTCCCATTGTGAGCATTCCCATTGTGAGAGCTCCCCCTGGTGAGTGTTCCTATGGTGAGTTTTCCCTTGGTCAGAGTACCCATGGTGAGTGTTCCCATGGTGAGACTTCCCATGGTGAATTTACCCATGGTTAATGTTCCCATGGTGAGTGTTCCCATGGTGAGAGTTCGCACGATGAGTGTTCCCATGGTCAGTGTTCCCAAGGTCAGTGTTCCCAAGGTGAGAGTTCCCATGGCGAGAGTTGCCATGGTGAGAGTGCCCATGGTGAGTGTTCCCATGGTGAGAGTTCCATGCTGAATGTTCCCATGGTGAGTGTTCCCATGGTGAGTGTTGCAACGGTGAGGGTTCCCATGCTGAATGTTCCCATTGTGATTGTTTCCGTGGTGATTGTTCCCATGGTGACAGTTCCAATGGTGAGACTGCCATGGTGAGTGTTCCCATGATGAGAGTTCCCATGGTGAGTGTTCCCATGGTCAGTGTTTCCATGGTGAGTGTTCCCATGGTGAATGTTCCCAAGGTGAGAGTTCCCATGGTGAGAGTTCTCATGGTGAAAGTACCCATTGTGAGTGTTCCCATGGTGAGCATTCCCATGGTGAGGGCCCCCCCTGGTTAGTGTTCCCATGATGAGTGTTCCCCTGGAGCGTGTTCCCATGGTGAGTGTTCCTATGGTGAAAATTCCCATGCAGAATTTTCCCATGGTGAGTATTCCCATGGTGAGAGTTCCCATGGTGAGTGTTCCCATGGTGAATGTTCCCATGGTGAGTGTTCTCATGAACTGATTTCCCATGCTGAATGTTACCATGGTGATTGTTCCCATGGTGAGTGTTCCAATGGTGAGTGTTCTCATGGTGAGTGTTATCATGGTGAGAGTTTCCATGGTGTGAGTTCCCATGGTATGAGTTCCCATGGTGAATGTTCCCATGGTGAGAGTTCCCATGGTGAGTGTTCCCATGAAGTGATTTCCCATGCTGAATGTTACCATGGTGAGTGTTCCCATTTTGAGAGTTCCAATGGTGAGTGTTCCCATGGTGAGTGTTCCCATGGTGAGTGTTCTCATGGTGAGTGTTCCCATGTGAGTGTTCTCATGGTGAGTGTTCCCATGGTGAATCTTCCCATGATGAGTGTTCCCATGCTGAATGTTCCCATGGTGAGCATTCCCATGGTGAGAGCTCCCCCTGGTGAGAGGTCCCATGGTGACTGTTCCCAAGGTGAAAGTTCCCATGCTGAATGTTCCCATGGTGAGAGTTCCCATGGTGAGTGTTCCCATGCTGAATGTTCACAAGGTGAGAGTTCCCATGCTGAATGTTCCCATGGTGAGAGTTCTGATGGTGAGTGTTGCCATGGTGAGAGTTCCCATGCTGAGAGTTCCCATGGTGTGTTCTCATGGTGTGTATTCCCATGGTGAGAGTTCCCATGGTGAAAGTTCCCATGGTGAGAGTTCCCATGGTGAGTGTTCCCATGCTGAATGTTCCCATGGTGAGAGTTCTGATGGTGAGTGTTACCATGGTGAGAGTTCCCATGTTGAGAGTTCCCATGGTGTGTTCTCATGGTGAGTGTTCCCATGCTGAGAGTTCCCATGGTGAGTTTTCCCATGGTGAGAGTTCCCATGGTGAAAGTTCCCATGGTGAGTTTTCCCAAGGTGAGTTTTCCCACGATGAGTGCTCCCATGGTGAGCATTCCCATGGTGAGAGCACCCCCTGGTGAGTGTTCCCATGGTGAGTGTTCCCTTGGTCAGAGTTCCCATGGTGAGTGTTCCCATGGTGAGACTTCCCATGGTGAATTTACCCATGGTTAAAGTTCCCATGGTGAGTGTTCCCATGGTGAGAGTTCGCACGATGAGTGTTCCCATGGTCAGTGTTCCCAAGGTCAGTGTTCCCAATGTGAGAGTTCCCATGGCGAGAGTTGCCATGGTGAGAGTGCCCATGGTGAGTGTACCCATGGTGAGAGTTCCATGCTGAATGTTCCCATGGTGAGTTTTCCCATGGTGAGTGTTACAACGGTGAGAGTTCCCATGCTGAATGTTCCCATTGTGATTGTTTCCGTGGTGATTGTTCCCATGGTGACAGTTCCAATGGCGAGAGTGCCATGGTGAGTGTTCCCATGATGAGAGTTCCCATGGTGAGTGTTCCCATGGTCAGTGTTTCCATGGTGAGTGTTCCCATGGTGAATGTTCCCAAGGTGAGAGTTCCCATGGTGAGAGTTCTCATGGTGAAAGTACCCATTGTGAGTGTTCCCATGGTGAGCATTACCATGGTGAGGGCGCCCCCCCCTGGTTAGTGTTCCCATGATGAGTGTTCCCCTGGAGCGTGTTCCCATGGTGAGTGTTCCTATGGTGAAAATTCCAATGCAGAATTTTCCCATGGTGAGTATTCCCAGGGTGAGAGGTCCCATGGTGAGTGTTCCCATGGTGAATGATCGCATGGTGAGTGTTCCCATGAACTGATTTCCCATGCTGAATGTTACCATGGTGAGTGTTCCCATGGTGAGTGTTCTCATGGTGAGTGTTCTCATGGTGAGTGTTATCATGGTGAGAGTTTCCATGGTGTGAGTTCCCATGGTATGAGTTCCCATGGTGAATGTTCCCATGGTGAGAGTTCCCATGGTGAGTGTTCCCATGAAGTGATTTCCCATGCTGAATGTTACCATGGTGAGTGTTCCCATTTTGAGAGTTCCCATGGTGAGTGTTCCCATGGTGAGTGTTCCCATGGTGAGTGTTCTCATGGTGAGTGTTCCCATGGTGAGTGTTCTCATGGCGAGTGTTCCCATGGTGAATATTCCCATGATGAGTGTTCCCATGCTGAATGTTCTCATGGTGAGCATTCCGATGGTGAGAGCTCCCCCTGGTGAGAGGTCCCATGGTGACTGTTCCCAAGGTGAAAGTTCCCATGCTGAAGGTTCACATGGTGAGAGTTCCCATGGTGAGTATTCCCATGCTGAATGTTCCCATGGTGAGAGTTCTCATGGTGTGTATTCCCATGGTGAGAGTTCCCATGGTGAGTGTTCCCGTGGTGAGAGTTCCCATGGTGAAAGTACCCATGGTAAGTGCTCCATGGTGAGCATTCCCATGGTGAGAGCTCCCCCTGGTGAGTGTTCCCATGCTGAGTGTTCCCTTGGTCAGAGTTCCCATGGTGAGTGTTTCCATGGTGAGACTTCCCATGGTGAATTTACCCATGGTTAAAGTTCCCATGGTGAGTGTTCCCATGGTGAGAGTTCGCACAATGAGTGTTCCCATGGTCAGTGTTCCCAAGGTCAGTGTTCCCAAGGTGAGAGTTCCCATGGCGAGAGATGCCATGGTGAGAGTGCCCATGGTGAGTGTTCCCATGGTGAGAGTTCCATGCTGAATGTTCCCATGGTGAGTGTTCCATTGCTGAGTGTTGCAACGGTGAGAGTTCCCATGCTGAAAGATTCCCATTGTGAGTGTTTCCGTGGTGATTGTTCCCATGGTGACAGTTCCAATGGTGAGAGGTCCCATGGTGAGTGTTCCCATGATGAGAGTTCCCATGGTGAGTGTTCCCATGGTCAGTGTTTCCATGGTGAGTGTTCCCATGGTGACTGTTCCCAAGGTGAGAGTTCCCATGGTGAGAGTTCTCATGGTGAAAGTACCCATTGTGAGTGTTCCCATGGTGAGCATTCCCATGGTGAGGGCCCCCCCTGGTTAGTGTTCCCATGGTGATTGTTCCCATGGTGAGTGTTCCCATGGTTAGTGTTCCAGTGTTGAGTGTTCTCATGGTGAGTGTTCTCATGGTGAGAATTATCATGGTGAGAGTTTCCATGGTGTGAATTCCCATGGTAAGAGTTACTATGGTGAATGTTCCCATGTGGAGAGTTCCCATGAAGCGATTTCCCATGTTGAATGTTACCATGATGAGTGTTACCATTTCGAGAGTTCCCATGGTGAGTGTTCCCATGGTGAGTGTTCCCATGGTGAGTGCTCTCATGGTGAGTGTTCCCATGGTGAGTGATCTCATGGTGAGTGTTCCCATGGTGAGTCTTCCCATGATGAGTGTTCCCATGCTGAATGTTCTCATGGTGAGCGTTCCCATGGTGAGAGGTCCCCCTGGTGAGAGGTCCCATGGTGACTTTTCCCAAGGTGAGAGTTCCCATGCTGAATGTTCCCATGGTGAGAGTTCCGATGGTGAGTGTTGCCATGGTGAGAGTTCCCATGGTTAGAGTTCCCATGGTGTGTTCTCATGGTGAGTGTTCCCATGGTGAGAGTTCCCATGGTGAGTTTTCCCATGGTGAGAGTTCCCATGGTGAAAGTTCCCATGGTGAGTGTTCCCATGGTGAGTTTTCCCACGATGAGTGTTCCCATGGTGAGAGTTCCCACGGTGAGTGTGCCCATGGTAAGTGTTCCCATGCTGAATGGTCCCATGGTGAGAGTTCCCATGGTGAGTCTTCCCACGATCAGAGTTCCCATGCTGAGTGTTTTCATGGTGAGCGTTCCCATGGCGAGAGCTGCCCCTGGTGAGACGTCCCATGGTGAGTGTTCCCAAGGTGAAAGTTCCCATGCTGAATGTTCCCATGGTGAGAGTTCCCATGGTGAGAGTTCCCATGGTGAGTGTTGCCATGGTGAGAGTTCCCATGGTGAGAGTTCCCAAGGTGTGTTCTCATGGTGAGTGTTCCCATGGTGAGTGTTTCCAAGGTGAAAGTTCCCATGCTGAATGTTCCCATGGTGAGTGTTCCCATGGTGAAAGTTCCCATGGTGAGAGTTCCCCTGGTGAGTTTTCCCACAATGAGTGTTCCCATGGTGAGAGTTCCCATGGTGAAAGTACCCATGGTAAGTGCTCCCATTGTGAGCATTCCCATGGTGAGAGCTCCCCCTGATGAGTGTTCCCATGGTGAGTGTTCCCTTGGTCAGAATTCCATGGTGAGAGTTCCCATGGTGAAAGTACCCATGATTAAATTTCCCATGGTGAGACTTCCCACGATTAGTGCTCCCATGCTGAGTGTTTTCATGGTGAGCGTTCCCATGGCGAGAGCTCCCCCTGGTGAGAGGTCCCATGGTGAGTGTTCCCAAGGTGAAAGTTCCCATGCTGAATGTTCCCATGGTGAGAGTTCCCATGGTGAGTGTTGCCATGGTGAGAGTTCCCATGGTGATAGTTCCCAAGGTGTGTTCTCATGGTGAGTGTTCCCATGGTGAGTGTTCCCAAGGTGAAAGTTCCCATGCTGAATGTTCCCATGGTGAGTGTTCCCATGGTGAATGTTCCCATGGTGAGAGTTCCCATGGTGAAAGTTCCCATGGTGAGTTTCCAAAAGGTGAGTGTTCCCATGGTGAAAGTTCCCATGGTGAGAGTTCCCCTGGTGAGTTTTCCCACAATGAGTGTTCCCATGGTGAGAGTTCCCATGGTGAAAGTACCCATGGTAAGTGCTCCCATGGTGAGCATTCCCATGGTGAGAGCTCCCCCTGATGAGTGTTCCCATGGTGAGTGTTCCCTTGGTCAGAATTCCATGGTGAGTGTTCCCATGGTGAAAGTACCCATGATTAAAGTTCCCATGGTGAGAGCTCCCATGGTGAGAGTTGCCATGGTGAGTGTTCCCATGGTGAGTGTTCCTATGGTGAGAGTTCCCATGTTGAATGTTCCCATGGTGAGTGTTCCCATGGTGAGAGTTCCCATGTTGAGAGTTCCCATGGTGAGTGTTCCCGTGGTGTGAGTTCCCATGGTGAGTGTTCCCATGGTCAGTGTTCCCATAGTCAGTGTTCCCATGGTGAATGTTCCCAAGGTGAGAGTTCCCATGGTGAGAGTTCCCATGGTGAAAGTACCCATTGTGAGTGTTCCCATGGTGAGATTCCCCCCTGGTGAGTGTTCCAATGATGAGTGTTCCCCTGGTGAGTGTTCCCATGATGAGTGTTCCTATGGTGTGAATTCCCATGCAGAATTTTCCCATGGTGAGTATTCCCTTGGTGAGAGTTCCCATGATGAGTGTTCCCATGGTGATTGTTCCCATGGTGAGTGTTCTCACGGTGACTGTTCCCATTGTGATAGTTCCCATGTTGAGAGTTCCCATGGTGAGAGTTCCCATGGTGAGAGTTGCCATGGTGAGTGTTCCCATGGTGAGTGTTCCTATGGTGAGTGTTCCCATGTTGAATGTTCCCATGGTGAGTGTTCCCATGGTGAGAGTTCCCATGTTGAGTGTTCCCATGGTGAGTGTTCCCGTGGTCAGTGTTCCCATAGTTAGTGTTCCCATGGTGAGAGTTCCCATGGTGAGAGTTCCCATGGTGAAAGTACCCATTGTGAGTCTTCCCATGGTGAGATTCCCCCCTGGTGAGTGTTCCAATGATGAGTGTTCCCCTGGTGAGTGTTCCCATGATGAGTGTTCCTATGGTGTGAATTCCCATGGTGAGTCTTCTCACGGTGAGTGTTCCCATTGTGATAGTTCCCATGTTGAGAGTTCCCATGGTGAGAGTTCCCATGGTGAGAGTTCTCATGCTGAATATTCCCATGGTGAGTGTTCCCATTTTGAGAATTCCCATGGTGAGTGTTCCCATGGTGAGTGTTCCCATGGTGAGTGTTCTCATGCTGAGTGTTCCCATGGTGATTGTTCTCATGGTGAGTGTTCCCATGGTGTGTATTCCCATGATGAGTGTTCCCATGCTGAATGTTCTCATGGTGAGCGTTCCCATGGTGAGAGCTCCCCCTGGTGAGAGGTCCCATGGTGACTGTTCCCAAGGTGAAAGTTCCCATGCTGAATGTTCCCATGTTGAGAGTTCCCATGGTGAGTGTTGCCATGGTGAGATTTCCCATGGTGAGTGTTCCCATGGTGAGTGTTCTCATGGTGCGTGTTCCCAAGGTGAGAATTCCCATGGTGAGTGTTCCCATGGTGAGTGTTCCAATGGTGAGTGTTCTCATGGTGAGTGTTCTCATGGTGTGTTATCATGGTGAGAGTTTCCATGGTGTGAGTTCCCATGGTATGAGTTCCCATGGTGAATGTTCCCATGGTGAGAGTTCCCATGGTGAGTGTTCCCATGAAGTGATTTCCCATGCTGAATGTTACCATGGTGAGTGTTCCCATTTTGAGATTTCCCATGGTGAGTGTTCCCATCGTGAGTGTTCCCATGGTGAGTGTTCTCATGGTGAGTGTTCTCATGGTGAGTGTTCTCATGGTGAGTGTTCCCATGGTGAGTCTTCCCATGATGAGTGTTCCCATGCTGAATGTTCTCATGGTGAGCATTCCCATGGCGAGAGCTCCCCCTGGTGAGAGGTCCCATGGTGACTGTTCCCAAGGTGAAAGTTCCCATGCTGAATGTTCCCATGGTGAGAGTTCCCATGGTGAGTGTTCCCATGCTGAATGTTCCCAAGGTGAGAGTTCCCATGCTGAATGTTCCCATGGTGAGAGTTCCAATGATGAGTGTTGCCATGGTGAGAGTTCCCATGTTGAGAGTTCCCATGGTGTGTTCTCATGGTGAGTATTCCCATGGTGAGTGTTCCCATGGTGAGTGTTCCCATGGTGAGTGTTCCCATGGTTAGTGTTCCAGTGTTGAGTGTTCTCATGGTGAGTGTTCTCATGGTGAGAATTATCATGGTGAGAGTTTCCATGGTGTGAATTCCCATGGTAAGAGTTCCTATGGTGAATGTTCCCATGTGGAGAGTTCCCATGTGAGTGTTCCCATGAAGCGATTTCCCATGTTGAATGTTACCATGATGAGTGTTCCCATTTCGAGAGTTCCCATGGTGAGTGTTCCCATGGTGAGTGTTCCCATGGTGAGTGCTCTCATGGTGAGTGTTCCCATGGTGAGTGATCTCATGGTGAGTGTTCCCATGGTGAGTCTTCCCATGATGAGTGTTCCCATGCTGAATGTTCTCATGGTGAGCGTTCCCATGGTGAGAGCTCCCCCTGGTGAGAGGTCCCATGGTGACTGTTCCCAAGGTGAGAGTTCCCATGCTGAATGTTCCCATGGTGAGTGTTCCCAAGGTTAGAGTTCCCATGCTGAATGTTCCCATGGCGAGAGTTCCCATGGTGAGAGTTCCCATGGTGAGTGTTGCCATGGTGAGAGTTCCCATGGTTAGAGTTCCCATGGTGTGTTCTCATGGTGAGTATTCCCATGGTGAGTGTTCTCATGGTGAGTGTTCCCATGGTGAGTATTCTCATGGTGAGTGTTCCCATGGTGAGTCTTCCCATGATGAGTGTTCCCATGCTGAATGTTCTCATGGTGAGCGTTCCCATGGTGAGAGCTCCCCCTGGTGAGAGGTCCCATGGTGACTTTTCCCAAGGTGAGAGTTCCCATGCTGAATGTTCCCATGGTGAGAGTTCCGATGGTGAGTGTTGCCATGGTGAGAGTTCCCATGGTTAGAGTTCCCATGGTGTGTTCTCATGGTGAGTGTTCCCATGGTGAGAGTTCCCATGGTGAGTTTTCCCATGGTGAGAGTTCCCATGGTGAAAGTTCCCATGGTGAGTGTTCCCATGGTGAGTTTTCCCACGATGAGTGTTCCCATGGTGAGAGTTCCCACGGTGAGTGTGCCCATGGTAAGTGTTCCCATGCTGAATGGTCCCATGGTGAGAGTTCCCATGGTGAGTCTTCCCACGATCAGAGTTCCCATGCTGAGTGTTTTCATGGTGAGCGTTCCCATGGCGAGAGCTGCCCCTGGTGAGACGTCCCATGGTGAGTGTTCCCAAGGTGAAAGTTCCCATGCTGAATGTTCCCATGGTGAGAGTTCCCATGGTGAGAGTTCCCATGGTGAGTGTTGCCATGGTGAGAGTTCCCATGGTGAGAGTTCCCAAGGTGTGTTCTCATGGTGAGTGTTCCCATGGTGAGTGTTTCCAAGGTGAAAGTTCCCATGCTGAATGTTCCCATGGTGAGTGTTCCCATGGTGAAAGTTCCCATGGTGAGAGTTCCCCTGGTGAGTTTTCCCACAATGAGTGTTCCCATGGTGAGAGTTCCCATGGTGAAAGTACCCATGGTAAGTGCTCCCATTGTGAGCATTCCCATGGTGAGAGCTCCCCCTGATGAGTGTTCCCATGGTGAGTGTTCCCTTGGTCAGAATTCCATGGTGAGAGTTCCCATGGTGAAAGTACCCATGATTAAATTTCCCATGGTGAGAGTTCCCATGGTGAGAGTTCCCATGGAGAGAGTTCCCATGGTGAGTGTTCCCATTGTGAGTTTTCCCACGATTAGTGCTCCCATGCTGAGTGTTTTCATGGTGAGCGTTCCCATGGCGAGAGCTCCCCCTGGTGAGAGGTCCCATGGTGAGTGTTCCCAAGGTGAAAGTTCCCATGCTGAATGTTCCCATGGTGAGAGTTCCCATGGTGAGTGTTGCCATGGTGAGAGTTCCCATGGTGATAGTTCCCAAGGTGTGTTCTCATGGTGAGTGTTCCCATGGTGAGTGTTCCCAAGGTGAAAGTTCCCATGCTGAATGTTCCCATGGTGAGTGTTCCCATGGTGAATGTTCCCATGCTGAATGTTCCCATGGTGAAAGTTCCCATGGTGAGAGTTCCCCTGGTGAGTTTTCCCACAATGAGTGTTCCCATGGTGAGAGTTCCCATGGTGAAAGTACCCATGGTAAGTGCTCCCATGGTGAGCATTCCCATGGTGAGAGCTCCCCCTGATGAGTGTTCCCATGGTGAGTGTTCCCTTGGTCAGAATTCCATGGTGAGTGTTCCCATGGTGAAAGTACCCATGATTAAAGTTCCCATGGTGAGAGCTCCCATGGTGAGAGTTGCCATGGTGAGTGTTCCCATGGTGAGTGTTCCTATGGTGAGAGTTCCCATGTTGAATGTTCCCATGGTGAGTGTTCCCATGGTGAGAGTTCCCATGTTGAGAGTTCCCATGGTGAGTGTTCCCGTGGTGTGAGTTCCCATGGTGAGTGTTCCCATGGTCAGTGTTCCCATAGTCAGTGTTCCCATGGTGAATGTTCCCAAGGTGAGAGTTCCCATGGTGAGAGTTCCCATGGTGAAAGTACCCATTGTGAGTGTTCCCATGGTGAGATTCCCCCCTGGTGAGTGTTCCAATGATGAGTGTTCCCCTGGTGAGTGTTCCCATGATGAGTGTTCCTATGGTGTGAATTCCCATGCAGAATTTTCCCATGGTGAGTATTCCCTTGGTGAGAGTTCCCATGATGAGTGTTCCCATGGTGATTGTTCCCATGGTGAGTGTTCTCACGGTGAGTGTTCCCATTGTGATAGTTCCCATGTTGAGAGTTCCCATGGTGAGAGTTCCCATGGTGAGAGTTCCCATGCTGAATATTCCCATGGTGAGTGTTCCCATTTTGAGAATTCCCATGGTGAGTGTTCCCATGGTGAGTGTTGTCATGGTGAGTGTTGTCATGCTGAGTGTTCCCATGGTGATTGTTCTCATGGTGAGTGTTCCCATGGTGAGTATTCCCATGATGAGTGTTCCCATGCTGAATGTTCTCATGGTGAGAGTTCCCATGGTGAGAGCTCCCCCTGGTGAGAGGTCCCATGGTGACTGTTCCCAAGGTGAAAGTTCCCATGCTGAATGTTCCCATGTTGAGAGTTCCCATGGTGAGTGTTGCCATGGTTAGCATTCCCATGGTGAGAGTTCCCATGGTGAGTGTTCTCATGGTGAGTGTTCCCAAGGTGAGAATTCCCATGGTGAGTGTTCCCATGGTGAGTTTTCCAATGGTGAGTGTTCTCATGGTGAGAGTTCCCATGTTGTGAGTTCCCATGGTATGAGTTCCCTTGGTGAATGTTCCCATGGTGAGAGTGCCCATGGTGAGTGTTCCCATGAAGTGATTTCCCATGCTGAATGTTACCATGGTGAGTGTTCCCATTTTGAGAGTTCCCATGGTGAGTGTTCCCATGGTGAGTGTTCCCATGGTGAGTGTTCTCATGGTGAGTGTTCCCATGGTGAATCTTCCCATGATGAGTGTTCCCATGCTGAATGTTCTCATGGTGAGCATTCCCATATGGAGAGCTCCCCCTGGTGAGAGGTCCCATGGTGACTGTTCCCAAGGTGAAAGTTCCCATGCTGAATGTTCCCATGGTGAGAGTTCCCATGGTGAGTTTTCCCATGGTGAGAGTTCCCATGGTGAAAGTTCCCATGGTGAGTGTTCCCAAGGTGAGTTTTCCCACGATGAATGTTCCCATGGTGAGAGTTTCCATGGTGAAAGTACCCATGGTAAGTGCTCCCATTGTGAGCATTCCCATTGTGAGATCTCCCCCTGGTGAGTGTTCCTATGGTGAGTTTTCCCTTGGTCAGAGTTCCCATGGTGAGTGTTCCCATGGTGAGACTTCCCATGGTGAATTTACCCATGGTTAAAGTTCCCATGGTGAGTGTTCCCATGGTGAGAGTTCGCACGATGAGTGTTCCCATGGTCAGTGTTCCCAAGGTCAGTGTTCCCAAGGTGAGAGTTCCCATGGCGAGAGTTGCCATGGTGAGATTGCCCATGGTGAGTGTTCCCATGGTGAGAGTTCCCATGCTGAATGTTCCCATTGTGAGTGTTCCCATGGTGAGCATTACCATGGTGAGGGCCCCCCCTGGTTAGTGTTCCCATGATGAGTGTTCCCCTGGAGCGTGTTCCCATGGTGAGTGTTCCTATGGTGAAAATTCCCATGCAGAATTTTCCCATGGTGAGTATTCCCATGGTGAGAGTTCCCATGGTGAGTGTTCCCATGGTGAATGTTCCCATGGTGAGTGTTCTCATGAACTGATTTCCCATGCTGAATGTTACCATGGTGAGTGTTCCCATGGTGAGTCTTCCAATGGTGAGTGTTCTCATGGTGAGTGTTATCATGGTGAGAGTTTCCATGGTGTGAGTTCCCATGGTAAGAGTTCCCATGGTGAATGTTCCCATGGTGAGAGTTCCCATGGTGAGTGTTCCCATGAAGTGATTTCCCATGCTGAATGTTACCATGGTGAGTGTTCCCACGGTGAGTGTGCCCATGGTAAGTGTTCCCATGCTGAATGGTCCCATGGTGAGAGTTCCCATGGTGAGTCTTCCCACGATCAGAGTTCCCATGCTGAGTGTTTTCATGGTGAGCGTTCCCATGGCGAGAGCTGCCCCTGGTGAGACGTCCCATGGTGAGTGTTCCCAAGGTGAAAGTTCCCATGCTGAATGTTCCCATGGTGAGAGTTCCCATGGTGAGAGTTCCCATGGTGAGTGTTGCCATGGTGAGAGTTCCCATGGTGAGAGTTCCCAAGGTGTGTTCTCATGGTGAGTGTTCCCATGGTGAGTGTTTCCAAGGTGAAAGTTCCCATGCTGAATGTTCCCATGGTGAGTGTTCCCATGGTGAAAGTTCCCATGGTGAGAGTTCCCCTGGTGAGTTTTCCCACAATGAGTGTTCCCATGGTGAGAGTTCCCATGGTGAAAGTACCCATGGTAAGTGCTCCCATTGTGAGCATTCCCATGGTGAGAGCTCCCCCTGATGAGTGTTCCCATGGTGAGTGTTCTCTTGGTCAGAATTCCATGGTGAGAGTTCCCATGGTGAAAGTACCCATGATTAAATTTCCCATGGTGAGACTTCCCACGATTAGTGCTCCCATGCTGAGTGTTTTCATGGTGAGCGTTCCCATGGCGAGAGCTCCCCCTGGTGAGAGGTCCCATGGTGAGTGTTCCCAAGGTGAAAGTTCCCATGCTGAATGTTCCCATGGTGAGAGTTCCCATGGTGAGTGTTGCCATGGTGAGAGTTCCCATGGTGATAGTTCCCAAGGTGTGATCTCATGGTGAGTGTTCCCATGGTGAGTGTTCCCAAGGTGAAAGTTCCCATGCTGAATGTTCCCATGGTGAGTGTTCCCATGGTGAATGTTCCCATGGTGAGAGTTCCCATGGTGAAAGTTCCCATGGTGAGTTTCCAAAAGGTGAGTGTTCCCATGGTGAAAGTTCCCATGGTGAGAGTTCCCCTGGTGAGTTTTCCCACAATGAGTGTTCCCATGGTGAGAGTTCCCATGGTGAAAGTACCCATGGTAAGTGCTCCCATGGTGAGCATTCCCATGGTGAGAGCTCCCCCTGATGAGTGTTCCCATGGTGAGTGTTCCCTTGGTCAGAATTCCATGGTGAGTGTTCCCATGGTGAAAGTACCCATGATTAAAGTTCCCATGGTGAGAGCTCCCATGGTGAGAGTTGCCATGGTGAGTGTTCCCATGGTGAGTGTTCCTATGGTGAGAGTTCCCATGTTGAATGTTCCCATGGTGAGTGTTCCCATGGTGAGAGTTCCCATGTTGAGAGTTCCCATGGTGAGTGTTCCCGTGGTGTGAGTTCCCATGGTGAGTGTTCCCATGGTCAGTGTTCCCATAGTCAGTGTTCCCATGGTGAATGTTCCCAAGGTGAGAGTTCCCATGGTGAGAGTTCCCATGGTGAAAGTACCCATTGTGAGTGTTCCCATGGTGAGATTCCCCCCTGGTGAGTGTTCCAATGATGAGTGTTCCCCTGGTGAGTGTTCCCATGATGAGTGTTCCTATGGTGTGAATTCCCATGCAGAATTTTCCCATGGTGAGTATTCCCTTGGTGAGAGTTCCCATGATGAGTGTTCCCATGGTGATTGTTCCCATGGTGAGTGTTCTCACGGTGAGTGTTCCCATTGTGATAGTTCCCATGTTGAGAGTTCCCATGGTGAGAGTTCCCATGGTGAGAGTTCCCATGCTGAATATTCCCATGGTGAGTGTTCCCATTTTGAGAATTCCCATGGTGAGTGTTCCCATGGTGAGTGTTGTCATGGTGAGTGTTGTCATGCTGAGTGTTCCCATGGTGATTGTTCTCATGGTGAGTGTTCCCATGGTGAGTATTCCCATGATGAGTGTTCCCATGCTGAATGTTCTCATGGTGAGAGTTCCCATGGTGAGAGCTCCCCCTGGTGAGAGGTCCCATGGTGACTGTTCCCAAGGTGAAAGTTCCCATGCTGAATGTTCCCATGTTGAGAGTTCCCATGGTGAGTGTTGCCATGGTTAGCATTCCCATGGTGAGAGTTCCCATGGTGAGTGTTCTCATGGTGAGTGTTCCCAAGGTGAGAATTCCCATGGTGAGTGTTCCCATGGTGAGTTTTCCAATGGTGAGTGTTCTCATGGTGAGTGTTATCATGGTGAGAGTTCCCATGTTGTGAGTTCCCATGGTATGAGTTCCCTTGGTGAATGTTCCCATGGTGAGAGTGCCCATGGTGAGTGTTCCCATGAAGTGATTTCCCATGCTGAATGTTACCATGGTGAGTGTTCCCATTTTGAGAGTTCCCATGGTGAGTGTTCCCATGGTGAGTGTTCCCATGGTGAGTGTTCTCATGGTGAGTGTTCCCATGGTCAGTGTTCTCATGGTGAGTGTTCCCATGGTGAATCTTCCCATGATGAGTGTTCCCATGCTGAATGTTCTCATGGTGAGCATTCCCATATGGAGAGCTCCCCTTGGTGAGAGGTCCCATGGTGACTGTTCCCAAGGTGAAAGTTCCCATGCTGAATGTTCCCATGGTGAGAGTTCCCATGGTGAGTGTTCCCATGCTGAATGTTCCCAAGGTGAGAGTTCCCATGCTGAATGTTGCCATGGTGAGAGTTCCGATGGTGAGTGTTGCCATGGTGAGAGTTCCCATGTTGAGAGTTCCCATGGTGTGTTCTCATGGTGAGTATTCCCATGCTGAGAGTTCCCATGGTGAGTTTTCCCATGGTGAGAGTTCCCATGGTGAAAGTTCCCATGGTGAGTGTTCCCAAGGTGAGTTTTCCCACGATGAATGTTCCCATGGTGAGAGTTTCCATGGTGAAAGTACCCATGGTAAGTGCTCCCATTGTGAGCATTCCCATTGTGAGAGCTCCCCCTGGTGAGTGTTCCTATGGTGAGTTTTCCCTTGGTCAGAGTTCCCATGGTGAGTGTTCCCATGGTGAGACTTCCCATGGTGAATTTACCCATGGTTAAAGTTCCCATGGTGAGTGTTCCCATGGTGAGAGTTCGCACGATGAGTGTTCCCATGGTCAGTGTTCCCAAGGTCAGTGTTCCCAAGGTGAGAGTTCCCATGGCGAGAGTTGCCATGGTGAGAGTGCCCATGGTGAGTGTTCCCATGGTGAGAGTTCCATGCTGAATGTTCCCATGGTGAGTGTTCCCATGGTGAGTGTTACAACGGTGAGAGTTCCCATGCTGAATGTTCCCATTGTGATTGTTTCCGTGGTGATTGTTCCCATGGTGACAGTTCCAATGGTGAGAGTGCCATGGTGAGTGTTCCCATGATGAGAGTTCCCATGGTGAGTGTTCCCATGGTCAGTGTTTCCATGGTGAGTGTTCCCATGGTGAATGTTCCCAAGGTGAGAGTTCCCATGGTGAGAGTTCTCATGGTGAAAGTACCCATTGTGAGTGTTCCCATGGTGAGCATTCCCATGGTGAGGGCCCCCCCTGGTTAGTGTTCCCATGATGAGTGTTCCCCTGGAGCGTGTTCCCATGGTGAGTGTTCCTATGGTGAAAATTCCCATGCAGAATTTTCCCATGGTGAGTATTCCCATGGTGAGAGTTCCCATGGTGAGTGTTCCCATGGTGAATGTTCCCATGGTGAGTGTTCTCATGAACTGATTTCCCATGCTGAATGTTACCATGGTGAGTGTTCCCATGGTGAGTCTTCCAATGGTGAGTGTTCTCATGGTGAGTGTTATCATGGTGAGAGTTTCCATGGTGTGAGTTCCCATGGTAAGAGTTCCCATGGTGAATGTTCCCATGGTGAGAGTTCCCATGGTGAGTGTTCCCATGAAGTGATTTCCCATGCTGAATGTTACCATGGTGAGTGTTCCCATTTTGAGAGTTCCCATGGTGAGTGTTCCCATGGTGAGTGTTCCCATGGTGAGTGTTCTCATGGTGAGTGTTCTCATGGTGAGTGTTCTCATGGTGAGTGTTCCCATGCTGAATGTTCTCATGGAGAGCGTTCCCATGGTGAGAGCTCCCCCTGGTGAGAGGTCCCATGGTGACTGTTCCCAAGGTGAAAGTTCCCATGCTGAATGTTCCCATGTTGAGAGTTCCCATGGTGAGTGTTCCCATGCTGAATGTTCCCAAGGTGAGAGTTCCCATGCTGAATGTTCCCATGGTGAGAGTTCTGATGGTGAGTGTTGCCATGGTGAGAGTTCCCATGTTGAGAGTTCCCATGGTGTGTTCTCATGGTGTGTATTCCCATGGTGAGAGTTCCCATGGTGAGTTTTCCCATGGTGAGAGTTCCCATGGTGAAAGTTCCCATGGTGAGTGTTCCCAAGGTGAGTTTTCCCACGATGAGTGCTCCCATGGTGAGCATTCCCATGGTGAGAGCTCCCCCTGGTGAGTGTTCCCATGGTGAGTGTTCCCTTGGTCAGAGTTCCCATGGTGAGTGTTCCCATGGTGAGACTTCCCATGGTTAATTTACCCATGGTTAAAGTTCCCATGGTGACTTTTCCCATGGTGAGAGTTCCCATGGTGAGTGTTCCCATGGTCAGTGTTTCCATGGTGAGTGTTCCCATGGTGAATGTTCCCAAGGTGAGAGTTCCCATGGTGAGAGTTCTCATGGTGAAAGTACCCATTGTGAGTGTTCCCATGGTGAGCATTCCCATGGTGAGGGCCGCCCCTGGTTAGTGTTCCCATGATGACTGTTCCCCTGGAGCGTGTTCCCATGGTGAGTGTTCCTATGGTGAAAATTCCCATGCAGAATCTTCCCATGGTGAGTATTCCCATGGTGAGAGTTCCCATGGTGAGTGTTCCCATGGTGAATGTTCCCATGGTGAGTGTTCCCATGAACTGATTTCCAATGCTGATTGTTACCATGGTGAGTGTTCCCATGGTGAGTGTTCCCATGGTGAGTGTTCCCATGGTGAGTGTTCCCATGGTGAGATTTCCCATGCTGAATGTTCCCATGGTGAGTGTTCCCTTGGTGAGAATCCCCATGCTGATGTTCCCATGGTTCAATGTTCCCATGGTGAGATCTCCCATGCTGAATGTTCCCATGTTGAGAGTTCCCATGGTGTGTGTTGCCATGGTGAGAGTTCCCATGGTGAGAGTTCCCATGGTGAGTGTTCATACGGTGAGTGTTCCCATGGTGAGTGTTCCCATGGTGAATGTTCCCATGGTGAGTGTTCCCATGGTGAGAGTTCCCATGGTGAGTGTTCCCATGGTGAGTGTTCCCATTTTGAGGGTTCCCATGGTGAGTGTTCCCATGCTGAGAGTTCCCATGGTGAGTGTTTTCATGGTGAGTGTTCCCATGGTGAGAGTTCGCATGGTGAGAGTTCCCATGGTGAGGTACCCATGGTGAGTGTTCCCATGGTGAATGTTCCCATGGTGAGTATTCCCATGGTGAGAGTTCCCATGGTGAGTGTTCCCATGGTGAGTGTTCCCATTTTGAGGGTTCCCATGGTGAGTGTTCCCATGCTGAGTGTTCCCATGGTTAGTGTTTTCATGGTGAGTGTTCCCATGGTGAGTTTTCCCAAGGTGAGAGTTCGCATGGTGAGAGTTCCCATGGTGAGTGTACCCATGGTGAGTGCTCCCATGGTGAATGTTCCCATGGTGAGTATTCCCATGGTGAGAGTTCCCATGGTGAGTGTTCCCATGGTGAGTGTTCCCATTTTGAGTGTTCCCATGGTCAGTGTTCCTATGGTGAGTGTTCCCATGGTGAGTGTTCTCATGGTGAGTGTTCCCATGGTGAGAGTTTCCATGGTGTGAGTTCCCATGGCGAGTGTTCCCATGGTGAGTGTTCATACCGTGAGTGTTCCCATGGTGAGAGTTCCCATGGTGAGAGTTCCCATGGTGAAAGTTCCCATGGTGAGAGTTTCCATGCTGAATGTTCCCATGGTGAAAGTTCCCATGGTGCGTGTTCCCATGGTGAAAGTTCCCATGGTGAGTGTTCCCTTGGTGAGACTTCCCATGGTGAGTTTTCCCATCGTGAGTATTCCCATGGTGCGAGTTTCCATGCTGAATGTTCCCATGGTGAGAGTTCCCATGGTGAGTGTTGCCATGGTGACAGTTCCCACAGTGAGATTTCCCATGGTGAGTGTTCCCATGGTGAGAGTTCCCATGGTGAGATTTCCCACGGTATGAGCTCCCATGGTGAATTTTCCGATGGTGAGTGTGCCCATGCTGAATGTTCCCATGGTGAGAGTTCCCATGGTGAGTGTTCCCACGATGAGTGTTCCCATGGTGAGAGTTCCCATGGTGAGAGTTCCCATGGTGAAAGTACCCATGGTGAGTGCTCCCATGGTGAGTGTTCTCATGGTGAGATCCCCCCCTGGTGAGAGGTCCCATGGTGAGAGTTCCCATGGTGAGAGTTCCCATGGTGAGATTTCCCGCGGTATGAGCTCCCACGGTGAATTTTACGATGGTGAGTGTGCCCATGCTGAATGTTCCCATGGTGAGAGTTCCCATGGTGAGTGTTCCCACGATCAGTTTTCCCATGGTGAGAGTTCCCATGGTGAGAGTTCCCATGGTGAAAGTACCCATGATGAGTGCTCCCATGGTGAGTGTTCTCATGGTGAGATCTCCCCCTGGTGAGAGGTCCCATGGTTAGTGTTCCCATGGTGAGAGTTCCCATCGTCAGTGTTCGCTTGGTGAGTGTTCCCATGGTGTGTGTTCCGATGGTGAGCGTTCCCATGGTGAGAATTCCCATGGTGAGTATTCCCATGGCGAGAGTTCCCATGGCGACAGTTCCCATGGCGAGAGTTCCCATGGCAAGAGTTCCCATGGTGAATGTTCCCATGGTGAGAGTTCCCATGGTGAGAGTTTCCATGGCAAGAGTTCCCATGGTGAATGTTCCCATGGTGAGAATTCCCATGGTGAATGTTCCCATGGTGAGTGTTCCCATGGTGATTCTTTTGGATACACGGTGATGCTACTACCTTTCCTTCTTTCCGCCAGACTCCATCCGTGCTTTCAATTGCACCCTGCTCCTCCCACTGTCCTTTCTCCTCTTTTTTAGTATCTAGTTGTGAATCCACTATCTTCACATCCTCTAACCCAGTCACTGTTACTGGCACCGGATACTCCTGGACCGTGACTGCAGCCTCTTCAGCCGTTTCATCCGCGCATTGGTTGCCCAGCTCGATGGGGTCCGCTATCCTCTGATGGGCTTTAACACTTATTCCTGCTGCCTCTAGGGGTAGGTGTGCAGCCTCTACCAGGTCTCTGACTATCTTTTTGTGCTGCACTTGACCTCCTCCTGATGTGACATAACCCCTGTGGCTCCAGGGAACCATATAATCATGTAGCACCCCAAAGGCGTACCTGCTGTCCGTCTAAATATTAGCTCTTTTGCCCCCCCGCTTTATACAGAGCTGCTTTCAATGCCACTAACTCTGATAAGTTACCTGCCATTTTTTCCCTGCCCAAGATCCATCCTTCTCTATCCACCTCAGCCCATCCAGCACATGGGATCCCATTTACAAACCTCGGGACCCGTCTACCAACAGGGACAGGTCTGCATCTTGCAACTCATTTTCCCTCAGTGCTTTCGGATTCTCCTCCTCCATCTCCCGGGAACAATCACCTTCGAGTTCCATAACATGTTCCTCCCCTCCTATCCACTGCTGGGTTAGTCCCTAAATGTCGAACCATTACAACCGTTTTATCTTGCGGGAATAACACAGCTTCCCAAACCGCCTGTCTACTATCTGAGAGCATTCTCGATTTTCCCGTATTGAGTAATTCCACTAGACTATGATTTGGGTGGCAGTACCTGCTCCCCAGTCATTACTACAGGTTTGCAGACTCTCACAGCCCAAGGTGCACAGTCAGTTACTGCTACGCATTGAGGCAATCCACCAGCGACAGGTGACTGTTCCATTGAAAATTAACCCACGGGGGGTCTCATCTGCTCCCCGTGCTCCTGGGTCAGCACCTCACTGTAAAACCCTCTCTTGTTCAGGGTATAGAGATCAAACACTTTGCCCATGCAGGGCAGCCCTTGGGCTGGTGCTGAGGTGAGTGCCGCTTCAGTGCAGTATCGGCTACCTCTTGTTTCTCACCCCATTCTATACAATCCTGCGATGCTCTCCCCCCTTTGACCGATTCCTGTATGGGTGCAGCAAGCTTCACAAAGTCCTCCGCAAGGGCCCTACAGTAATTAAACAGTCCCATATCACATAACCCAGGTACTGCACCTCCTGCTTTCCCAGCCGGTCTTTCTTTACACTTACATCAAACCCGGCTGCTCCTATTAACTCCAAGATATGTAACAACATCCCTAATGTGTCCCTTAGCCGTTTCTGTGCCAATTAAAAGATCCATATATTGGATCACTGCACCGCCCTCATCCAGTTCTGCGCGGCTCAACACATCACACATTACCCAGTGGAAAATTGGCCGGGCTATTGTGGAAACCCTGCGGCCAGTGGGCCCAGGTGGACTGTTAATGTCTTATGGTGAAAGCAAATTTATCCTGGGATTCCTCATCCAACGGTAAAGCCCAAAACCCATTTGCAACATCCAGGACCGGAAAGACTGAGTGACCCTATCCTAAGTTGTTGAATATGGTGGCATGACCTCGCTACTATTGGGTGTTCCCCCGAGGTCTCACTTCAGTTAGAGCTGTACAGTCGATATGACCCGTCCGATTTCTGAATGGGCCACAGGGGGGAGTTGGTGGTGGACTGAGTCCTCCTGACTATCCCATCCTGCTCTGGGCTCTGTATGATGCCCCTCACTGCATCCTGAGCCTCTGATTTAATGGGATATTGTTTCCTCGGGGTGGGGCGGGGGGGGGGTGTGTTCTGGCCCCGGAATATGAATGGGGGATATGTTAACTCCACCGTGCCCAGACTCTGACCACTTGCCAACACCCATTGCCCTTGGTGCCTCCATCGATCTGGGTTTAACTCTGTCACTGCAGCCACACTGCACGGTAGAATCGGTGTTCGATTCCCCTTAAGTGGACCCTGCATAATAATCTTACCTCCCTGCGGGCTGGTTACTGCTCTGAGTCTTTTTGGGATATCCATCCCCATAGTGCTTCCTTCATTAGCTTGTCCACCCAAATCTGGATAGGGACTATCAACCCCCCTATCTCCAAGGGACTGATCTCACTTTGTTTCACCCACCTATGTACCCCACTTATCCCCATCATCATTACAGTAACACACACGTAGCTGGTAGGTCCAGGTCAGTTATTGAAATGTTTATTAACATTCTGCACTGCCGGCCCCCTCTAACAATGTCAACAAACACCCCTGGGTCTCTGGCCCTGGATATCCCGAGGGTTGGTTCTACCTATCACCACTTGACAAGTCCCGAATCAGTTTCCAGTCCTCGTCCACCGTAAAGCAGCTGCCAGCTTGGGTCAGTCCCTCGGGACCGCCTGGGACCCTGACCTTCCCCCCCTCCCCAACACACACAGAGAGACCAGCAATCACTCCAGAGGTATCTGGGCTTCCTGCAGTTCGGACACCGCACTCCCGTATTCACCTGCTTCTTTCACTGATTCCTACATTCCCCGGACACACGCCCCTCCTTCCCACAATTAAAACGTTCTCCCCTCGGGCTGCCACTGAAGCTGTCTCATGCCCCTGGGTCTCCAAATCCTTGTCCCATCGCATGATGTCCAAACAGTTCCCTCCGACCGAGAGGCCCATCCTAATGATCTTCTGACGTTCGGGTCCGAACCCTTCCTTTAACATGTTCAGGAAAATCTCATCATCCCACTCGGGATGTGGATGTCCGGACAGTTGTCCCATACGTTTCCCGCTTCCATTCTGCATCGTCCAGTGTGGACTCGCCTTCTTTTTGCGCCATGGATGTTAAACGCCCCCAATTCGTCTCTCCCACCCCAGGGCTTCCTTAACTGCCCTCTGGAAATCCCTTTGCGGGGCTATCACTGTCTCCTGATCTGGAATGTCCTCCAGCTTTGCCCACTCCCCGCTCCTCACCGGCAGGGACAATCTTCCCCGAATATCCCCAGGGCATTTTGCCTTTACCACTATATGGGTGTCAAGGGGATGCAGTTTGGTCCAAAAATCTGGGTTATTATCCCAAGGTTTAAGCCTCAGTAATTCCTTGAGCAGTATCTGTTTCTCTCCCAGAGTGAAGGGTACATGTGTAACCTTCTCCGTAACCCCCTCAACCCCCTCTTCCTCCTCCGATACCCCCCTCATCCCCCTGTGCTCTTGGCTCGGGCTTTTAACCTGCGTTTTTTCGAATGTGGAAGGACCTTACTCCTCCTAACGGTGACTGATATCGGGGCCATGGGGTTTGAAGAGCATGGGGTACGTTGATACATGGGGGGGGTGGGGGGGGGGGGGGTGCGGGGTCTGTCCCAATTTTATATTCGACTTCACCCTCGGTGCTTTCCTCCTCCTGCTGGGTGTCAATATAATCAGCCGCCGCTCGTCTGGTCTTTCCTGGATCTGTCTCTCCCTCTCTAACCTGCCGGAAGCTGGTATTAATCCGTCCACACAACTGGAAATACCAAGTGACAATGACCATCACCCTCTTCTCTTTCTTACCCTTCTTCTGAACGACCCGCCATTGTTTTTGCTCTTTGGGGTTTCCCTGTGGATTCCACCCACCCTCCTGAATTTTCTTGATTAATTTTGACCGTTGTTCTGCTATGAACCTCGTGGTGGAGTCCACGGCTCCCTAGTCAAGCTCCACAGCACTTCCCTGTTTTCCTGACAGCATTTTATTCTTCTGTTCCCGTCTGTCTCTGCGCAGTTAGTTCCTGTGACTCTGAAAACTTAGTTACTTGCGGTACGTGTGGTCTACTTATTTCCCCAGGGGTCTGACCTCCCTGTGCAGCTTCAGCGATGGTTCTATTTCAAACCATATCTCGCCAGCACGCTCCGCCTCCTACCCGGACACCTCCTGTCCTGAGTCCTCCTCCTGGCTCTTTTTGACACTCGACTGGACTGTCCTCTGTTAGGCTTACTACACTAGCTACGGGTGGTAAACAAAATATACTCACCCACTTTGCAGAGCCGTGCTGAGGATCCGCTCCGAGTATCCTGCCGACTATGCCAATTGTTGTGGTAGCTTTGACGAATGAACCACAGGAGGCCCAGGTACTGGTTATGATCGTTTATTCGAGTTATTGCAAGGAGAGATCCATCTCAATGCAGCTTCAGATAGCACTCTGCTAAATTACAAGTATTCAGCATATTTATACATTACTGGTCATATACAAGAACATTGTTCAGATTCCAATCTTATTAACATCTAGGTACATACATCCCCCTACACCCAGGCAGATCTTTCTCCCCCAATCTGAGCTGGCACCATCTGTCCTTTCCTAATCTGTTGAAGAGCATATTTAATCTATATTGTTTCCATCCTCCTTCTCCAGTCTAGTTCCCAGGGCCTTTCTGGTGATTGCAAGCCCTCAAAGTGTGCAAAGCTCATCTAGTAACCCTTAACTGTTAATGTACTGTCTGCCTGGAAATTCTAAGTAATTCCCTTTCAATAAATTCTTACCGTATTCCCAACAATTCTATTCACCTCGACCACTCCCTGTGGGAGCGAGTTCCACATTCTCCCCGCTCTCTGGGTAAAGGAGTTTCTCCTGAATTCCCCATTGGGTTTATTAGTGATTCTCTTACACTGATGGCCCCGAGTTCTGGTCTCCCCCACACAAGTGGAAACATCTTCTCTACGTCAACCCCATTGAAACCCCTCGAGAATTTTAAAGACCTCGATCAGGTCAGCCCCTCACTCTTGTTTTCTAGAGAAAGGAGTCCTGGCTTGAGGCGATAAATTTACCTTTTTGGTTTTGTCCTTGAAGGTTTATCTTTGTACCTTTTCTCCTGTGCCTCAATGTCATGGAACCATGAATCGTGCGCAGTCACTTCAGTTGTGACTTATCCCAGGTTCTATGTACGTTTGAAACATAAACGTTCTGCGTTTCCTCTAAAACAGAAGCTCTGCATTTTGCTTACACTCCTTTGTTAATCTGATCTCCCCATCGTTACAGTTCCTGAGTTTCTCTGCCCAGGTTACTGTTTCCCTCGATCTTATTTCAATGTTTACCGTATCACCCCTGTCACCACCTCCCGGCCCGCTTCACAGACGGTGAGCCATGTCTTGAAGTGTGGTTACTGTTGGGATGCAGGAGACGTAGCAGCCAATGTGCGCACAGCAAGATCCCACAAACAACAATATGGTCACATGATGTTGATTGATGGATAACTATTGGCCCAGTGGCACTGGGGGAGGGGGACAGGGTAGAGCTGGGGGCTGTCAACAGCTCATCCTCAATGGGGAGTCCATGGGGATCCACCTGAGAGGGCAGGCGGGTCCTCGGTTTAACGTCACTTCTGAAAAAACGGCACCTCCGACAGTCCAGCACTCCCTCAGTACAGCGCTGGGCATGTCAGCCCCGATTCAGCACTCAAGAGCCTGGAGTGGGACTCAAACCCACAACATCGTGACAACGAGGGGGAGAGAAAATGTCTGGGAAATTTCCCTCTGACCCCCTCACCTGATCGAAAGCAGTCCCAGGAGATCTCACACACACAGACACACACACACACACACACATAAATACACACGCACTCACACATACACAGGTACACACCACAGACAGACACACACGCACACACTCCCGTATACACACACACACACACATACACACACAGAAACACAGACACACAGATACACATACACCCGCTCACACGTACACACACATGCACACACAGATGCATACACACACACACACACACACACTTACATACACACACACACACCCTCACACATACACGCACACACACTCCGACATACACACATACACACTCACACAGACACACACACATACACACACACACTCACACATGCATGCACACACACACACACACACACTCACACATACATGTGCACACACTCCCACATACACACATACACACACACAGACATACACACACAGATACACACACACACTCACACAGACACAAACACATACACACACACACACACACACACACACACACTCACACATGCATACACACACACACACACATTCACGCACACACACTCCCACATACACACACACACAGACATACACACACAGATACACACAGACACTTACACACACACACACACACACACACACACAGACACATGCATACACTCACACAGACAGACATACACACACACACGTACAGCGTTCACTATAAAGATCTCATATTTGTTGTTATCTCTGCCAGTCAGGAATGAGCCTAGCTCCTCCTTGAAACCGGAGTTTTGAGCACACTGCAGCACACTCAGCCAGCAGCACACTCCAGACTCCTTGGGGGAGAAATAACTGACATTCGGTCTAATCCCACTCTTACATAGTTTAAATTCCTATCTCCTGATCATCCCCAGTGTGTTAATCCAGCAAAATCTATCATTGATTTTGTTATTTTATGAACATTTATCAGGCTTTCTGGGCCACACTCCTCCAAGTTTAATAGAACCAAAGTTTTTGAGTCTTCCAGAGTTTCTGGTGCGCATTAAACATTCACTCGAGCTTGTACATTGACCATTCTCCAGTGTCACTGTGTCACCCAGCATGTGAGATGTGAGCTGAATCTTCCTTCAGCCTAACAACCCTCTCTCACTCCTCCAATTCAGCCCTCTCGCACATCCCTCCCAGTTCACATCGCTCCCCCATTGGCGGCCGGGAGCCCTGGAATTCCCTCCCTAAACCTCTCTGTCTCTCCCCCCCCCAACAATTCTTCTTGTAAGACCCCCTGTGAAAACCCACCTCTCTGACCAGGATTTTTCTCCCTTGCCCTTCCGTGGCTTCTTAGAGGCCTCAAACTGTTGACAGGTTGGAGGAGGTTACAGGAGATGGTAACGCGAGGTCATGGAGGGATTGGAAAATAAGGATGAGAATTTGAAAATCGGGACAATGCTGGACCAGGAGGCAGTGCAAGAACAGGAGGTGAGGGGGGAACAGGTTTTGGTGTGAGTTGAGTGGAGTTCTGAATGTGCTCAAGTCTATAGAGAGTGGAAGGTGAGACACTGGTCAAGAGAGCAGTGGGATAGTCAGTGAGGAATGAAACTGGGTGGACCACCCGGCATTGACCTAGGCACCGGAAACGACAACGGCAATCTTAATGGACCCTGCAAAGTCCTCCTCACTAACATCTGGGGGCCTAGTCCCAAAATTGGGAGAGCTGTCTCACAGACTAGTCAAGCCAGAGCCTCACGGAATCATACCTTACAGATAACGTCCCAGACACCACAATCACCATCCCTGGGTATGTCCTGTCCCATCGGCAGGACAGACCCAGTAGAGGTGGCGGCACAGTGGTATACAGTCAGGAGGGGGTGTTACCCTGGGAGTCCTCAACATCGACCCCATGAAGTCTCATGGCATCAGGTCAAACATGAGCAAGGAAACCTCCTGCTGGTTACCACCGACTGTGTCCCCTCGCTGTGCAGTAAAGGGTTAATGGTTATGGTGATGAGACAATGGTGTTAATGGTGATGTCAGCGTGACATCAGGAAGGTGAGGGGAAAGGCTCCGAGCGAGCGGGACACAGAATGGTCAGCGTCCCCGGAAACACGGGCCCATCATTCCTGTACCCTCCCGCGGAGTGGAAATTGAGTTGGGTTGCCTCTCCGCTCCTCGTTTCTGACTTAAAATAAATCCAGCACAGTGTGGTCCTGAGCCCGACTGTCGAGCTCAGGAGAGCTGGAGGTGAGGGAGGCGGGCGCCAATCTTTATGGCGCTGGCTGCCGTAAAACCGGGTAAGTTTAAAGGTCCCGTCACTTCGATGAGCCAGGGAGAAGGTCGGTGTTGAAAGGTAGGTGGCTAGGGATGGTGGGGTGGGGTGGGTTTGGCTCAGGTGGGGGTGGGGGAGTGGGGGGTGCTGTGAATCTCAGGTCAGCCTGGGGTGGCGTTTGGGAGGGGTGCAGGGTGGGGTGGACTCGGGACGGGCTGGCTGTGCTGGGCTTAGGGGGGGGTGGGGGGTTTGACCTTGGGGGGGTGGTGGTTTCAGGTCAGGTTGGCCTGGTGGCTCCCCCCGCCCCCCAGGGCGGGGTTCGAGTTGGTGCGGCCTTGGCAGGTGTGCGGGTGGAGGGGGAAGTCGGGCCTGAGTGGGGTGTTGAGTTGGGTCTGGCGTTGGCCGGGGCGAGGAATTGGGCTGGTGGGCGTGGGTCAGGAGGTCGAGGTGCGGGGGTGGGGGGTGTGGGGGAGGGTGTTTGGGAGTTTTGTGGGTCAGGAGGTCAAGGTGCCAGGGGGAGGGTGGTTGGGTGTTTTGTGTGGGGTGGGGGGGTGGGGTCCTATGGGGAGGTCAGAAGGGGGCAGCATTGGGGAGATTTGGCGAGTCCTGTGGGGGTTCAGGGGGTTAACGGGTGACTGTGGTGGGGGGGGATCCTTGTGGGGGTTGGGGGGAGTGGTATTCAGGGTCTGGGAGTGGGCTGATGGTAATGCAGGGGTGGTGAGAGCATTGTGAGGGGACGGGTCGGGGTGTTATTGAGGGCGGGCTGTGGGGAGTCCTGTGGGGGCTGTTAGGGTTTATTGGAGGTGGGTGGCAGGCAGTTCCATGGGTAGTCGGGGTGGGTCTCGACGGGCCGAATGGCCTAATTTCTGCTCCTATGTCTTATGGTCTTATAGTTACCCAGAAACTAGAAGTGGTTTTAATTCTGCTAACTGTTCCTGAGTAACTGGTGCTGTAAGACAGTCAGGACCAGCCCAAGTTTAGAATTTAAGTTGCATTTTTTGGATAGTTTCCAGTACAGGTCAATTACCCAATGGAAGTTTGGATTTCCCAGGCAATTGCCCTATAACCCTTACCTGGGGACTACTGGAGGTGGGAGGGCGTTCCCCAGCACATCTTTGGGGTAACCCCCTGAGATACAACGCCCCTGAGCTCGGAGGTTGCTACCAGGGTAAATAACAATTTGAACAAAAGCTATGTACCTCCCGGGGTTCTGCATCTTTACCCCCTCCCCCCACCCCCCAGTAGGGTACATTTATTCAGCCGAGCCTATTGTCTGCATAGATTTAAGGGGATCGGTGGGAGGATTCGAGGGGATATGAGGAAAAACGTCTCCACCCAGAGGGTGGTGGGTGTCTAGAATTCACTGCCTTGTTGGTGATGGAGGCTGAAATATTCAACACGTTTAACAGGCACCTGGATCAGCGTCTGAAGTGCTGTAACCTGCGAGGCAGCGGACCAGGTGCTGGAAAGGGGGATTAAAATGAGAGTCTGCTTTCTATTTCACTTTCTTTATCAGCCGGTGCAGAGGCAATGGGCTGAATGGCCTCTTTCTGTGCTGCAACTTTCCTATGGCTTTATGGTCTTAATCTTCGACGAGGAGAGATTTTATAAGATTATAAGAGCTTAGTCAGCTGTACTAGCTATTGACGTGGTATTGAAACAAAATGTCCTTATTTAGACTAAACGAAAATATCTCGGAATAAAATATACTTACTAGGTATATTATAATAGGAATAACTCTTCTGAGTTAACCCCTCTCAGAACATAGAATCTCCTATTGAAGAATTCTAGAGAAATGAAGGCCCTGAGGCTGACATAGTGAGTCTCCAACTTTCTATAATGTTCATTTTATAATATTTTATTGTAAGCTTAAATCTTAGATGGCCTTATAGTAATGGTTGCAATATTGCAAACTCTAAATACAAAATAAACTAATCCATCTAAAATATAACTGCAAAATATAAATCTACCTAAAAGTGAATGTAGGACATTCAAATGAATAATACACTAGGTTTGTACCTACAATCAGAGTATGAAGAATAGTTCCTGCCATTGTCTTGGCTAAGAGGAGATCAGATAAGATCTCAATTCTTCTTCAGCCATTCAAGTCTGACTGAGATATTTCCCTTAGAGTCTAATTTAAAGAAAATCTTTTGCCTTTAGAATAAATAACTATTGTCTAGCATACTCTGAGGGTTCTTTGTTTGAGAATTCTTGCCGGATCAGACAATGTGTTTTTCTGACTGCAGAGTGTCCTCAGCATGTTGCAAGTAGTCTCAAGGCAAAAGCCTTGTCTGGCAAAAGCCTTGCATTTGTGTATAATAGTCTCTTCCTGCTCTTAAATTTTTAACCCTTTCATTAGCTGGGTCAGATCCTTAAAGTAACGATTATCTTAAGTCACTCATAGAGTAAGCAAAACCTTATCAAAGTGCTAGAAGCTGCTGTTTAAGAAACGGAGACCAGAGATTGGTAACCTCACTGGTGAAGAACTTGGAACCGCTCGACTTTGCAACTAGCCAGTAGAAAACGGAAATGTAACTTGGTGAGGAACAGTGAACTCAGCATGATGTCACCAGCCATTGAACAGCCACTACAGCTTCCACAGCCTTTTGAACACATCAAGGGCCCACAACAAGGGCAACAATGAGAGATCTGGAGGAGACAGTTTGAAAGGTACCAAACAACTTTGAATTTACAGCAAAAGGCATAAAAACACAAGGTCAGTACCCTTTGTATGCAGGTGGGGCCGTAGCTGATGATGTCCCTGCATGCCAAGTAGTTTAGTAGACCTCAAGGTCCTACAAGTTTATGAGGACCTTTGATATTTACTTGAGCCCTAAGGAAAATATGGTCATTAAGCAGGTGAGATTCAACCAGAGGAGCCAAAGGTCAGATGAATCCATCATTCATTTATTAATGACTTGTATCAACTGACCAGTAGTTGTGACTACAGAGCTTTAAAGCATGAGTTAATTCACAACTGCATCATAATCGGAAATTTTGCAATCCAAAGAGGGTTTAATGAGGAGATGGTTGGATTCTCTTTGGTTGGAAATGGGCATTGTTGGGAACTTATGTAGTGTGAATGTTACTTGCCCCTTATCAGCCCACACCTGGATATTGTCCAGGTCTTGTTGTAAATAGGCATGAATTGCATCAGTATCTGAGGAGTCATGAATGGTGCTGAACATTGTGCAATCATCAGCGAACATCCCCACTTCTGACCTTATGATGGAAGGAAGGTCATTGATGAAGCAGCTGAAGATGGTCGGGCCGAGGACACTACCCTGAGGAACTCCTGCAGTGATGTCCTGGAGCTGAGATGACTGACCTCCAACAACCACAACCATCTTCCTTTGTGCGTGGTGGTATTGTCCAGAGACCCAGGGTATGGTCCAGAGAACCGAGATCGAATCCCACCATGAAAGATGGAGGAGTTTGAATTCAACAAAAACCTGGAATTAAAAGTCTGATAGTGACCATGAAACTATTGTCAATTGTTGTAAAAACCCATCTAATTCAATAGTGCCCTTTAGGGAGGGAAATCTGCCCTCCTTACCCGGTCTGGCCTTCATGTGACTCCAGACCCACACAGCCATGTGGTTGACTCTTACCTACCCTCTGAAATGGCTGAGCAAGAGACTCAGTTGTATCAAACTGCTACAAAGTCACAAAAAAGGACTGAAACCGGACAGACCACCCGGCATCAACCTAGACACTGGAAACAACATCACAATCTCAGCCCTGTCGACCCTGCAAAGTCCTCCTTACTAACATTGGGGGGCTAGTGCCAAAATTGGGAGAGCTGTCTCACAGACTAGTCAAGCAACAGCCTGACATAGTCATCCTCATAAAATCATACCTTACAGATAACGTCCCAGACTCCACCATCACAATCCCTGGGTATGTCCTGTCTCACTGGCAGGGCAGACCAGCAGAGGTGGGAACACAGTGATATACATTTGGGAGGGAGCTGCCCTATGAGTCCTCAACATCGACTCCAGACCCCACAGAGTCTCATGGCATCAGGTCAAACATGGGCAAGGAAACCTCCTGCTGATTACCACGTACCACCCTCCTTCAGCTGATGAATCAGTGCCTCCTCCATGTTGAACATCACTTGGAGGAAGCACTTAGGGTGGCAAGGGCACAGAATGTACTCTGCGTGGGGACTTCAATGTCCATCGCCAAGAGTGGCTCGGTAGCACCACTACTGACCGAGCTGGCCGAGTCCTAAAGGACATAGCTGCTAGCCTGGGTCTGCGGCAGGTGGTGAGGGAACCAACAAGAGGGAAATACATACTTGACCTCATCCTCACCAACCTGCCTGCTGCAGATGCATCTGTCCATGATAGTATCAGTAGGAGTGACCACCGCACAGTCGCTGCGGACACGAAGTCCCGACTTCACATTGAGGATACCCTCCATCATGTTGTGTGACACTACCACTGTGTTAAACGGGATAGATTTCAAACAGATCTAGCTACTCAAGACTGGGCATCCATGAGGCGCTGTGGGCCATCAGCTGCAGCAGAATTGTACTCGAACACAATCTGTAACCTCACAGCCCAGCATATCCCCCACTCTACCATTACCATCAAGCCAGGGGATCAACCCTGGTTCAATGAAGAGTGCAGGAGGGCATGTCAGGAGCAGCACCAGGCATACCTAAAAATGAGGTGTCAACCTGGTGAAGCTACAACACAGGACTACTTGTGTGCCAAACAGTATAAGCAGCAAGTGATAGACAAGGCTGAACGATCCTACAATCTCAGCTCTGCAGTCCTGCCACATCCAGTTGTGAATGGTGGTGGATAATTAAATAACTCACTGAAGGAGGAGGCTCCACAAATATCCCCATCCTCAATGATGGAGGAGCCCAGCACATCAGTGCAAAAGATAAGGCTGAAGCATTTGTAACAATCTTTAGCCAGAAGTGCCGAGTGGATGATCCATCTCAGCCTCCTCCGGATCACAGATGCCAGTCTTCAGCCAATTCGATTCACTCCATGTGATATCAAGAAATATAGAAACATAGAAACTAGGAGCAGGAGGAGGCCATTCGGCCCTTCGAGCCTGCTCCGCCATTCATTAAGATCATGGCTGATCATCCAACTCAATAGCCTGCTCCTGCTTTCTCCCCATATCCTTTGATCCCTTTCACCCCAAGAGCTATATCTAACTCCTTCTTGAAAACATACAGTGTTTTGGTCTCAACTACTTTCTGTGGTAACGAATTCCACAGGCTCACCACTCTCTGGGTGAAGAAATTTCTCCTCATCTCAGTCCTAAATGGTCTACCCCGTATCCTCAGACTGTGACCCCTGGTTCTGGACTCCCCAACCATCGGGAACATCCTTCCTGCATCTACCCTGTCCAGTCCTGTTAGAATTTTATAGATTTCTTCTGAACTCCAGCGAATATAATCCTAATCGACTCAATCTCTCTTCATATGTCAGTCCCGCCATCCCAGGGATCAGTCGGGTAAACCTTCACTACACTCCCTTATAGCAAGAACATCCTTCCTCAGATAAGGAGACCAAAACTGTGCACAATATTCCAGGTATTGTCTCACCAAGGCCCTGTATAATTGCAGCAAGACATCCCTGTTCCTGTACTCGAATCCTCTGGCTATAAAGGCCAACATACCATTTGCCTTCTTTACCGCCTGCTGCATCTGCATGCTTACCTTCAGCGACTGGTGTACAAGGACACCCAGGTCTCATTGCACATTCCCTTCTCTCATTTTATAGCCATTCAGATAATAATCTGTCTTCCTGTTTTTGCTACCAAAGTGGATGACCTCACATTTATCCACATTATACTGCATCTGCCATGCATTTGCCCACTCACTCAGCTTGTCCAAATCACACTGAAGCATCTCTGCATCCTCCTCACAGCTCACCCTCCCACCCAGCTTTGTGTCATCTGCAAATTTGGAGATATTATATTTAAAATATTACATTCCTTCATCTAAATCATTAATATATATTGTGAATAACTGGGGTCCCAGCACCGATCCCTGCGGTACCTTACTCGTCACTGCCTGCCATTCAGAAAAAGACCCTTTTATTCCTGCTCTTTGTTTCCTGTCTGCCAACCAGTTTTCTATCCATCTCAGTACACTACCCCCAATCCCATGCGCTTTAATTTTACATGCCAATCTCTTATGTGGGACTTTGTCAAAAGCCTTCTGAAAATCCAAATAAACCACATCCACTGGCTCCCCCTCATCAACTCTACTAGTTACATCCTCGAAAAGTTCCAGTAGATTTGTCAAGCATGATTTCCCTTTCATAAATCCATGCTGACTCTGTCTGATTCTGCTACTGTTTTCCACGTGCTCAGCTATTAAATCTTTTATAATGGACTCTAAAATTTTCCCCACTACCGACATCAGGCTGACTGGTCTATAATTCCCTGTTTTCTCTCTGCCTCCCTTTTTAAATAGTGGGGTTACATTAGTTACCCTCCAATCTGTAGAAACTGTTCCAGAGTCTATAGAATCTCAGAAGATGACCACCAATACATCCACTATTTCTAGGGCCACTTCCTTAAGTACTCTGGGATGTAGATTATCAGGCCCTTCAATCCCATCAATTTCCCCAACACCATTTCCCCACTAATACTGATTTCTTTTAGTTTCTCCCTCTCACTAAACCCTGTGTTCCCCAGCATTTCTGATATGTTCTTTGTGAAGACAGAACCAAAGTATGTATTTAGTTGGTCAGCCATTTCTTTGTTCCCCATTATAAATTCCCCTGTTTCTGACTGTAAGGGACCTACATTTGTCTTCACCAATCTTTTTCCCTTCACATACCTATAGAAACTTTTACAGTCAGTTTTTATGTTCCCCTCAGGCTTACTCCTGTAATCTATTTTCTCCTTCTTAATCAATCCCTTGGTCCTCCTTTGCTGAATTCTAAACTGCTCCCAATCCTCAGGTCTATTGTTTTTTCTGGCCAATTTGTATGCCTCTTCCTTGGATCTAATACTATCTCTAATTTCCCTTGTAAGCCATGGTTTGGCCACGTTTCCTATTTTACTTTTGCACCAGACAGGAATAAACAATTGTTGCAGTTCACCTATGCGCTCTTTGAGCGTTTGCCATTGCCCATCCACCATCATCCCTTTGAGTAACGTTTCTCAATCCATCGTAGCCAACTCACGCCTCATACCATCATAGTTTCCTTTATTAAGATTCAGGACCTTTGTCTCAGAATCAACTATGTCACTCTCACTGGATGCTACAAAGGCTATGGGCCCTGACAACATTCTGGCAATAGTACTGAAGACTTGTGCTCCAGAACTTGCCGTGCCCCTAGCCAAGCTGTTTCAGTACAGGTACAACACTGGCATCTACCCAGCTGTGTGGAAAATTGCCCAGGTATGTACTGTACACAAAAAGCAGGACAAATCCAACTCAGCCAATTACTGCCCCATCAGTCTACTCTCAATCATCAGTAAAGTCATGGAAGGGGTCATCAACAGTGCTATCAAGCAGCACTTACTTAGCAATAACCTGCTCGCTGACGCCCAGTTTGGGTTCCACCAGGGCGACTCAGCTCCTGACCTCATTACAGCCTTGGTTCAAACATGGACAAAAGAGCTGAACTCCCGAGGTGAGGTGAGAGTGACTGCCCTTGACATCAAGGCAGCATTTGACCGAGTGTGGCATCAAGGAGCCCTAGCAAAACTGGAGTCAATGGGAATCGGGGGAAAACTCTCTGCTGGTTGGAGTCAAACCCAGCACAAAGGAAGATGGTTGTGGTTGTTGGAGGTCAGTCATCTCAGCTCCAGGACATCACTGCAGGAGTTCCTCAGGGTAGTGTCCTCGGCCCAACACCTTCAGCTGCTTCATCAGTGACCTTCCTTCCATCATAAGGTCAGAAGTGGGGATGTTCGCTGATGGTTGCACAATGTTCAGCACCATTCACCACTCCTCAGATACTGAAGCAGTCCATGTCCAAATGCAGCAAGACCTGGACAATATCCAGGCTTGGGCTGACAAGTGGCAAGTAACATTCATGCCTCACAAGTGCCAGGACCATCTCCAACAAGAGAGAATCCAACCATTGCCCCTTGATGTTCAATGGCATTACCATCGCTGAATCCCCCACTATCAACATCCTGGGGGTTACCATTGACCAGAAACTGAACTGGACTAGCCATATAAATACTGTGGCTACAAGAGCAGGTCAGAGGCTGAGATGAGTAACTCACCTCCTGACTCCCCAAAACCTGTCCACCATCTACAAGGCACAAGTCAGGAGTGTGATGGAATACTCCCCACTTGCCTGGATGAGTGCAGCTCCCACAACACTCAAGAAGTTCGACACCACCCAGGACAAATCAGCCCACTTGATAGGCACCACATCCACAAACTCCCTCCACCACTGACACACAGTAGCAGCAGTGTATACCATCTACAAGATGCACTGCAGCAACTCACCAAGGCTCCTTAGACAGCACCTTCCAAACCCACGACCACTACCATCTAGAAGGACAAGGGCAGCAGACACATGGGGAACACCACCACCTGGAGGTTCCCCTCCAAGTCACTCACCATCCTGACTTGGAAATATATCGCTGTTCCTTCACTGTCGCTGGGTCAAAATCCTGGAACTCCCTCCCTAACAGCACTGGATGTACCTACACACGTGGACTGCAGTGGTTCAAGAAGGCAGCTCACCACCACCTTCTCAAGGGTAACTAGAGATGGGCAATAAATGCTGGCCCAGCCAGCGATACCACATCCCGTGAATTAATTTTTAAAAATGTGTTATACAGTGACAGACCTGTTCCTACCAGCACTGTAACCCAGTGTTATACAGTGACAGACCTGTTCCCACCAGCACTGTAACACAGTGTTATACAGTGACAGAATTGTCCCCACGAGTACTGTACCCCAGTGTTATACAGCGACTGACCTGTCCCCACCAGTACTGTACCCCAGTGTTATACAGTGACAGACCCGTCCCCACCAGTACTGTACCCCAGTGTTATACAATGACAGACCCGTCCCCACCAGTACTGTACCCCAGCGTTATACAGTGGCAGACATGTCCCCACCAGTACTGTACCCCAGTGTGATACAGTGACAGACCTGTCCCCACCAATACTGTACCCCAGTGTTATACAGAAACTGACCTGTCCCCACCAGTACTGTACCCCAGTGTTATACAGAGAATGACCTGTCCCCACCAGTACTGTACCCCAGTGTTATACAGTGATGGACCTGCCCCCACCAGTACTGTACGCCAGTGTTATACATGGACAGACCCGTCCCCACCAGTACTGTACCCCAGTGTTATACAGTGACAGACCCGTCCCCACCAGTACTATACCCCAGTGTTATACAGTGACAGACCTGTCCCCATCAGTACTGTACCCCAGTGTTATACAGTGACATACCCGTCCCCACCAGTACTCTACCCCAGTGTTCTATGGTGACAGACCCGTCCCTACCAGTACTGTACCCCAGTGTTATACAGTGACAGACCCGTCCCCACCAGTACTATACCCCAGTGTTATACAGTGACAGACCTGTCCCCACCAGTACTGTACCTCAGTGTTATACAGTGACAGACCTGTCCCCATCAGTACTGTACCCCATGGTTATACAGTGACAGACCTGTCCCCACCAGTACTGTACCCCATGGTTATACAGTGACAGACCTGTCCCCACCAGTACTGTACCCCAGTGTTATACAGTGACAGACCTGTCCCCACCAGTATTGTACCCCAGTGTTATACAGTGACAGACCTATCCCCACCAGTACTGTACCCCAGTGTTATACAGTGACAGACCTATCCCCACCAGTACTGTACCCCAGTGTTATACAGTGACAGACCTGTCCCCACCAGTACTGAACCCCAGTGTAATACAGTGACAGACCTGTCCCCACCAGTACTGTACCCCAGTGTTATACAGTGACATACCCGTCCCCACCAGTACTGTACCCCAGTGTTATACAGTGAAAGACCAGTCCCTACCAGTACTATACCCCAGTGTTATACAGTGACAGACCCGTCCCCACCAGTACTGTACGCAAGTGTTATACAGTGACAGAACTGTCCCCACCAGTACTGTACCCCAGTGTTATACAGTGACAGACCAGTCCCTACCAGTACTGTACCCCAGTGTTATACAGAGACAGACCTGTCCCCACCAGTACTGTACCCCAGTGTTATACAGTGACAGACCCGTCCCCACCAGTACTGTACCCTAGTGTTATACAGTGACTAACCTGTCCCCACCTGTACAGTACCTCAGTGTTATACAGTGACAGACCCGTCCCCACCAGTACTGTACTCCAGTGTTATACAGTGACAGACCCGTCCCCACCAGTACTATACCCCAGTGCTATACAATGACAGACCCGTCCCCACCAGTACTGTACCCCAGCGTTATACAGTGGCAGACATGTCCCCACCAGTACTGTACCCCAGTGTTATACAGTGACAGACCCGTCCCCACCTGTACAGTACCTCAGTGTTATACAGTGACAGACCCGTCCCCACCTGTACAGTACCTCAGTGTTATACAGTGACAGACCCGTCCCCACCAGTACCGTACCCCAGTGTTATACAGTGACAGACCCGTCCCCACCAGTACTGTACCCCAGTGTTATACAGTGACAGACCCGTCTCCACCATTACTGTACTCCTGTGTTATACAGTGACAGACCCATACCCACCAGTACTGTACCCCAGTGTTATACAGTGACAGACCCGTCTCCACCATTACTGTACCCCTGTGTTATACAGTGACAGACCCATACCCACCAGTACTGTACCCCAGTGTTATACAGTGACAGACCTGTCCAAACCAGTACTGTACCCCAGTGTTATACAGTGACTGACCTGTCCCCACCACTACTGTACCCCAGTGTTATACAGTGACATACCCGTCCCCACCAGTACTGTACCCCAGTGTTCTATGGTGACAGACCCGTCCCCACCAGTACTGTACCCCAGTGTTATACAGTGACAGACCCGTCCCCACCAGTACTATACCCAGTGTTATACAGTGACAGACCTGTCCCCATCAGTACTGTACCCCAGTATTATACAGTGACATACCCGTCCCCACCAGTACTGTACCCCAGTGTTCTATGGTGACAGATCCGTCCCTACCAGTACTGTACCCCAGTGTTATACAGTGACAGACCCGTCCCCACCAGTACTATACCCCAGTGTTATACAGTGACAGACCTGTCCCCACCAGTACTGTACCCCAGTGTTATACAGTGACAGACCTGTCCCCATCAGTACTGTACCCCATGGTTATACAGTGACAGACCTGTCCCCACCAGTACTGTACCCCAGTGTTATACAGTGACAGACCCGTCCCCACCAGTACTATACCCCAGTGTTATACAGTGACAGACCTGTCCCCACCAGTACTGTACCCCAGTGTTATACAGTGACAGACCTGTCCCCGCCAGTACTGTACCCCAATGTTATACAGTGACAGACCTGAACCCGCTAGGTATAAAATGCTCAGGCATATCCCATAGTTTGAATCATGCAATGTTTATATTATAATTCTAGTCATTCCCCATTTTGAATTGGACATGGTGTAGGTTTCTCTCCTACCATTACACCTTGTACTTAATGCTTTATTTAATGAGCCACAGCCTCCCACTCTCATTTTTCAAATACAGAGTGTACTGGCTGTACGAGTATGAAACGTGGTAATTTTATTATTCACACTGGGTGCATTGGAGGAATCTTGAATTCCGCTGCTCTCTGAATGAGAATCTCCATCTTGTGTCTATCTGCTTTCACGCTGAGTATGGTCTGGCATAAGAAAGACTGGTTAATATAAGTTGCATCTCATAGCACCCTTCTCATGACCTCAGTGTGTCAATGTGCTTTGCAGCCAATGAAGTACTTTTGGAGTGTAGTCACTCTTGTCATGTAGAAAACACTGCTGCCAATTGGCACACAGCAAGATCCCACAAACAGTAATGTGAAAATGACCAGATCACTTGTGTTTAGTGACGTTGTTTGAGGGATAAATATTGGCCTAGACACTAGGAGAACCTCTTCCTTTGAAATGGTGATCATGGAATCTTATGCCTCCACCTGAAATGCCTTGTGAAAGACAGCAAATCTGACTTTTTTATTTCATACACAGGATGTGGGCTTTGCTGGCTGGGCCCAGCATTTATTGCCCATCCCTAATTGCCCCTTGAGAAGGTGCTGGTGAGCTGCCTTCTTGAGCCGCTGCAGTCCATGTGGTGTAGGTACACCCACAGCTGTTAGGGAGGGAGTTCCAGGATTTTGACCCAGCGACAGTGAAGGAACGGTGATATATTTCCAAGTCAGGATGGTGAGTGACTTGGAGGGGAACTTCCAGGTGGTGGTGTTCCCATGTGTCTGCTGCCCTTGTCCTTCTAGGTGGCAGGGATCACGGGCTTGGAAGGTGCTATCAAAGGAGCCTTGGTGTTGCAGCTCTCCCTCAGCGCTGGCACTCAGAGAGTCTGGCTGGGTTGTGTGGTGTTGACCCTATGACATACTGACTCAGAGGTGAGAGTGCTGCCCCACAGAACCAAAAGTGACATGAGAGCAGGTTCTCGGACCTGTGTGAGTCTTGAGAATTCCATAGATCTATGTGGATCACCATGATGTTAACTAATTAACAATGTTAATTAATGTTAACAGTCACTTGGTCACACCAACCTTGAATCTTGCTGAAAAGAGAGATGTGTTCTGGAACTTCTGCATCTTACACTCAACAGGACAAATCTCAGAATGCCAAATTTCAAATTATGACAACAATTTATACTGCAGGAGAAAACGATTCTGATTGGTTGGTAAGTTGCCTCTGATTAGTTGAGGGATTGTCACGGAGAAAGCAATGGGGAACGAATTTACTTGTTGAACAATCCTGAGTGTGCTGATAACTACACTGACAACCAATGTAAGATAATCAGCCGAGCTTGTTAACGCGGCTCATTTATACCTGCTAGAAGTGACATACATTCATACACAGGGACCCATTCTCTGTAAACAAAAGGAATATGTCCAGCCTTGTGCCTCTTTTGAATTACCCTGGAGTTTGGGGAACCTCTAGTTTCCCTTTGCTTTCTCCATTGGCCTTGGTCAATCAGAGTCAACTTGCCAAACAATCAGCACCCCTTTTCCCTGTAGTATAAATTGTGATGGTTTGAAATTTGGCATTCTTGTGTTTCTTGTGATGAGTGCAAAATGAAAAGCTTCAGCAAGACATCTACCTTCTCAGCAAGTTTCAAAATCTGTCAACTAAACCCCGTGGACTACTCAAGGTGATGAAGGCATTTGCTTGGGTCAGCTTGGAGGTGATGTTTCCACTTGTGTGGGGGAGACCGGAACTCGGGGCCATCAGTATAAGACAGTCACTAATAAACCCAATGGGGAATTCAGGAGAAACTCCTTTACCCAGAGAGCGGGGAGAATGTGGAACTCGCTCCCACAGGGAGTGGTCGAGGTGAATAGTATCGCTACATTGAAGGGGGAAGCTGGATAAACACAGGAGGGAGACAGGAATAGAAGGATAGGCTGATAGGGGGGAGATGAAGAGAGGGTGGGAGGAGGCTCGTGTGGAGCAGAGACACCAGCACAGAGCAGATGGGCCGATTGGCCTGTTTCTGTGCTGTCAAACCCACCAGCACATAATTAGAGGCAGCCTTATTCACACCCAGACCTGCACCTACTCCCCTACATCCTCGATCCAGGGATACAGTGTGACTGACGTATCTTTCTGCTTGTGTGACGTCTAATATCGGATGAGTGGAAATTCCCTGCCATGAAACCTTGGGAGGTGGGAAGGAATTTTCATGGACAACAAGGTTCAGCTCTGACTCTATTCCCAAACACACAAATCCCTCAAATCAAGAAGCCCAAAATTTCCCAGATTAAAGTTGCCTTGCGATTGCCACCAGGTGGCGGTCACAGACTTTGTCTCCACTGGAAATGTTCAATTTGAAATAAAGTCAAATGACCTAGGAGCAGGAGTAGGCCATTCGGCCCCTCGAACCTGATCCACCAATCGATAAGGTCACGGCTGACCTGATTGTGGTCTCAACTCCCCATTCCTGTCTGCGCCCCCCCCCCCCCCCACCAACCCCCCCCCCATAACCCTTGACTCCCGTGTCGATCAGAAATCTAACGCAGCCTTGAATATCTTCAGCGGCTCAGCCTGGACTGCTTTCAGGGGAAGAGGATTCCAAAGGCTATGAGAGATAAGGTTGTCAATCTTCCTGGGATTCTACCGGAGCCGGCATCAACCTCTCGGTGGCCAGAGCAGGCAAAGCGGGAGGTTTTAAAAGGATATTTGAGACTAAACGGCCCAGCACTCCGTCATCCACAACCAGCTAGAAGGGGAACGAAATCACAATTCCCTCCAATGAGGCATTGCCCAATGAGGACACCTCCTCCTCAGCGCCACCCAATCAAATTCAAACCTTAAACCGAAAATGATGCCGGGGGGGGGGGGGGGGGGGGTGGGCGGCTCCCATTGGCTGGAGTTTTGGTGGGTTGCGATGGGGTTGGCGGGGTTCGAATTGACCCAAAGGACCGGGTGTGAGCAGTGAGCGTTAGTGCCAGTGCGATGGGAGTGAGTGTGCTTCAGATCGTCTGGGTTCAGTAAAAACACTGAGGGGGGAGAGAGGCAGGTAAAGTCCCGCCTCTGTTTTAGCTGCTTTGAATATCCCCAGCTTGGAACCATGGTGCTGGGTTTTCCATGAGCTCCCTTCAGAGGTTTTGTTCCTCTAAACTTATTCAACCTCGCTACAAATTCATCCCGTTTGCATAATTAAAGTTTGCTTGTTTTCCTCTCTCGAGCTCCCTTCGAACACACTCATATCACACCGCCAGCTCTCTGTGACATAACTTCCTCCGATGTCTCCTGGCCCAGCCAGAGTTGGCAGTGCTTCTGAGAGATAAAATTCCCACTCGTCTCAGTCTTAAAGGTGAAACTCCAATTCTGAAACTGTGCCCCCCACCCCCCACCTCAGTCCTAGATCCCCCCACGAGGGGAAACGCCCTCTCAGCATCCACCCTGCCAAGTTCCCTCAGAATCTTATCAATAAGGTCACCGGTCATTCTTCTAAACTTCAATGGATACAGGGCCAACCTGCTCAACCTTTCATCATAAGACCAACCCCCTCATCCCAGGAATCAGCCAAGTGAACCTTCTCTGAACGGCTCCCAATGTAAGTATTTCCCTCCTTAAGTAAGGAGACCTGAACTGTACATGGTGCTCCAGGTGCAGTCTCATCAATGCCCTGTACAGTTATAGCAAGACTTCCTGACGTTTATACTCCATTTCCCTTTGCAATAAACACCAACATTCCATTTGCCTTCCCAATTATTCACTGGAGCTGCATGGTGTCTTTTACTGATTCAGGTATGAGGGCACCCAGATTAGAAGTCCCCTTCTTTGAATCTGGAGCACATCTATAAAGGATTGCAACCCCTGGTTATACAGACTCCTGAAACTATCACTAAAATACCTTCTACCTCCTCCTGCCTCGTTCTGACACGCAGCCCCTTCTCCCCATCTCCGAATCCTTCTAACAAAATGCGAAACAAAAACACGTTGGTTTAAGAATGATCTTCGCCTCTGGTTTTGCTCTCGAGTGTTGCTCACGTGGTTCCTGGGGGATTTTTTATTTTCATTCCTAGATGTTCCGGGGTAAAACCGAGAGAACTGTCAACGCAGCGTATGTGGCCATATATTCAGCTGCCTGGGGCAAAACCTCTGGAATTCCCTCCTCCCACCTCTATACCTCTCTACCTTTCACTCAAAAATTTACCTCTTTGGCCAAGCTTTTGCTCACCTGTCCTTTATGTAGCTCAGTGTCAAATCTAGTCTGAGGACTTGAATGATTTACTTCATAAAAAGGCACTATATAAATGTAATTTTTATATCTGTCTCTCTTTATATATATATATATATATATATATATATATCTTTATATACACACATATATATACACTTTTATTGTTTTAACTTTTACTCTTTTAAGAAATATATATTAGAAGCGTGGGTTCGAATTCCACCGCTGCCACCATGTCATGTTTATATAATGTTATAAAGGCACCAATCACTCGCAAGGGATTGGGTAAACACGCTGTGGGCTTGTTCATTGAGACAAGGCAGAAGGGAAAATGTTTGCAAAGGTATAAAGCTTGAAGACGCATCAGCAGCGGAGCTCCAAACAAAAGCAAAAGCGCAACTAAAACTGGGTCACATGACCCAGTTTTCTAGTGATGTCATGCTGCAATCCCTTAAAGGCACATTACAACTGTATATATGTATGTATATATTTAGGTAATATGTTATATATATATATCATAAAACAGTAAATGTCAACAACCTGATGTTGCAAAATAAACAGGTCTTTATAAGTGTTTATAAATCGAAGCTGACTAGTTCGTGATTGCTGCAGGAAACCTGATTAGAATGAAGAAAAGGTTTAAGCAGGTCAGCAGTTCGTGCAAGCACATGATGCTGGCCTCACTTTGAGAGTACTTTTAAATAGGTGACATTTTTAAAACAGAATGATTGAGTGTCACTTGGTTTCTGAGTGATAAGGGGGCAGCTTGATGCATCCATCTTGTCAGTGTTTCTGTTGAGAAGCAGAGGGACCAGACTGACCCACCTGTAGCTGAGCAACAGCCTCAGGCCGTGCTGACCTGCCCAGCTGGGGGCCCGCTCAGACCCTTGTTCGGCCCAAAGATAATTCCCGGCGGGGGTGGGGGGGGGGGGGAGGGGCTTCCCTCTTGTGTGTGAACCCCAGGGGATGAGCTGTGAAAACCTGAGGACCACTCACGGTTTTATTCCTGAGCTCTGAAGCCGACATTGAATCCACGCACGTGGACTGGCTACGGTCGTGTGTAGCGGCTCTGTTACTGTGTCAGTAAATCCAGGGGCCAATCCCGAGATTGTGAGTTCAGTTAAAAAAAAAAAAAATCTGGGAGCCGATTCCAAAAGCGGAATCGGATGAATACTGGAAAAGGAAAAAGATTTGCGGGACGGTGCGGGGAAGGAGAGGGGAATGGGACTTTCAAAGAGGTGATACAGACAGGATGGGCTGAGTGACCTCGTTCTGTGGTGTATCATTTATTTGCTGGTGGTGGTGTTCCCAAGCGTGTGCTGCCTTTGTCCTTCTAGGTGTTAAAGGTCACGAGTTAGAGATCCCAGAAGCTGATGACAAGGCTGTTTTTTTTTTACATTGATGTAGAAACCAGTTGAACAAGTACATAGAAGTTGTGGTTTACATTGGCCTCAACCCCACTGGAATTTCAAGATCATCTCCAAAAAAGAAGCTGCCTCAGTCATGAGCAACAGTGAATGACTCAAAAACAGTGAACACTCTATTTTTTCCCCTTTTATCATTGAGTCTTAATTTGGCCAAAAGCTAACCTCCCCTACTTGTAATTTTGCATGCTCGCGAGTGTGTGAGTGTTGCGAAGGTCGGGACGTGTGTTTATCTTTTTAAAAATGATCCCAAAATGATTTTTCGGTAGCACAGAACTTGCACGTTGCTGAGAAAAGAGATTTTTTTTCGTTGAAGCTTTTTGCCTTGCACTCATCAGGACAATTTGCAGGAGAATATCAATGTCATGGGGAACAGCATATTTATGAGAAAAGCATGCTGCTTGGTTGCCAAATGGACTCCGATTGGTAAGGGGGTAGCCATGGAGAAGTACCAGTTGATACTGATTGACAGTTAACGGCTAAGCATTGTTTGAAATTTAAACCAGGCAACTTGGCTCTGATTAGTCAAGATATTGCCCTGGTGAATGAAGCAGTGAATGGCTGTCAATTATTTTGTTTAGCTGAGATAGGCACAATGTGTGTACATGCTCTTTCTGTCTGTAAAGAACAGAGCTCTGTGCATTAATAGATGTAGATTCCAGAGAACACAAATACCCCACACTCAGCCCGACTGACAAATCTGAATTGGTTGTCAATGTAATTTTTAGCACACTAAGGATTATTTAGCGAATGCTGTCCAATAGTGGAATCACATCTAATGTTGGACACTGTGTTTTGAGTTTTGCAAGCACGGGCTGGATGTGTACAGTTTGTACCCTGCCCGTTGCGAAACAGAGGCTGGGGACGCGCTGTTTGATACGATCCACCAGCCTTTGGGTATGAACGGCCTACATACCTAGCATCACATTGACACTGAAATTCATATGCCACATTAATCATTTGTGTGACAGGCAGAATGTCCTCTTGGCTTGACGGCAACTTCCTGTTAGTGGCCAATACCACTCGTGTTGCTACTGCATAGTAGCAGCGTGAAGCAGCTAGCTTCACCCTTCTCAAATGTTTTGAGATACTTTGCCCCTCCAGGGCGACCTGAGATAGACTGGGCACTTTTCAGTGCTGAAATTGATGGCCTTGGTGCATTATCATGAGCGGCTCTGCACAACATGAGTTGCCCAGATGGTTGGATGAATTGTTACCACCAGCCTGGAGCATGCTTTCCAGAGACAGTGAAGGACTCCTTCATATTTGCAAAGACCATACAGGACTCGCATACTGATAGCAATGCTGTGTCCATGTGCTCATTTGACATTGCTAGCCTATTCACCAATGTTCCACTTAAGGGAGCCATAGATATTTGGGCTGCGGAACTATACCATGGTGATCTAGACCCACCACCATTGCGTGAATCAGTAGTCATTGAGCTTATGAACTCAGCAACCGGGACAGCTGAGTTCGGTTTTACTGACTTTGTGTTTGCCCAAATAGATGGTGTTGCTATGGGATCCCCCCGAGGTTCAGCTCTCGCAAGCATCTTTATTGGGTTCCATAAGAAATGTGTCTTCAATGGAATGACACCCAACCTCCTACACCTCACATATTTCCGATAGGTGGATGATACGTTTGCTATATTTAAATCCACAGCTGCGTGTAATAAACATGTCTTAATGGGCTCCATCCTGCACTCAAATTCACCTTTGAGATGAAGCAGTCGAATCAACTCCCTTTCCTTTATGTACTGTCTGAGAAATCTGCCAGGGGAGCTCTATACCACCGTCTACCACAAGCCAACCATCACTGCTCAGTATATACGTTGGGATTCTGACTGTTCCACGCACTATAAGATTGGCCTTAACAGCAGCCTGGTAAATAGGGGCCTAGTCATTTTCTCACCATGCAAGCTTGCTGCTGAAATAGGGTACATCAAAGGCATCCTGCAGGATAATTACGGAGAAGGTGGTGGCGTAGTGGTATTATCACTGGACTGGTGATCCAGAGACCCAGGGTAATGCTCTGAGGACCCCGGTTCAAATCCTGCCATGGTAGATAGTGGAATTTGAATTCAATAAAAAAGAATCTGGGGCAGCTGTAGCAACTCAAGTTTGTGGAGCCATGAGGCGCTGTGGGCCATCAACAGCAGCAGAATTGTACTCGAACACAATCTGTAACCTCACAGCCCAGCATATCCCCCACTCTACCATTGCCATCAAGCCAGGGAATCAACCCTGGTTCAATGAAGAGTGCAGGAGGACATGCCAGGAGCAGCACCAGGCATACCTAAAAATGAGGTGTCAACCTGGTGAAGCTACAACACAGGATTACTTGTGTGCCAAACAGCAAGTGATAGAGCTAAGTGATCCCACAACCAACAGATCAAATCTAAGCTCTGCAGTCCTGCCACATCCAGTTGTGAATGGTGCTGGACAATTAAACAACTCACTGGAGGAGGAGGCTCCACAAATATCCCCATCCTCAATGATGGAGGAGCCCAGCACATCAGTGCAAAAGATAAGGCTGAAGCATTTGCTACAATCTTCAGCCAGAAGTGCCGAGTGGATGATCCATCTCAGCCTCCTCCAGAGGTCCCCAGCATTACAGATGCCAGTGTTCAGCCAATTCAATTCACTCCACGTGATACCAAGAAACGGCTGAAGGCACTGGACACAGCAAAGGCTATGGGCCCTGACAATATTCCAACAATAGTACTGAAGACTTGTGCTCCAGAACTTGCCGTGCCCCTAGCCAAGCTGTTCCAGT